>CM063181.1:72316800-72971800 GCA_031835075.1 Saguinus oedipus | reverse complement strand
ATCTCCTAAAGCTTGTAGCTTTTCACTAACACCAATACCAAAGTGTTAACCCACATGTTCCTGGGCTGGCCAGTACCTTCTGGAAGTTTCTAAAAGCCCTTCCCTGACTTGCTGGGGTTTGTCATCAATGTATATATGTATTTATAGAGGATACAGAAGCCTTGTAGCTGATCGACTTATGTTCCTACCTCTTCCCATCACCTATTTTTTTACAAAAATTATTATTCACGTGTTTTTTTCCTTCTGCTTCTAAATCAGCGGTTCTCAATCAGTGTCAGTCCTGCCATCTTAAAGACACATTTGGAAATGCAGTCATGCTGTTGGTAGTGGGTGGTATTTTTACCTGTCACAATAATTGGAGAATTTTGTTTTATTTTATTTTATTTTTGAGACCGAGTCTCACTCCGTCACCAGGCGCCAGGCTGGAGTGCAGTGGCGTGGGATCCATAGATGCTAAACATCTTTTAATTTATGAGCAATAAAGAATTGACATTTCCCAAACGCTAATAGCACTCTCGTGAAAAACACTGTTTTAGGATACAAATTCCTCAGACTCCAGGGAAGAAAGCCTCACAGCTTAGCCATGGTCTCTATAACCAAGGCAACATTGATTAGACAAGCCTTCCCACAACGCTCCAGATGAAAGCCTTAGGCTGACTGAAAGGAAAAAAGTCATGGATCAGAAAAATGAAAGATATTATGGTTTTTTTATGAAGTATGTACATACATTAGATGTTTGAATTTGTAATATTTTTTTCTAGTATCATTACATAGAGATGACACATTAAGCACAAAAAATAATATGTATATTTGTGCACATATATTTAAAATCTACAGTAAAATGAGATTGTTTTATTGTGATAATTGTTGAAAAGGTACAGACCTGGCTTCACTGAAGTAGACATCACACTGGAAGGACCTTGGCACACTTTACAGAGACAATATGTCATACATATTCCACAGCTAAACTTTTATCTAAAGGTTCCTGGAAGATTTCATAAAAAGCTTAACTGATTTTTAAATTATCTTTGGTGAGCTTTCTTAGAGATATAATATCCTGAACCATCTCTTTGCTAGTTGCCAGCTTTATGTCCAAAAAGACAAACAAAATTCACTGTTTTCAGAATGGCTTTGCAGTGCTTTTATATCTACTTCCCTATACTTAATTCATCGGGCTATTTATTAATTTTGTTTCTGACCCCTTTGCATGTGAGAAGTTTTCATGTGAAAATAACTGAATGGAGTGCAAACAGTTAGTAAAATGCACCTTAGTTATTTTTTGATATCATTCATTCAGAATATTCCAACCTCTGTTTAATAATATATATACCAAATGTGTAATAGTCGTACAAAATTTCTAGAACTCTATTGATAAAATTTGCATTTTGGAATAAGAATTCTCTATACCTTATATAATATTGATTCTTTAGAAAATGTATAATATTGGATGAATTCAAATTTAATATTTTTCACTGGAATGTGAAATATTTGCCAAGATAGACATTCCCTATAACCATCCCATAGTTTCCATTTAATTTTATCATCTTTTTTTCTTAAAAATACATTTAGTACTGGGCATGTTTCATGTCTGATGACAGCAACACATTTGAATTGACTTTTTCTTGGTAGATAAAATTAAGTAAGTTGCCTGATGAATGTTTCTTGAGTTGTGAATTAAAATGGAGTGACTCAGAATCTGTGAAAGCTTTGGAGATGTTTTAATTTCAGAAAAAGGCAATGATGTGTGAGTTAGCACAAAAGTTACAAAAACCATAACAATATCCAGTACATTTTGTATACCTGAATGTCTTCTGCCTCACAGCAGGCTTTAGGTGAATTAGCTGTTTTATTGACACTAATATCATAAGAGAAACTCATGTCATCTTTTAGAATTTTTGTATTTGATTGATCTCTTTTTTAGTTCTTCTGTAAAACCTTAAATTGAAAATAAAGATAGCCTCTGCCAGAAGTTGCCTTATTGTTGAAGTGTGTTTTGAGTCCATAACAAATTTTTTCTTTTGTTTTTGGTATTCACAATCTTGGTTACTATTTTACTGTTCATGCTCTGTCACCTTAATATGAATTTAGTAATTTTTTTCTTCGTCTTCTGAATTTAGTAAATTTTGTTTGACATTTTGTGGTTTAAAGATACTGATAACTATGTAAAATGATTTTTTTAGTGTACTCTGAAATTATAACATACAGTTCAAATTTTTCATGAGCAATGCAGAGCTGGAAACATTTGTATGTTATGCTCTCTGACACTTGTTCAGTAATCTTTAATGAGGGACGGATTAGATAGTTGAATCAGAAAAGTCATAGAAGTATTTTAAAACTGTCCAAAAAAATGCAGTGATAATCTGGCAGAGTTTGGGTATTCATTGGAGTACAAGAATCAAGCTTAAGGGACAGATAAAAGGTTAATAGATGAAGACTTAGATGAAGTGCTTTGATTAGGTTGCTAAGAAACAGCATTTGCAGAAGTTCAACCAACTATCAATCTATGAAACAAATGAGGAGTGTTTTTCCTAAAGATAGGTAAAGAGGAAAGGGCAGAGAGTAATAAGGCCTATAAATTAAGATATCCAAACATTTTCATGATGAAAGTTTGTTGTGTTGATGGAGATCAGAACATCGGAGGATTGAGATAATTTGTGAAATATTTTGAGATGTAAGATTTATTATTTATTTATTTATTTTTGTTTTCTTTCCTGGGCATAAAACACCAAGGTGTTACTAATATTTAGTAATTGCTATTTATGTGTTTGATAAGAAAAAGAAGCAGTAAATCTCGATAGTCGTTTCTCTCTGGAACACATTGTAGACAGAAAAGACTCATTTTCCTTATGATTTCAGCCCCTATTCCAGAGTCTGTCTTTCTTTAAAATTGATTCCTAGATACAAAAAGAGCCAGTTGGTCTCTGATTACTGCACACCTGGCATGCTCAATTGTTTCTCCTTGTACGTATTCAGTGAATCTTATTTATTGCTTGAAACTGAGCTTCAGCACAGTCTTAACAGTATCTGTTCTCCATTTCTTACTTCCGCTGTTGCTGGCTCTGGTTCAGTTCTCCACAGATATAAGATGTCTGGGCACCCTTACCTTACCCATTCTTCTCATAATCTTAACCCAGTGGGGTTTGAAGGTAGATCAGAGCTGCTTAGCTTCTAATTTTAGTAACAGACTATTTTATTATTGATGAGGGTTATTCTCAGTATGTAGAATTGGCAAGGACAATCCTTCGTACTTGTTTTTGCTGGTCAGTGGTATGAGGTGGAAACAATTCTGAATGAACTGCTTCTGTTAACATTTCTCAAGTCTTCTGGAACTCTATTAGACTATTAAAAGATGTTTTGTAAAATATTTTCTTAAACAATCAAATGTGTGTTTGAATTAAATGAAATTAAAGAGCTTTGTTTTCTCTCCAAAATATTTTTCTAATCCATCCTCTTTTCTATTTCCCTACTGTTATTCTAGTCTGAGAATCAAATCTTCATATCCATTACAAGCTTCAGTGCTTCCACTCTTGATTTCTACCAAATTCCCATAGGCTGCATCATGACATTTGCACAATTTAAATTATGTAACACTGGTCCCTACCTAAAAGCCTTTAATTCCTTTTCATTGCACCCAGAATAAAATTTAAATTACTTTCCATGACCTTCAAGGCTTCCGCTCTTCTCACTGACCTCTCCCATCACTGATTTGTAACCACATGGGCTGGTCATTTCCATCTTCTCCTGCCTGTCTCTTCTGTTTTATTTAAGATCAGTTATAAGGTGAGGAAGAAAAGGATACTTTTGATACCTAGTACTTCCTCATCTCTCACCAACACAACCATGCAAGCTTCAGGAGGATAGTGGTCTCATCTTTATTGTACACCACTGTGTTCTCAGAGCCTAATACAGAGCCTGTCGCATAACCGGAACTTGATAAATGTTTACTGATTTTATAGACAATTATTTATCACAATTTTAACACGTTACTGTGCAATGTAGCAGTTCTCAAATTCAGGGTTGGAGATATTTGTTTGTGTGTGTGTTTGTGTGCATATATATAAAAATACAACTATTTACAAATAGATCTTTCATTTAAATATATATTCATGTTTTTATATATATTTAAATGAAAAATTACTATACCAGAGCTGGGGACATTGTCTTCTTATAGATAGACTGGTTGTAAGACTTGCTTATTGTTCTCTCTTAGAATATTTATTGTAAAGATACATTATCTTCCTAGCAATGCTTTTTTTGCATAAATAATCTACAGGATACTTTAAAGATAAGATTTATGTTATATCAATTAGAATATAAGCTCAAGCTCAATGCTCTTAAAAGATCCTTCAGATGCTTAACAATACTGAGAAAAATATTTGTGGACATTTTCTTGAAAGGTATTCGGTCCATTTTTAATCTAGTTATTACATTTTATACTTTGATTTAGTCAAACCATTATCAAGACATTCATTGCGATCAAACTGGTCTGATGCAGAGTTGATTATTACATCTGAAGCAGAGTTATATTTTGGTTTATCATTGCTGCCCTATGTCAATGGACCTTAAGAGTCTTAAGCAGGTCATTGCATTTACTGGAATGATGTTGTTGAGGATGAGACCCATTCCATTACATATTGTCCTCTCTGTTAGGATCTCCACTGTACAATTTTCTTCACTCTCAAATAGAAGATACTTGTTATTAATGCATTTGTTTTGCTCTATGAGCTTTGGAACATAGAGTATTATTCAAGGAGGTTTGTTTTTTAAACATGATTAATGTTTATGAAGTGCTTACCATGGGCTAGTGTTGTAGAAGGTTATTGTCACGTGACCAGGAAAGATTAGATTTGCAGACACTTTAAAGGGTAAAGAGAAATGGAATTTATTGGGCTAAATGGAAAAAACTCAGCAAAGGAAGAGGGGTTCCTGTTAACAGGCCTCTGTCTCACAAATTGAATCCCAGGTTACAACACAGGAACAGGAGAGGCCAGGCTCCTCCCTGCTGCAAAGGATGCAAACTTCCTGAGTCTATGCCCCATCCTCCCAGTGCATAGGCTGGTGGGAGGTTCTCTGGGGACCCTTTTTACTTAACTGTCTCACTAGTATTATTTTTATATGGATAAAATATTTTATATGGATTATTCCATTTAATTCTTAGAATCCTATGATATAGATATTGAAATCATTCCTATTTTGCATAAAAAGAAACTAAAAACAGAAAGGATAAATAATCATCCACAGTCATACAACTAGAAAATATTGGAATCAAATTGTGAACACAGCCGAATTCAGTAGATTGCCTTCCACCTGGATCTAGCTTATTTTTCTAAACTTTTATTTTTTTCTTTTGTCTTATTTTTTATCTGTTTAAGCTATCTTAAGTAATTTTTGGAAAATGTGAAGTATAATGAAATAAAAAAGTGAGATATTAATCTGCCTTATCTAATGAGTACTATGTTCTATCCCAAAGCTCAAATAAGTCTATAGGTAGGAATCAAAGGAGGAAGTATAAGAAAATACATCTTTGTTAGCGTAAGCTATTTATCAACTATTATTCTTTTCTATGTTTGTATTTCAAACTTGACCGTGTTGTAAATTAACTTTCATTTCTCTTAAATTACTTTTTCAAACCACACTTATAGGAAATCCAACTTATTACATTAGTAAAGATTAAACTATGCCTTATAGTCTTTCATATTTAAGCAATTATAATGAATGTTTGGTTTTCTATAGACTTCATTGAAATTAACAGTAACAATATGTTCTAAGACATACTAGAGAGTTAATGATCTACATAAGAGAGTTCATTTATATCTACAATTAAAGATTGCATATGACATTTATGATTTGTTTCTCAGTTTCCGTGTCACAAATTTTAATTGTATGCATTATATATGTAATTCAGCCTCAAACAATTTTGGAATACAAAAGTATTGCATTAAATACATGAGTAGTTATGGTTCAAATTGCTCAAATTATGACTAGAAAACTTTTCTAATTTATCAATAAGACACCTACTATTTAAAAATTTGAGAAGGTCAATATGCTCAAAAATCCCATTAAAACTCACACTACTAAAAATTCCAGCTATTGAATATTATCTTTAATAATAAAAACTACACTTTTCAAAAGTTATATTAATTATATCTAATATCTGACTAGATCCACAACAACAGCACAACAAAAAATGAATCAAAAATATAGTAAATTTATCTTTATCTTAGCTCTCACTACCATCCTTCTTTGTTTAAGCTGCTACTATATTTTTCATTGATTACAACAGAAGTTTTCTAATTTCCCTGTCGAATATTTCACTCTTTGCCAGGTTCTAACCCATTCTTCATTTGGCAATCAGAGCAGTCTTTTAAACTGACTTATCTGGTAATACCGTTCTGCTTAAAACCCACAAAGGGCTCTGCATAACTCTCAAAAATCTTGCTTCATTTCTTGTCAAAGTGGCTTAGGCTCTAGTCTTCTCTCAGTCTCATCTCTTGCTCCTTTTTTTTTTTAGCCATCCTAAGCTGCCTCAGTTCTGAGAATGAGTCCTATTGTGTTTTGCATCTAGGCCTCCACACTCTCTAAGCAGAGCAACTTTCTTCTTCATTTTTACCTACCAGACTCTTTAGGTTTCAACATAGGTATTTTCTTCACTCAGTCTAAGCGAGGTGCTCCGTGGTTTTTGTCCCATATCCCCTCTGCGTTTATCTCACCAGAGTGATTGCTTATTTACCTATCTGCTGTTTTTAATGGGAGACTGAGGCCCACTATGGAGTCCTGACAAGATTGTTAAGCAACAACAAGGAAGGGGTCACTGGTGAGGGAAAACAAATGCTCTAAGAGATGGCTAATTACAACCAACCAACTGGCAAAACATCCTGTTCCTAAATACCTCTTTTCACACATAGCCTCTTTAGCAGGAGCCTATAAAACTTCCCTCTAGCACCTGCCTCTTTGCAGACAGCCTCTTCTCTGCTGTGCTGCCTGTTGCTTCCCTTCAACATACATTCCCTGTAATAAATCTACCTTTCTTTACCTACGAATGTCTTAGTAAAATCCTTTACCCCCCACTATGACATCAGCCCCAGCCAGTCATACCCACAACACCCACTTTAAAGAGAGTGAGTGTTTTTAGTTCTTATTCTTTGTCTTTGCTATAGCGACAAGCACATAATAACACTCAATAGGCCCTCAGTATTTTTTCAACAAATAAAGGGTTTTTCTTATTATAAATAGTATTTTAGTATTCTCTTTTTTCTCTAAATATATCAGATTATTGATATAGCCACGACTTGTACTATCTCAACTTGAGTTCAAATCTTAATTCTTCTGTTTACTAGTTCTGTATTTCTGGGCAAATTAACCAGTCTTAGTATACACATTTTAAATTCTAGAAAAGAATGATGCTTCCATATGTTAAATAAAAGTTTAACCTAAAGCTGCCATCTAACATATTTCAACTATGTCCATACATATTAAACTATATAACCTAACTGGATGTCTAAACATCCTGTAGCCTACTCTTGTACCAATCACAGAGTTTCAGTTAATCACAGGCATCCACCTGTTCTAAGCACGTTCAATGAAGTCAAATGCTGAACTGTAACCATCTCAGCTGTTTCTTTACCTAACTTCACTCTCCTTTTTCTGCCCTCTCATGTTTTCTGACTATGCAGTAGCCCCAGAGTCTTAACGTATTCTTGTTCTGGAGACTGCATGATTTGAGAATTGTTCTTTACTCAATAAACTCTGTTAAATTTGTCTTAAGTTTTTAATTTAACCCTTAATAAGGTTGCAATGACTAGTGCTTGTGATAAGACATAGAAATACTTAGCACACTGCCTGGCAACTACTAAGTATTTCTTCTTATTATTATATCAGTTTTATTGTATGACAAGTAGTATAACACGGGGGTTAAGAACTCTGGCTTTGAGAACAGATGCATGTAGGTTCAAATTCTGGCTTGGTCTCCTCCTAGATATGAGACTTTGCTCTTTGGAAGTTTTCTCTTTTGTAAATGGGAATAAAAATAATGCCCACTTGAGGGATTGCTGTGAGGTTTAGAAAAGATAATGCAAAGAAAAGCTTAGCACATTGCCTCATACACAATGGAGGCTTAATACATGCTAGATATTGTTATTATAGATAAAAAAAATGGATATCTCTCCTAAAATCGGGAATTCACTGAAGTCACAGATTTTTGTTTCATTCATCTTTGAATTCACTGTGTAAACACAAAATAAAATTCTAAGGCACCCCAACCATCTGAATGGACTGCCCCCTCAACCAGGGCACTTTTAGAATCTAACCTGAGAGACTGGTTCAGGCCATGATAGGAACTGGGTTTCAGACAAGCCTCATTATACTCCTCCAGTGTTTACATCAACATGGACTTTAAGTCTGTTAAGAAGCATTTACAGTCTATTTTCTCTGATGCCCTTACCTGGAGGCTTCATCTTTATATTAAACTTTGCTCTCCACAACCTCTTATTGCAACCCAGACATTTCCTTTCTATTGATCCCAGGTCTTTAGATAAACTCAACCAATTGTCAACCAGAAAATTTAAATCTACCTATAACCTGAAAGCACACCACCCCTTCAAGTTGTCCTGCCTTTCTGGACCAAAACAATATATAAAAGCAAGCTGCATCCCAACCACCTTGGTCCCATGTTCTCAGGACCTCCTGAGGGCTGTGTCATGGGCCATAGTCACTCATATTTGGCACAGAATAAATCTTTTCAAATATTTTACAAAGTTTGACTCTTTTCCTCATCCCTAGCATCAGTATTTACATTGGTACCTTGCATTCAATAATGTATCTACTTAAAGAAGAAAAATAGCCCCAAGAAGAGGAAAGCACTGAAGTGTCAGCATCCAAGCACAGCTTTATGTGACATAGCATCATCCAGTTAAAGCTGGGGTACCCTAGAGATGGAAGCGAGTTGTGGAAATATAATTTTGGAATGTAGAGACATTTCCAGTGAAAATAAACCTATCTGATGACATTACCATTAGATAAACAAGTGTTAGGAGTTGAGAGAGAAATGCAGTATAAGGTTAATTGAGAGAACTTCAAGGACAAATTTAATCTAATTCAAAATTTTAGCTATGATTAACCTTGGGGTATAGTTTCAGTGCTAATCAAAGGAAATTTAAAAAAAAGGAATTGTCTAAGTAGACTAGCTTTGCATGGTATTATTGTTTGATGACAGAAACTCCATAGAATGAGATAGTTTGGCAAATGGGCCCAGTATGTTTTTCAGAGCTGAGGTCTAGCTGACAGACTAGACCCCCCAGGGGAATATGCATTAATTAGTAAGCTATTAGTGACAATTGCTGCCAATTTGGGTCTTGTAATTGAAAGACTACAGAAAAGTGTTGACAGCACTTTGAGGTAGGAGAAAATTTGAAACAGCTTTCTATAGCCCATTTTTCTGTGATAGGAGATAAAAGTTATTTCACTTGAATACATTCACTTTGTGATGGAAACTTCCTGTCTTTCTTTAAAAATGGCAATCATATATGCGCAAGAAATTAGTGAGAGTTTGCTTCATCATTCAGTTTTGAATTTCCCCCATATTTGTATATAAGAATATAAAATAACTTTTAAGTTACAGTCAAGTAAAAACTGAAGTTTTATGTGAGTTTAACTCACATGATTACAAAAAAGAAAATGCTTTTCTCAATTTTGGTGAGCTGACAGAGGAAAAAAGCACAGTAACTCAATAAGGATACGTGATTTTTAAAATGATACCTATAGATGGAATTCTTGCCATATAATGAAACAGAAGGTGAGTTCCAGTTCACAAATGATAGGATAGTATGCGGAGTTCCATGGACTATTTCTAGGGAAGCACCCATAGCAAGTGAAAATTATTTTAAAGAGAAAAGGAGGAGGCAAGATGGTGTCATAGAGGTGACTCAGGATTGCAGCTCTTGGTGAAGGCACAGAGGGTGAGTCCTAGCCGCATTCTCGGATGTTCCTTTTATGCCCACAGAGCGTTGAAAGTCCCAGGTGTGGGAGAGACACGGGACGCTAGCAGCCGGCTAACGCAACCGGCTCCCGCCGCCTCTTCGGCCGGCGCCGCAGCGGGACCCGGCGCGGAACTCACTGGTCTGGGTGCCCTGTTAAACCGGCAATCTGAGATTTGGAAGGGCAGATTGGCATGTCCATCTGATTGAACGGGACTTGGACAATGAGCCAGACCAGGAGTTTCCTGGGAAGCGTGATCTGAGCCAGGGTAGTGGGCAGCGGCACGGGAGATCACACGGATCCCAGTGCCCTATCGGCAGGCTCCTGGGGCGCCAGTGAGAGAGTCGACCTTTCAGCTTGGGGAGAGGAAGAGAGAGAGAGAGAGGACGGACTCTGAGGCAGGGAGCTGGGTGATCGGGCTCGGCGGGTCCCACGCTCACGGGGACAAGCAGGGCGGCGACTGGAGGCACTTGGGGCTGAGAGTTTTGTTGCCGGCATTTAGGACGGTGCAGCCCAGTCAGGGAGGGGCATCCACCATTGCTGACGAAGTGCACCCCCACTTAAGTACCGCCCAGGACTGACGCAGCCTGCCGTTGCCGAGGCTACCTGCCATAACAGAGAGAGTCTGCCAGGCAGCAACAGGGCGGACCTGCGTTAGCAGGTCAGAGCCCCGGCAGGCAAATAGTGAATAGACTGCCACCTAGTGGGGCAGGACAGTGCAACAGATACTCATAAAGAAAGCCCCAACTCCCTGAGACAGAGCATCTAAGGGTGAAAAAAAAAAAAAAAAAGAGTGGTGTTTTATGAGTTCTATTGCAGCAGACATAACCTCCCAACAACCCTGAATGAACAACGGAGCTCACAGCTCAGCACTGGAGCTCCTATAAAGCACAGACTGTCTCCTCAAGCAGCTCCCTGACCCCTGTATATCCAAGGAGTCACCCCAGAAAAGGACTAATCAGACTGACATTTGGCGGGCATCATTCTGGAACAAGGGCAGCAGAAAAAGAAACTGATATCATCCCTCACTGTTCTGCAGCTGCTGCAGGTATACCCCAGACAAGCAGGGCCTGGAGTGGACCTCAGCACTCATACAGCAGAGAGGATAGATCATTAGAGGGAAAACTAAGTAACAGAAATACTTCATCATCAACAATCTCAGTGTCCACACAGAGACCCAATTGAAAAATCAGCCACTACTAAGACGACAGGCGGATAAATCCATAAAGATGGGAAGAAACCAGCGCAAAAAGGAGGAAAGCACCCGAAACCAAAACACCTCACCTCCAAAAAAGGACCAAAACTCCTCACCAGCAAGGGAACCAAGCTGGACGGAGAATGAATGTGACGAAATGACGGAATCAGACTTCAGAAAGGGGATAATGAGAAACTTCAGTGAGCTAAAGGAACATGTTCTAAACCAGTGCAAAGAAACTAAGAACCTTGAAAAAAGATTTGAAAAAAGATTCGAGGAACTGATAACGAGAATGGACAACTTAGAGAGGAATATGAAGGAATTGAAGGAGCTGAAAAACACAACACAAGAACTTTGCGAAGCATGCACAACTTTCAACAGCCGAATTGACCAAGCAGAAGAAAGAATATCAGAAGTTGAAGATCAACTCAATGAAATAAAACGAGAAACCAAGATTAAAGAAAAAAGCACAAAAAGGAATGAACAAAATCTCCAAGAAATGTGGGACTATGTGAAGAGACCCAACCTACGTTTGATAGGTGTACCAGAATGTGACAAAGAGAATGAATCCAAGCTGGAAAACACTCTTCAGGATATTATCCAGGAAAACTTCCCCAACCTAGCAAGACAGGTCAATACTCAACTCCAGGAAATACAGAGAACACCACAAAGATACTCCGCAAGAAGAGCAACCCCAAGGCACATAATCGTCAGATTCACCAGGGTTGAAACGAAGGAGAAAATACTAAGGGCAGCCAGAGAGAAAGGTCAGGTCACCCACAAAGGGAAGCCCATCAGACTCACAGCAGATCTCTCGGCAGAGACTCTACAAGCCAGAAGAGAGTGGGGGCCAATATTCAACATCCTTAAAGAAAAGAGCTTTCAACCCAGAATTTCATATCCAGCCAAACTGAGCTTCATAAGTGAAGGAAAAATAAAATCCTTCACGAACAAGCAAGTACTCAGAGATTTTGTCACCACTAGGCCTGCTTTACAAGAGCTCCTGAAAGAGGCACTACACATAGAAAGAAACAACCAGTTCCAGCCACCCTAAAAGCATACCAAATGCTAAAGACCATCAACAAAATGAAGAATGTACATGAACCAACGGGAAAAACAGCCAGCTAGCATCAAGATGGCAGTATCAAATTCACACATAACAATATTAACCCTGAATGTAAATGGGCTAAATGCACCAATCAAAAGACACATACTGGCAAATTGGATAAAAAAACAAAACCCATCGGTGTGCTGTATCCAGGAAACCCACCTCACATACAAAGATACACAAAGGCTCAAAATAAAGGGATGGAGGAAGATTTACCAAGCAAATGGAGAGCAAAAAAAAGCAGGAGTTGCAATTCTCATCTCTGATAAAATAGACTTTAAAGTAACAAAGATCAAAAGGGACAAAGAAGGTCATTACATAATGGTAAAAGGATCGATACAACAAGAAGAGATAACGATTCTAAATATATATGGACCCAATGTAGGAGCACCCAGATATATAAGGCAAGTTCTTAATGACTTACAAAGGGACTTACACTCCCACACAATAATAGTGGGAGACTTTAACACTCCACTGTCAATAGCAGACAGATCAACCAGACAGAAAATTAACAAGGATATCCAGGACTTGAACTCAGACCTGGAAAAAGCAAACCTGATAGACATTTACAGAACTCTCCACCCAAATCCACAGAATATACATTCTTCTCAGCACCACATCACACCTACTCCAAAATTGACCACATAATTGGAAGTAAAGCACTCCTCAGCAAATGCAAAACAACTGAAATCATAACAAACAGTCTCTCAGACCATACTGCAATCAAGTTGGAAATCAGAATTCAGAAAATAACTCAGAACTGCACAGCTTCATGGAAACTGAACAATTGGCTCTTGAATGTTGATTGGATAAACAATGAAATGAAGGCAGAAATAAAGAAGTTCTTTGAAACCAACGAGAATGAAGACACAACGTACCAGAATCTCTGGGACACATTTAAAGCAGTCTGTAGAGGAAAATATATAGCAATAAGTGCCCACATGAGAAGAGTGGAGAGATCCAAAATTGACACCCTATCGTCAAAATTGAAAGAGCTAGAGGAGCAAGATCAAAAAAGCTCAAAACCTAGCCGAAGACAAGAAATAACTAAGATCAGAGCAGAACTGAAGGAGATAGAGACAAGAAAAACCCTTCAAAAAATCAATAAATCTAAGAGCTGGTTTTTCGAAAAGATCAACAAAATAGACAGACCACTAGCCAGACTGATAAAAAAGAAGAGAGAGAACAACCAAATAGATGCAATAAAAAACGATAAAGGGGAAATCACCACAGATTCCACAGAAATTCAAACCATCATCAGAGAATACTACAAACAACTCTATGCACATAAACCAGTAAATCAGGAAGAAATGGATAAATTCCTGGACGCCTGTGTCCTCCCAAGCCTAAACCAGGAGGAAGCCGAAACTATGAATAGACCAATAACAAGGTCTGAAGTTGAGGCAGCAATTAAGAGCCTACCACACAAAAAAAGCCCAGGTCCAGATGGGTTCACAGCCGAATTCTACCAGACACACAAAGAGGATCTGGTACCATTCCTTCTGAAACTATTCCAAATAATCCAAAAAGAGGGAACCCTTCCCAAATCATTTTATGAGACCAACATCATCCTGATACCAAAACCTGGCAGAGACTCAACAAGAAAAGAAAACTTCAGGCCAATATCCATGATGAACATAGATGCAAAAATCTTCAATAAAATACTGGCAAACCGATTGCAACAGCACATTAAAAAACTTATCCATCATGATCAAGTAGGATTCATCCCGGGGATGCAAGGCTGGTTCAACATACGCAAGTCTATAAACGTAATTCACCACATAAACAGAAGCAAAAACAAAAACCACATGATTATCTCAATTGACGCAGAGAAGGCATTTGACAAAATTCAACAGCCCTTTATGCTAAAAACCCTCAATAAACTTGGTATTGATGGAACATATCTCAAAGTAATAAAAGCTATTTACGACAAACCAATAGCCAATATCATACTGAATGGGCAAAAACTGGAAGCATTCCCTTTGAAATCTGGCACTAGACAAGGATGCCCTCTCTCACCACTTCTATTCAACATAGTACTGGAAGTTCTAGCCAGAGCAATCAGGCAAGAAAAAGAAATAAAGGGTATTCAAATAGGAAAGGTGGAAGCCAAATTGTCTCTATTTGCAGACGACATGATAGTATACCTAGAAGACCCCATCACCTCAGCCCAAAAGCTCCTGAAACTGATAAGCAACTTCAGCAAAGTCTCAGGATATAAAATCAATGTGCAAAAATCACAAGCATTCCTATACACCAATAACAGACTTAAAGAGAACCAAATCAAGAACGAACTGCCATTCACAATTGCTACAAAGAAAATAAAATACCTAGGAATACAACTCACTAGGAATGTAAGGGACCTCTTTAAGGAAAACTACAAACCACTGCTCAACGAAATGAGAGAGGACACAAACAGATGGAGAAACATTCCATGTTCGTGGTTAGGAAGAATCAATATCGTGAAAATGGCTATACTGCCCAAAGTAATTTACACAATCAATGCTATCCCCATCAAACTACCATTGAATTTCTTCACAGAACTGGAAAAAACCACCATGAATTTCATATGGAACCAAAAAAGAGCCCGCATAGCCAAGTCAATTCTAAGCAAAAAGAACACAGCAGGAGGCATCACGCTACCAGACTTCAAACTATACTACAAGGCTACAGTAATCAAAACAGCATGGTACTGGTACCAAAACAGAGATATAGACCAATGGAACAGAACAGAGGCATTGGAGGCAACACAACACATCTACAACCATATTATCTTTGATAAACCAGACAAAAACAGGCAATGGGGAAAGGATTCCCTATTTAATAAATGGTGTTGGGAAAACTGGCTAGCCATGTGCAGAAAGCAGAAACTGGACCCCTTCCTGACACCTTACACTAAAATTAACTCCAGATGGATTAAAGACTTAAACGTAAGACCTGACACCATAAAAACCCTAGAAGAAAATCTAGGCAAAACCATTCAGGACATAGGAGTAGGCAAGGACTTCATGAACAAAACACCAAAAGCATTGGCAGCAAAAGCCAAAATAGACAAATGGGACCTAATCAAACTCCACAGCTTCTGCACGGCAAAACAAACAGTCACTAGAGTGAATCGGCAACCATCAGAATGGGAAAAAATCTTTGCAGTTTACGCATCTGACAAAGGGCTGATACCCAGAATTTACAAAGAACTCAAACAGATTTACAGGAAAAAAACAAACAAGCCCATTCAAAAATGGGCAAAGGATATGAACAGAAACTTTACGAAAGCAGACATACATGAGGCCAGCAAACATATGAAAAAGTGCTCATCGTCATTGGTCATTAGAGAGATGCAAATCAAAACCACATTGAGATACCATCTCACACCAGTTAGAATGGCGATCATTAAAAAATCTGGAGACAGCAGATGCTGGAGAGGATGTGGAGAAATAGGAACACTCTTACACTGTTGGTGGGAGTGTAAATTAGTTCAACCATTGTGGAAGACAGTGTGGCGATTCCTCAGGGACCTAGAAATAGAAATTCCATTTGACCCAGCAATCCCATTACTGGGTATCTATCCAAAGGACTATAAATCGTTCTACTATAAGGACACATGCACACGAATGTTCATTGCAGCACTGTTTACAATAGCAAAGACCTGGAACCAACCCAAATGCCCAACGATGATAGACTGGACTGGGAAAATGTGGCACATATACACCATGGAATATTATGCAGCAATCAAAAATGATGAGTTTTTGTCCTTTGTAGGGACATGGATGAATCTGGAGAACATCATTCTCAGCAAACTGACACAAGAACAGAAAAAGAAATACCGCATATACTCACTCATAGGTGGGTGAGAAAAATGAGAACACGTGGACACAGAGAGGCGGTCTACTATACACTGGGGACTGTTGGGGGGAATGGGGGAGGGACAGCGGGGGGGACTGGGGGGGATAGCCTGGGGATGAATACCAAGTGTGGGTGAAGGGGAGGAAAGCAGCAAAGCACACTGCCATGTGTGTACCTATGCAACTATCTTGCTCGTTCTGCACATGTACCCCCAAACCTATAATGCAATAAAAATTTAAAGAAAAAAAAATTATTTTAAAAATCAAGAATTTAAAGTCTATGGAAATTGTCTCAACTGCATAAAACAAATGGAGAAATGTTTATTGAAGAAAATCCAAATCTTTGTCACAACACTGCAAGTCTGTGGCCCTTGAGACACAACGCCCTTCCTCTCTGTCCCATTCCCCTCTGTCCCATTCCCGTCCAGTGTGATGAAGGCTTTGGCTTTGCTCTGGCAGGTATGACCAACAAGACAGGAGCCCTCTGTACTCTTAGATTCTAGTTGAGGGCTATGATATCTCTCCATGAAAGGCAGGGCACCAGCATTTCTCATTACGCACAACTGTGTTACAGAGGCCTAATTCCAGCAGGGCCAAGAGTTCAGGAGCTTCCTTCCTTCACTCCATCCCCAATAGTAGAAGGGAAGCTTCACCTTAGCTGCCCCTGCAAAGCAGACTGAGAACACTGGAACCCCAAACACCCTTGCCACAGCTCACTTGTAGGTAGAGGTTTCATGCTGGGAGATGCAATCCTAGAAAGAACAAAGGTTACCACCCCTGGACCATGCCCTGCTAATAAAGCAAAGATGTTGCTCTGAGAGAAGCAGGCTGTCCACAGCAGTGGTTCAGAGAGGCAGGCAGTCCATAAGAATGTTACTGATGGAAGAGATCTGAGTTATCCCAAGTTACTGGTGGCTCTGCAGCAACTTTAGTCCTTGACTCTTTGGAAGAAAAATTCACCTGAGGGGCATAAAGCAGAAAAAGAGACCAAGGCAAATTTCAGAGCAGGAGTGGCAGTTTATTTAAAATGGCTATATATATGTATATATATATATATATATATATATATATATACACACACACACATACATATATATATATTTCATGTTTTAAATTTTTTGAGACTAAATCTTCCTCTGTTGGCACATCTAGCCATATTTATTATTATTATTATTAATTTTTTGAGACAGAGTCTTGCTCTGTTGCCCAGTCTGGGAGTCCAATGGCATGATCTCCACTCACTGAAACCTCCACCTCTTAGGTTCAAGTGATTCCCCTGCCTCAGCCTCCAAAATAGCTGGGATTACAGGCGCCCACCCCCACGCCTGCTAATTTTTTTAATTTTTAGTAGAGATGGAGTTGCACCATGTTGGCCAGGCTGGTCTCAAACTTATGACCCCAAGTGATCCACCCACTTTGGCCTCCCAAAGTGCTGGAATTACAGACATGAGCCACCACGCCTAGACTTTTAAAAATTTTTTTATTTTTATTTCATTACTTTTTACTACCTCCCTTATAACATTTTTAAAATTGTATTTATTTATTTTCTATAGGTTTTTGGAGTATAGGTGGCTTTTGATACCTAAGTTCTTTAGTAGTGATTTGTGAGATTTTGGTACACCCATCACCCAAGCAGTATGCACTACACCCTATCTGTAGTCTTTTACCCCCACCCTCCTCTCACCCTTTCTCCCAAGTCCTCAAAGTCCATTGTATTATTCTTATGCCTTTGTGTTCTCATAGCTTAGCTCCCAGATATCAGTGAGAACATATAATGTTTGGTTTTTCATTCCTGAGTTACTTCACTGAAAATAATAGTCTTCAGTCTTATCCAGGTCACTGCAAATGCTGTTAATTCATTCATTTTCATGGCTGAGTAGTATTCCATCACATATACATACATATATATATATAATATTCCATCGTGTGTGTGTATCCCACAACTTCTTTATCTATTCCTTGATTGATGGGCATTTGGGTTGGTTCCCCAATTTAGAATAGGAAAGAAATGAAGATGTGCTTAGAAGAGACCCAAGCAGGTACATGAAGATTAAAAAGGAAAAAAAAAGCGGCGGGGGGGGGGTAATCTTTATCCTAAGACTTTATAGGCTCATTTATTTCCCATGATTCTTCCCTTTGGGTGGGCTTCCTGCATGTGCAGTGCTCTCCTTACCCTTGGGAATTGAGCTCTGTAGTCTGTTTAGGAAGTTGTACACATGTCTATCCGAGGCTTTCTTCCTTTTTCTGGTGGAATGCACCATTTTATCTCTTAGTGTGCATACCCAGGAAGTTTTTTGTCCCTAGTATCTGCATTCAGTTAATGCTTTAATGTTAATAACTGTGGATCATCAAAAAATGGCCTCTTTCTGGTATCCTGTGTGGGCTGGCAAATTATTTTTAGAGAGACAGTGTGACAACTGTCATACAGTAGCCTGACATTCCTAATGGGTTGGGGGAGAGCCCTCTCCTGCCTAGCTCATGCCTATCTACTACCTGTAACAAAAACAGGGAGCTCCAAAGCTCTCCCCAAATGAATTGACTTGAAATAGAATGTGAGAAAAATCAAACATAAAAGTACCCTAAAAAATAGTAGTAACTGAGATGAAGCTGATAGGTCCAAGAGATCAAAAATCTAAACCTAAAGCTAGCTAGTTTACCAGGAAGAACTGAGGAAAGAGAAATTGAACCCCTCATTTGTGCTGGTGGAAATGCAAAATGCAAAGATGCTTTGGGAAACAGACTAGGAGTTCCTAAAAAAGGTTAAACAGAGTTACCCTATGACTCGGCAAGTCACTGTTGTTATATACGAAAAGAAAGAGAAACATGCCTTATTACTTTTTATGGCTGCATTGTTCTCCATTGTTTATATGTGCCACGTTTTCTTTATCCAATAATCTGTTTACAAACATTTAGGTTGCTTCAAAATCTTGGCTATTGTGAACAGTGCTGCAACAAATATGGGAGTGCAGATATCTCTTATATACTGATTTTCTACTTTGGGGTATATACCCAGCAGCAGAATTTCTAGGCCTTATGGTAGATCAAATTTTAGTTTTTTTGAGGAACCTTCAAACTGTTCTCCACAGGGTTGCACTAATTTACATTCCCACCAACAGTATATAAAGGTTCTCTTCTTTCTACATCTTAGATAGGATTTGTTATTACCTGAGAGATTTCATCACAAAGTGATGTTGAACTTTATATTAAATGCTTTTTCTTCATCTATTGAGATAATTATTTCTTCCTCTTCTTCTTCTTCTTCTTCTTCTTCTTCTTCTTCTTCTTCTTCTTCTTCTTCTTCTTCTTCTTCTTCTTCTTCTTCTTCTTCTTCTTCTTCCTCTTCCTCCTCCTCTTCTTTTCTTCTTCTTCTTTTTTTTTCTTTGAGATGGAATTTTGCTCTTATTGCCCAGGCTGAAGTGCAATGGCATGATCTTGGCTCACTGCTGCAAGCTCTGCCTCCCGAGTTCAAGTGATTCTCCTGCTTGAGTCTCCCAAGTAGCTGGGATTACAAGCATGTGCTACTCCTTCAATATGTTGATATAATGTATAACATTTATTGATTGCACATGTTGAATCATCCCTGCATTCCATTTTAACTGGCACCTTTGTCAAAAATGAGTTTATTGTAGGTGTATTGGACTGTTCTTGCATTGCTATAGAGAAATACCTAAGACTAGGTAATTTATAAATAAAAATGTTTTAATTTGCTCGTGATTATGATGGCATCTGCTGGGCTTCTCAGGAGGCCTCAGGGAACTTACAATCATGGCAGAACGTGAAGGTAGAGCAGGCTTATCTTACATGGCTAGAGCAGAAGTAAGGTGGCAGGGAGGTGATACATACTTTGAACAACTATATTACATAAAAACTTACTCATTATCATGAGGACAGTACCAAGTAGGAAATCCATTCTCATGATCCAATCAACCTCCCACCAAGGTCCACCTCCAACATTGAGGATTATAATTCAACATGATATTTGGGTAGGGACACAGATCCAAATGATGTCATTACACCTTTGGGCCCTCCCAAATCTCTTTGTCTCACAGATACACTAGGGAGTGCCCCATAACATCACATGGAGGATGCCAAGGCTATGGTTTGCACCTCTGAATCAGTGGCTCGAGCTGTACCTGGATCCATTTGAGGCAGGGCTAGAGCTGGAGTGGGCTAGAATACAGAGAACTGATTCTCAAGGCTCTGCAAGGATGCAGTGCCCTGGGCCTGGCCCACCAAACCATTCTTCCACACTTGGACTCTGGGCTTGTGTTGTGAGGGGCTGCTGAGAAGGTCTCTGAGAAACCTTCCAGGGCTTTTTGATGTCATGGTATTAGCACTTGGTTCCTTTTTTTTACTTAAGCAAATTTCTGCAGGCTGCTTGACTTCCTCCCCAGAAAATGGGCTTTTATTCTCTACCACTCGGCCAGGCTGCAAATTTTTCAAACTTTTATGCTCTGCTTTCCTTCTAAACATAGTTCCAGTTTCGGGTCATTTCTTTGCTCCAGTGTATGAATACAGGTTGTTAAAAGCAGCCAGGCTACATCTTGAATGCTTTGCTGCTTTTAAATTTCTTCTGCCAGATACCTTAAAACAATATTTTCAAGTTCAAAGTTTCACAGATTTCTAGAGCAAGGAACAAGGCAGCTAAGCTATTTGCTAAAGCATAACAAAAGTGACTTTTGCTTCATTTCCCAGTAAGTTCCTCAACTCTATCTGAGGTCACCTCAGTCTGGCCATTTCTGCCCATATCACTATCAACATTTTGGTCACAACTGTTCAACAAGTCTTTAGGAATTTCCAAATTTTCTCTCATCTTCCTGTCTTGTTGTGATCCCTCCAAACTGTTCCAACCTCTGCTCATGACCTAGTTCCAAAGTTGTTGCTGCATTTTCAGGTATCTTTATAGCAATATTCTACTCCTCAATACCAGTTTTCTATGTTAGACCATTCTTAAAATGCTATAAAGAAATACCTGAGACTGGGTAATTTATAAAGAAAAGATGTTTAGTTGGCTCATGGTTCTGCAGGATATACTGGGAGCATTGCTGGGATCTGTTTTGCTTCTAGAGAGGCCTCAGGAAACTTATCATCATGGTCAAAGGCAAAGGGGCAGCAGGCTCATCTTACATGGCCAGAGCAGGAGCAAGAAAGAGGAGGAGGAGGTGCCACACACTTTTATACAACCAGATCTCACAATAACTCACTATCATGAGGATAGTACCAAATGGAAAATCCACACCCATGATTTAATCGCCTCTCACCAGGCCTCACCTCCAACACTGAGGATTAGAATTTGACATGAGATTGTGTGGAGACACGGAGCCAAACTATATCAGTAGGTGTGTGGATTTATTTCTGGGTTCTCTATTATGTCCCATTCATCTATGTGTCTGTTTTTATGCCAGTTCCATACTGATTTGGTTACCATAGTTCTGAACTATGATTCATAGTCAGGTAAGGTGATTCTTCCACTTTTGTTTATTTTGCTCAGAATAGTTTTGACTACTCTGGATGTTTTGTGGTTTCATATGTATTTTATGATTGATTTTCTATTTCAGCAAAAATTGTCATTGGTATTTTGATAGGCATTGCATAGAATCTATACATTGCTTTGTACAGTATAAAGATTTTGACAATACTGATCCTTCTAATCTGTGAACATAAAATATCCTTCCATTTTTTTCTGTGTGTCCTCAATTTCCTGCCCTAGTGTCTTATAGATTTCATTGTAGATATCTCTCAGTTATTTGGTTAAGTTTTTGTATTGAGTTTTATTTGTGGGTATTGTAAATAGGGTTCCTATTTTGATTTCTTTCTCATATTGTTAACTATTGTCATATAAGTATGCTTCTGATTTTTGTATGTTGATAACCTATCCTGAAACTTTACTAAAAGTGTTTATGAGTTTTAATAATTTTTTGGTGGAGTCTTTAGTTTTTTTTTTTTTTCAAATAAAAGATCATATCATCAGCAAACAAGGATAATTTGACTGATTCCTTTTCAGTTTGGATGCCCTTTCTTTCTCTTGTCTGATTTCTCTAGCTAGGACTTCCAGAACTATGCTGAGTAATAGTGGTGAAAGTGGGTAACCTTGTCGTGTTCCAGATCTTAGAGGAAGGAATTTCAAATTTTCCCTGTTCACTGTGATACTACTGTGTGGCTGCTGCATATGGCTTTGATTATATTTAGGTATATTCCTTTTATACCAAGTTTTTTGAGAGTTTTCATCATGAAGCAATGTTAAATTTTATCAAATGCTTCTTCAGCTTCAATTGAAATACTTGCATGGTATTTGTTCTTTATTTTGTTGATATGATGTATCACATTGATTGATTTGCATACATCAAACCATTCTTGCATCCCCAGGATAAATTCATCTTGGTCATTATAAATAATTTTTTAATGTATTGTTGAATTTTGTTTGTTAGTATTTTGTTAAGGATTTTTTTTTTCCAACACAGAGTCTTCTTGTTACCCAGACTGGAGTGTAGTGGCATGATCTTGGCTCACTGCAACCTCTGCCTCCCAGCTTTAAGCAATTCTCCTGCCTCAGCCTCCCAAGTAGCTGGCATAGCAGGCACCCACCACTGTGTTTGGCTAAATTTTGTATTTTTAGTAGAAATGAGGTTTCACCATGTTAGCCAGGCTGAACTTGAACTCCTGACCTCCTGATCTTACCACCTTGCCCTCCCAAAGTGTTGGGATTACAGGCGTGAGCCACTGTGCCCAGCCCTGTTGAGGATTTTTGCATTAATATTCTTCAGAGATATTGGCCCGTAATTTTCGTTTCTTTCTTTCTTTTCTTTTTTTAAATTTATCACTGTCTGGTTTTGGTACCAGGGTAAAATTGGGCTTGTATTATGAATTTGGAAATATTCCTTCTATTTTTTGGAATAGTTTGAGTATGCATGATATTAATTCTTTAAATGTTTTATTTAATGAAAGACTTTTTATTATGGCTTTGATCTTGCTACTTGTTATTGGTCTGTTAAAATTTTGGATTTTTTTCTTGGTTCAATCTTGGGGATTTGTCAATTTCCTCTAGATTTTCCAATTTGTTGGCATATAGTTGCTTGTGGTAGCCAGTAATAATAATCTTCTTAATTTCTGTGGTACAAGTTTTTTTTTTTTTTTTTTTTTTTTTTTTTTTTTTTTGAGATGGAGTTTCACTTTTTGTTACCCAGGCTGGAGTGCAATGGCGCGATCTTGGCTCACCGCAACTTCCGCCTCCTGGGTTCAGGCAATTCTCCTGCCTCAGCCTCCTAGTACCAGTTTTAATGTCTTCTTTTTCATCTCTGCTTTAAATATTTGGGTCTTCTGTCTCTCTCTCTCTCTCTTTTTTTAGTTTGTCTAAAGGTTTTTCAATTATATTTATCTTTTCAAAAACCAACTTTTAATTTCATTGATCTTTTGTATTATTTTCATTTATTTATTTCTGCTATGATCTTTATTATTTTGCTTCTACTAATTTTGCATTTGATTTCTTTTTGCTTTCCTAGTTCAAGATGCATCATTACTTCATTTGTTTGAAGATTTTCTTCTTTTTTTATGTATAAAGTTATAGGTATAAAATTCCCTTTTATTAATGATTTTACTGTACACAATTGGTTTTGGTATGTTGCGTTTCCATTACCATGTGTTTCAAGAAATATTTCAATTGCCTTCTTAATTTCTTCATTGACCCACTAATCATTTAGGAGCATATTGTTTAATTTCCTGTGTTCATATATTTTTCAAAATTCCTCATTGTTGATTTCTAGTTTTAATTTCTTTCTGTTTAGAGAATATGTTTGATATTGTTTCAATGTTCTTTGAATGTTTTAAGACTTGTTTTTGTCTTAAAACAAAACTTGTTTTGACATAGCATATGGTCTATCCTTTAGAATAATCCATGTACCGAAGAATGATTCTTGAATAAAATAATCTGTAAATATCCATTAAGGCCATTTGTTTTATAGTGCAGGTAATGTCTAATGTTCTTTATTGATTTTCTGTCTGGAAGATCTGTCCATGAGTGCTTTAGTGTTGCATGCATATGTATTTACAAATTGTTATATCCTTTGGCTGAATTCACCCCTGAATCATTATATAATGATTTTATTTTTTTCTCTTCTTACAGTTTTTGTCTAGAAATCTAATTTGTATGATATAATTATAGCTACTCCTGCTCTTTTTTTGTTTCAATTGGCATGAAATATGTTTTTCCATCTCTTTATTTTCAATCTATGTGAATTTTTACAGATGAATTGTGTTTCTCCTAGGCAACAGATCATTATGTTTTGCTTCTTTTTAAATCTATTCAGTCACTCTATGTATCTTGATTGGATAGATTAGACCATTTACATTCAATGTTATTGCTGATTAGTGAGGATTACTTCTGCTATTTTGTTATTTGTTTCCTAGTTATTTTGTGGTCTTCTTTCTTTCTTTTAAAGATGGTGATTTTTTTTTTTTTTCTGGTGGTAGGATTTAATTTTTTGCTTTTTATTTTGGAATATGTAATATGTTTTTCAATTCGAGGTTACCATGACACTTGCAGGCACTATCTTATAACCCATTATCTTAAAGTTATGACAACTTAATACTGATTTTGTAAATAAATGTGTAAAAAGAAATGAATAGAAACTATATTTTAACTTCATTCCCACACTTTTAAACTTTTTTTTTTGTTTATCTTTATGTCTCATTATACTATCTATGAACTGGAAAGTTGTCATAGTTGATATTTCTACTTGGTTCATCATTTAGTCTTTCTGCTTAAGAGTACTTTACACATTACAATTGGTGTTATAATATTCTGTGTATGCCATTACCAGTTAATTTTGTACCTTCATATGGTTTCTTAATGCCCATTAATGCTCTTTTCTTTCAGATCAAGGAACTCCCTCTAAAATTTTTTTTGTAAGACAGATTTAGTGGTAATCAAATCTCTCAGCTTTTATTATCTAAGAAGTCCATTGTTTGTCCTTCATGTTTAAAGGTTTTGTTCTTCAGACAAACTATTCTAGGCTAAGGTTTTTGCTTTTAGCACTTTAAATATATCATGCCACTCCTGGCCTGTAAAGTTTCCACTGAAAAGTTTACTACCAGATGTATTGGAGCTCCATTATATGTTATTTGGTCTGTTTCTCTTGCTGCTAAGATTTTTTTTTTTTTTAATCCTTGACCTTCGGGAGTTTGTTAAATGTCTTGAGGTAGTCTTCCTTCGTTTAAATCTACTTAGTGTTCTGCAACCTTTTTGTACTGGGTTATTGTTATCTTTCTCCAGCTTTGGGAAGTTTTCTATTATTATCCTTTTGAATAGACTTTCTATACCATTTTATTTCTCTACCTCCCCCTTAAAAACAATAACTCTTAAAATTTTTCCTTTTGAGGGTATTTTCCAGATCCTGTAGATGTGTTTTATTCTTTTATATTCCTTTTTTTTAAATTTCCTCTTACTATATTTTCCAGTAGCCTGTCTTCAGTTTCACTTATTCTCTCTTTTGGTTGATCAATTCTGCTATTAAGAGTCTCTGATGCTTTCTCTGTTATCTCAATTGCATTTTTTAACTCTGAAATTTCTGCTTGATTCTATTTGTAATTTCAATTTCTTTGTTAAATTAATCTGATAGAATTCTGAATTCCTTCCCTGTGTTATTTTGTGTGTCTTCCTTTAAAAAGTGTCTATTCATGTCCTTTGCCCAATTTTTAATGGGGTTGTTTGTTTTTCCTTTGTAAATTTGTTTAAGTTTCTTATATATGCTGGATATTAGACCTTTTTGTGATAGATATATTGCAGAAATTGTCTCCCATTCTGTGGGTTGTTTGTTTACTCTGTTGATAATTCCTTTGACTGTGCAGAAGTGCTTTAGTTTAATTCGATCATTTTTTTCTTTTGTCACAATTGATTTTGGCATCTTGTCATGAAATCTTTGCCCTTGCCTATGTCCTGAATAGAATTGCATATGTTTTCCTCTAGGGTTGTTATAGTTTTAGGTTGTACATTTACATCTTTGATCCATCTTGAGTTGATTTTTTTGTATATGATGTAAGGAAGGTGTTATGGTTTTGCTCTGTGTCCACACCTAAATCTCATCTCAAATTGTAATCCCTATGTATCAGGCAAGGGGCCTGTGGGAGGTGACTGAATCACGGGGTGAACTTTTTGTTTGCTGTTTTTGTAATACTGAGTACGTTCTCATGAGCTGTGGTTGTTTGAAAGTGTGTGGGACTTTCCCCTTTGCTCTCTGTCTCTCCTGTCACCATGTCAGGAAGGTCCTCACTTTCCCTTCTTCTTATGCCATCATTGTAAGTTTTCTCAGGCCTCCCAGTCATGCCTCCTGTTAAGCCTGTGGAACTGTGAGTCAATTAAATCTCTTTTATAAATTACTCAGTTTCAGGTAGTTATTATTATTATTATTATTATTTGAGACATAATATCACTCTGTCACCCAGGCTGGAGTGCAGCACAGTTATGCAATCTCAGATAACTGCAACCTCTGCCTCCCAGGTTCAAGACATTCTCCTACATCAGCCTCCAGAGTAGCTGGGAGTTTTGCAGTTTTTGCAGAGACAAGGTTTTACCATCTTGTCCAGGCCGGTTTCAAACTCCTGACCTCAAGTGATCCCCCCTCCTTGACCTCCCAAAGTGCTATGGTTACAGGCATGAGCCACTGGGCCTGGCCCAGGTAGTCTTTATAGCAGTGCAAAGATAAATTAATACAGAAATTTGGTATCAGGAAAGTGGGGCACTGCAATAAAGATAACTGAAAATATAGAACTCATTAATGGGCAGAAGATGGAACAGTTTGGAGGGCTTGGAAGAAGACAGGAAGATGTGTGATATGGATGTGTGATATGGGCCTGTGGGAGGTGTAGTCCAGGCTGAGGTGGCCTCTAATGGAAATAACGAACTTATTGGAAACTGGTGTAAAGTTTATTCTAGTTTTGTTTTAGCAAAGAGACAGGCAGAATTTTGCCTCTACCTTAGAGATTTGTGGAACTTTGAACTTGAGAGAGATAATTCAGGGTATCTGGCAAAAGAATTTTCAGTGGAACTCTGCATTATTTAGTGGACATTATTTTGAGTTATTTGATTGTATAAGGCATGTGTGAGTTTCATTTTTTTTAAATCTATTTTCCAACTCTGTAAGATGTAAAAAACTACTAATAAGGGAATAGTTCTTGTTAATAGAAATAGAGACTTGTCTTATGGATAGCAATTGATTATTGCTTTGTATATATTGATCAGTTTTTACATTTTTGCATTTATTAGTAAATTTAATTTAACATTCCTGAGGGGCTCACATGGTCTTTGCATCCTCCTTTGAATAGGTATGATGTTTTTCTGGTTGTCTTGTTCATTAACAAGTTACATAAAATCTTTGACAAATGTTCATTTTACATTTCTAAGAGAGTCATGAATTTACCATTTACAAGTCATCCTTTAGTAGCAGTTACATGAGTGTATATGATTGCCAAAACATGTCAGATTGTACACTTAAAATGGCTGAATTTTATTTTATGCAGCTTATGCCTCAATAAAACTGAAAATATATTATCTTGAAGGATATCTGACAGAAAAATAAAGGATTTACCTTACCATTTCTCTAGAATTTGCTGCCAAAACAATTAGCTTTCATGACATTAGCACTTTCAGTCTTTCTCCTTAATTCTCTGAATAGTCCTTATTAATAGTATCTTCATGAGACCTACTTCCCAGCACGAATTCTTTCAATATTAAAAAATTCAAAAATCTCCCTTAGGTCATCTTGTTACACCAGGTGCTTTCCCTAGATGGTCTCATCTCTTAGTCAAAATATGAAAGTTGACTACTCTCTGATTTAAAAAGGTCACCCTGATAATAATGAATACTAATTTAGTATTTCTTATATTTCATGCATTCTTCTATAAATATTATGACATTAACTCAGTAAGTTCTCACAGTAACTGGGAGACACTTTTACAATGATCACCACTGTATAGGTAAAGAGTCTATGACCTAGAATGTGTATGCCCCTACTAAAGTCACAGCAAATAACTCATAAAGGTTAGATTTAAATTTAGATAGTTTCATTCCAGTACCTAGATATGTAAACACTAACCAATACTGCCCTTCATAACCATTCCTGCAATTCCAATCCTAGATTTTTACTGTTTTCATGAAATCTTTTAAGAATGCCTTTCATTGCTAGTTTCCTAAATTATATTCCATTCTAAATTAATTAGTATTTCTTGCAGTCAAACTCCAACTCTGTCACTGACTGGCTGGGTTAAATTGAGCATGTCACTGGCTCTCTTGGGGTTTCAGTTCCTTTTTAAAAAAAACATTTAAAATATTTAATTGAAAAATAAGAATTATATATATTCAAAATGTACAATGTGATTGATATATACACACATTGAATATCAAAATATTACATTATTACAATCAAGTTAATTAACACATCCACACCACTCATACTATGTACTGATTACCAGAACTTGTTCATAATTGAAGATTTGTACCTTTTGATAATCTATAACATAATTATTATCATGAGTATTTATATTCAGCTAAATTAGTCCACTATAGAAATGGACAACTGCTTTAAGATTTCCCAATTGTATTTTTTTGCCAGTGAAAATATTAGGATAGGGTTAATCTATACTCCATGGTAACTGATTGTTTTAATTGAAGGATAAAAATAAATTATTACACCAAGTTTTTTTAAAAAATCTAATGTTACCCTTTCTCTTTCATCTGTACAAAATAACTTACAAGAATAATTATGGTTATAGAAATGTAATTTACACTGACCTCAATTTTAATCATGTTTTGCTCTTTAATTCAACAGGATGATTAAAATTTGTAACTTACAGAAATGAAAATTTTATGAACTGTTACTAATTGTTTCTGTCATAAGTTCATGATGTACTATAATTTCCAGTAAGATATAACTTACACCCTACTATTTAACATGTGTACAATGTAGTATGATAATGCTTTTTATAACCTTCAAAAACTGCATGTCACTTAGGCTTTAGTGACTCTGTGCCATCTGTTGAGGTTTTGCTGAATAATGTAGCGAGATCTTAAGGGCAGAACTGGGGGAAAAGTCCTGGCTCTTCCACTTCCTTGTTCTGGGATGGAGGCAAATTGTTTAACCTCCCTCAGTTTAGCACCATGAACTATTAACTAGGAACACCTTTTTTTTTTTTGATAGAGTCGTAATTAGGAGCAGATGACATAATAGATATGAAAACCACAAAAACCAGCTACTAATTAGGTATTAGAACTATGTCTCGCTGCTGTTCTTTTAAATAAATGTGATACTGACAGACTTGTTTAATAACCAGGAGCCATTTTTTATATCATACAACTACAAATTATTAATACACCAAATAACGATATTCTATCCTGTCAATTTCTTTTGGCTTGAGTGTTTTACATACATTCTTTCACTTATACATTGAAAAAAAATAAAAAATATCTAATTAATTCCATTCTTAACTTTAAGAGAGGTGATAGAGTAGTCTTGAGTGTGTAGACTATGATGCATGATTCCTGAATTTATTCTTGATGTTTCACCTATAGCTATGTTACCTTATTCAAAGGAGTACTCTCTCTGTGTCTCAGACTTTTCACCTATGAGACTTGAATAGTTATCTAAATCAAAGGTTTTTAGGGGAATCAAATGAGTTACTACATGAAAAGTGCTTAGAACAGTGCCTGGCATAAAGTACTTAGTAAAAGTTATCTTCTTCTTCTCCTTATCATTATTAATGAATACAGCATTTCATAGAGAGGCAAATTGACTTCCCCAAGGTCACCTTGTTAGTAGTTCATGAAAACATGTTTTAACACAAATTTGCTGACTCCAAACATGTATTATTTTATCTTTGTCTCATGAGATAATAGCATAGTTGGAGAAGATAATAGCATAGTAGAAATGAATAAGTTATTCCTCAGTATTACTCTATTATTGAGCCAAAATAACATGTTACAACATGGTTATGTATGTAGATATTCCACATAAATATATTATGTATTTATTTTATCTAAGTATGTAAATTTTTAATGAGCTGAAACAAGTGGAAAATGTTGCTCATAAAGATAAATTTCTACTGTTCTAAAAATAGGTAAAATGGCTTAATGACAGTGTAAGGCTTAATCATGTGATGTAGAAATGAAATTCAATCAGTTATCTAATGTGCTGTACATCAAGGAGCATATTTGCTGCATACTTTGACTAAATGAAAAGCTTATGAGAAACTCAGAAGACTTGGTTACTGGAATTTCTGAACCCACAGTAGTGATGATTCATCCAGATTCTGCATCTTGTAATTTCTACGGAAGCAATATCTTTCTCCTTTTATAACAGGTCATGAATCCAAGGAAATCATTTTCCTTAGTAAGTCACAGGTGTAACTGGAAGAAAGAATTTTATAGGCCAAGAACTGACGATCTGTTCTTTGCCACCCTTTGAAGATAGTGTAAATATAAAACTGTCATTGCTACCTTAATGTTGGGAAATGTTTTCCCAGCAGAAAACAGGGTGAAGGAAACATCAATTAATGACAAAGATATTATCTTCTAATATAAGATAGTCTACATCAAATTCTGCTTAGAGGGATGAGGTTTGGTGGTAAGAATAAGAAAACAATTCTCACAGCTATTTTAGTAACAAGGAATGAACATGTGACATGTCGTAGTATACCCAGAGAGCTTTCAGATTTGTTTCCACGTGACACAGACAATGTGTAATATAAGCACAGCTTCATTAGATCTAATAAAAATATTCAATTCCTTGTCATAATTTCTAGATCCAACTTCTTGGGTTCGCTAGCTTGGGGTCATAAACAAAATTTTCTGCAGGAGAATAGATCAGCATTCAGTTACTTCATATGAGCCTGAGGGATGGAGGATTGAAATCATTTCTTCACAGGATGCCCTATAGATGTTAGAGGTAATCGAATTTTGCACATGTCAAGTGGTCAAATGACTTTAGGGCAAAAGTGGTCTTTCATGGACCATGAAGATCTTCTGGTGCATGTGACTGAATATGATATTTGTACCTAAATACAAGAGAGTTTGCAAACCAAATAATTACGGCTTGTTGCCAACTTGACTTTGAAGGTTTCATCTTCAATGATGTTACTTTTAATGAAATGTCAATGCTTTGTTTAAAACTGGATGGTTGTATCATCAAATCCAATTCTCATTCAAATATTTGATTTGCAAAAGAAGTTGGAGGAATTATTTGCAGCCTCAATGAATACTCATGTATTGGAATTTAGCTTGTCATGATTTTATTTTTCTAGTAATTGGTAACCTCTTCCTGGGCTACGGAATAGCAAACCAACTTAGGTGAGGTCTGAACCTTTACTATTTTATATATACCCAGAGTCAGGACATGAATTTCTTTGGGAATTATTTTGGAAAATGTTTGCATGCTTTTGTGGAATAGCTTTATTTTAAAAACAGGGCAATATAAAATGTTATGACCTATTTCTCAACCTCCCACAAATTTTAATTTTTACCCAACATATGAATTCACATAATTGAAATAGTTATATAAATCTATATGATTAGATACAGAAAACAAAATTCTCTGCTGCTCTCTTTCTCTATTTTCTTTCCCTGAAGGTGACTACACTCACCACATTTTAATGAGGTTTAAGGGGTAAGGTCATTGTGTAAAGTGGCTGCTAGGATTCTGTTGTTATTTGCAGGTAGACAGGAATAAAGGATGGTTCCTAACACATGGCTAAATAACCTAAGGAGAGACTAGCATAAAGATTTATTACATCCAATTTATAGTTGTTAGGCATTTAGGTTCAAATATTTCACTATTAGAAATAATGTAATAATAAATATCCTTGTAAAGATAACATTGCACATTTATATAGTACTACATCAACATTTATGATTAATTTTAGAAATTAAATGCCAATTCAAATAGAATGTACATTTTCCTTTTAGAGAAGGAAAACTGAGGCCTATTTATGTTGCCATCAGTAGTGACTGGGTGTGAATAAAAGTGTTTCTCTGCAAAGTCTCCAACATTAAGCATTATCATTTTTTTAATCTTTGCCTATCTGACTGGTAAATGTATTTTGATAAGAGTAAAATGTGTTTCATCTTAATAAAGTTTATACTAGTGGTTAAACATTAGGAAGTTTATGTATTTAAATGCTGAAATAGGGATCTCTCATAAATTTTATGAGAGATCAACATAAAATTATTTAAAGACAGTCTTCCATCTGTTTAGCTTTCTTGTACCCACACACTAATGGACTCACCCTACCCTTGCTAAGCCTATGTTTTAAAAGGAAACCATGACTAATTCCTAAATTGAAAAGCTTACACTTTAAACATGCAGTCAGTCTCTCTTCTTCTTTTTTTTTTTTTTTTGCCAATCAATGAGAGCTTGTAAGGTTGCTGAGGTTGGTTGGCCTTGAACTCTTGGCCTCGCCTCAGTCTCTCTTCTTTCACACTCTTCCCTTGCTTTGAATCCATTATATTTGTTGGATATTTATCATTCTCATTAATTTGTTCATTCTTCTTAAGACAGAAATTATATCTCATGAATCTCTCTTTTTTTTTTTTAAAGACATGAAACATTTTATTCTGGGTAATTTTTTTCCTGTCCTAGTCATCTCTGTCTAGAAGTTTTAAAAAATTATTTTTTTTTATTTTATTTTATTTATTTTAATTTTTTTAAATTTTTATTGCATTATAGGTTTGGGGGTACATGTGCAGAACGTGCAAGATAGTTGCATAGGTACACATATGGCAGTGTGCTTTGCTGCCTTCCTCCCCTTCACCCACACTTGGTAGTCATCCCCAGGTCATCCCCCCCAGCCCCCCCTGCTGTCCCTCCCCCATTCCCCCCAACAGTCCCCAGTGTATAGTAGACCGCCTCTCTGTGTCCATGTGTTCTCATTTTTCTCACCCACCTATGAGTGAGTATATGTGGTATTTCTTTTTCTGTTCTTGTGTCAGTTTGCTGAGAATGATGTTCTCCAGATTCATCCATGTCCCTACAAAGGACACAAACTCATCATTTTTGATTGCTGCATAATATTCCATGGTGTATATGTTCCGGCCGGATGTCGTGGTGCTTGCGAAGGCGAGGCCAAGAGTTCAAGGCCAACCAACCTCAGCAACTTTACAAGCTCTCAATGATTGGCAAAAAAAAAAAAAAAAAAAAAAAAAAAAAAAAAAAAAAAAAAATTATTTTTATAGTGAAAGTTGACAGATACTTTGCTTTGAAATTTTTTCCTATTAGTTTTAGATACAAAAGTCTTTCTATCTACAGATTAGAGAAATTTGACTTTGTTATTTCTTCTAAATATTAATTACTACATTTTAATATTTAATGTACTTGCAATTTATATTTTATAAGGTATAATGGGAGTATGGTGGGATAAGGAAATCTATGTTACTTTTGATTTTTTACAAATAGCTAGTTGTATCAGTACCATTTTTTTTTTTTTTCTTTTGAGACAGAGTTTTGCTCTTGTTACCCAGGCTGGAGTGCAATGGTGCGATCTCGGCTCACCAACCTCCACCTCCTGGGTTCAGGCAATTCTCCTGCCTCAGCCTCCTGAGTAGCTGGGATTACAGGCACCCACCACCATACCCAGCTAATTTTTTGTATTTTTAGCAGAGACGGGGTTTCACCATGTTTGTTGACCAGGATGATCTCGATCTCTTGACTTCGTGATCCACCCGCCTCGGCCTCCCAAAGTGCAGTACCAATTTTTAAATAATGCATGCATTCTTCATTTGTTTGTTAGGTCTGAGCAACTATAGGTGGTCTTTCCACAGCACTCGGGCAGCTCACAGAAGGTTAAGCAGAATTTAAAAGCAAGCATCCTGAGAGCAATTGTTCTAAAAGGTTCAGGCAGAAACTGCTTGACTTCATAAACTTCGGAAGCTAGGTTAAGGAAATGCCAGAATCCCGCTTTCACTGCCTTCTATAGGCTAAACAAGTCACTGATGCCAGGCCAGTCATGAAAAAAACAAAATTAAGCTCTATCTCTCAATAAGAAGAGTAGAAAATAATTTTTGGCCATCTTTAATTTACCAAATCCTGCACTATTGCCACATATTCTTTACATTTCCCCCACATTCAATGTAGACTCACCCCTTCCCTAGAGCCTCAGAATGGATGAGATTCTGATTCATCTTTTTGTCTTCCCTAAACTCAGTGTCTCAATACACATTTGTTATGTAAGCTTTTTGCCTATATAGCTCAGGTCCGTGGGCTTTTTTTCTTTCAGCAGATTAGGATATTTAGCCTGGGCACTATACCTAGCTCTATGTTAGGCAAGTGCTTTTTCTCTGGACCACAGTTTTCCTATACATACAATTGGGAAGTTCAACTAGATAACCACTAAAGTTTTTTTTCTTTTAATCTAAAGTTCTATAATATTTTGCCTTTTTATGACAAGTGAACAATTTCCGTTTATGTTATAAAATAGAATTTAAATAATATGTTGTCTAATTGCAAATTCCTAACAAATCTACAGAATATATTTCCTTTCAAATGTAGTTATTACTCACAAAATGGAAGTTTAGTCATCACCTCTCCACAGTGTGTTAGCCCCATCTAGTGAATGATTAATGAATTCTCAAAAGCCAGTAGCATATGAACTTTTTTAAAGCTACTGCTGCATCATATGTCATCTTATTTCTAGTCTTGGAGCAGCCTTTGCTATTTCAGATGCAGCCAAGATTGAAAGAGGAATTGATTGTGAGGTCAATTTGAAAAATGTTTGTATGCCTTTGCAGAATAGATTTCTTTTAAGAATAGAATAACATAAGGAGCTGTAATTTATTTCTCAAATCCTCCCCCAAGTTTTAATTTTTACCCAACATCTAAATGCATGTAGTTGTAATAGTCAAGTAATTCTATACAATTAGATACAGAAAACAGAAATCCATGCCACTATTTATTCCTATTTTCTTTCCCTAGTGACAATTACACACACTTTATTTTAGTTATATTAATACTTGCTTCTATGCTTGAAACAACATGCTTATTACTCCTGGATTGTTTTTTTCGACTTTAGGCTTTAGAGAAGAAGAGTAGTTAATGCTTTTTCTTTTTCCTCTGTGGATAGATCATATATGTGAGTAGAAATTTCGATAACTTTCCTTTCCTGCTCACCTTCCCGCTGCTCCCCAACCAAAACTGTCATGTTTAATCATTTACTTAGTTTTCAATGTATTTCCCATTGATCCAGTCTCAAACTGGTTATTCACTAAAACCAAGACTGCAGACACCTCAGGTATTCTATTTATTCCATCTTTTTGAACAAATCTTTCCCAAAACCTTCTCACTTGCTCCAACCCTAGTTTGTCCTCTTTGCCTGGAACACAGATGTTTTCCTGGATTTGCCTTCATCATACTGGGATATCCTCTCATCTTCTGCCCATGTTGTTGGGTTTCCTGTTTTCTGTATACGTCTTACTATCTCTAGGTTTAGAGAGAGAAAATATGCCCTCCAGAAACTTCAATAGAAAGAATACTTTGGAAATACATTTTTGATATTTTGTGTCATGGGTACAGTGACTTGTCATTCAGCATGAATTCCAAATGTCTTTTAGTGTGTCAAAAGCTAAAACGTGTATTGTTGAGACTTCCACACAGTGGGGTTCTAAAAGTTCTGTAATTTGTACCAATAAGATACACTTACACAAATTTTAAATTTATTAATGAGGAATTGCCAAGTTTTCTTGGAAAGTACCACTGTGGACAGGTATATTTTGATCATGGAGGCTTCTTGATTGTGGTGACTTTTGAATAGAAGAGGAGCTAGTAGTCCTTTGGTGACCTGGTTTGTTAGCAAAGCTCTCAAAGTCATTCCTGAAAGCCCAACATAAAGTCTGTTTCTTCAGTCACTTGATAACCTGCCATACTACTTGACACTAACTGTGGTGGTGTCTGTTTCCTGCACTGAACCTTGAATGGGATATCTTAGAGGTGTAAGCTTGGTTAGATATAAAATTCTAAATTTAAAATAATTTTTGTGTATACATTTTAGTATTCTTGCTATCAAATATGAAGCCATACTAGTCCTTGATCCAATTTATGTGACTTTTTCTTCTCCTTTTCTGGAAGCTTAGATGAGCTGTTCTTTGTCTTTAGCGGTTTGAAAGTGAAAGAGAAAATGGCTGAGTTTGTCTGTTTTCATCCTTCATGCTGGGCACTTGATGAGTCCTTTCAATGTACAAACTCAATGTTCTTATTTGTTGGAAGATCTCTTAATTGCTTCAGAGATTATTCCCCCCGCCCCATTTTCTCTGTTCATTTATTTCAAAACTGCTATCTTTTTCTTATGGAAATTTGTATAATGGTCTGCTGATTTAGTTTTCTCTTTTACCTCTTATTTTCATTCCCTTTTAAAAACTTTTTTAAAAAATAGACATCCTAAATTTTACCTTTTAACTTGTATTAATATTTTAAAACCTTTGCCATCATTTTCTTTGAATTTTCAAGGGTACTTCTTTTTAATTATCTTAATGCTTCATTTTGATAGTATCCTGGTCTAATTTTATTATTATATTTTCCTTATTAATATATGCATACTAATACTTCATGCTCTCTGTTCCCTTTAAATGACCCTATTCTGTTTTTACTTGGCCTTGATTTTTCTCAGAGGCTTCTCTCAAGTGTCAGATATCTTTCGTGGCTACTCGTCGGTAACAGTGAGGAACTTAAAGGCTGGTTGGGCACTCTAAGAACATGGTTGGGTTTGTCCACTGTGAGCTTCACTACAGGACATTCTGGCAGGGCTGGGTAGCCATACTGTACATATTCCTCAAAATAGAAACTAACTAGCTTTCTTTTAAAGGGCAAACACCTAAATGTCAACCTTTTGGAATGCAAGAGAGATAAGTGGGTCAGAGTCCTTGCATCTTGTATACTGTCTGAAATAGGAAGTCTCTGCAATACTATTACAGAGTAATACTTTAGATTTTGTGATGTGAGGAAGGGCATCTGGAGGTATGACTGTTTCTTAAAAAAATTCAATTAATCACTTAATAAGAAATAGTCATTTTCTCCACAGTCTCTAGAAGGACTGGAAGCTGCCAGTTCCAGAGCACTTTGGTAATTCTGGATGGTGAATTGAGTTGCCTCTTGAAATTACTCACTGCAATTTAAGCTTTGGCTTACTCAAATGCAACTACTTTTCGATGTCTAAATCAGTATTACTGGTTTGTCTCTGCTTTCTCCTTTTTTTATTGGCCTTTTAAAACAATGTCTTTCTCTGTGGAGATTTGGAAAAGGGGAAGAAGAGGTGTGTTCTTAATACTACATAATCCATTTTTAGTTTTGGATTTCATTTAATTTATACTGATATGATTCTTGAGGCAATACACCATTTAATAAGTAAATGCAAGTGTATGTGTGTGTATGTCTGTGTGTGCAATGCATATATGCCTCTCTCTCTCTGTCTCTCTCTCTCTCTCTTATCTGTCTGATATGCATGGTCAACTGCAATGTCAGTGAATACAGAAAAGAAAACTAGTTTATGGGAAGGTTTTGTGAGGATGAGTAGTGATAATAAAATACAAATTAAAGAACAAAATAAAATTTACCTCTTTGTCTTAGCTACTCCCTGTCAGGTACATAGAGATTTTTGAAAGAAGTTGCTTTCTGTTTTCATTGCCACAGGTCACAGTTTGGTAAATTAGTCCCTTAAAGTGTTTAAGTATTAAACCTATAAAAATTTACTAAAAGTATAATTTACTAAATATTATTCAGGTTATTTTGAAAAGTAGTGTAGCTTCTTAGAATGTAGCTAGACAGCAAGAAGAATCATCTGCAAAGGAACAATATTTAGGCAGAAGAAGAGGGAAAGGTAAGGTCATGACTAATTTAAATTTTGTCATAAAAGTATTTTTATAATTGCCATATAGATAAAGATCTTGCGGAGCCAGGGAACAATAGAATTGGGTAAGACAACTAATGTAGCCACAGTGGGGAAAGAACACACATTTATTTATCTATTCCTGTATTTGACAAATCTATATTGACACTTACACTAGATATGAGAGATGTAACAGTGAACTACACTCTAAAAAACGTTACTTTCTAGAGGATCCTATCAAACAAACACAGATTTATATAAGAAGTGCAAAAGTGAAGGTGGTACATACATCAGTGTTGCCAGGCCAGAGCCCTCTGTGTTGGTGATTGCTTTTACTTAGAAATTCAAAAAGGACATGGTAAGGATCTATGCAGATATATGGGATAGGGGGAGTCAGGGGAAAAGACACTTGTTGATCACCCTACTAAAACTAGCTCCAGCAAGAAAATAAAACAAATAACAAACAAAAAATACAAGCCTCTTCAAAATTAGGAGATCCAAAACTTAGGCGTTATATGGCTAAAAGGAGTCAATTGATGTCATCAGAAACACCTGTTCTCACCATCCCCCACACCCTCAAACACAACACAACCCCTCACACCCCCCAACTTTTTCTCAGTTTCACTTTCATTTCCGTTTTTGGGCAGGCTTTCTCCATGTAACAATAGGATGATCCCTGGCAGACCAGTATGTAGATCATCCTTATATGTAGTGATCTTATGAAGAAAAGCACAGCCCTCATTGGACCAGAATCTATGTCAACCCCTCAAAGGGTTTATGGCTGGCCTAGTTTAGGCCCTGTGCCTGTCCTTGTGTCACCATGTTCTCCTCACAGTAATGTACTGTGACTGGCTGGCCTGGGTGACACCCATATTCCTTTTTGTTATTGTTGTTTTGTTTTGCTTGGTTCTAGTAGAGATGAGGTCTTACTTTACAGCTTCTGGGCTCAAGCGATTCTCCTGCCTTGGCCTCCCAAAGGGCTGGGATTATAGGTTTGAGCCACCCAACGTGCCCAACCAACATGATTGACAAAGAACTGACTAAAATATGTTAGCTAAAATCTGTTAGAATTGAGGGGGAATTATTTTTTAACAGTTCCCCAAATTAAGAAAATGCAATGAAGGCTAAACACACACACACATATATATATACACACACACAGACAATTACATTTAAGTATGGAAACTTTAAAAGAAAATTGTTGATAGGACCAACTCTGTTTTTCTTAGACATACTTTGAAAAACATTGTGCACAGAGTAATTAGTAGAATTGAATGTCCTATTATCTTAGGAAGTGACTTCAGTTTTAGGGTCAATGCTAGAAAAGGATTACGCTCTGAAAAATAATTGCAGAAAGCTGCTGGAACTTGGTCCTGGCCTAATTTCAAAGGAGATGGACAAATGGGTGATTGTAAAGCCTTTACAATGTGCAGCCTACCCTGTTAGATTAAGAATGGGGATAAAAGCCTGAGAGGGGAATTGAAAGTGCACTTGGCTGGAGTAGGCTCAGTCAGGATAGGTTAGATTATGTTATAATAATCAACAGCCCAAGTATCATTGGCTGAAAACAAAGGTTTCTTTCCTCCTCAAGCTACATGTTCATCATAGATCAGCTGGTGAGCTCTGCTCTCAGTGGTCACTCAGAGACCCAGGCAAACAAAATAGCCACCATCTTGAAGCTCTGTGGTCACTGTGCCAGAAATAAAGATAGCTCTAGATGCTTTCGTATATGTAATATATGCTTTGAGTTGAGAGGGCGACATATCACTTTTACTTACGATTTATTGGCTAGAATGTTATACTGCCTTGTTCTTCCTCAAAGGGACCAGGAAGTACAATCTTACTAAGTGCCTAGAAGGGTTAGAGCTGGATAATTTTGATAAAAAATCATGAATGGCTAATGCAAGTATTTATGCATTGTATTCACTGTAAAACATGTCAAGGAATTACAGGGCAGAAGCACAGTTTTAGCAGAAGAAGGGAAAACCTTGACATCAGTATAACCAAGGAGTTAGAACAAAAGCTTGTGGAAACTACTGATGGCATACTATGTAAGGCACAGAAATATTAGTGTTAATACTTTTTCTCTTAAATTCTAAAAAAGTTTAGAATTTATTCAAACTGGATATTAGAAATTACCTATGCTAAGGTAAGCTTATACATGGAGAAGATTTAACTTTACAAACTTAATTTGTGATGAATAGCTTTTGGATCATAGACTTAATCCATTTATCAGATTATCAAATCAATAAATAAAATACAGTTCATAGCCCAGTGCAGTGACTCACACCTGTAATCTTAGAATTTGGGGAGGGCAAGGAAGAAAGATTGCTTGAGCCCAGGAGTTTGAGATTGGCCTGGGCAACATAGTGAGATACTCTTTACAAAAATAAAAAATTAGCTGGGCATGGTGGTGTACATCTGTGGTTCCAGCTACTTGGGAAGCTGAAGTGAAAGAATGCCTTAAGCCCAGGAGTTTGAGAATGCAATGAGCTGTGAGGCATCACACTACTGCACTCCAGCCTGGGTGACGGGGCAAGACTCTGTCTCAAAAAAAATATACGTGTATATGTACATTATATATATATATATATATATATAGTTCTAATATTTTATTATATTTATATAAAATGTTTATCATATTTTATATAATATAAATATATATAATTCAGAATAAAACATTCTTAGAATATTCTTTAACTGACTAAATGTTAATGAATATAGTCATTCCTTTCCTTTTTGCTTATAAATTAAAATGGGTGAATTAAAGCAATGTCTGCTATAATGTACAAAGACTTCTGCAGTTTTCTGTCTTTGGTGTCTCATGTTTTTTAATTAGATTACATTCTTATCACCTGAAACCATTAAAGCCATTGAATTTAGTAGGGATTAAAAACAATGGAATGGCAGGCAATTTGCTCCAGGTATGCAGCTTTATGGTCAAGTGGGATAGAGCATATCTCTGTGAATACCTGATACTTTCTGAGCACAATAGATTCACAGCACTTCTTGAACTGTCTCTGCAATTTACCTGGTTCAGTGTGTTGGAGGTTCATTGCAGATGTGGAAAGAGAAATGGATGAAGATAGATTTGTAGGAGGGTCCAGCATTAGGTCTAGATAGTTAAAAGACTTCACAATCATGTTTCTGTTATCTGTATGATTGTTAAAAATAATTTAGTATAAACAATGTTTAGCAGCTGTGTAACAATAAGTAAAATCTCTAATAAAGAGGCAATTATTTTGTATTTGAAGAACCATAACAAAAATTAACCTTTTGGTATTCATGATTTGGGACTTCTTAAATTTTGTATCAGAGGGTATATGTTGTCGTAAGAGATTACAGATTATTTTTAATTAATAAAACGTATGGCATTTAACATAGGATCAAGAAGACAGATTAGGAAGATTGTGCAGATCCCACTCTCTTGCAGGAGTGGTTTTTATCCATCGAGCAAGCCCAGCAGTATCATGTCAATGGTTTAGAGTTCTGTTTGTTCTATATGCCCCAATATCACAGAGGATTTTGTCACCTGATTTGAGTACATACTTGCTGCTTCTGCCATCCATGCTTCCTTGTGTCTGCCCAGAGTGTTCCTTTTATGCAAAATGCTAAATGTGAGGCTTGGAGAAAAGAGTGGGTTTCCCTCAACAAGTTACGTGACTGTTTTTTTGCTTGTTCTTTCAGTGTTTAGATGAATGGCAGAATTTGACTCCAGAGATTATTTTACTGCAACACATATGGTGAGAGCTTGAGGTAAACACATGTATTGCTCTTATCAATGACTACAAGTGATACTCAGATTGTAAGCACTATTTGGCAATACAAATCACTTTTACACTACTGAAATACTTCTATACCTGTCAGTCAATAACTATGACCTTGAAGTCCCCCACTCCCCTTACCCTAGGCCGCAGATACCCATCCCGTCTTCTTATTACCTAGCAACTACAAGTTTAAGTAATACTTTTTGAGCTCTGTCTACAAGATAAGCAATGTGGCAAACTGAGCTATACACTATTATTCCCATTTTAGGTATGTGAATCCCTAGGTTCAAACCACTTTAACACTCTACCCAGGGCCGCCACATTTTACAATAAAAATAATGTTTAAATTTAGAATTTTCTGGTCTCAAAGGGCTCGAGCTTAGTTGTTATGCTTTATGGCATGTTATGGGGGAAGAATGCTTTCTCCATCACCAGAATACGTACTAACTAACCCAGAGGAAACAGCAACTTCAGTGGGCTTAAGTCTCAGCACTAAGAAGCTGGTCCAGCACTCCCACTCTGAAACTATTTCCCTTGTTTCCTAATTATCCCTAATCATCTATGTAAGTATCTATTACTTAAGAATCCATCTAATATATATTGAGCACCCATTATGAGTTAGTTTTAATTAGAGAATATAAAAATGTAGGTATCTTTAATCCATCTTTAATGAAAATAAAAATAATAAAATAAATAGCCTTTAACAATTCATTATTCTTGCCTTCAATTGCTTTCAATTTGAGTACAGATGGTACACAGCTAAGGCATGTTATTTTAGAATGGCAAGGAACATTAGTGCTTATCTTGTGTACAGATTCTCAAATTCCTTACACTAAAATAGAGGTTAAAAATATTATTAAAATTTATTGAAGGCTCAAAAGAATTTTGAATTTTATGATTTATGTCTATCCAATTTACTATATTAGAAGTTAAATCAGAAATTTAACAAATATGTAATCATTAATTCACTTAGAAATAATAAACACATTACATGTTAAATAACATTTTATTTACAGTGACTATGTCTTTGAAAACAAAAACAATAGTACATGAAAATTGTTTTAGAGATTTGCAAATCTGTTCAATAGAAGACATGTTCTCTTATGCTTATTTATGCTTATGTATTCAATATCTTCCTGTATGTTGCTTTGGTCGATAAGATAATGTGACTTCACATAGGTATACACTTGGAAAAATGTGGACTTTATTGATTTTCCGGGTGGATCTCAGATACCCCCATCTGAGGGAACATCAAGCCATGCGTTGAAAAACTAATCTAATAAAGCAGTGGCTTAAAGCAGTTTATTTGTTGGGTCTCAATCATACAGTGATATGTCAACTTCTAGTTAGCTGTAAGTCAACATAGATTATTCTAAAGAAGTGTGTCCCCACCATTATACAATATATTCATGTAACAAACCTGCAATCTACCTCCTGAATTAAAAAAAAAAAAGAGTGTGACAGTGTCACTCTCACTGCTATAAAAAAGAATAGACTCAATAAGGTAGGAATGGAGGCTAATGGTATTATGAGAAATGTGATGTGGATAATTCACTTTAACAGGAAAGAGGAAATAGAAACCTACTCCCGAAGATGAATAGACAGTATTCCCATCCAACCCAAACATGGTACACTATGTTTGGCATAGTGTACTGTCTTCTCTGACCCAAACAAGACACTGAACAAGCAATTTTCCCTCTCTGGCCCTCATCAACAATTCCCCTTGACATGGTTTGGCTCTGTGTCCCTACGCAGATATCACCTTGAATTATAATAATTCCTATGTGTCAAAGGCAGGACCAAGGTAATTGGATCATGGGGGTGGTTTCCCCCATGCTGTTCTCATGAGTAAGTGAGTCTCATGAAATATGATAGTTTTATAAGGGTCTGACATTTTCCCGGCTGGTATTCATTCTCTTTCCTGCCACCCTGTGAAGAGATGCCTTCTGCCATGATTGTTTGTTTCCTGAGGCCTCCCCAGCCATGTGGAACTGTGAGTTAATTAAACCTCTTTTCTTTATAAATTACCCAGTCTTGGGTATTTTTTCATAGCAGCACAAGAATGAACTAATAGACCCCCACCGCTGCCCCTGTTTTCTGGATTATTCCCATTACCAGGAAAAGAGTCTGTAATATTTTCCATTAAAAAAAATCCTCTTCTGATTTTATTTCTCAGCTCCCCTTTATAACAAAACTATTTAGTGTTCTTTTTCACTAAATTAGTCAGGCCTTTATCTTATCACTCTACTGAAACTGCTCTTGTCCAGATCAATCATTATCTCGATATAATGGTCAGTTCACAGTTCATCTCACTAGTTCTCTAAACACTATAACAGTTTCTCACCACTTCCTTGAATCCATTTCTTCACTTGGATTCCAGAGTACCGCAAGATTCATGTTTTAAATTTGTGTTATGAGTTTTGCTTTGGCTTGTAACTCATAGGCTGATCCTTCTCAGTCTCTTCTGACATTCTCTTCCTGACCTCTAAGTTTTTAGAATGCTCTCGGGCTCCGTGCTTGGACCATGATCCTCTCAGAAGTGAGCTTGTTCAAGCCCATGGCTAAAAAAATAGCACTCACATTTCTATTCTATTGTCTTAATGAAACTTTAGATGTACATCCAAGTGATCTCAATGTCTATGTATTAGCTTTACTTGGATATCAAATAAGCATTTCAAATTTAACCTATCTAAAACAGAACTTTGATTTCTTATTCTTCCGTCAAAATGATACTGCTCATTTGTAGTCTTTCTCGTTATCCAGCTCAGCTCCTGAATGCTGGGTCATCTTTGATTCTCTCTTTTGCGCAGAGTCTACATCAAATCTATCAGGAAATCTGTTTAATTTTCCTTTGAAATCGATGTGGAGACTTGTCATTGCCATTACTGCCAGGCTTGCTGAAGCCTCCTTTCCTGACTTCCTGCAACATGACTTTTTCCTCTGGCAATAGCTTCCCCGTTTCTACTCTTGGTCCACACAAGTCTGTCCTTCAACCTCATTTCATTAAAAATCATTTGCTTAATCTAATATATTTGCAATAAATCATGAGTCCTGCCAGCATATATATTATGTAAATAAAATCCACAGCCATATGTAAATTAACATTACACATTTTGCAAGAAATGATACACCCAACACATTACAGTGGATGACTGGGACAGAGAAGGGATGCAAATGAGGAGTGGGAATGCAAGAGAAAAGTGAAACAGAAGTGGAGTCTTTCCTGGATTCATGAGGAAAATATACTTGATGAAATAAACATGCTTATCTCTACTTTATTGAACTTGATGTTCAAAAGAAAAAATAAATAAGCAAATTAAATAAACATTGTCTATTTTTTACTGAATAGTCTGTGACATTCAACATTTTACTTGAAAACATTATACCTAAATAGGCACACATTAGCTTTGCTATTATTTTTACCTCTAATCTCAGTCTTCTACAGCAAAATACCATAAACTGGGTGATTTTTTTAAACAACATAAATTTATTTCTCATGGTGCGGCAGACTGGGACATTCAAGATCAAGGCCCCATCAGATTCAAGGTCTAAGGAGGGCTTACTGGTTCATAAATGCTGTACTCTTGCTGTGGCCTCCCACAGTGCAAGAGGTAAGGCAACTCTTCGAGGATTCTTTTTTTTTTTTTTTTTGAGACGGAGTTTCGCTCTTGTTACCCGGGCTGGAGTGCAGTGGCGCGATCTCGGCTCACTGCAACCTCCGCCTCCTGGGTTCAGGCAATTCTCCTGCCTCAGCCTCCTGAGTAGCTTGGATTACAGGCACTCCCATGCCCAGCTAATTTTTTGTATCTTTAGTAGAGGCGGGGTTTCACCATTTTCATCAGGATGGTCTCAATCTTTTGACCTCGTGATCCACCCACCTCGGCCTCCCAAAGTGCTGGGATTACAGGCTTGAGCCACCGCGCCCGGCCAAGGATTCTTTTATGAGGGCACTACATACATTCATAAGGACTTTGTTCTCATGACTTAATCACCTCCCAAAGGCCCTCCCCTCACCCCTGCAATATTGTTACATTGGTGATTAGGTTTCAAAACATTGTTTTGGCTGGTCAAATATTCAGACTATAACACTGTAGTCTAATTGTTCTCATTCAAACCAGATATATATTGGTGGCATAAAGCAGTAGAGAGTATATATTAGCAACTCTTTCTTCATCATTAAAGCAATAGAATCTTAATTCTAGATATGTGGCAGATTTAGAAACTCACTCTACTCCATTCAATTTTGCTTCAATACTAAAATTTTCAAAGTTGGCATCACTTTCAATGAACTAAAGTATAAGAGTAGAATGTGACGTTATAAAGTAAAAATTAATTATATTTAAACTGTGCTATATACATCCTTTAAAGAATTACAGGCACAGAATGAAACACTGGATAGTACTATGTACAAATTCATATGGGTTAATCCAAGTTAAAAAAAAGCACATTTGTAATGTATTACCTTGTGTGCAACAGATAAAATAAGCTACATTCTTTAATTCTGCAATAAAAAATGTATAAAGTGTTTATGCATTTAGGGCAGAGAAAGCTAAGTTTTAGGCATTTTAAAAGTTGCTAAATATTACTGTCACAAAATGCTATTAACAAATAAAATCCATTTTCTTTCAAAGTAAATGTGAGAGGAGTTATTGGCTTTAAGGGGAAATTAAATCCCTTTTCCTGTCAGCAATTTGGTATCTATTAAAGTGATGTTTCTATGTTTATAGGTACTGCTATTCCTGTTACTTTATGAGTGGAACTTTAATAAATAAAATTTCATGAGTTGAAAGAGATAGCACAGCCCATTATCTTTACAAAAATGAGTCTTGACTTATACAGGGTAAGGCTTCTCATTTGCTAGATGTGACTTAGCTTAAGATGAACATGATCTTCAAGAATCTCTTGCTTGGTATTGTATGAAAATTGAAAAGAGAAAATAGCTTCAAGGTGGAAAAACATTGCTATTTATTTCAACTCCTAGTATATGAAAGCTTTGATATTAGGTACCTCTTAAACAGTGGCTTCAATTCTGTTATTATTTCATAGTGGTACTTGAATCAGTATTTTACTGATACAAGTGAATGTCATCAGTTCAAACAGTTAGAAAATTTGAGGCAAAGGTTAAACTCCTGTTTGTCTGGCACCCCAATCCTATCACTAAATTCTTTCATATCTGAATCTGGACATTCTAATCTATTTTTGTTGGATCTATATTCAGGGTTTAATTTTATTTTAGGTTCAGAGTTTATGTGTATATTTATCATACAGGTAAATTGTGTAACATGATTTTGATATCTAGATTATTTTATCACCCACATAAGAAAGGATAGTACTGGATAAGTAGTTTTTTTCAATTTTCACCCTCCTTCCACCCTCCACCCTCCACCCTCAAGTAGGCCCAGTGTCTGTTGTTCTCACTTATAAATTAGAATATGCAGTATTTTTCTGTCTTTGTGCCAGTTCGCTTAGGATAATGGCCTACAGCTCCATCCATGTTGCTGCAAAGGACATGATCTTGTTCACTTTTATAGCTGCATAGTATTTCATGGTATATATGTAACATATTTTCTTTATCTAGTCTACAGTGATGGATATTTAGGTTGATTTCATATCTTTGCTATTGTGAATAGTGCTGGCATAAACATATGCGTGCATATGTCTTTATGGTAGAATGGTTTATCTTCCTTTGGGTATATACTCAATAATGGGATTGCTGAGTTGAATGGTAATTTGTTGTTGTTTTCACATCAAAGGCAACAGGCTTGGCTTCTCCTTGCCCCTTTTTCCCCCTTGTCACCCTCAGTTCTGGTTTAGGTCAGTGTGAGGATTAATCTTAGCCTGGTGATTACCACGGGCAGCCATCTGCAGGCAGAGTTCCAGAGCTGGGGAGGTGAATCCCTGCCCCCATCCCTTGGCCTGGCCCCCACCCTACTCTCACCTCAGACCTTGCTGCCCTTCCAGGCCTCCCTGGCCAATCACTTCAACCCAGAATCAGCTGGGTTCCTGAATGGTTGGCCCTCAGGGTCTCTGACCCAGCTCATCCTTGACCAGAGGGAAGGCTGGGCCCAGAGAGGAAAAGGCACTTGCCCAGGATCACACAGTGTGTCACTCACAGGCCTGGGCAAGAACCCAGAAGATAACAGCAATGGCTGAGGGTAGGTGAGGGTCCCCATGGGCCTGACCCTCCCTGGGCATTCTCATTTAATCCCCAAAACCAACCTGTGGGGAGAGACTGTTGTTATCCGTGTACAGATGAAGAAACTGAGATCCATAGAAGGGAATCAAATTGTCCAAGGTCAAGGACTGATGAGGGCTGAGCTTGGGCAGGACCCCTTTTCTGTCTGATGCTGGGGTTGGGACTCCCACAGCAGAGGCTCCACTTGGAAGAACGTGCTCCGGAGTCCTGCAGGCCTTTGCCGGCTGCCCTCCCTCCTCCTAGACATTCAGGGGAGGGGTGACCACTGGGCTCTGTAGCCCTGACTTTGCCTGATTCTGCTCTGAGTCCTCTTTCTTTTCTTTTCTTTTCTTTTCTTTTCTTTTTTTTTTCTTTCTTTCTTTCTTTCTTTCTTTCTTTCTTTCTTTCTTTCTTTCTTTCTTTCTTTCTTTCTTTCTTTCTTTTTATAATCAGAGGTCAAGTTCTTATACTGATTTCTTTTTTTGAAAGAAAAAAGAGAAAGAGAAAGGGGGAGAGAGAACAAGAGTCTTGCTCTATTGCCTAGGCTGAAATGAAATCTAAAAATAGGTATTAAAAACCTCTTTTATGCCAATAATTGTACTTATCAGCGGAGACAGGAAGGAATAAGAGAAGAAAATAACAAATAGCCAACCAATATTTCATTTAAGTCTGTGAAACACTATGCAAAAGCTGAAGAATGCTTTACTTCCAATTATGTGGTCACTTTCAAAATAGGTGTAATGTGATACTGAGAAAAATGTATGTTCTATGGACCTGGGGTGAAGAACTCTATAGATATTCACTGAATTTACTTGTTGCAGGTCTGAGATCAAATCACAAATGTAATTTGTTTTAAGTTCTTCCACAAATTATAAAACTGCTTTCCACAATCGCTGAACTAATTTACATTCCACCAGCAGTGTCTAAGCTTTCCCTTTTCTCTACAATCTTGCCAACCTTTGTTAATTTTTGTCTTTTTATTAACAGTTATTCTCACTGGTATGGGTTGGTATCTAATTGTGGTTTTGATGTGCATTTCTCTAATGATTAGTGATGTTGAGCACTGGTATGAGTTGGTATCTAATTGTGGTTTTGACCTGCATTTCTCTAATGATTGGTGATGTTGATCATTGTTTCATGTGCTGTTGTTCATGTTTGTCTTCTTATGAAAAGTGTCTGTTCATGTCCTTTGTCCACTTTGAAATGGGATTGCTTGTTTTTGCTTGTAAATTTGTTTAAGTTCTTTATCGATTCTGGGTATTAGACCTTTGTCAGATGCATACTTGCAAATAATTTCTCCCATTTTGTAGCTTGTCTGCTTACTCTGTTGATAGTTTCTTTTGCTGTGCAGAAGCTCTTTAGTTTAATTAGGTTCCAAATTTGAAATTTTATTTTTTGTCACAATTGCTTTTGGAGTGGTTGTCATGAAATCTTTGCCTGTTACTATGTCCAGAATGTTTTTCTTCTAGGGTTTTTATGGTTTTTGGTTTCAGATTTAAGTCTTTTTTTTTTTTATTTGAAAAAAGTTTTTATTTATTTTTATTTTAATTTTTTAAATTTTTATTGCATTATAGGTTTTGGGGTACATGTGCAGAACGTGCAAGATAGTTGCATAGGTACACACATGGCAGTGTGTTTTGCTGCCTTCCTCCCCTTCACCCACACTTGGTATTCATCCCCAGGCTATCCCCCCAGCCCCCCCCGCTGTCCCTCCCCCATTTCCCCCAATAGTCCCCTGTGTATAGTAGACCGCCTCTCTGTGTCCATGTGTTCTCATTTTTCTCACCCACCTATGAGTGAGTATATGCGGTATTTCTTTTTCTGTTCTTGTGTCAGTTTGCTGAGAATGATGTTCTCCAGATTCATCCATGTCCTTACAAAGGACACAAACTCATCATTTTTGATTGCTGCATAATATTCCATGGTGTATATGTGCCACATTTTCCCAGTCCAGTCTATCATCGTTGGGCATTTGGGTTGGTTCCAGGTCTTTGCTATTGTAAACAGTGCTGCAATGAACATTCGTGTGCATGTGTCCTTATAGTAGAACGATTTATAGTCTTTTGGATAGATACCCAGTAATGGGATTGCTGGGTCAAATGGAATTTCTATTTCTAGGTCCCTGAGGAATCACCACACTGTCTTCCACAATGGTTGAACTAATTTACACTCCCACCAACAGTGTAAGAGTGTTCCTATTTCTCCACATCCTCTCCAGCATCTGCTGTCTCCAGATTTTTTAATGATCGCCATTCTAACTGGTGTGAGATGATATCTCAATGTGGTTTTGATTTGCATCTCTCTAATGACCAATGATGATGAGCACTTTTTCATATGTTTGTTGGCCTCAATCCATCGAGTTGATTTTTTTGTATGTAGCATAAGATAAAGATCAAGTTTTAGCCTTCTGCATATGGTTAGCCAATTATCACAGCACCATTTATTGAATAGGGAGTCCTTTCTCCATTGCTTGTTTTTGTTGATTTCATCAAAGATTGAATGGTTGTTGGTGTACTGCATTATTTCTGGGCTCTCTATTCTGTTCCATTGGTCTCTGTGTCTGTTTTGATACCAGTACCATGTTCTTTTGGTTACTGCAGGATAGTATAGTCTGAAGTCAGGTAATGTGATACCTCTGGCTTTGTTCTTTTGCTTAAGATTGCTTGGGCTATTTGGAATATTTGGTTCCATATGATTAAAACAATTTTTTTTTCTAATTCTGTGTAGAATGTCATTGGTTGCTTGATAGAAATAGCATTGATTGTATAAACAACTTTGGGTAGCATGGCCATTTTAACAATATTGATTCTTCCAATTCCTGAACATGAGATGTATTTCCATTTGTTTGTGCCATTTCTGATTTATTTCTGCAGTGTCTTGAAATTTACATAGTAAATTCTTGAAATTTCATTCTTTCTCCTTCCTGCTTAGCCATATTCCTCGGTATTTTATTTATTTTTTTGTGGCTATTGTGAATGAGATTGTGTTCTTTATTTGGCTCTCAGCTTGAATTTTGTTGGTGTATAGGAATGTTACTGATTTTTATACATCAATTTTGTATCCTGAAACTTTGCTGCAGTTGCTTTTTAGATCAACCCCATAGTCTCTGTCCAAAAGTCCCTTAATATGATTTTACTTTTGATTTGCACAAAACATAGCTATGAAATAAAAATAGTCTGAAGTAATGGTATTGGTGAGGCCAAATATTTTTTTAAAAATTAAAAAATTATTTATGTAAATATTAATTAGTATTACATATAAATGTCCAGACATTTCCAAGTACCCTTTGAGGTTACATATGAACAATCAGGTGTATTGAATTTAGCATTTTTGTTATGTAATATTTAATTGTTTTATAGCCTCAGATATATTTTTATGCATACTTTGGGCTGTCAAAATATATGAATATTAATTTTACAACTTTACTATCCTATTGTATTATAAAAAATTAATAAATATTCTCACTAGCTTTACCTTTTTAGAATAAAGATAATGCCTAGTTTCTTTTTTTTTAATTTTAAATTTTCTATTGTAAGTTCTGGGATATATGTGTAGAATGTGCAGGTTTGTTAACATAGGTATACATGTGCCATGGTGCTTTGCTGCACCTATCAACCCATCATCTACATTAGGTATTTCTCCTAATGCTATCCCTCCCCTCACCCTCCACCCCCGCAACCCCAGTGTGTGATGTTCCCCTCTCTGTGTCCATGTGTTCTCATTGTTCAAACCCCACTTATGAATGAGAACATGCAGTGTTTGGTTTTCTGTTCTTGTGTTAGTTTGCTGAGAATGATGGTTTCTAGATTCATCCATGTACCTGTAAAGGTCACGAACTCATCCTTTTATATGGCTGCATGGTACTCCACAGTGTGTATGTGGCACATTTTCTTTATCCAGTCTGTTATTTGGGTTGGTTCTGAGTCTTTGCTATTGTGACTTGGAACCAACCCAAATGATAGACTGGATAAAGAAAATGTGGGCATTTCTTTTATCATTTGGGCTTTTGGGTTGGTTCCAAGTCTTAGCTACTGTGAAGAGTGTCTCAATAAACGTATGTGTGTATGTGTCTTTAGAGTAGAATGATTTATAGTCCTTTGGGTATATACCCAGTAATGAGATTGCTGTGTCAAATGATATTTCTTGTTCTAGATCCTTGAGGAATCACCACACTGTTTCCCACAATGGTGAACTAATTTACACTCCCACCAAAAGTGTTCCTATTTCTCCACATCCTCTCCAACATGTTATTTCCTGACTTTTGAATGATTGCCATTCTAACTGGCATGAGATCTTTTCTCATTGTAGTTTTGATTTGTATTTCTCTAATGACCAGTAATGATGAGCTTATTTTCAAATGTTTGTTTGCCACATAAATGTCTTCTTTTGAGAAATATCTGTTCATATCCTTTACCCACTCTTTGATGGGGTTGTTTGTTATTTCTTGTAAATTTGTTTAAGGTCTTTGTAGATTCTGGATATTAGCCCTTTGTCAGATGGATAGATTATAAAACATTCCTCCCATTCTGTAGGTTGCCTGTTCACTCTGATGGTAGTTTCTTTTGCTGTGCAGAAGCTCTTTAGTTTAGTTAGATCCCATTTGTCAATTTGACTCCTAATTTCTATAGCTCATTCAGTGATATGGCCCTTTTGTAAGATTCACTTGTGGGTCTCCAGAACATTGTAAAAAGCATGGTGTGTATGTCTCTAAATAAGAGCTATTTTTTCAAGAAAACCATTAAGGAATTCTCTAACATTAATCTCATGAGGAACAAAAGCTGAAAGGCTATCAGCAACAAACAAACAAAAACAAACAAACAAACCTGCTGTTGGCAGTAGGAAAAGGATAAACAGCCCAGAAAAGCATGAAAGAGTTAATTTGATGGTTTGGCCAGGGAAAGGCAAAATGAGCAGAACTCAGTAAGTTAGGTGGAAATGGGGTTGGTGGGAAAGGAGAATAAGGGAAGAATTTAGAGTTGTAGGTGTCTTACAAGGGATTGTAGCTGCAGGTGCACTGCTACGAAGAAATGGCTAGAGATATAATTGAGTTTATTACTCATCGTAAAATGGAAGTTGAAAGTGTGATAAGTTGAAAATATGATGCCATCTATAGTCTAGCAAATAATAAATTATTGCTGTGATCTGCTAGATATTAGCAATATGATCACTGGCATTATTTTTATAACCAGTAGAATTGTATTGCATCTAATGAAAATAGTGGGAAGTGTCTGCTGCGGTGGGCCAGGTGATAATTTGACAAGATCAAAGTTGCAGAAAAATGGATGGTGAAGTTCAGAGAGATGGAAGGATCTTAGATTTGATTGATGATGCTTGGAAAGAAGACAAGCTGCTTTATTAGGATGATGCAAGACCACTGAATGAGCTTCCTGGACCTGAACAACGCAGTGGTGGCACACAGAATCTATCAAAGAACAAGAAACAAAGTGGACAGACTTAGCCTTACAGTACCTTCATGAGAACGTTCCCCCCATTGGAAACTGTCACTTGGCTCCTTTCTTGTAGATGGAGTTTCTAAAAGTACACAAATTAAAGAAAAATAGTGGAATAGATATGTAGTACTGCATTCAAGACTTACTCCTGTACATTCTCTGTGTTGATTGGGTTTATTCTCATGATCCTTCAAAGACAGAAAAAAGCAGAATGAAGTACAGTTTGTATTTGAGAAGACTATTTTTAAATACTGTTTTTAATTGACAAATCATAATTGTATATATTAATGGAATAAAATGTGGTTTGATAGATGTATACAACGTGGAATAAGTAAATCAAAATATTTAACATATCCATCACCTTGTTTACTTACAATTTCTGATGGTGAGATATTTGAAATTTATGATCTTAGTTATTTTAAAATGTACAATACATTTTTACTGACTGTGGCCATCCTACTGTGCAATAGATCTCAAGACGTATTTTTTCTGCCTATCTCGAATTTTATTCCTTTTGACAAACAACTCCTTATTCTCTCCCCGACATCCCAGCTCGTGGTTACCATTATTCTACTCTCTACTTCTATGAATTTTGCTTTTCTAAGATTCCCTACATAAATGAGATCATCCTGTATATACTTTAAAAAATTGAAATCAATATTTGAAGTGATATCTGCTCCCTTATGTTCATTGCAGAATTAGTTCCCAGTAGCCAAGATACGGAGTCAGCCTGTGCCTATCAACATATGAATGGATAAAGAAAACATAGTATATATAATGGAAGAATATTTTTGATGGCCTCAAGTAGAAGGAATAATTTGGTGTGGGAGATGAAGAAGTAAAAATCAACTGGCAACATGATTATGTTGCATTAAAGGGACCAGGCCATATATTAGGTTGATGCAAAAGTAATTGTGTTTTTTGCTATTGAAAGTAATGGCAAAAACTGCATCAACCTAATACAACCCAGTGGCTAGTTCTAAGAGTTGAGTGAATAATAACTGCTTAAATAGCCTTGAGTTTTTGCAAAATGGATTCTTTCTTTTGGGTGCCATTCCACAGAAGGAGGTTCCTGGAATACATATTTAACTTAAATATTCTATTATGATCTACAACAAAGATTTAAATGCCTTTTTTTTTTCTGGACCCTAGTTTAGCAAAGGATCATTTGAATTAGCTCCTTTTTTTTTTTTTTTGCCATTAGTTCAGATTTTAGATGAGAGGAAAAGAGTCCGTGTTTTCATCATTTTATTTTGTTATGAATGGCACAGGAAAGAACCTTGTGTGGTATTCACTTAAGTTTCAGGTTTCTGAGTGAATGCTCACACGGGGGGTAACACTGCTGTTAGCAGTGTCCTGGTAACAGCACTGGGTGGTGTATTGGGAGATCTGGTCCTGCTGCCACTTGATGTCCAGTGCTAGGTTATGCTTATTTGAATCAGTGCATCTCTTTGCTCATTTATACAATGATAGAAATGTCTTGGTCAAGTGATTTTTCACATGTGTAAAATTTTAAATATATTACCTGAAATGAAGACCCTTATAACAATCACAGTAGATTTTATTGATGTTTTGAAAGCATATTTTACTCTTAAAATTCTAAAAACATAAGTCATAACTTTTCTTACACGGTAACTATGATATTTTAAGAATCTTTAAAGAATCAACTCCACAAAATGACCGTTTTTTTCTTGCACTTATGATCAGGTAAAAATTCTGATAAGATCTGTCATGAAAAAAGATATAAATACAATAATAAGAACAAAATAAATAAACAAATAAATAACTACTTTGAGGACATAACATGAAATTTCATGAAAATCAATAAAAAAATTTGAAGTGGTAATAATAGGAATGTTTCCTATATAGTTTGTGGACTGTGTATACCAGAATCTCTTAGTGTAGTGGAGGGAAGAGTATGAGTCAAAATGTAAATTTCTAGGCTCCACTTTAGAACCATTGAGCCAGGGTCTCTGAGTAGTAGGACTCAGGAATCTGTATTTTAAAAAGACTTGGAATGGATCCTTATGGTCTCTTATGTTTGATTGTTAATGTCGGCTTTGAGACTAATCCACTAAAATTCTTTAAGTTTCTATATATTGCTCATATTTAGAAAATACAATCAGAATACATCTCTTCCATAAATAAAAAATTATTGACTATGTTGTAAAGATGAATAGTAAAACTGCATCTTTGAATATATCAAATTTCAAAAAATATGTTTTATGTTAAAATATTTTATTGTCTTGGATTTAAAAAAATTATTTTATCTTTTAAAATTGGAGTTTTGTTCCTGTTTGGGCTTTGCATTCTTAAGAAAAAGGAGTGAACATTTTTAGTTTACCTGTTTTAAATCATTTTCTGATCTCAAAAAAATGGAGTACCTTTATTGTTAGGTAAACAATGGCTCTCGAGGCTGTCAAATGATTCAGAACACTTCTCAGAGTCTCAGTTTCTTCTCTTATTAAATATAACAATTAATACCAGCTTAAGGAGTCTGTATCTGTTAACTGAAATGGAATACGTAAAGCTCCTAGTCTAGTGCCAAATACACAATAGACGTTCCATAATGACAGCTATCTTTATCCTATTCTCCTTTGTGTTCAATGGTGACATCATTAAAATAGCCTTATCCACAGTAAGTGATTTCTTTTTTTTTTTTTTGGTCTGCGCAACACACACTGGTGGGCATGGGCATTCTTGGATTTGTAGCTATAGTGACTGCCTGAGGATCCTGCTGATATGCACATCACTTACTTGGTTGGAAATATGCCACAGATATTTAATCAAGCCTATATCTATAACTCTAGGTTTCCATCAGTGTTTCTCCCTCCCTGATTTTTCCATAGTCATATTACATTTCCCATTGTCATACTGTCTAAAATTACACATCAGAACTGTCTTAACTTTGCTATCTTTTTTGGTAGGATTATTCACACCATTAAAAAACGAAAAAGAAATACCGCATATTCTCACTCATAGGCGGGTGAGAAAAATGAGAACACATGGACACAGGGAGGGGGTCTACTACACACTGGGGTCTATTGGGGGGAATGGGGGAGGGACAGTGGGGGGGCTGGGGAGGGATAGCCTGGGGATAAATGCCAAGTGTGGGTGAAGGGGAGGAAGGCAGCAAAACACACTGCCATGTGCGTACCTATGCAACTACCTTGCACGTTCTGCATATGTACCCCAAAACCTATAATGCAATAAAAATTAAAAAAAACCAAAACACATTTGTGTTATGTTATCTGATTCTATTTCTTCTTATTAAAAGTTCAGAAGTGTTATGCCCAGGATTTCAGTTTCATAGAGTTCTATCTTATTGCAAATATGATTGAATTGACTTATGGCTGCATGTAGTAGAATTGCCTAGAAAAAAGAATTGGAGGTTAATTGTGTGCTGATATCTCGATATGATACAATAAAATCTCATTCATCAGAAATGAATGTATACTTTATTGTGTTATCGTAGGTCATAGATATGAATCAAGAGATTCTGCATCTGATTTTTTTCTCAGTGCCCTTTCCCTCATAGGGAAAAGGCACCCTTTCCCTCAGTCAGCAAACGGTACAAGCCTCCAGTATTTTAAATAATGATTTTTCGCATTAAGAAATAAAGCAAAAGATATTTTCAAGTTTATTTTTGGTCAAGCAAAGACCATACAACGTTAGAATAAACTATTTTGAATTAGCTTTCACTTTCTTCTCTATGACTTCATTAACAATTTTAATACTTTTTCATTGAATGTTTACATCATAGAAGATTCAGTTATGTAACAGTGTAAGTTGATATTTATACCAATCTTTTAGTTTTTATTTGTCATTATAAAACATCCATCATTCTGAAAGATATCAGGATTAATTAATGATAAATCAACTCTCAAATGACAGAAAAGATTTAAGGGTTTAACAAAAGCTGATGTGATTCTGACTCAGGATTTGTCCTAACAATCACATTTCTCAGATGTTCTAACTAGGTATGTGTTTATATAAATTCCTTTAAGAAAAGAAATACAATTGTTATTTCTATCTTATTTGAAAATACAAAGAGTTTTATTTGGAGCAACAATTCTCTGCTGCGTTAGCTTCCTTTGAAATGTAGCTTTGTTGTTAAAATGTGTCTCATGGATAAAAGCCTCTTAAAGTTCACAACGGGGAAAGAAAAGCACGTTCTATTCTGTTTGAAAATATTGACAGATATTTTCCAATGCAAAGAAATTGACTTTTTGAGCGTAATTTGGTTGGGTGAAATATAAGAATTTAGAAATGTAATCCAGTTATCTCTAACTTGTACATAGTGATGAAGAGCTACCAAATTTGAAAAATTTTAGCTATTTCAGAAGGCATACGTAAACTTTCTGTTGACAGTAAATGAAAAATACAAATTATATAAAAATGAAGACCTTGACAGATGATTTGTGTCTCTTTCACAATTAGAACCTTATATACACACAAAACTAGCCTCTGTTCCTGACTTAGCCGTTTATAATATCTTTCAGTCTGTGAACTTGCTTTCTGTTTATGACCAAATGTAATTCGATTAACACAAATTTCTGTCACTAGGTGGCTCTATATAGCTTTTTAAAAGTAGTCGTCTCTGACAATATCTCTGTTTCTAGAGCATTTCTTTTTTCTTATTAAATTTCATATATTTTTTTGCCATTGTTTCACAATCTGTGTAGCTTAGTTGCAAACCATTAGCTGTATGAAATTAGAGTCTATGTGCAATGTGCTGCCAACTCCTCTCTCTAGTCAACACTTGAAGAAAGGTGACAGATGACAATGCTACAGGACTATGGTTATTGGCTGGAAGCCAATGCTCAATGTCTGGATCCTTAGTAAAATTATTTCCAATCTTATTTTGTCTCACTTCAAAGGTCTATTTCAGTGCCAAGTCATATTCCCTGTAGTAAGAGTAACCCCAAGAAAGGCACATTTTTTTTTTTTTTTTTTTTTTTTTTTTTTGAGACAGAGTCTTGCTCTGTCACCCAGGCTGGGGTGCAGTGGTGCAATCTTGGCTCACTGCAACCTCCTTCTCCCAAGCTCAAGAGATTGTCCTGACCCAACTGGGATTACAGGCCCTTGCCACCATGCCTGGCTAATTTTTGTATTTTTAATAGAGACAGGGTTTCACCATGTTGGCCAGGCTGGCCTTGAATTCCTGACCTCAGGTGATCCACCTGCCTTGGCTTCCCAAAGTGCTGGGATTACAGGCGTGAGCCACCTTGCCCAGCCCAGATGTTTCTTTCCTTTTTTTTTTTTTTTTAAATGTCTCTGAGATATCTGTGACGTGAGAGGGATATTATGGTTTAGTGCCCTAGACTAGGAATTGGAACAGTTGGGATCTAGTTTGGACTTGTGAAGGTAGTTAATGTAACTATCTTTCCTGAATTTCAGTTTTCTCATCTATAAAGTGAAGGGGATAGACTAGATGATGTTTATAATTTCTTCTAGTTTTAATATTTTCAAATGCATGAGATGCCCAAGGAGATTTCTTAAGCAGAGGTGTTCCGGTATGTAGAGATTACTTACTCTTAGATTATAAACTACTGAGAGAGAGAAAATATTATTTCTTTAGTCTCAGTGCCTGTAACAGTGCCTGCCACATAGTAAAGACTTGACATATATATTTAAATGAATAAATGAACTGTAGAGTAGTCCTACATGATGGAGATCACAGAGAAATATTTGTTCCCTAAACTCCTTGAGAAACAAAAATCTTGTTCTCCTTTTGACTGGACATCTAGTTACTATACTTAGAATTGCTTTTGCCCACTAATGAAGCAATGTCACTTTGGAATGCATTCATTCTTTTTAGGAAGAAAGTGAAACTTGTTAGGCTTTCTTTATTAACATTGTTTATTATTTTAATGGGATATTTGCCATCTTAGATGCTTTAGGAGGCAAAGTACATCTGGAGCAATAGATTTAAAGTTTTGGAGCATAGCAGTGACAAGCTCTGTATGAATGACACTGGTCAATTTGGCTGGGTCTGAAGCTGCTGGGCCCAGAAAGGAGGGAAGGGTCTAAGAAACAATGTCCTTAGTAAAATTGGAGTGTTGAGAGAGGAAGTTAAAACTGGTAGAGAAGTGAATATTTAGTAAATTTTAATAGTACAGTCAAATAGAGCATAGACAAATGCAAAATAGCAAGTAAAGAAAAATGTTATTAAAATACCATTTTTGTGTGGAGTGCTAGAATCTTGAGAGCAGGCATTTAGGGAAACATTGATTAAAATATCTAACTCTGAAACTCTGAAGAGGACTTCTTGCTAACCACAAAAGCCTGAGGTAAAAATTTTCAAACTCCTAGTATAGAAAGAGAACAATGGCATTCTCAATATAGTTATCTTAAACAAATATATATAGCCAATAAAAATGGTATGTAATGTGGTCTGTTTTATATTTTTCAAGTATGGTCAGCTCTCAGTTTCTAGTTATCTGGAAATAGAATTATTTATATGACATTACAACATTTTACTTGATATTTTTTTGAGCTCCTCTTTGTTCTACTGTGCTATAGAGAATTGAAATGGCATTATTCTGCTTGATTTTTGTCCAGAGAAGGAAAAACTTTAACTGGGCTTGATCAACCATTGAACAAATGCTTGAACATCCATATCTTTTACTGGAAAATACAATTTAATATCCTTGTTGACTGAAGCAGGGATAGATTCACCATTGAATTATGATTCCTGGCATGCAAGTCACAATGGAAGTACAATACAAGAAAACACTTTTTAATATTATTGCTATTTTTGTAATTGGAGAAACATCCACACATTGACAGAATTTTAGAAATTTTTCTTAGGTGTCCTTAAAATAAAGCATTTGGGAAATATTAACCCCATATCAGCACATATCTTCTTTTGATGCTATGATACTTGTGTTTGGCTCTTGGGATTTTTTATATGTGCTATGACTGAAGTGCTTTGTTAGGATTGGAAAGAGTAGAACAGAAAGTATTTTCCCTCTCTTAATTATGAGGAATAAAAGTTATTGTTTTCTTGGTAAAATTGAGATGTCAATCTGCAGCAAAATGAAAAAAGTTCGTGTTCTATAATGTCAACATAATATGCAGAGTATAACCTTCTATGATATCTACAAATATATATAAAAGTTGAGTATGTCACAATGATAGGAATTAGGTGATATCGACAAATACAGTCTTGATTTTGTTTATTTTTAACTATGGTTTTATAATTAGATTTCTGTTCAATAAAGTCTTGATACTAATAATTTAAGCCCAGATTCTAGTCTTAAAGGCAGGAAGTTTTATTGGAACATAACGTATTATTTCATTAGTTTATGAACACCTTGTTATTTTCATACCATAGACTTTAAAGATAACTCAAGATTTCTCTAATTTTATTTCCTCTTCAAGGGAAATAAACCTGTATATAGCACAATGGAAACAACGAAGTTGAAGGATACAACTTAATGGATGATGATGATAAGATGTTCGGGGAATAGAAGAGGGGTAAGTTCTATCTTCAATGAGCCTTTGCATTGCTGTTTGGGATCACTCTGTCTCATGCCCTGATTTGAAACAACGAGTTTGGAACAATAGCCAAGTTGAAGATAACTTAGATTTTGGAACTTAGCTTTTTGATCTGGAGAGGTTCATGGGAATGAAGGCAAGAAGCCATATGTGCCTTCCTGTACTACAAGGTAGGCAATTATCAAAGGGCCAGGATAAATGAGTCTTGGGGTTTTTCTTTTTTTATATGATTCAGTCTAGTTCCTGTGGACAGGGAGAGGATCTCTCTCTCTCTCTCTCTCTCTCTCTCTCTCACACACACACACACACACACACACACACCACAGCCGGAGTAGTAGGGGCTGTTACCTAGTCAAGTATTTGGGGATTTCGGATCTGGGGCATCTTTTATTATTACTAGACAATACTTTACTTTCCTACTGAAATGAAAGTTACCATTGCATATGTAAGCTGATATTTTTGATCCCTCTTACACATTACAGAGCTCCCCTTAATAGTGATACTTTTTACTGTAAAGTTATTACAAATATTTACTGTAATAACATTAAAAAATGACATACATTTTGCTATATAACATTTTTCTGTAAACAATCAAGGCTACTCAATTTTTATCTTGAGAAAGTTATTAGAAAAGCAGCATAATGTGGAAGAAAAGGAAATGAACCAGGAGATAGGAAAGGCTGGTTCTCGTCTAATCATTGTTATGATCAGCATGACCACTTTCACTTTAATGACTCAAGTTCTCTCATAGACTAGTTGATCTCCAGGGAGGGTGATCATACAGGCTCCTTTGCTGGAGACAGTCCCGGTTTGCATCTGTTATCCCAATGTAATTATTAATAGCACCTTTTTCATTCTCAAAAGTGTCCTGGTTTGGATGATAAATTATATGGTTACTTTATCTCCAAAGATCCTTTCAACTTGAGTATTCTTTGATGTTGTCTAGAGATGAGATGTGGGATCAATTGTCTGAGAGCTAGTCATTGAAATTCTAGTCCTTTATTTTGAGCAGTGGTGAAAGATGAAGGTATTGAGTTTGATATGGCCCAGATCATGAAGGTCTGATATTCAAAGACTTAATTTTATCCTAAAGCCTATGGGAAAAATTTTAATCAGAGAAGAAACTGAGACATCACTTTTGCTCATTGTAGAAAATGGATTTTAAGGGACTATTGCTAGAGACAGAAAATCTGCTAAGATGTTATTACGATAATTCAGTTAATAAATAATAATTAATTTAACCAAGGTGTGACAGTGGAAAGGGAGAAAGAAATACTAATTAAAATATTCTGGGGGTAACCTCTATAATATATAGTGACTGAATGTGGAAATTAAAGGAGAGTCTAGAGCCTAGGATCGCATTCTCTTACCCCAACATAAATTTATTAAATAAGTGGATAGGTAGTGATATCATTCATGAAAAGTGAGACTACAGATTAGGGCTTCTGTGCCAAAGACATAATGGGCTCATGGCTAGACTTGTGTAGTTTATTATTAAGAAGTGGTACAGACAAATAGAAATGCTCAGTAGACATTTAGATATAGGATAAGAGCCTTAAAATATTTAGTTTTGCTTTGCTAATGTAGATTTGGGAGTGATCAGCACATTCAAAGCTTCTGGAAAAGTTCCAGAGAAACAGAGAATGAGACAAAACTGAACTAATTAATCATGAGAGTCCCTAACACAAAAGGGAAGAACAGATAAAAACACCAGAAGAGGAGAGTAGTAGGCTATTAGAGAAGTAGAATGACTTCCAGAGGGTGATGTAATATAAGCTTAGGCATTAAAGATTCCAGTTTTAGAGCACACGCTGTCCTTCAATTCAGCAATACTCAAACTTTTTGGTCTCAGAACTTCTTTACACACTTAAAAAATTTTGATGAATTCAAGTCATTTTCATTTACATAGATTATAGCTATTAATATGTATTATATTAGGAATAAAATTGAGAAACTTTAAAACTTTATTAGTTAATTTAACTAAAATATTTATACATTCATTGGATGTTACCAAAATAACATACTTTTATCAAAATGATGACTTAAAAAATGTAATGAGGTGGGTGACATTATTTTATGCAAATCTCTTGAGTATGTATATTAACAGAAGGTAGCTGGACTGTTAATATCTACTTTTGCATTTAACCTGGTACAGTAAACTGTTTGGGTTAAGGTATTTTTGGACACACATACATATTGTATTTTCATAACCTTTCATGGTAATTATGAATATTCTCTTTAACTCATGATAGTTTCTTTTTTTAAAATTTATTATACTTTAAGTTCTGGGGTACATGTGCAGATCGTGCAGGTTTGTTACATAGGTACACAACTGCCATGGTGGTGGTTTGCTGCATCCATTACCCCGTCATCTACATTAGGTATTTCTCCTAATGCTGTCGATCCCAATACCCGCCCCCGCTATTCCTCCCCTAGCCCCCCATCCCCCAGGCCCCTGTGTGTGATGTTCCACTTCCTGTGTCCATGTGTTCTCACTGTTCAACACCCAATTATGAGTAAGAACATGTGGTGTTTGGTTTCCTGTTCTTGTGTCAGTTTGCTGAGAATGATGGTTTCCAGTTTCACCTATGTCCCTGCAAAGGACATGAACTCATCCTTTTCAATGGCTGCATAGTATTCCATAATGTATATGTGCCACATTTTCTTTATTCAGTCTATCATTGACGGGCATTTGGGTTGGTTCCAAGTCTTTGCTATTGTGAACAGTGTTGCAATAAACATACGTGCATATGTGTCTTTACAATAGAATGATTTATAATCCTTTGTTTATATGCCCAGTAATGGGATTGCTGGGCCAAATGGTATTTCTATTTCTAGATCCTTAAGAAATTGCTGCACTGTTTGGTGAACTAGTGATAGTTTCTTAAAAGTTAGCTACAATGTGGAAATTAAACCATATTAATTAACTTTTTACACTTTGTTATGTTAAAATCCCTCAGTATATTTAAACTTTAAGTGAATCTTTAACTCATGCATAATTTTGTATTATCTCTCATTGGTCATTTGGAAAATACTGGCTCATTGAGTTATATAGATCTTCCAAATGATGAAACAGATCATTATATAATATAAAACTTTGCATTCATCAATATAACTGCTATTAGTATTAGAAAAATGAATATGAAAGCTGTCAAGGTCACACTGGCAATATTTAATTTCCCAATATTCCCTTTTCATGAATAATAATACTATCTATACACTTATTTAATAAATTTATGTTGGGGTAAGAGAATGTCATCCTAGACTCTAGCCTCGCCCTTAATCCCTACATTCAGTCACTATATCTTATACAGTTTACCTCCAGAATATTTTGTTAACTGGTATATCTTTCTCCCTTTCCACTTCCATCTCTTGGTTATTATTATTTCCCAATATTTAATTTTCTCTTGAAAACTCAAATTTTATCATTGGCCATACATGCTATCAATTGTTTCCATCAAAGGGATAGGTTTACTGCATTTATTTTTAGCAAAATGTTTGCCAAATATCCAAGTCTCAATAACTATGGTTTAACTTTCATTGTTCTTTCAAGTAAAAATTATGTTTTGTGAACAAAGCTGCTAATTCAGAAGCTTACAATTCAATTGCACAAACACTTTTTTTGGTATTCAACTGAATTGCTTAATATACACTTCTCATTTTGTCACATGGCATACTATAAACACATTGTACTCAATGGATGAGATTTAATAAAATTAATAATTCTCATCACTTCATCAAAAATGTTATTTAGTGAAAACAGCTCTCTTTTTTCTTTTTTTAATCTGTGAGCATGTTGTAGTGAAGAACTGTGGAACAGTTTGGGGTCTTTGCCTTGATTCATTATAAGGTATCACTAATTTTGCACAATCAATACAAATGTCAAAAAAGCAAGACTGACCAATAATGACTTTGTGTTAGTGTAAAAATAGTTTTGACTTTTCAGATCCTCAGAATGGGTCTTAAGGTCCCCTGTGGGGTACACAGATCACACTTTGAGAATTGCAATTTTACATTTGAGAAGCCTGCCTCATCAAACTTTCCTGCCTGTGGAAAAGTTAGGAGAAAAGAAACCAAAACCTAAAACCCCAAACAACTAAAAGTACTCCATTGGATTTTTTAGTAAGGAGAACACTGGTAATATTATTGAGAGGAGTTTCAGTGTTCATGTTTTTCAACCTTATGTATCTTAAACTTTAGTAATATTTACTTGTGTGAAGTGATATAAAGAAAAAAATATAATCTCCCCTACCTCAATGGATGTATTTTGTCCACCCTAAATGGCAATGCTTAAATGTATGAAGGCATTAATTATGGTTGTCACCGACCTGGAAAAGCATACCAAATTCCTCTGACTAGGAACTAAGTGTTTTTTCCCTCTTTAAATTATTCATCTAGCATGTAAAACAATTTGACATGCCATGTATACTCAAGGGAAAACAAATTCCAAGTATGTGATAGTCAGAAACCTCATACCCTTTGGTTACAGTGTACAGAAGTCAAATGAAATGGTTTAATATTTTTAAAAACTTGCTTTAAAATGACTTGAGTAAAAGGTATGGGGTCATTTGGTATATTGAAGGGGATATGGGACTCACAATCAGAATGATATGCATAGGAAGGGCAGACAGTGTGTAAAGAGAGTAAGTAGCATTTATTGAGCATCTTCTCTAGGCCTTTTTCTGAGGCAGAAATACTATCTGTTCTTATGTAAGCCATTCGAAGCCTTTAAAGCCCAGTACTATTAGCATTTCCTTAAAGACCATTAACCATATTTAAAGCTATTACCCTTATCTAAAACCCTGTCTGAAAGTGATTGTCATCTAGATTAAAGAACCTGCAAAGATAATGGGATTTTAATTTTCTTCATTAATATTATTAGAGTGAAATCAATTTATGAAGTATGAATTTTTTCTTCATTCAAAATATTTGTTAAGCTTTGGCTTCTACATGCAGGATAGGGTTCTATAGTACCAGATGACATAGTTTCAATTTATAAAGCACTTTTTCAAATACAACTGTAAAGAAACTGAGGCTGGTAGATCAGGTAATCTTTTCATCATTTGTAACTTAATACAGTGTGACTTGATTTGTGACTTGACTTGATACGACTGGAGCAGCTCTAGAAGCTAGGGTAGGGAACACATATGCCGTCAGAAAATAAGAGACATACTTTTCTGTTCTCAGGTCATAATTACTAGTACTACCAACAGTGAATTCTAGAATATTGCACATAATCAGAAATAGATATATTTAACTATGAATATCAGCATTTATACTGTCAAATGTGCCAGTTTTGTACTACTAATTCTGGTTTAGTTTTAGACTAGATGGCGTTTTCTTACTAAATATTTTTCACCAATAATAAATGCTCTCAACATTACCTGACATCAAAATTTATTAATTCTTGGTAGCATTAACCCTCCATTAACTTTTATCATATCTAAAATAATAATTTGCTTGTACAGTATCCAATAGCTAAGTTGTCATCTAAGTATTTCGGTGAAACATTTTTCTTTTAGATTCACTCCCACTTTTTCACTGCAGGATTCTGTGTTGCCCTGAAATCTAGTATATACTATATTTTTCTAATCTCTTCTAAAACTACCTTCCTACATAAACATTGTGGCATTGATTCTTTTTCGGAACTTCATTTTCAACTTTTCCAATCAGGCCAATATGATTTTGAAACATGTCTGTGCTTGTCGTTCACCATTTCCAGTTATTTACCTCTTAGTTATATCTTTGTTCACGTTTTATGTTTCAGTTAGCCCATAATCACCTTACTCTTGTGCAGTTAGTATTCCTATGACTAAATTAGCATCTTCACACTGATACCACAGTATACATTAGCAATTATGCAGCATTTTTATTTTCAGAAGAGTACAGTACATAGAAAAGGCACTGGTATTTCAGGAGTTTGGGTGGAATGAACTAAAGAATAGAGAAAGAAAAAATGAGACTGGTGCAAAGATGGGAAATTCACTTAATTTGATGAAACTCATGTGATTGTAAAATTAGTTTAATTAGTCCCAAGGAATATTTTAATCCTATTCTTTCCCATATTTCCCATTTGCCTATGAAGCATTAACAGAAATTCAAAATCACAATTGAATCGTTAATAAAGCAGAACACATTAAATTTAAATGGCATGTTTTGATGACTTTATTATCTCACTGAAAATGAACATTCATGTATATATGCACCTATAATTTCTTTCTAAAATATCTATCTGCCTTTCCTGGAGTATAAGGGAATAAAAAATGAAATGCCATGAAGAGGAGATAGTAAAATATTAACTACGTATAAATACAACTGAAAAATATTTGAGAAATCAATGTAGTTTATAAGCTGTCTATGCTCTTGAGGTGAGTTTGCTTCATCAAGAATGGAAAAAAATATATATGCATTCTGGACTGCTCAGACTCTAATTACAATCCTGTTGGGAATTTAAGTGTGGGCTCCACAACATTCAAATATGTAAACTGTGGGACCTTATAAACAGTCAGTGAAAATAACTGCAGGGAACAGTTTCTAGAGAAGATTGCTCGATGTTAAAATAATTGCTATTGAAGACAAAGATTATTATAGCTAGTTTCCTATTTTGAACTAATCAGTAACAGTGGTGAGTAGAAATAAGAATTTAAAATAAAACATTGTTTAACTTTTACATTATGGCTATAATAGTAGATACATGAAAATGAAACTATGGCCACATGCAGTAGCCATTTGTTACAAAAGAAGGAAATTGCTTTGTGTTAGGTTGCCTTTGAAAACTCCTTTTAGTAGAACTGTCAGTCTAACTAAAGACTGATTTCATCAAGTGGAGACCATTATTTGTAAAGCTTTAAATGCATAGCTAAATGCAAATTAGTCCGAAAAATTTTCAGCTTTGTTTAAACTTTTGTATACATGGACAATTGCCTTGATCATAATTCAATTTGAGAGTCAAGATAATGACCAGAAAAATGTTTGAGGTAAATAATATTAAATATTTCATTTAATGGGAAAAATGTTTTTAATAAGAAGCCTTGTGGGGAAGGGACTATATTTTCTTGCTTATATAAAGTTTCATGGATAATTATAGACTTTGGGTTAATGGCACCAGAAAAGAATCTGTCATAAGTTAGCACTTCCTCATTTCCTGTCCAATGTGCCTATGAAATCGTAAATGAAAAGTGTAAAGTTCTGTCACATTGCTCAGACAACTAAGTGTTGAGAAGAGTGTTATTTAAGTAACAAACATCATTTACTGAACATATTATGTGCTATTCATGTTACATGCACAGTATAATATTGCTTGGCTCAAAAATATACATGGTAAGTATTTTTATTTAAGTTTTACATATAAGAAAATTGAGACTGATAGAGTGTTACTGATTTGTCCAAGTTAATACTAATAGTACCAGAAAAAGCTGAGACTCACATTTAGTCCCGTTTAAAGTTAGTTTTCTTTTGCTTTAGAAACCCATACTGCCTTTTTAGCTTTGCTCTGTAATTTAAAACCACTAATATTTACCATTAAGTCTATTAAATTATATTAGCTATCTTCACAATTGACTAAGATGTTCATTTCTTAGCATTTAATCAATCACAGAAGGTGTTTCTGATACTGAATGAGAAAGTGACCAGGATCACTACTTAATAAAGCAGTTATTGCCCAGAGACAACTAAAAGCAAATGGAGTATAAATTTCTTAAGGATTAATAGTGTCCTGCCTAAAGTAAATTAAATAACCACTTGAAGTTTGTGAATCTATGTTTATGTCTCTCTGAGTGAAAGTAAAATTTCAAAGACCTTGTTCAATTGCCTTACTGGAAGGACTATGAGCTTAGGTGCAGGTCAAAATACATTACATCTCTTAAGAAAAAAATAATTATGAAAAATTACTTGGAATTACTGGATACATTTCTATAAATCACATGGTGGCAGAAGTCTGGTATGACAGCTAGGTGGTAAGAAACTGTATATTGGAGAAGTCAGAAATAGCAAGTTATGTGTAAGTTTCTACTTTCCTGTTTGTGAGGCTTTTTCTTCCTTAATCACTGTATAACTTTCATCTATGGTTAAGCAGAGAGTTATTGATTGAGTTGGTGTGCCACAACTTAAAAAATATCTTTGAATCACTTATCTTGGCCAATGTACAAAAGATGATTCCTGAAATAGAGACACAACATCTGATAAGGCTGATCAGAATTTGTGCTATAGAACTGTGTGTCACATACAGGAAGACCTTCTTTCTGTCCTTTCTAAAGCTCTATTTTGTGATGAAAAGCACAATGCATTTGAAAAGTGAATAAAAATTTTAATTTTTCTTTATTTCAAGTTTTATTTTATTCATTTTTTTCTTGCAGGGTTAGAGGGCAATGTGCCTGCTGTTATGGGGCCTCATTTTCAACAGAGAAGTGAAGAGAACCACATACATTACATATAATGAAAAGAACCACAGGTTCAATGATATTTCTAAACATGAGATATTAGCATTAGCACAATAATACCAGAATTCCTCAAGAGAGTTATAATTGAGACAAATTAGAAAGTAGAACTTCAAGGTATAATATGACTGGTGAGGGGCTTTTAGAGATAATAAAACATTTTAATATGGCATGTCTGTGAAATGGAGACATTACTCTCCTACTCTCTGGCTTGAAATGATAGTATTATGATTAACTTCCTTAGTTATTGTTTCCACCCTCCACATCTAATCAGTCACCACATTTTGGTGATCCTTCGTAGTATTTTATTTCTTTTCATTCTCACCATATATTAATTTCCTATTTCTGCTGTAACAAACTGTCCCAAATCTGGTGGTTGAAAACAACAAAAATCTATTTATTATAGTTATAAATGTTAGACATTTGAATGGGTCTTACCATCTAAAATAAAATGTCAGTAGGCCACTTTCCTCCAGGAAGCTCTAGGGCAGTCAGGTTTTTTGTGTTTTCCAGTTTCTAGAGGCTGACTAGAGTCCTTGGCTCATGGCTCATTCCTCTCCTTTATAACCAGCAGCTGGAATAATCAGATCTGTCTCCTTACCCTAACACAAATACTTTCTTTCACTTTTATAGGGGTCCCTGTGTATCAACCCAAATAATCCAGAATAATCACCCTATCTCTAGGTCCTTAATTTATAACCTCGGCAAGTTATTTTTGCCATGTAAGGTAACATATTCATAAGACATGGATATTACTGGGGGGCCTTATTCTGCCTATCACAGTCATCTGCCCCCCAAATGTATTATTTGCAAAATACATTTGCTCCATTCCAATATCTCTAAAAGTCTAAATCCATTATAGCATCAACTCAAATTTAAAGTTTTTTTTCTCTTCCATGTTCCACACTGACTTCATCAGCAGTCATTAACATTCATATTTCTATTAGCACTCTCTTTACGAAAATCTAGGCTTTTAAAATCATGCTTCTTCAAACTTTCTAGCCTCTTCCAACTGACCAATTGCAAAGACATTTCCCTATTTTTAGGTATTAACATGTGTATTGGTTTCCCATTGTTGGCATAGCAAATTAGCAGGTTAGGTAGATTAAAACAATACATCTTTATTATCTTACAGTCATAACCACTATTTTACATATGAATCTTATTTTAGACTACTGAAGAAATATTCTAATTGTTTTGCTTGCATTTGCATATTATTAAACACGTTCATTACCACCACCAACAAAACAACAGCAGTTGCTTAGAACTTTTAATAACTGTTTTAAGTACTTATAATGTGTCAGACACTTTTCTAAGTGTTTTGTAGAGTATTCAATTTGTTACATACAATGGCTTTATATGGTAAATAACATTTGATATGTGAGCAGGCAGGGGAATGCTGGGTAGAGAAGGGCGGGTCGCTTGCTAAAGTTCCACCCTGGCTTGTGCCCACTGACTTAGGTGAGGACACTCATTTCTGTTTACATGCCCAAACGTTGCATTTCCCAAGACCACCCTGGCCCATCATGCCCCCATCCTGTGCCTTTAAAAACCCTGCGACCCTAGTGGGCATGCGCGCAAGAGGCTAGACTTCAAGAGGAACACACTGGCGGAAGAGCGCACTGACCTGCACGGCAGACGCCAGGAGGCTACAACAGGTCGAACTACTCGGAGGGGCGGTCAGAAGAGAGTCCGCTGCTGAGCGGCGACTCCAGGGGAAAACCTCTTTCTCAGTCCATCTCCCTTCTACTGAGAGCTACTTCCACTCAATAAAGCTTTGGACTCATTCTCCAAGCCCACGTGTGATCCCATTCTTCTAGTGAACCAAGGCAAGAAACCCGGGGATGCAGAAAGCCCTCTATCCTTGGGATAGGGCAGGGGGTCTAATTGAGTTAACAAGCTGCCCACAGATGGCTAAACTGAAAGAGGACCCTGTAACACACGCCCCCTGGAGCTTCAGCTGTAAACCTTCACCTCTAGACCCTGCTGGAGGGTCAGAGTCCTCCTGCAACCTGCCTGTCTGCCTGCTCCCCGCAGAGGTTTGAGCAGCGGGGCACCAAAGAAGCCACCACTCACTGTCCGATGGGGACAAGGGAACTTTTCCTGTTTCAACTGGGACGTCACTCATGATCCTGGAAGGTGAGTGTGAATGCGCAACTGTCAGTGCTGCCTCTCTTCCAAAACCCTGACACTTCTCTCCCTTTCCTGCGTGTAAGAGGCTCTGTTTCCTTTCATGGAGTCTTAACTCTGCCCTAACCCTGGCTGGTGAAAACCCCCAGACTTCATCTCTTTTCTCTCTCACGGGTTGAAACAGCTCTTACCTCTTACCTGATAATGTTGAGTTTTGCTACTGGCTGCCGCGATGTTACTAAGTAAAACCAGCATTTGACTCAGCCACCAAAGGTGTACATCAGACCAAGTGTTCCTAGAGGTGCTGTCTAGGCCCCCACCTCCACAGCAGCAGGCATGCAGGGCTCAGGGCACCTCTCCTTATCCTTTCCCCTCCCAGCTGGGGTGCCTGGGGGTGCCTGCAGCAGGCAAAGGCCCAGCCCAACAGCCATGAGGGCAGCGGGGCAGAGGTGTGGGGGGCGGGGGGGAAGAACAATGCTGTGGCTGCAGCCTCTGCTTCCTAGGAGGAGGGCGGGAGACAACCCTGCCTTAGCTGTTACCCCACAGGGCCAATGTAATGTTTCTCTCCTGGCCAAGGAATTCAACAGGTCTGAACCATGGAAAACATTTAAAGATTAGAGGGATCCACTTGCACTGAGTAAGGGGTTCTTCGCTCATGATCTCACCTTTTTGCCCTTTAAACTGTCTTTCTCTCTCTTTTTCTCTTTTCATAGTGAGAGGGCTCCCCCCACTCCCAGCACTCTGTTTCTGATGGGAAAATTAACGAAGGAACAACACCTGCTGGCTGATAACTGCAAATTTGGCAGGGCTTATTTGAGACACTTAGACCAATATATACGGCCTTTAAAATACCTTTTCAGTCCCAAACTCAATTTCAAGCTTCAGACTGAGGCCCTGAAAAGAAAAACAAGGTCTGAGGCATCTAAAGCCAGGCAACAGGCACAAAGGAAATGGGCAGGACCAATTCCTGATGACTTAACCCCCAACCACACAGAAGGAGGCCATGCTCCATGGCATTAACAGGGCCAGAGAACTCAAAGATTGCCATCAGCAGGGAGAGAGGGAGGCACAGGTGAGGGCAGTTAATTCCTATTCTCCAGGTTTTTCCTTTTTCATGGGTAGGTACTGTATTGGGACCAATGGCCAGCACCTGTCAAAGTCTCTGGAACTCAAGGGATGAGAGGAGAAATGGAAAGGGAGGACACTTGCTTTCTCTCTCCATCACACACTGGGTATTGACTGAAAGAAGGGAGGGGATGAGGGGTGCCTCTATTCCCGTGGTTCAGAATGGGCAGCCAACTTTCTTAACCACCCCCAGCTGATACTCTTCTGGAGTGTGTCCTGAACCACTGGGACTGTTTTGACCCTCACCATCTGGAGGAAAAATATCTCATAGCCCTCTGCATGAAAGTTTGGCCAAATTATGATTTACAGCAAGGAGTGGCTTGGCCTCAGGAACAAACTATTCATTTTGATACCATCCAGCAGTTGGAACTTTTTGTGGACATGAGAACAGATAGTCTGCGGCCTCATATGTGCAGGCTTTCTAGCAAGGCCATCTGGAACTCTGCTGACAATGTAGGATTGATCTAACCCTCCTGTTTGCTGTCTCAGGGAAGGTTACAAGGGGCAAGCCCAGAGAATTAAAGATACGAATCCCAGAGGCACTCCCGGCAGAGAAGTCAGCTCCCTCAAGATCTGCTCCTCAGGTTCCACCCCCAGCTCACCATCCAGCTTCAGCCTCTCACTTGCCCCCTCCTAGAAATCCTCACCCTAAACAAGCCCCAGTCTCACTCTTGCCCCTCCAACAAATGCCCAGTGAATTTGGGCCCAGTAAAGTTCAGGTCCCTTTCTCCCTACAGGACTTAAAGCAAATTAAGTGAGATCTTGGCAAGTTTTCAGATGACCCTGACAGATCTATAGAGGCTTTCCAAAATTTCACTCAAATATTTGAACTCTCCTGGAGAGACATTTTGCTACTTTTGAATCAGACTGTGATGGATACGGAGAAGCAGGTTGCTCTGCAAGCAGCAGAGAGATTTGGGGATGAGCTTTACCTCACATATAGTGTCAGGGAAGGGGGTGAACATCCAACTGGAAGAGAATCAGTACCAGTGAATGACTCTAAATGTGATCCCACTGATGAGATGGAAGACTGGAAAAGGAATCACTTTCAGGTGTACATAATAGAGGACTTACCTAGGACTAAGACCAAGCCTCTCAATTATACTTGGTTGTCCATGACCTACCAGGGATTTGATGAAAATCCCACTGACCTCCTGGAAAGGCTAAGAGAGGCCTTCGTAAAGCACACCTCTCTATCTCATGATTTGGTTGGGGGATAGCTAATTGTAAAGGATACATTTATTACTCAGCCCCTGATATTCGGAGGAAGTTGCAGAAACGAGTCCTGGGACTAGATAGTACATTAGAGGGCCTCCTGAAAATGGCCACCTTGGTCTTTTACAATAGAGAAAGGGTAGTACAAGAAAGATGCAGAATCTTCAGTGGCTAAGTGCAAGCCCACAAACCCCAGAATTCCCAGGTTACACCTGTTAACTGCTAAAGATATGACAAGAACAGTTCTCTGTGTCATCTAATGTCGAGCCAGCCCTATACAAGATTTAATTTATTTCCCAGGGTGAAACAGCACAGGGTACAATGTTGTTAGCATTATTTCACTCCTCATCTTTTATCTTTGGTACCAGATTATTTCCTTGCATAATACACCTGTTATGATGATTTAATTATCAAGTCTCATAATGATCATTACCTGTGCCATTTACTTGGTCAGTAATCATGCCTACTTAGTGACTATTTTTGGGCATGGCATAGAAGGTTCATTTCTTTTTTATATTGCCATATATATGTTACATATCTGTTGTTTTTCTAAATATATTATAAACTTATTAAGGATTAACAGTGTTCTGCTTAAACATTAGATAACCATTTTGATTTGTTTGTGTGTGTGACTGTAAGAAAAAATGAAATACCTTGTTGAAGGATAATAAGCAAAAGATATGAGATTAAAGTTCCACAGTACTAAGTAATTAGTTTATTTATTTGGATTTTCTATACATACCATAGATTGAACTGTTAGAAGAATGTTATAAATTGAAATTGGCTGTTGCTATCCATAGCATTATTTTCTCCATCACAGAATGGTCCTGATTGTTCCTCTAAAAACTGCGCACATTTTCGTCAAGTGCATAGGGTATCAACAGACAAAATAATTTTTTTTTGGCAAAGATAAAATTATTTAAATTGATCTTCCACGGAATAAGACATAAAATTTCAGTTCCCTTTAGAGCATTGATTTTCTAATCATGGCCATGATTTTTCATTAAAGATTTTCTGCATCCACCAATAGCTGACATAATTTCATCAATGTCTAAAAGTGATTTAAGAAAGAAATTAAATTACATATGCAAAGTCAGTAAGCTGATAAATGGCAGTTTCTAAAGTAAGAGTTTGAACTTTTGTTCTCTATGAAAGAAAAAAACATCTCAAAGTCAATCTCTATTGAAAAAATATTTATTGGGTACTCAATATATGGAAAATACTTACATGTGCTAAAAGAAATCAATATGCATAAATAAGATTTTTTTCAAATAACTCACATTTTATTGGAGAAATAAATGATTATGGAACTATTTAAAACCTGTTATATTGTTTTAAGCACTACGATGAAATAGTAAAATATTATCAATGCCCCAGCATTAAAGTAGAAGGGGATGAACATAAAGTCATTACAAAAAAGTTAATAAAGGATAATTTATGAAGATGTGGGAAGGATATAGAAAAAGGGAAAAGGAGTGTTGAACTATTACCACTTTTAGCTTAAAGAGACAGAGGAAGGAGATTGTTACCAGAACTCAGAAAGAGATGACAATTATCATTATTATCATTATTTTGAGACAGGGTATTACTCTGTCACCCAGCAAGTAGTAATATAGTTGATTGCAAAAATCAAATACATGAAAAAAATGAGGTTCCTAATAAAAGGTACATTACCCTGGATGAATTAAAACAGCAAAAAGGAGGTTATTATTCCCACTTCTTTATTCCCCCAGGAAAAGAGTCACAAAAACTTTTGAAAGAATGAACTTAGTTAAAAATGACAGCTTGCTATAATAAAGCACCTGATAGAATAAAGACGATCAGGAGATTGGTTGAGTCTATACAGCCTATGAGGTCAGTAGAAGCTATTTTAACAAACTTATGATCCTCAAGTTCAAAAACAAAGAGAAAAAACAGAAGGATGACTGGTGTTTTCTGGAACACTTTGTGCTAAACTTCACCTTCTGGGTTAATAAACAATGAAGAGCACAACATCAATAGGCAGACCCTGATGATTCCTTGGGTGATATTGTGTAGTTGCTTGGGATACCGCCTGCTAAAGGCACACACGGAAAATTCACGTTGTCATCCTACCGAGCTCTCTTTCTTTCAGGCAGTTAGCTGGATTGTAAGTAGGCCACGCTCAATGCGCTGTTATGATCTGCTTTTTTTTTTTTTTTGCAGTTCACTGAGTCACCAAAAATTGATTTTCTAGCAAACAAAAGTGTCATTATAAAATATAGTTATTATCTCTGTTTTTTCTAGTACCATTAGAGATTACTTAGTAAACATTTTGCAATGGATTCTTTGAGTCATATGTGTTTTTTGTAGATGAATTATCTCAAATGTGATATTAATTCCATTTAGTTGGAAGCCATACAATACAGTAATATGTTTAAATATGGTTTTTTTTTATTTGCTACAGAGAATAAAGGTATTTGAATGTTTATAATAGTTACAATTTGAATCCAGTATTTTAAATATACTGTCAAAATATTTTGTATAATAGAATATTTCCACATGTGTCATAAATATTATCCTATTCTTTCAGAATACAGTCATAAGCTGCATAACAATGTTTTATCAATGACAGACCACATATATTTTGATGATCTCATAATATGATACTGTATAATGTTGTGGTTTTACTATGCCTTTTCTATGTTGAGCTATGTTTAGATACACAAGTACTTACCATTGTGTTACAGTTGCCTACAGTATGCAGTATAGTAACATGTTGCACAGGTTTGTGGCCTAGGAGCAGTAGGCTGTCCCCTCTATTCTAGGTCTGTAGTAAGCTATGTCCTCTAGGTTTGTGTAAGTAAACCATGAAGTTCACACAATGACAAAATTGCCTAAGGGCACATTTTCCAGAATACATCAGTAAGTGATACATACAAGAGTATATATGGCCTCATAGTGACTAAAAAGGTGGGCTATCTTGTTTAATTTTTATGATTTCTTTAATCAAGAGATGAAATTAATATAGCCATATCCTTTTGCATGTAATCACTGAGATATTGGCTGGACCTAAAGATTGATCTTAATTATATTCTTCATGGTTTTGTGCTGGACATGTCCTCTTCAGTGGTGGGTATCACAAAATCTTAATTCTATGATTTATGGGGTCTAGCACCTTAAGACGTTTGAAGGCTGATTTGATTTTAGCCTTATTTTATTGCTTTGGATTTTTAACATGTTTCATGATCATGTTCTGTGTCATTTATCGTGTCTTCAACTTATTAGTCATTTATTGTTTGAGAGAATAAACTGAATAGTATTTCTAAATAATAGATTTAGAAATTATTAGAATAATTTAGAAATTATTTCTAAGTAATAGATTTAGAAATAATTTCAGAATAAAGGCAATCTAAACTTTATTTGAAAAAGGACAAAAGATACAGTTGAGAGGATCAGTATTGCCATTGTGTGTGGAGCATTGTTATTCCGGTGCAAGTCTTGTTTTAGAAATTAAATTCGATACCAGCTTTCATGGGTCACCAGACTTTTCTGTGAACAAAAGAAGACAATTACAAACCATTATTAAGGCAGTGAATACATCACTGCACCAATACAATTTTTTGAGTAAAAAAAGGTAAAGACACAGGTAAAGATCCTGGTGGCAAATGCATGTTAGTGGTGTATTTTATAGTTAGTACTGTCTTAGATTGGACTTGAAAGGAATAACCCAGATGTGATAGACTATGACAAATTCTAAAGTCACAGGGGCACCTCATTACATAATTTGAGACTAACTGTCATCTCTTATGGTCCTTAATGGTTCTTTCACAAGGACCCTCTGATACCAATGTAGTGGATAAGCCTTTGAGAATTAGGGTATTAGGATATAAGCTATTCAGGACCTGGGAAGAGGTACTTGAAAGATGAAACACTTCAATTACCCTAGAATGAAAAGCTGGGACTCAAATAGAGAACTGATACAGATCAGGTTTAAATGAATAAACACCCATGTAAAGAGGAGATGGGTAAAAATATTACAAAAGCTACTGCCCTTCTCAAAAGTTAACTTTAATGTTTTCTAACAACTACTTTGATGTGATTATTAAATTTGCCATTTTAAATGACTAATAATGGATGAATTTTACCTTAAAATGTTAAATGGTTTGATCCGGAAGAAGGAAATAAAAAATTGCATTGTTTTGCATACCTATTTTTGAAATACCACCTACTTTATGAAATTTTCTGCTTTAGTATTGTCCTTAATTCCAGTTTCTCTTCTCTCTTCCCACTCACCTCCATCCTCCACACCCCACCCCCACCCTGTTTTTTTTGGAACACATCTTGCTGTGTCTCCCAGTCTGGAGTGCAGTGGCATGATCTTGCTTACCACAGCCTCCCAAGCCCAAGAAATCTTCCCACCTTAGCCTCCTGAGTAACTGGGACTATAGGCATGCACTGCCAAGCTTGGCTAATTTCTTTTTTAACTTTTGGTAGAGATAGGGTCTCACCATGTTACCCCAAGCTAGTCTTAGACTTTTGGTAGAAATAGGAGTCTCACTGTGTTACCCCAAGCATTGCCTTTGGTAGAGATAGATCTCACTATGTTAGCCCAAGCTAGTCTTAAACTTTTGGTAGAAATAGGGTCTCACTATGTTACCACAAGCACTGCCTTTGGTAGAGATAGGTCTTACTATGTTACCCAATATAGTCTTAAACTTTTGGTAGAGATAGGGTCTCACTATGTTACCCCAAGCACTGCTATGCTTGGCCATTTTTTTAAAAACATTTGGTAGAGTTAGGGTCTTACTGTGTTACCCCAAACTAGACTCAAGCAATTCTCCTGCCTTGGCCTTCCAAAGTGTTTTTCCCATTTCCCGAAATGATGGTTTTCTTACCTAGCAGGTCCCTTGCATTTTGAGGTTTTCTAAAATTTAATGTTATAGCTTTTTAAAACTGTTTCAAAACAACTAAGTGTACTCCATAGTGAACAGTAAAATAAACACAACATACCCATCACCTTTTTCCAAAACTGTTTTCAATATTTTGATGTTTGTCACACATTTTATATATGTTCTGCATATTTTATGTGTTTATATACTTATTTTTAGCTGTAACATTTTATAGTATATTACAATAATGGTGGCAATTTATTCGTAAATATATTAACAACTCTATGTCATTATATCAAAATTACATATAACTTCTGAAAGTTATCTACTAATGTTACTAGATCATCTAATAATCTGATAACTCATAAGTCGGATTTCCCCAGTAGTCACCAAAATGTATTTTTTTTTCTGGGGAAGATGTCAATGTCCAACCAAATATTATTGATTTTGTTTATTATGTCTCTTAAGTATCTTTTCATTTTCCTGTTTTTTTACCATAAATATATCATTCAGAAAAAAAGATCAATTTTATTTTGGAATATTCCACATTTTCTGAATTAAACTTATTTGACTCCTGATATCATTTAATTTATTACTCTCCTTTTTGTGTTTCAGTATTATTAACCCTGTAAAATCTCTTAATAGCTTTGCTTATCTCTAATATTTCTACACTAAATTATCCTCCATAATGAAGACAAAATTTACTTTGAGGCACAAACCTGCTTTGACAGTTTTCTTCAAAATAATGTCCAACCCCCTTAGAACCATCTTCAAGACCCTTCACATCTGGCTTTTATATTCTTTCCTCCACAGGCAGCCTTCTTTTCCTATCTATAATTCCTCAGATAAAGCTTTCTGAAGCCAGGAAAAGTCACGTTAGGTCTGACCAGGGGATAGGATAGAAATTACAATTTTTAAATAAAAAATATGGTCTTAAAATAAGAAATCCCTACCACATTTGTTTAGAAATAAAGTTTTTTCCATGAGCCGGTGTAACGTTCAGTTTGGAGATTCGTAGTATGAAGGGTTCAAGTCCTAGTTTTGGATTTTTTAGCAAACCCCACCTTTTGAAGTTGGCCATTAAAATTTATGATAAATCAAAAAACAAAGCCAACCTCCACTTCTAATCTCATATCTGTTTGGCCTTGCCCCATATAAGATTTTGTCCTGGCCCGGTGCAGTGACTCACACCTGTAATCTTAGCACTTTGGGAGGCTGAGGTGGGTAGATCACCTGAGGTTGGGAGTTCGAGATCAGCCTGAACAACATGAAGAAACCCTGTCTCTACTAAAAATACAAAATTAGCCGGGCAGCGGTGGTGGATGCCTGTAATTCCAGCTACTTGGGAGGCTGAGGCAGGAGAATCGCTTGAACCCGGGAGGCAGAGGTTGTGGTGAGCTGAGATTGTGCCATTGAACTTCAGCACTCCAGCCTGGGCAACAAGAGCAAAACTCAATCTCAAAAAAAAAAAAAAAAAAGATTTTTTCTTTTATTTAATGGTAATTTATTCAGTAATATTTTACCTTGTATCAGACCCTGTGATACAAACATGACTAAGATTCAGTGTTTTTTGTGAACTCCTCAATGTGAATTATTTCTACCCTTGTCACCTCAATACATTTATGACACCTTATGTAAGGTCTGCCTTTGAGATTTTAAGTTGAATTAACCTTTACAACTATAGTAACTCCAATTACTAATTTTTTACAGACTTCATCTGCAGTAACCATATTCTTTATGCTCTGTAACCTAATTTTATTTATGTTATTTATTTAAGCATATTTCTTCTTGTCCAAGGTTGGCTTATGAACCTCCTGGGATGATTGTAGAAATTGCTTCTCAAAGGGCCTATCCAAAATCCTTAATTTCTGTATCACTCTAATTTCTATGACAGACTGACCTACCCCTTGATGAGTCTTGATATATCCCATGGTTGGTTTAGAGTATAATATGTAAAAATCACATTTAGATAATTCCTAAATTTCTTCCACATGCAATGTTTTTAATTTGTATTCCTCAAACTATATACATACCCAATTGATTTCTGTTGTGTAAATGCAAAATGTTATATTTGGCATTCTTTGAATTTCATGTTGCTGTTTTTAAGATATAATTCCAGCTTGTTGATATGAGTTTTGTCTTTAATGCATAAATGTTCATATTAACAACTTGCTTTTTAAAACCAAAGTGTAAAAATATTAAATTTTTTTTTTTTTAACTTTTATTTTAGGTTTGGGGTACATGGGGAGGTTGTGATAACGCATAGGTAAACTTGGGTCATGGAAGTTTGCTGTACAGATTGTTTTATCACCCAGGTATTAAGCCCAGTGCCCAATAGTTATTGTTACTGCTTCACTCTCTCCTTCCACCCTCCAACCTCAAGTAGACTCCAGTGTCTGTTGTTTCCTTCTTTGTGTTCTTAAGTTCTTATCATTTAGCTCCCGCTTATACATGAGAACATGCAGTATTTAGGAAGGATGATAGCCTCCAGCTCCCTGTATGCTCCTTCAAAATACATAATTTAATTTTTTATGACTGTATAGTATTCCATGGTGCATATGTGCCATATTTTCTTTAATCTGTCATTGTTGGGCATTTAGGTTGATTCCATGTCTTTGCTATTGTGGATGGTGCTGCAATGAACATTCACATGCCTGTATATTTACAGTAAAATAATTTATATTCCCCTGGGTATGTACCGGTAATGGTATTGGTGGGTCAAATGGTAGTTCTGCTTTTAGCAGTTTGAGAAATCATTACATACTGCTTTCCACAATGGTTGAACTAATTTACACTCCCATTGACAGCGTATGAGTGTTCCCTGTTCTTTGCGACATTGCCTTTTTTTGACTTTTTAGTGATAGCCATTTTGACAGGCATGAGACAGTATCTAATTGTGGTTTTGATTTGTATTTCTCTAATGATCTGTGATACTGAGCTTTTACAAATATGCTTGTTGGCCACATAAATGTTTCTTTTTGAGAAGTGCATGTTCATGTTCTTTGCCCACTTTTTAATGGGGATGTTTGTTTTTCTCTTGTAAATTTGTTTAAATTCCTTGTAAATGCTGGATAAGACCTTTAACAGGCGCATGATTTGCAAAAAATTGTCTCCCATTCTGTAGGTTGTCTGTTTACTCTCTTGATAGTTTATTTTGCTGTGCAGAAACTGTTTAGTTTAATTAGAGTCCACTTGCAATTTTTGCTTTTTGTGCAGTTGCTTTTGGTATCTTTGTCATTAAATCTTTGCTGATTCCTAAGTCCAGGATAGTAAAATATTCAATTATAAAGCAATAATGGATGAGAAATGCAGTTTTTAAAGCATCTAGTTGTTTAAATTAATTATACTCTCATTATATTAGATGAATGTACATAATCCAAACCACTATCAATTATCTCTGATAGGCTAAGAAAAAAAGATGACGATGGTGGTGATGGTGGTAGTATTGAACACTAACATATTGTTTGCTACGTTAAGCACTAGCCTAAACCTTTTGTATAAATTAAGTCATTTAATATCATAACAAACTTATAAAGTGTGACTATTTTCTCCATTTTATAAAGGAAAACTGACAGATAATAACATGGAATTGCTTGCCTGTGGTCACACATGTGGTGTGTTCTACAGCCAGGTTTCAAATACGAAGTGTCTAACTTCAGAATTTATGTTCTTTCTCTTTCACACTTCTGTTTCTCATAACCAAGGATTTTCTCTTTGCTGAATTCTCATTCAAGACTGAGCTAAAAAATCACTGATGCAGAGGGGCTTCCCAATATCAACCACTCTAAACTGGTCTTGCTGTACCTCCTTTCTCAATTCCATCACTGTTGATTCCATTAGCTGTTTATAAATCCTTTGTAGCACTTTTACTATTTATATCTGTCTGTCTATGCCCTGTCTGTCTAGCTAGCTATTCTTCAATCAATCTATCTAGTAATTTACTCATTTTCCTTCCATCATGTTTATTGAGTAAAAATTTCTCAGTCTTGTTCAGTATTCTATGTCCAGCTCATACAGCAGTGACTGGCACATTATAAATAGTTATTAGGTAATCAACTATTTTAATAATTGAATAAATAATTATTATAGCTGTGGAATTAACTAGATTTTTTGTAAGGATTGTTCACCATAAACATTGGGTGAACATGGGATTAGATAAACATTAGATAATTCTAAACCATGGGATTTAGAATTATCTAAAACTGAGTTTCTGCTTCAGTTCTATCATTTTCTAGATATATGATCTTGTAATAGCTATTGAAGTTATTTAAGCTTGGTAAATCATTTACATTGGCAAAATGAAAGTACCTACTTTATATGGTTTATTTGCATTTAAATTTGATTTAAATTCAATGGTACTTGTAAACTTACAGTATCTTTTACATGATAGGCACTCAAATGTTAGGTCTGCATATTATGCAGACAGTGACATACCTGGAATAGAAACAGAGTGGAGCATGGAAGGACATTTAACAATGAAGCAGAATCAGATTGATAACAAGAAAAACAACAAAAACTTGGTATCAAACTAGCCCAAAACCAGAATAGGAAGTTTACTCCAGAACTATACTCTTCTAATATTTCCTGTTTTAGAGGGCTAATAGATCATACCCCTTTATAACTTTCTTGAGTTTAGTTCAATAAAAAGATACACACTGGTGTCAGAGAGATGGTAATTATAAGTGGAGAATGTGAGTAACATGGTGGTTACAATGCTTTTCTTAAAGTTTTAACCCATTACAAAACTTATCCCCCCTCAATAGTGAAGAAGTTGCTTTAGAGTGCCAGGGTCTACCCTAAAACGTTGCCATATGGTTGAAGAGAGATTGGTACTTGCTGCAGCTCAGCATATCTAAAATAAGAGAAAGAAGCAAGTCCTATTCCTTTGCTTTATTTATTTTTTAGAAACCACTTTATTGAGTTATGAATGACATGTAAAAAGTTGTACATACCAAATGTAAACAACTCAGTGAGGTAGGGGATAAGCATAAAGCTGTGAAACCATCACTAGCATCAAGACAGTGGACCTATCTATCACCTCCTGAAGTTTCCTCCCACCCTCTTTCTTATTTTTATTATTATTAGATTTTTTGGCATAAGATCTACTCTTCTGGCAAATTTTAAGCATACATTGCAGTATTGTTAGCTATAGACACTATAGTGTTTGTTTGTACATCTCCAGAACTTAATTTTCTTGTATAATGGAAACTCTGTACTTTTTGATTGGGAATAGAAATTGGCATAGTCTTTGTGGAAAACAGTATGGAGGTTCTTCAAATAATAGAACTTCCATATGATCCAGCAATCCTACTTCTGGGTATTTATCCAAAGGGAATAAAATCAGGATTCTGAAGAGATGTCTGCACTTCATTACAGCATTATTCACAATAGCCAAAATATGGGAACTACCTAAATATCAATTGAGATGTAAATGGATAAAGAAAATATGACATATGCATATTATAAAATGTAATATTATGCAACCTTAAAGAAGGAAATTCTGCCATTTGTAACAACATGGACAAACCTAGTGGGCATTACGCTATGTGAATTAAGCCACATGCAGAAAGACAGTTACCAAAGGATCTCATGTGGAATTGTAAATAGACTCATAGAATCATAAAGTAGAATGGTGGCTGCCTGTTCCTTTTCTTAAACTCACCAATGAGATCTGTCATGTTTGTTTAGGAGAAACATCGACTTTGAAGAGAAAGAGAACAATTTTTTTTCATTTTAGCACTTACACATTATGAGAAAGAATGGTTCCATAAATAATTGTTACAATCAATAATTATATTTTATTTATATGTTTTTTTTTCTCCAACCTTTATTTTAGGTTTGAGGGTACATGTGTAGGTTTGGTACATGGGTAGATTTGGTACATGGGTAAATTGTGTGTCACTGGAGTTTTGTTATTTCATCACCCAGATAGCAAGCATAGTACCCAATAGTTTGTCATTCTTTACCCTCTTCCCATCCCCCACCCTTAATAGGTACCTATTGTTCCCTTTGTTGTGTCCATGTATATTCAGTGTTTAGCTCCCACTTATGAAGTATTTGATTTTCTGTTTCTGTTAATTTGCTTAGGATAATAGCCTCCAGCTACATTCATGTTTCTGCAAAGGACATGCTAAGTATATTCAGTCATTCATCTTACGCAGTACATCTAAGTCCAATCATTTCTCCTTAATATGCTTATTGCCTCCAACCCACTTTCTTAACTACCAAGCTTTGAGAAATCACCTATCCTCTCAGGAAGTTCTACCTTCCTTGCTCTTGGCCCATGAAACTTGAGGGTGACTACACTGATACTATACCTTACATCTGGTTCTTACCTCAGGTCCATGGCTACTAAGATTGCCCACATATTCCCCTTAAATAAGGTATATTGATGAATTAGTAATTAATGATTTCATTCTTTTTAGTGGCTACATGGCATTCCATGGTGTATACATGGATGATGTATTTAGTCATTTCACTATTGATGGACATCCAAGTTGATTCCACGTCTTTGCTATTGTGAATAGCATTGCAATGAACATACATGTGCATGTGTCCTCATAATATAAAAATATTAATATAAATGTATTAATATACTATTGTGAATAGTATTGCAATGAGCAAACATGTGCATATGTCCTCATAATATAAAAATATTCCTTTTGATATGTACCCAGTAATGTGATTGCTAGGTTGAATGGTATGAAGGGTATTTCTATCTTTATGTTTTTAATGAGTACTACACTGTCTTTCACAATAGTTGAACTAATTTACAATCCCACCAACAGTGTATAAGCATTCCTTTTTCTCTACCACCTTGCCAGCATCTGTTATTTTTTGACTTTTTAATAATAGCAATTCTGACTGATGTGAGGTTGTAACTCTTTGTGGTTTTGATTTGCATTTCTTAAATGATCAGTGTTGTTGAGCTTTTTTTAATATATGACTGTTGGCTGCATGTTTGTGTTCCTTAAAAAGTGTCTGTCTGTGTCTTTTGCCCACTTGTTTTTCTCTTGTAAGTTCCTTATAGATGCTGGATATTAGATCTTTGCCGGATTCAGTTTGCTAGTATTTCGTTGATGGCTTTTGGCTCTGTATCCATTAGGGATATTGGCCTGAATTTTTCTTTTTTCATTGTGTCTCTGCCAGGTTTTGGTTTCAGAATGACTGGCCTCATAGAATGAGTTAGGGAGGAGTCCCTCCTTGATTTCTTGGAACAGTTTCAGTAGTATTGGTGCTAGATCTTCCTTATATGTGTGGTAGAATTTGGCTATGACTCTGTCTGGTCCAGGGCTTTTTCTGGTTGGTAAGCATTTTTATTACTGATTCAATTGTGAACTAATTATCTGTCCTCAGCGTTTCAATTTCGTCCTCTTTCAGTCTTGGAAGGTTATATGAGTCAAGGAATTTATCCATTTCTTCTAGGTTTTCTAATTTGTGTGCATAGAGCTGTCTGTAGTAGTTTGTGGGGATTTTATGTATTTCTGTGGGGTCAGTAATAATGCTCATTTTGTCATTTCTGATTCTGTTTGGTTTATTTGATTGTTTATATGATTTTTTCAGTCTAAAGTTTATAGAGACCTATAAATAGTTGGACAACCACACAATATTAGTAGGAGATTTTGACACCACACCAACAGTGTTAGGCAGATTATTGAGACAGAAAACTAACAAAGACTTTGGACCTTAACTCAGCACTTGATCAAATGGACCTAACAGACATCTACAAAACACTCAACATCGACAGAATGTACATCTGTCTTATGTGCACATGAGTCATACTGTAAAACCAATCATATATTTGGCCATAAAGCAATTCTCAACAAATTAAAAAAAAGTCATGTGAATCATACTCTTGGACAACTGTGCTGTAAAAATAGAAATTAATACCAATCAGATCTCTCAAAACCATGGAATTATATGAAAATTAAACAGTCTGCTTCTGGGCTGGGCACAGTGGTTCATGACTATAATCCCAGCACTTTGGGAGGTTAAGGCTGGCAGATTGCTTTTGCCTTGGAGTTCAAAACCAGACTGGGGAGCATAGCAACCAGCCATCTCTACAAAAATCAGCCAGGTGTGGTGGCGTGCACCTGTAGTCCCAGTTACTCAGGAAACTGAAGTGGGAGGATCATCAGTGAGCCCACAAGGTCAAGGCTGCAGTGAGCCATATTTTACTAATATCTTATCGAGAAAGTCATAGGGGCTATGAGATTGGCTTGGAACCAGTTTCTGGAGGTTCAATTCCTTCCTTTTTTGTTTAAGTTTTCACAGAGCTTGATTCTTCAAATGTATGATAAGGTGGTGGACAGCTTTAAAGACACTCTAAATTAGTTTGTGACACTGTATTGCAGCCTGAGTCACAGAGTGAGACATTGTTTGAAAAAATAAAAACAAAAAATAAAATAGAAGAAACCAATCTGCTTTGGAATGAATTTTTTTAAAACAATGAAATTAAGACAGAAATCAAGAAATTCTTTGAAACAAATTTAAACAAAGGTCAAGCTACCAGAGTATCTGGGACACAACTAAAGCAGAACTGAGGAGAAAGTTTATAGTTCTGAACACTCAAATCAAAGTTACGATTATATTTTATTTAAGTGAACTGCACACAGTTAATTATAAAATGTTTTGCTTGGATTTTTCTCAACAAATGTACTTGTCATCTTCACAAATTACTTAAATGAATAAATACAGTAAGTTACAAGTTATTTTTAAGAAGCGCAAAGTACTTGATCATGATGGATCTCCAGTCAATATTTCAGGCAATCAGGCTGACAGATAAGCTGCATCCCTTGTAGAAAGCTATCTGGGCAAAGCCTGCTTATGGCTTCATGCATCACACAACATGGGCACAAAATGGCTCCTGGAGAAGAACCAGGTTATTAATAACTGTTGAATAATTTTTTTTCTTCAGTACAAACAAATGGGATGACTTAAAAATCTTCTTCATGAGATAAACATTTTCATTCATAATAGAAAACTCTGTTTTATAGACATTTCTGGAAACTTCTAAAAGTTTCAATGTAAGTAAATTCTGCTTAAAAGTATCTTCAGATTTTTTATTGCTTTGTTATTAGAGTAAATATAGTGTCTGCTGTAATGTTGATGGCCACTTATATGCAGTGTTGAAGTAGTTTCTTGTCTCTTTGACTAATTAGATATGAGTTGTTTGTTCTTTTTATTATTTTTGAAACTGCTCACATTAGTGTAGTGGATTTTGCATAGTTCATCTAGTTGTACACATTTGAAAATTCTCTCCGTACCAGCCAGAGTATTGCTCAGTGCCAAGTTGTTATTGGTCCATTACTATCTCAACTTAAATGATCTTAGAGAATGATCCATTTTTTTGAATACTGAATCTTTCCATGAAAAGATATTTTTCATGTTTCAATTATTAATAATTGTATTAAAGTAGTATTAAATTTTAACAAACAAAAAATTATGAAAATGTGTATTTATTGATTATTTAGGTTTACTTCATTATTTTAAAAGCAAATTTTATCAAAAACAGCTAGTTTTTTTAAGCCAACTTTTTCAGTGAATATTCTGAAGATTCAAACTATTTATTATTTCTTTTTGGCACAATAAAATTGTATAGACATAAGATTCAATGGTGTAAGTGACATACAAGCAGCCTTCATTGTGTACAGTGCCATGTTAATGGAAACCCTTGACTATTGGAATAATTTCATTTTGTACAGTTCCTTGTGTACTGAGCCATGTAAAGCAAGGGCACAGTTCCAGTATGTCCAAGTTTCAGTAAACACTCTGCTTTGCAAAACAAAAACTGCCTGTAATTCTAATAGTGTAATTTTTCTCCATAAGTCAATAAATTGGGAACAATAAAATATTTTTATTAACATTGTAGAGTACTTTTATTGATGAATTATAAGATTGACTAAACTATTAGATATGTACATCTAATATTTATAAGAAATAATTTTCACTTTGTTTACTAAATTTGTTTTCTGATAATTAAAATTATGATGAATCTAGGCATAATGTTATTTATGTTATAAATGTGCAGTCTACTTGACATTGAGGTTCCTTAGTTCTCATATAACGTGTTTCTTCTGTTAATTTGTTAAATTTGATTTGAAAACGACTTTAAAACATTTATCATTTCTGGCACATTCATGTTTCTGAAAAAGTATATCCAAATTTTAGAAAAATCAAAGAAAAATCAAAGAAAATGGTTTAATTTTAAAATTCAAACCAACACTTGAAAACAGTTTTAAATAATAAAATATTTTTATAATTTTAAATGTGTAACAATATTTACACATTATGTTACATGTACGCAGTTTTTATGTAGTTAAAATTGTTTGTATCATTTTTACATTCGGTAGGTCACATGCATTTCCCATTTTTTGCAATGGAATTTATATTTTAGATTTTGATAATTTCATAACATCCCATCTGGACACAATTTGTTAATAATTTCCACTTCTGCCATTACTATGAGAAAAACGAACTTCAGCTAGCCTGCTGTTCAAGGAATGTTGAGAAGACCTGAGCCTACACAATGGCAAGAAGACAAGCACAGCCAGATCTCTATCTTAAAGCAAATTCATTCAGCTAGGATCTGTCTAGATGAGCCACACTATAGTCCCTCTTTGTTGCTTTGTTTTAATACTGACCAATAATCTTGTCAAAAGAGTATTTTTTTAAAAAAAATTACCACCAATATTTATTTCTTAGACACAACATTCATATTAGGCATAATTTTCCTTTAATTTCTCATGAGATAGTGTTCTGTCATTGCTCTGTAATTCCACTGCATGCTCAACCAAGAAGAAATGCAGTTATATTAGCAAAACAAAACAACTTAAAACTCAATAAACTAAAATAATATAGATAGACTTTATATAACTTATCAGATCAACCGACATTGAAAACTTTTAATACCATGTAGTCTCAATAATATAGGTCGGTCTTGATCTCAGGTTTCATTATTTTATATAACTATTCAACAATTCATAGGCTGTGGAGTGTATAGTGGACATGTAATAAATTAATTAAATTACATTAACTCCTTTGGGACAAAACTTTCTGAATTATTTTGTTTCCTACAAAATATAAGAACACTACAAATGTGAAATAATGCTATACATGGTACTATGCTCAGATTTCAGATGATGTCAAATGACACTTTTGATTTTGCATTTATATATTTGTTATCTGTGGATAATTGTTTCTTGGTACCTCTTAAATAGACAAAGAAATTTGCACAATAGTCACATTCTCTGGCCTTTACAATTTATTTTTCATATTAATTGTGACATTCTTCTTCTACAAAACAAAGAACTGTGATGGATTTTCACTCTTTTGCTTAAAAATTACTTTGCCTCATGTATTAGTCCATTCTGACACTGCTGATAATGACATGCCTGGGACGGTGTAATTTATGAAGGACAGCCAATTAATTGAATCACAGTTCAGCATGGCTGGAGAGGCCTCAGGAAATTTACAATCATGGTGGAAGGGGAAGCAAACACATTCTTCTTCATATGGTGGCAGGAGAGAGAATGAGAGCTGAGTGACAGGGGAAGCCCCTGATAAAACCATCAGATCCCATGAGAGCTCACGGTCACTAGAACAGCATGAAGGTAACCACTTCCATGATTCAGTTACCTCCTATCAGGTTCCTACCATGATACATGGGGATTATGAGAACTACAAGATGGGATTTGGGTGGGGACACAGGCAAATCATACTACCTTTGTAGGGAATGGCCTACGAAGTTTGACGTTTTTAGCATGGCATCTTGGAATTTTTCCTTTTTTAAAATTTCAATCCAATTCTAACCTATTTATTTTTATTTTGCTTTTTTACTTTTATTTTAGATTCAGGGGGTACATGTTCAGATTTGTTATATGAGTATGCAATACTGAGCTTTGGAGTATGAATGATCATCTCTTTCAGATATGGAGAATAGTATCCAATGGTTAGTTTTTCAATCCTTGTCCCACTTTCTGCCTCTTCTCTCTAGGAGTTCCCATGTATGTTGTTGCCATCTAATGTCCATGAGTACCCAATATTTAGCTCTTAGTTATACATGAGAACATGCAATATTTGATTTTCTGTTTCTCAACTAATTCACTTAGGATAATTGTCTTCAGCTTAATCCATGTTGCTGCAAAGGACATAATTCATTCTTGTTTATGGCTACACAGTATTCCATCATGTATATGTACCACATTTTTTTGGTCCAGTCCATCACTGATGGACACCTTGGTTGACTCCCTGCCTTTGCTATTGTGAATAGTGCTGCAATGAACATGTGAGTGCATATGTCTTTTTGTGGTAGAACAATTTGTTCTTTTTGATTTTTGCAAAACCTCCAAACTGCTTTCCACAATGGCTGAACTAATTTACATTCCTGTCAGCAGTGTATCAGCATTCTCTTTTCTCTGCAGCCTGGCCAGCATTTGTTGATTTTTGACTTTTTAATAATAACCATTCTGATGGTATGAGATTGTATCATATTGTGGTTTTGATTTGCATGTCTCTGATGATTATTAATGTGGAGCATCTTTTCATATGTTTGTTAGCTGCCTGTAGGCCCTCTGTTGAGAAATGTCTTTTTAGGTGTTTTGCCCACTTAAAATTTTTTTTCTAATATCCTGTATCTATAAGGAACTTCAACAACTGAACAAGCAAAAAGCAACCCCAATCTTAATCTATACCTTTCTATTTTTTTTAAGCCATTTTTCCTAAACTCCCAATACAAGGAATGCCTTTATTTCTGGTTATAAGGTATTTTCTCTCTCTGAAATGACTTTTTTTCTATTTTATCTTTCAGGGACACTTCTATACATTCTTTGAAACTCAATGCAAATATCATGTTCTCCATGAGATTGATATGCACATAACAAACACAGAAATAATTCTTTTACCTGTGTACTCATAGAAGCTTGTCCATATTTTTATTATATTGTTTAGCAAAGGATGTGGTCATTTTCTGGCAATCCCTAGTAGAACTTATATATTACTAAAGGATAATAGTTAATTCTTCTTTGCACATCTCCAGAGATTACCAGAACTCAATGTAAAATAATTATTCTATAAATACTTTTTAAAATTTAAATAAGTATATTACTTTGAGATCAGTGATAACTGGAGGGCACTATTAACTTGATAATTATTTGTTGTCATGACACAATTTTCACTTACAAGGATGCTGCTTGAAGAAAAAATATTTGTTGTTATATTTCCCCAGACTCATTTACATAATCATTCAAAATACATTGTCTTATTCCCTATGGGGATTTTGTTAAGTAATTATTAAATATAATGTAAATAAATATTTTCATCATGTTAATAGTAATAACTTATTATGGAAAATATAATGAATACTGACAAGTAGAAATAACCCCCCCAAAATCACCCCTGTTGAAAATTTTCTTCATTTTATTTGTCTTTAGTTTTAATTCAAATAGCATGTGGAGCTTGTCTATATAGTTTTTATTAAATTATGCATTTAAAATTTTAAACAGTCAAGTTTCCTCATTACATTTAAAATATCTTGATGTTCTATTATTACAAACATACAATTATTACTAAAATTGAAAACAAAAAATAAACATTTAAACTTATAATTGTTTCACATAAGTTGAGATAAATACAGTCATTTACTTATAATGTGTCTACCTTTGTCACTGTCTAACTGTAATTTGTCAAATATTATATTCAATATATATATCCTATTGGAATATTTTAAAAACAAATAACAAGATTTTTAACATATTATCATATATTACATATAATTCTATAGCCATGGTCCATGGAACCAACAGTGTGGATATCAGTTACTTTTAAAAATACAGTATCACAGATGCCATTCCAGTTCTACTGAGTCAGACTCTGCATTTTAATATTATCTTTGAGTAGCTGCTTTCAAATTAAGAATTGAGAAACTTTTCTATACAGTATCATTTTTAATTGCCACATAGTATTTCATTTTCGATATATTATAATTCATTTGACCAGTCTCCTGGTTGCTTTTTTTTTTTTTAAATGATATAACAATAGGCTGGAAGTAAATCATGTTTTTATTGGTTATATAATTCCATGGGGCTGACTATCACATTAGTTTCCTGAACCTCTAATCCATCATTTACAGAGAATCATTTTCTCTTCTAAAAATTTTCACATGTAACTCTAAGCCACACATTGTATTTGTGTATATGTGTGTATACATAGGTTTTAGAGAAACCAAAACTAAAGAAACTTGTGTAACTGGAGCCAAGGTGAGGCAAAACAAGACTGTAGTGGAGGTGAAATAACTGGCATTGAAATGCAGCTATGTCCAGATTCAAGTCATGATGTTCATAACATTAGGGAGTTGTTGAATGATTTTAAACAGAAGAGTGTCACAATCTTTTGCATTTTAAAAAGATGAATCTCACTGTGGTGTAGTGAAGTAGATAAAAAAAGAGATGCTGCTAGCTTGGGTAGGGTGGTGAAGTATGATAATAGAAAGGGAAGTGAAGTATAGATACTTAGAAATTAAAATAATTAAAAAGTAGTAATGAATTGAATTTCAGGGTGAGATGGAGGTGTCAAGGATGGATCCTGATTTCTGTTTTGAGGGACTGGGTAGATAGAAGTATGATTCAGTGAACACTAGCGAGTTAATGTTTAATATGGAAAACAGAATTTATGAATTTACTTTATGTCATGTTGAGGTTGAAGTGCCTTTGCGACAGCCAAAGGAAGCTCCTTATTTACAGACCTTTCATTGCAATCTGAGGTTTTAATCAGTGCTGTTATTTAGCATTTTCCCCCTTTTTGACCTTCTTATTCTGCTCTCTGGTTTATTTGTGCTTTCTAAGTACTCCATATTAGTAAAACTTTGGGATATGCTCTAAGAATTCTCATTCCTTCCAAGCTATTATGGCTCTTGATTAAGTCACAATATGAAATGTCTAGTTCAAATGCCTTGGCTTCTTGAACATAAAACACCCTAATGACATGTGCATTCCACTCATATGCATTGTCTATTTAGTGGGTCTCAGAGTATATTCATTATTTTCTTCCATAAAGTACTTTGATATTTTCCTCTAGTCACTGACTTAAGCTCTGTTTCAGTCCAAACGATGCACTAAGATATGTGGTACAACCAATCAATCAAACTATAATTATGACTTCTGTTCAGAGACTCTGGGCCATGACACACTACTCACTAGGGTCAGAAAATGGTCAGAGACCAAAGATCAATGGCATCCAGGGTGAAAATGTGCAAATTTTCTCTTTATATTGGAACTTTAAGTGCTGACCTAGCTTCACAGTTATCATAAACCACGAACCTGCTGATAATGCCCTAAGTTTCTTGCTTTGTTTTGTTTTGCTTTGTTTGAGCCTTACTACAAAGGCCACATGCTTTATGGCAAAGCCTCTGCAGGCTATGACTTGTACATTTGAAAATAAAAGACTGCCAAGGTGCTTTCTAGCTACAAATTTAATAGAATTTCGGGTACAAAGTGTGTTCTCAGAGAATTTATTAGGTAATTAAATGACTGAAGTTAGATTAAGTTGCACATGTACGTCACAGAATTTCACATATCTCTGATGAAAACTAAAATTTCAGGCATGGTATTGAATGAGCAAGCAGAAAGAGGGTCATATGGTTAGCTCTTCTAAGATATTAAAGCACAGTGATTGCTTTGTATTGTGGCTCAGTGTTAATGACCATGACAGATACAATTATTGAGGCTCCTTTTATGACCCTTAGGTAAGCAATTATGCATGTGAACAAATTCTTGTTATGTGAGAATGATCGAGCTGTCTTTTCCCTGTTGTATGTGAGAAAAATTTCCTATTGATCCTCTTTGGATGAGTTTTGATAAGAATTAGGTAGAATTTAGCTAGTAGAAGAAGGGTACAGATTTGACAGCCTGATTTTGGCTTTGAAAAACTCTAAACAAGAAGGCAGACACACTTTAATGGCCAGTTGTATGAATAATATATTATCACTAAAAAGGGACCAACTTAAGGTAAAATCATGAAACTCCCATTATTGTAAACCTCATGGCATAAAAATAGAAGTTTTCACCCCAAAATAACAAATTTTATTTTTTGAAATTCATATGTAAGAATTTGCAGATTTGCTAAATTCTACAGTTTTGATTATCAGAAGAATGTATTTGATACACCTCTCTATAATATTAAAAATAGTTTAGAGAGGCATATGTTTTATATGCAATACATATTATTTGAATTTATATATTATTATATACCTAACAAGATTTTTTTGTCAATACTTTCCTGTTTTTATTACTTTGAAGGAACTAAAGATAAAATGATAATAGTTCAGCCTTTTTATTAATGGATCCCAGGTTTTACTGATGTATATTAAGTTTAATTGAAAAGTTTTGCCTACAGGTTGCTTTTGTTACTAATGAGATACCATTCAATTACCTAAATGATTCTTTTGAAAATTATATTTTAAGCTTCTTCAAATATATAAGAATGAATATATTTTGTGCTATTTTTTCTGCATTTAAGTTGGCCATGAATAGTATATGTTTATCTTTTTCTTTAATGAAGTTAATCATTCACCAAGACTTTAAATAGAAAAAAAGTTATTACAGACCTTTTGTTTCATATTGTTTTATTTTCAGCCAAATAAAAATATGCTCTTTGATATTTAGGGAGAAATTTTATTTTAGATAAAATGTTTTTTTTTTTGAGACGGAGTTTCGCTCTTGTTACCCAGGCTGGAGTGCAATGGCACGATCTCGGCTCACCTCAACCTCCGCCTCCTGGGTTCAGGCAATTCTCCTGCCTCAGCCTCCTGAGTAGCTGGAATTACAGGCACGCGCCACCATGCTCAGCTAATTTTTTTTTTTGTATTTTTAGTAGAGACGGGGTTTCACCATGTTGACCTGGATGGTCTCGATCTCTTGACCTCGTGATCCACCCGCCTTGGCCTCCCAAAGTGCTGGGATTACAGGCTTGAGCCACCGCGCCCGGCCTAGATAAAATGTTTTTAACCAAGGCTATTAACATTCTGCCACATTGTTTCATAAGCGCGCGCGCGCACACACACACACACACACACACACACACACACACACACACACAATCACATAAACCTGGATAATCCCTCTTTTGTGAGAAGGATGACTTGCTAGAAATAAGTACTGAATTGCAAATTAGGGCAACTGGAGTCCTACCCTAATGCTCCCACCACCTTGAGGTCCTTTGTTGTCCTATGCAAAACACTTAATCTTTGATATAAGGTTCCCAGTGTCAATACAGAGATAGTATTTAATTTTTAATTGTCTTTCTGTTTTATTTCAGCTCTGAAAATATAATATTTTACTAAATTTTACAAATGTCTTTTTATATTGATTGATACATTGAGCACAAGTATTGCTCGTATATGTGTTTATAAATACAGACTTTAATAAACAGAAATTGCTGCATGTCAAAAAGAAAAAATGTAAGAAAACTAATGGGAAAATGGACAAATAATGTAAATAAGCAAGGGAAGGAAAATAAAATTGTGTTGTTAACAGGCATATGATAAAATGAATGTTTAGACACAGTATAGAGAAATGCAAATGGAAAAATAATACGAAAAGATAAAGAAAAATAAATAAAGGTTGATAATTCTGGCAGAAGTGAACAGGGACCTAATATTATGCTATACACTGATTGGCTGTTATACATATTAGACTTGCTAATGTTTTTTGATTAGTCAGATTCGTTATGCTTCTGAATTAGAGAAAAATAGTTCCCCTTTTTCTGTCTTGGTTGTTTTGATTTCAAATTTTTATCTTCTTAAACTTTAAATATTCTTCTCTACTATTGTAATGCTGATTTTTTTTCTTTCTCTCCTCCTCTTCCTCTCCTCACTCACCCCTCTTCCTCCTCCCTTCCCCCTCTATTCTTCCCCCTCTCTTCTTCTACCTCTCTTTTTTTCTCTCTCTCTTCTTTCTTCTTCCTTCTTTCTTCTTTCTTCTTGTTTGGCAGGGTCTGGCTCTGTTGTCCAAGGCTCCTGAGTGCAAGTGTTCCTCCTGCTTAGGCCTGCCAGGTAGCTGAAACTACAGGTACTGACCACCACACCTGTACTTTTGTATTTTTTGTAGAGATGGGGTTTTCGCCATATTCCCTAGGTTGGCCTCAAACTCCTTGGATCAAGTGATCTACCCAACCCGGCCTCCCAAGGTGTTGGGATTACGGGCGTGAGCCGCTGCACTGGACCATGCTGCTTTCCTGAAATGACTGTTCTTGGTATATTTCTCTGGTAGTCTTAAGTTTAGGATTACACCAAAACATAGTGGACAGGTTAAATAACAGAATGGGGAGCCACACTTCCTGGGTTTACACCAGGGCTCATCATTTAATCCCTTTGCAACTTTGGCGCTTAATCTTTTTGTGTTACAGTTTTCTCATTTGTAAAATGGGGATGTAATAATGGAAATACCTCATAGAGTTTCCATTAGGGTTAAATGAGTTGAACATGAGAAGCTCTGAGAGAGATTTGTTATACTGTTCAAGCTGCTAGTAAAACAACTATTGCTGCTTTCAACATTGCATAAAGTTTCTTTCTCAGAAGTTCAGAGAAATCGGTCATAATCCCTCAAATACCCACGTTTTCTTTTTTTTAATAATTTTTATTGCATTTTAGGTTTTGGGGTACATGTGCAGAACGTGCAAGATAGTTGCATAGGTACACACATGGCAGTGTGTTTTGCTGCCTTCCTCCCCTTAACCCACATTTGGCATTTCTCCCCAGGCTATCCCTCCCCAGCTCCCCCTCCGCTGTCCCTCCCCTATTCCACCCAATAGACCCCAGTGTGTAGTACCCCCCTCCCTGTGTCCGTGTGTTCTCATTTTTCTCACCTGCCTATGAGTGAGAATATGTGGTATTTCCTTTTCTGTTTTTGTGTCAGTTTGCTGAGAATGATGTTCTCCAGATTCATCCATGTCCTTACAAAGGACATAAACTCGTCATTTTTGATTGCTGCATAATATTCCATGGTGTATATGTGCCACATTTTCCCAGTCCAGTCTATCATCGTTGGGCATTTGGGTTGGTTCCAGTTCTTTGCTATTGTAAACAGTGCCGCAATGAACATTCGTGTGCATGTGTCCTTATAGTAGAAAAATTTATATTCCTTTGGATATATACCCAGTAATGGGATTGCTGGGTCAAATGGAATTTCTATTTCTAGGTCCTTGAGGAATCGCCACACTGTCTTCCACAATGGTTGAACTAATTTACACTCCCACCAACAGTGTAAGAGTGTTTCTATTTCTCCACATCCTCTCCAGCATCTGCTGTCTCCAGATTTTTTAATGATCGCCATTCTAACTGGCATGAGATGGTATCTCAATGTGGTTTTGATTTGCATCTCTCTAATGACCAGTGATGATGAGCATTTTTTCATGTGTTTCTTGGCCTCATGTATGTCTTCTTTTGTAAAGTGTCTGTTCATGTCCTTTGCCCATTTTTGAATGGGCTTGTTTGTTTTTTTCCTGTAAATCTGTTTGAGTTCTTTGTAAATTCTGGATATCAGCCCTTTGTCAGTTGCGTAAACTGCAAAGATTTTTTTCCCAATCTGTTGGTTGCCAATTCACTCTAGTGACTGTTTCTTTTGCTGTGCAAAAGCTGTGGAGTTTGATTAGGTCCCATTTGTCTATTTTGGCTTTTGTGGCCAATGCTTTTGGTGTTTTGGTCATGAAGTCCTTGCCTACTCCTATGTCCTGAATGGTTTTGCTTAGATTTCCTTCTAGGGTTTTTATGGTGCCAGGTCTTACGTTTAAGTCTTTAATCCATCTGGAGTTAATTTTAGTGTAAGGTGTCAGGAAGGGGTCCAGTTTCTGCTTTCTGCACATGGCTAGCCAGTTTTCCCAGCACCATTTGTTAAACAGGGAATCCTTTCCCCATTGCTTGTTTTTGTCTGGTTTATCAAAGATTATATGGTTGTAGATATGTTGATTTGCCTCCAATGCCTCTGTTCTGTTCCATTGGTCTATATCTCTGTTTTGGTACCAGTACCATGCTGTTTTGATTACTGTAGCCTTGTAGTATAGTTTGAAGTCTGGTAGTATGATGCCTCCCGCTGTGTTCTTTTTGCTTAGAATTGACTTGGCTATGCAGGCTCTCTTTTGGTTCCATATGAAGTTCATGGTGGTTTTTTCCAGTTCTGTGAGGAAATTCAATGGGAGCTTGATGGGGATAGCATTGATTGTGTAAATTACTTTGGGCAGTATAGCCATTTTCACAATATTGATTCTTCCTAACCATGAACATGGAATGTTTCTCAATATGTTTGTATCCTCTCTTATTTCGTTGAGCAGTGGTTTGTAGTTTTCCTTGAAGAGGTCCCTTACGTCCCTTACGTTCCTTGTAACTTGTATTCCTAGGTATTTTATTCTCTTGTAGCAATTGTAAATGGCAGTTCATTCTTGATTTGGTTCTCTTTAAGTCTGTTATTGGTGTATAGGAATGCTTGTGATTTTTGCACATTGATTTTGTATCCTGAGACTTTGCTGAAGTTGCTTATCAGTTTCAGGAGTTTTTGGGCTGAGGTGATGGGGTCTTCTAGGTATACTATCATGTCGTCTGCGAATAGAGACAATTTGGCTTCCTCCTTTCCTGTTCGAATACCCTTTATTTCTTTTTCTTGCCTGATTGCTTTGGTTAGAACTTCCAGTACTGTGTTGAATAGGAGTGGTGAGAGAGGGCATCCTTGTCTAGTGCTGAATTTCAAAGGGAATGCTTCCAGTTTTTGCCCATTCAGTATGATATTGGCTGTTGATTTGTCATAAATAGCTTTTATTACTTTGAGATATGTTCCGTCAATACTGAGTTTATTGAGAGTTTTTAGCATAAAGGGCTGTTGAATTTTGTCAAATGCCTTCTCTGCATCAATTGAGATAATCATGTGGTTTTTGTTTTTGGTTCTTTTAATGTGGTGAATGACGTTTATAGACTTGCGTATGTTGAACCAACCTCGCATGCCTGGGATGAATCCTACTTGATCATGATGGATAAGTTTTTTAATGTGCTGTTGCAGTCTGTTTGCCAGTATTTTATTGAAGATTTTTGCATCTATGTTCATCATGGATATTGGCCTGAAGTTTTCTTTCCTTGTTGAGTCTCTGCCTGGTTTTGGTATCAGGATGATGTTGGTCTCATAAAATGATTTGGGAAGGGTTCCCTCTTTTTGGATTATTTGGAATAGTTTCAGAAGGAATGGTATCAGCTCCTCTTTGTGTGTCTGGTAGAATTCGGCTGTGAACCCATCTGGACCAGGGCTTTTCTTGTGTGGTAGGCTCTTAATTGCTGCCTCAACTTCAGACCTTGTTATTGGTCTATTCATAGTTTCCTTGTGGTTTAGGCTTGGGAGGACACAGGTGTTCAGGAATTTATCCATTTCTTCCTGGTTTACTAGTTTATGTGCATAGAGTTGTTTGTAGTATTCTCTGATGACGGTTTGAATTTCTGTCTAATACAATCCTTGGGGATATTTAGATCCAGCCTGGATGAAGCATTTGAAAGTACGTTGAAAAGAGAGATTTATTTAGATTCAATGTATCTTCCACTATTGCTTAAAATTTTTAAAGGACTATTGTAAAAACTGTAGTGTATTTATTTTTTCATAATGTATATGCTTTTTAATTATCAGGAACTGCATATTTAGTGAAATGAGCTTGAGGAGAATGTGGTATACATTCTTTGAGAATAGACTACTTGTTTCCAAAATGTTTTTTTTTTTTTTTTTTTTTTTTTTTTTTAGCAATTCTTAGTTTTTGACCTTATGTCCTCTGCTCTCTGCCTTTCTCTTCACACTTCAAACCCAAGAAGTAAGTTTCTACACTAGTAGAGAATTTAGGAGAAAGATGCAGAGTACAGCAAATACACAGTGGTATATCTTCAACGTGAATACACACAGTTCTTGCTTGGTGTGGTAGTCCAGAACCACAAAAATGGTGTGTAGGCTGACAGCATGAAAAACATTCTTAGTTATCGGTGGACACAATTATGGCTATTTCATGACATTTAAAGATTTTTGTTACAACATTAAACACTCTCTTGATATCTGTTACAGGTTTATAGAAAAATGGAAAAATAATGAAACTAATACTACTTTAAAACATTAGAAACATTCACAGGTGTTTGTAAACCTCTTGTTAAAATAGTTTGAATAGTCCTTGTCTTTTTCTCCTTGTTGCATAACTTAAAATATGGAGAATGTATGTCTTCAGTGCCTTGTCAACAAATTGTCATATTCTTTTGAAATTTGGGTCAGCTTCCAACATTTTATTCTTTGTGGTTTCCACTTCCTCTGGGACATCTTCATTCTTTTTCTTGAAACCACTGTTTTCATTTCCTCTGACTTCATATCTGGAGTCTCTGGGGTCTTTTGCATGGCAATAATGTCAGCATTTCCAAGATTAGGTATAACTCCAATTACATTAATTTATATTTTATTTCTGGTAGAGTTTTGTTTGTTTGCTTCACTTTTGTATTTGTTAACTATTCTCTCCTTTGATTATTTATTTTCTGCATAATGGTGTTTGGGTTTATCACTGAGAGATGTGTAAGCTGTGCAACTAAATGCTTTGCTTTCTGTGCAGGGACTGAATAATAGACATGTAGTGACCAGTCACCAATAGACTCCAAAAAAGTGATGTGCTCACTAATTATGATGCACATTGATTATTTATTATTTTTAGATCAAAGATTTAACAACAAAGTTTATATTTTATGTAATTACTCAGTTAATAGATTGTATAAACTAAAATTTGAACATGATGTTGGCAGAACTTGGTTATTTATACTTAGGTAGCTAGTGGTAAAACCGAAATTTAAGCATATTGGGACTGAAAACCAACAACTCACTGCCTGTAAACTTAATTCTTACTCTGGTTAACTCTTTCATTCAATGCTTATTATTTGCCAGGCATTATTTGGCTCTTTCTAAAATGTATTCCATTTAATTCTCCCATGAAGTTTATAAAATATTATAAGCTATATTTTGCTAATGAGAAAAATAATAAGAAACAATGATATTTTTCCCAAGGAACAGTAAGGAGCTGGAACTATGCCAATGTAAGTCTAAAGCCTAAGGTAGTTTTGAATTTTACTGTCATTCCTTTTTATCTCTGGTCATGTATTATTTTCTATAAAATAAGCTTTCTCTATTATAATTTCAACTGGGGCTGATGAGATAACTTTTCTTGGGATAAGAAGATTCACTTATTTACCCTTGCCTCGTGTACAGAATTCATCATAACCAATATCATATATTAAGATCCAAATGTAATTACATTTTATTAAAGCTTGTTCCAGTACTATTCTTCAAGCCAATGTTATAAAGAAATTGCTATGCATTTTATATTACAAAATATGTAACTAGAACCATTAAGGGGCTGCTCAAGTCTCTCTCCCTAGAATTTGAAGTCCACAGAAATGGTGTTATTTGTTTCTCTTCTGTGTCCTGCCAGTGTATATACAGAGTAGTATAGAAGGTGGGATGAACTCAGGGGAGTATGGTTTATTCAGGCTGCTAGTCATAATGTTAACTCTGTGCTGAGCAAGTCTTTGTCAGAGAGGAATTTTAATAGTATACTCATCAGTTAAGTTATTGCAGTCAAGAAAATAAGGCATTAGACTTAATATAACATTTCTATGTTTTATGTCCTACCCCAGTTGTCTCTGCTTTGATGCAACATTTACAAACTATTCATTTTATTATTTTTCTTTTTAGAATTCTGAGATGAATTTCCTATTAGCTAGATCAAGCACTTTTGCAACTCATAAGAGTGATTTAGATGATAAATATTTATTTTTTTGTGAATCCTCTTTCCATTTCTTCTTTCCTTTGAAATAAGAAGAAAATGTTAAATGTATGATGATGTGTGAGACAATCTAGAATTTTTTCTGACACCAAAGACTTTTTAAAAATCTGTCTTCTGTAAATTCAGTTGCTTTTTCTAGTACTAAATGTGTATTTGGGTGGTTCAACTGAATTCACTGAAGCTGTAAATCCCCTAAAACATAGTGGGGACCTCAAAGAATCCTTGTCACCCAGCAAGTCGCTCTGCTAGCTGAGTGTGATATGTGCAATGACAGACCCTGAAAGAGCTGCCTCAGACTAAGTTTATGGTGATGATAGAAGGATATTGTTTCCTGGGTCATTGTTCGTTATTTTTTAGATCAAGTGTAGGAAATGAGATTTAACAAAAATGAAAAGTTAAGAATACATTGAAAACACTAAAAAAAAAAATAGCTTCTTAAAATCAATGTAGTTAAAGTCTTTGAATTGATAATACTACTGTGTAGGAATGGTTCCACTAAAATATTACCCATATCGTATTTTAGAGTGTCACATAAATTCTTTGTTAATACATATCTCCTGGCATTTATTGTCACATTTAATATAATGAGGGGGATTGTCATCTTACACCAAGCTGATGTGTATTTTGAGTATATATGCAGTCATTTCAGATTATATGCTTCTGCAGTAAGGCTTCTTTCTTTATTATAATCTATTTTTGTTTTTATTTTTATTCTAAGGTGCTTTTTTTAAAAAACACTTTTCTTACAAGAAGTTATTTGCATGGATGATTTAGTATTTTTAATTCATAACAGGGTCTCTTAACTTGGGACTTGTATTCATGGGGGTGTTTATAGTGTGCTTTAGGGCAGCTTTGATCTCCTTGTAAATGAATACAACATTTTGTGTGCCTTTATGTATTTTTCTAGTCAGAAATTTCACCTGGTTTTCAGAAAGGCTAATAAAGACTTCTGACCAGGACTTAATTTTATTCTTTACTTATTTTATTCTTTTACTCCTAGCAGGGTAGCTCCACACCATTGACCCAGTTGCTCGCCTTCCATCCTCAACTGTCTACCATGGTTCAACACAGTACTGGTCCTTCAGGGGACATTTGGAGGCTTTGCCCCAGAAATGCTAATTTAGGCTTGCCTGTGCTCAGAAGCCTGCACGCAAGAGACCCGTTTCCATTAGCAAACCTTTGTTGGCATTGTGGCCTGCCCTCAGCAGGATTTACATCTCTTTTCTGCTTTGCTACAGCTTAAAAAAATTGGCAGGAACTCTGCTATGCCAACCTTGAATTTTACATGGTTTGGCTACATTTGCTGTTGTGTTTTTTAATAAAAATAAAGATATTCTTTATATTAAACTCCTTGAGGTCTTTGAAAGAACATTTTAAAGAAGAAATCTGAGAAGGAAGCAGATAGAAAAAAATGTCTTTCTTAGGAAAAAATTTCACATTTATAGTATATTGTACAGAGAAAAACTTTCCACTGGACATAATAGGCTTTCTTATCCTATTGTGACACAGAGGTAAAGTTATGAATTTTATCCAGACTCCCAGCTGGAGGTGGTAGGCCAGTAGGCCTTCCAGGAAAGTAACCTTTTCCCTAAAATAAATGAACATTCTATAAGATACATGTTGGATACCTGTTGCTGATCTCCTCAGCATTCACTGGTCTTTTGTCTGATAACACATAGTCAATTCACAATGAGAAACTTTTTTTTCCTTCTCTTTATCCTCATGCTTTGGGTGAAGCTGACCCTGTGTCTTGTTCCAAAGACATAAGCCCGTTAGCATCCTCATACTTCTGGTCATATTGTGACCCTATTGAGGACAAAAAGAGGCACATCCAGGATTTTTGTTTAATTACTAGAAGAGAGAAACACACACACACACACACACACACACACACACACACACACACCTCTCTCTCTCTCTATATATATGTATATATATATATGTATATATATATGTATGTATGTGTGTGTGTGTGTGTGTATATATATATATATATATATATATATATATATAAAATCTTACTGTGTTTTAGGTTTTGGGGTACATGTGAAGAACATGCAAGATTGTTGCATAGGTACATAAATGGCAATTTGGTTGGCTGCCTTTCTCCCCATCACCTATATCTGGCATTTCTCCCCATGTTATCCCTCCCCAACTCCCCACCCCCCACTGTTCCTCCCCTAGTTCCCCCTGACAGACCCCAGTGTGTGATGCTCTCCTCCCTGTGTTCATGTGTTCTCATTGTTCACCACCCGCCTATGAGTGAGAACATGCAGTGTTTGATTTTCTGTTCTTGTGTCAGTTTGCTGAGAATGATGGTTTCCAGGTTCATCCATGTCCCTCCAAAGGACACGAACTCATCATTTTTATGGCTGCATAGTATTCCATGGTGTATATGTGCCACATTTTCCCTGTCCAGTCTATCATTGTTGGGCATTTGGGTTGATTCCAGGTCTTTGCTATTGCAAACAGTGCTGCAATGAACATACATGTGCATGTGTCCTTATAATAGAATGATTTATAGTCCTTTGGATATATACCCAGTAATGGGATTGCTGGGTCAAATGGAATTTCTATTTCTAGGTTATTGAGGAATCGCCACACTGTCTTTCACTGTGGTTGAACTAATTTACACTCCCACCAACAGTGTACAAGTGTTCCTATTTCTCCTCATCTTCTCCAGCCTCTGTTGTCTCCAGATTTTTTAATGATCGCCATTCTAACTGACATGAGATGGTATCTCAATGCAGCTTTGATTTGCATTGAGAGAAACTTTTTTACTTAAGGTCTCTTCTCTCTCCTTTCTCCCAGCCTCTGACTTTGCACCTGGAACTGCTGGTCTCTAACTGTTACGCAGATCTTGAGCCTTGAGGGGAAAAAAACCCATCTGACAATAAAACCACCTTTAGGGCAGAGCAGGATTCAGTGGAGAGAAATAAAATAGGGTCCTGATATTGTCTTTTGAGTCTTTGAATCAAACTGCACCTGAAATTAGTTGTATTCATGCATTATTCAGTTAAGCAATACATTTTTTTTCCTTCTTAAGCCAATTTGATGTGAATTTATCATGTAACATGGATGGAGTCCTAGTTGTCTGCTTATGCCTCTGAATGATCTTTAAGAAATGTGGCCCTGCTTCAATTGTCTTGTATATTCAATATCTGATATTGACCAGGAATTAATAAATACCATTTGAACTATTAATGTTTAAGTCACTTTTAGATGTTGAGATGAATTATTGTTTTCCAACAATGTTTGAGAAGCCAACTAACATGATTTTGGGGATTTAATCCAAATGGACAGAGCCAGCATTCGAAAGTCTACACCTGTAGTATAATTGCACCATCTCTATTTTATACTGTCTTTGGAGCTGATACTGGTTTGTAGTAGAAACCAAGGCATAGATTTGGAAGAAAGGCCCTGTTTCTCTGCTGGAAATAGAAATACGTGGTGCTCCAGTTGTCCTTGCATGAAGACTGCCTTCTGCAGAATCTGAGTGAATACCAGTGGGTTGTTTATTCACATAGTTTCCACATAAATAATACTGATTGGCTGGGTGCAGTGGCTCACACCAGTAATCCTGGAACTTTGGGAGGCCAAGGTCATTGTATCAGTTGAGTTCAGGGGTTCAAGACCAGCCTGGCCAAAATGGTGAAACCCTGTATCTACTAAAATGACAAAAAATATCTAGGCATGGTGGCCTGTGCCTGTAATACCAGCTACTCAGGAAACGGAGGCAAGAGAATCACTTGAACCCAGGAGGTGGAGGTTGCAGTGAGCTGTTACTGCTGCATCACACTCCAGCTTGGGCAACTGAGCGAGACTCTATCTCCAAATAAATAAACACCCAAATAAATAAAAATAATGACCTTCTCTTCTGTTAATTCACAGAGTGATCAAAATATGAGTTAGTGAAGGAAATGAAATGGTGATCTCCAAATCTTTTGTGTTGAAATGCTTCTTCCTAAAACTGAAGCATCTTAGAGCTTCTAAAAACTCTTAACTACATTTCTACTTTGGTAGTAAATTTATTCTCAGAGAATTAGGATATTGTCTTCAACCACTTTCCTTAAATACATTGCATATTTGAAATCTCAGGCTGTGAACTTTCAAAAATGTTATCCCTGCTGCGTTGCTCTCTGGATAAACACTTAGTCCTCCCATTTTCAAGTCTGCAATTGTTTTTCAGTAAGATTGGCTGAATTGAAGTAACCTCAGTTTGCTAGATTACTGCCATTGATTGGTTTCTTGTTTTGGCACAACTTCTTATTCCTATGGAAACAACAGGCTCATACTACAGTCCTTGTTCAATCTCTCAGCTACCTGCAGAAAAAACTGCCGTGTTTCTCTGGATAACTAATCCGGGAGATTTCATGTGATATCCCTTCTGGGAAATTAGTTCATACATTCTTCCCTTTTTATTTTAACAGTTTGTAAAATATTAGCAATGATCAAACAAATTAATTTCTCTAGTTTGAACAAAATATTTCAAGGCTATCTTATTGAGAAATAATAGAAGGTGTTTTTAATAAGTAATCAAGTCTCTCTCTCTCTCTCTCTCTCTCTCTCTCTCTCTCTCTCTCTCTCTCTCTCTGTGTGTGTGTGTGTGTGTGTGTGTGTGTGTGTGTGTGTGTGTGTATGGCATTGTGTCAGACATTATTCAGAACAGATTATTAGCAGTTTTCTACAGTTTATATGTTTAAAATCTTTCTAGGATATAGATAACTTATTTTAAGAAATTGATGTTTATTTTCCATCAACTTTGTTTTCATCTTGTTTAAGAGCCTGTGGAAGAACAGCTTGGTGGCTCCTATTTATTTAGTGTCCTGAGCAGTGGGAACTGCAGACCTGCCGCAGTGGCAGGCTCAATGTTCTAGTCTTCAGTACGGACCTGCTGAATAAGCACAGTGGGCATCTGAATGCCTTCAAACCAGTCTGCATCCTCAGGTTGAGTAGAAGTGAACTCAGGAGCTGCAGCAGTTGATTCACCCTGAAATTTCTCCTTGGTCACAGCTTTGTATTTTTTTTTTTTTTTTTTTTTTTTTTTTTTTTTTAGCAGTGGCCAGCTTTCTTCTTAAATCTTTTCAGGATCTCTACAGAAGCAGAGATCTGGCATGACCTCCCATGCATGTTCACAGGAGATGGTGCTACCCATACAGAACTTCCCAGGTTAGCATTCCCAACATAAGACCCACTGAGTGAACTCCCTATTTGTTGTATAACAAATCAACGTGCACACATTACAGAGTCTGTTACACAAAGCAGTGGTAAGAGGACTAACATAAGGTGCCTCTGAGACGCTGGTAGTCAGCCTTGGGATCAGTAATCACCAGCAGACATAGCTTCTGGGATCTTGGTAGTGAAGATTCCAAGAGTGAAGCAGCCAGCAAGCAATAGGAGTGACTCCAGTGGAAGCAACAAACATCATCACAGCTTGCTGGCCAAGATTCTTGGAGAGCATTACACTGAAATCAGTAGAGTTTTCAATGGCAACAGTGGCAAAAGCTGCCAGCTGAAGCTTCTCCCAGTTCCCCTTGACATTTATGTCATAGATGCAATCACTTTTCATTTTGTAGATCTACTGATCAATTTGTAAGTCAAGGTTGGTGCCACCTGAGTGGGTTGCTACTGCAAGGAATTTGAGGATATCCTCCTCCTTCATTTGCGGGACATCAAAGGCTCCAGACATTGTGAGTTTCCCTTTTTGTTACAATGGGAATCCAAATGGACACTGTAGGAGCCCTTCTCCAGGTAGCGTGGAAAGGAGCCAACTATTTTTAACACAAGACAATTTTTTTTCCTCCCAATATCTTGGACTATCTGTGCTTTTGAACATGTTGATCCTTCTCTGTGTTCAGTCTATTTTAAAATCTAAATACTTATTCAGAGGCAAAAAATAAAACATAGCCATTCCTTGGTGAAAGATCTCTAAAAAGAGAGCTATAAAACATTCCTTAGAGAAATCAGAGATTATATAAACAAATGGAAAAACATTCCATTCTCATGAATGGGAAGTCAATATTGTAAAAATGGCCATATTGCTCAAAGCAATTTATAGATTCAATGCTGTTCCTATTAAAGTACCATTGACATCTTCACAGAACTAGAAAAAAAATTTAAATTCAAATAGAACCAAAAGAGTCTGAATAGCCAAGACCATACTAAGAAAAAAAAAGCTGGAGGCATCATATTACAGGGCTATAGTAACCAAAATCACATGGTACTGGTACAAAAACAGATACATAGATCAATGGAACAGAATAGAGAACTCAGAATTATGACCACACACCTACAACTATTTGAACTTCAAAGAACATGACAAAAACAAGCAATGGAAAAAAGACTCCCTCTTCAATAAATGATGCTGGGCTAACTGGTTAGCCATACACAAAATATTGAAACTAAAACCCTTTCTTACACCATATACAAGAAATTAACTCAAGATGGATTAAAGACTTACAGGTAAAACGCAAACTACAAAAAACCCTGGAAGACAACCTAGGAAATATCATCTTGTATGTACATAGGAATGGGCAAAGATTTCATGATAAAGCTGCCAAAAGCAATTGCAACAAAAGCAAAAATTGACAAATGGGATCTAATTAAACAAAAGAACTTCTGCACAACAAAGGAAATTATCAACAGAGTGAACAGACAACCTACAGAATGGGAGAAAATTTTTGCTATATATCCATCTGACAAAGGTCTAATATCCAGCATCTATAAGAAACTTAAATTTACAAGAAAAGAAGAACAAACAACTCCATTAAAAAGTGAGCAAAGGATAGGACAGACACTTCTCAAAAGATATGCATATGGCCAAGAATCATATGAAGAAAACTTCAATATCACTGATAATTAGAGAAATGGAAATCAAAACCCACAATGAGATACCACCTCATACCAGTCAGAATGGCTGTTATTAAAAAGTAGAAAAATAACACATGCTAAGAAGGCTGCAGAGAAAAAGTAACACATAAGCACTTCTGGTGGGAGTTCATATTAGCTTAACCATTGTGGAAGATAGTGTGGCAATTCCTCAGTGACCTCAAACCAGAACTGCTATTTGACTCAGCAATCCCATTACTGGGTATATAACCAAAGGAATATAAATCATTCTATCATAAAGACACATACACGTGTGTTGATTGCAGCACTATTCACAATAGCAAAGACATGGAATCAACCTAAATGCCTGTCAGTGATAGAATGGATAAAGAAAATGTGGTACAGACACTCCATGGAATACTGTGAATTCATAAAAAATGATGTCATGTCCTTCATGGCAGTATTCACAATAGCAAAGACATGGAATCAACCTAAATGTCTGTCAGGGATAGTGTGGATAAGGATAATGTGGTACATATACTCATGGAATACTATGCAGTCACAAAAAATTATGTCATGTCCTTTGCAGGAAAGAGCTGCAGGCCACTATCCTTAGCAAACTCATATGGAACAGAAAACTGAATACTGCATGTTCTCACTTATAAGTGGATATCGAATTATGAGAATACCTGGACACATAGAGGGGAGCAACACACACTGGGGACTATTGGAGGGTGAAAGGTGAGAGAAGGAAGAGGATCAGGAAAAAAACTAACAAGTAATAGGCTTGTTACCTGGGTGATGAAATAATCTATTCCACAAATCCCCACGACACAAGTTTAGCTATAAAGCAAACCTGTACATGTACCCCTATGCTTAAAATAAAAGTTAAAAAAATACAAAAAGAGAAATTTCATCTATTTTTAGGCTTACTTGTTTCCATTTGTTATAATTATTTGCTATAATTTAAAAATTAATAGGCAATGTCTTTATATGATTAAAATATAATTGTGTTGGAGCTTTAAAAATGAATTTTAAAAATGAACTAGAAACATAATACTAAACTCTTTGGGTGACTTTTTTGGTGAATGAATTATTCTTCTGACTACCATTTTGTTTCTAACCATATATAATATATTGGAATATATATTTTTAAAGGTTTCCCATTTGCCAGAAAGGACTTTCAAGTACTGTGGCTCAGCCTGCTTCTTTAACATGGTTGTATAATTTTTTTCAGGGGAAAAGGCAGGAAAATTAGAGAATAGAACTCTCATAGTTTACCACAAACACTTTCAAATCTTAAAAACCATGTCTGCAATGTAAGTGTTGGCTATATGTTATTTAACATTTAATTTTTAATTTGTAAATTAAATTACAAATATTTATTTACAACATGTTTTGAAATATATGTATATATTATGGAATGTTTCATTCAAGATTATACATTTATTACCTCACATATTCACCATTTTTGTTGTGAGAATATTTAACATCTCCATTAGCATTTTTCAATAATACAATATATTGTTACTAACTGTAGTCACTGTGTTGCACGATAGGTCTCTTGAACTTATTTCTCCTATCTAAAATTTTGTGTACTTTAACCAACATTGCCCCAAAATCCCATCCAACCCATGTTACTCTCAACTTTTATGAGTTCAAATTTTTTGGATTCCACATGTAAATGAGATAATGTGGTATTTGTCTTTCTGTGCCTGGCTTTTTTCACTTAATGTAATGTCTTTCAGATTCATCTATGTTGTTACAAATGATAGGATTTTCTTCTGATTATGACTGCATAGCATTCTTTTTTGTATATATACCCTATTTTCTTTATCCATTCATCTACTGATGGACACCCAGGTTGATTCCATGGCTTAGTTATTGTGGATAATACTACAATGAACAAGGGAATGTAGCAATTTCTTCAAGTGGCTGGTTTCATTTCCTTTGAATATATACCCAGGAATGGGGTTGCTGGAACATATGTTAGTTCTACTTTTAGTTTTTTGAGGAATCTCTATACAGTATTCTATAATGGATGTACTAATTTATATCCCCATAAACAGTATGAAAGTGTTCTCTTTCCTCCATATCTTTGTCAATGTTGGCTGTTTGAAAGTTTTGTTTGAGAATAGTTTAAAAATTTTCATGAACATTGCTTTTCATAAAACCTAATATCACTCTTTTTTTTTTAGCATTTATTAAATTGTAAAATACACTCATAGCATGAGAACCAGAAAAGACTTTAAAGATTATCTTACTTTTCTCTTTTTTAAAAAAAAAAAACAAAAAAAAAACAAAAAACCCGTCCAAAAGTGGGCAAAGGATATGAACAGGCACTTTTCAAAATAAGACGTATATATATATGAGGCCAACAAAGATATTAAAAAATGCTCATCATCACTGGTTGTTAGAGAAATGCAAATCAAAACCACATTGGGATACCATCTCATGCCAGTTAGAATGGCGATCATCAAAAAATCTGGAGACAACAGATGCTGGAAAGGATGTGGAGAAATAGGAACACTTTTACACTGTTGGTGGGACTGTAAACTAGTTTAACCATTGTGGAAGACAAAATGGTGTGGCGCTTCCTCAAGGACCTAGAAATAGGAATTCCATTTAACTGAGCAGTCCTATTACTGGATATCTACCCAAAGGATTATAAACCATTCTATTATAAAGACACATGCACATGTATGTTCATTGCAGCACTGTTTGCAATAGCAAAGACCTGGAACCAACCTAAATGCCCATCAGCAATAGACTGGACAAGGAAAATTAGGCACATATACACCATGGAATACTATACAACAATAAAAAATGATGAGTTCATGTCCTTTCTAGGGACATGGATGAATCTAGAAACCATCATTCTCAGCAAACTGACACAAGAACAGAAAATCAAACACTGCGTGTTCTCACTGACAGGCAGGTGTTGAACAACAAAAGCACATGGACACAGGGAGGGGAGCATCACACACTGGGGTCTGTTGCATGGGGGGTGGGGAAGAGAGGGACAGTGGTAGGGGGTGGGAAGGTCAGGAAGGGATAATGTGGGGAGAAATGCTAGATGTAGGTGATGGGGGAGGATGAAGGCAGAAATCCACATTGCCCTGTGTGTACCTATGCAACAATCCTTTATTATCTGTACATATACCCCAGAACCTAAAGTACAATTAAAAAAAAAGAAAAATGCATAACTCATGGTTCATGAATTACTGGTAATGATTAACTGTCTGAAAGTAGTAGAGCCAATCACTGAACTAGTTTAAACCAAACTTTTTCTTTTGTGATAGATGTTTAATTTTGTATATGTGGGCATGTCTCTGTGCCTAAGAATTACAAAAAGTAATATTGTATTCAGGTTACTGTTAAAGAATTGAAAAATATCCATTTGGATAATAATAATTATAAAAATCCCAACAGCTCTTATTCATTGAGCCTATACTGTATATCTTGTTTTATCCCAAGTTCCTTCCAATTATTCACTTGAAACTATTCTGTGAAGCAGGTATTATTATTATACGTATTTTACATCTGAGAAAACTGAGCAAATTTTGGAACTTGCTAAGGTCATATGCATAGTGAGGCTGATCTAAGATTTAAACCCAGGTAGTTTTATACCAGAGTTCTCTAACTGATAATGGTTTGGCTAGGTCTCCACCCAGCTCTTGTCTTGAATTGTAGTTCACATAATTCCCATGTGTCCCAGGAGGGACCTGGTGAGTAGCAACTGAATCATGGGGGTGGTTCCCCCCATGCTGTTTTTGTGACAGGGAATGAGTTCTCAGGAGATCTGATGGTTTTACAAGGGGCTTTTCCCCTTTTACTTAGTACTTCTTGCTGCCACCATGTGAAGAAGGATGTGTTTTCTCCTTCAACCGTGATTTTAAGTTTCCTGAGGCTTCCCCAGCCATGCTGAACAGTGATTAATTAAACCTCCTCCCTGTATAAATTACTAAGTTGTGAGTATGTCTTATCAGCCTGAGAAGGTACTGATACATTACCTTCGCCAATATGATAATAAAGATATCTCGAGTCATTTATGAACTGCTATGTTATCTTAAGTAATTAGTTAAAAAGTTAAAATCTTGGCCTTGTACCTGAGATTTTTCTTCATTTGGTCTGTGGTTGACTCCAGACACCAGTATTTTTAAAAATTCTCTTAAAGTTTGTAATGTACAGTTAGGATTGTTGCCCCCAGGGATGGAAAAACACTTCCTATTTTAGTACAAAGCTCATGGTAATATATTTGCTCTCTAGTTCTGTTTTTCATTCTGTAGCCTTCTAATGCCTTAGAGTTCAAAGTTCAATCTAAAATTATATGTGGGTAGTTATGGAAACCAAGAGAGAGGATATTATAAATTCTAACGGGAGATAATACTTAAAGCTTCATTTATGCAGTGACATTGTACTATTAACATATGTTAAAATGCAAGTGATAATGATGTACTAGTAGCAAGTAAATTTTTTGTGTGTGCAGTAATCACTATCATCCTACACAGCAGGTAAATTGACTGCAATGAAATAATTGATTCCAACTTGTGCCTCAATTTTTCTCTTTTCTGAAATGCTTTTTGAGTTGAAGCCATTGACATCTATCCAAATTGACTCTATGAAGAAAATGCCTTGTATTTTCTGATTAATTTATATTAATTTTAACTTCTGTTAACAAATAAAATAGTGCCTTGTCTTTCTACCAGTTTCCATGTTGACGCTCCAAAATTAATATTCAGAAATTCTTGTAGTCCTCTTGCTGAGTATTTTTATTGCCATCTGAAAAACATGGCCTAATAAATTACAAATAATAATGATATAGTAAATGCATGCTTAATATTAACCTCAGGAAATGAGAACAAGAAATTACAGATGCTGGAAAATTTTCATAAGGCAATTGGTAAACGTTTCCGCTTTTTCTTCTTGATGGTAATTTCATTCATTGTTTTGTAGTTAATCAATTTGATTCTGTAATAAATTTCTTTATTCATCTACTACTGATTCAAATTGAAAAAAGGTTTTCTGTGTCTTTTTAAACATTTTTTTTCCCAGAGAAAATAATACCAAAGCAGTGTTAAGATAAATGAGTCTGTGAATAGTTCCATTTCTGTAATGCTATGATAATGTGAAGCCCAAAACCATTTGCCAAAAAGTTTGCTGCTGCTATTGTATGGTAGAAGCAAGTGAAAATCATTTTCTCCTCGAAATGCTTTTAAGCTTTTAAAACCCTTTCAAACATGGAATTACTTTTCTGGCTTACAGCCAATATTCACTTCATTTTAACTAACAAAAAATGTGAAATCATCTAGGTATGTTTCAAACCTCATAAAAGGAACATTTTTCTAAGAAATTTATTAAGCATCATTAAAAAAATCCCAATGATTTTTCAGTAAGTGGGTGCACAAAATAAAAGGATACTTTTCTCTTTCCGGAAGTTATTGTTTGGTGATTCCTGTTAAATCATAAATTTGTTCAGGAAGTATAGCTCTCTTTAAATTTCAGCATTCATATGTATTTGATATTTTATAGGTTAATAAAACCTTTATGTATCATGTATAAAAGAATTTGTTTTATATTTAAAATTTCACAGAGACCTAGAATATTTTACTATGATGCTTTAGAATAGAAAAATGTAGGGGCTATCTATTCTGTTACATTAGAAATACAGTCCATTTGTGTTGAAGAAAAATAGTTAATACATCAAAATGAGAGCTGAGTTTGGTTTTTATTTTATCGTATGGCTTTGTTTTATTGGTATAATCTGTAACTCCAGATTTATTTATTTCCAAATATGCCCTGTTTAATGGCTAAAATCTCATGAAAAAAACTAGCCTATGGCAGTATAATTTCCTATGTATAATATGATAATGTGATTTTAAAGGTGTTAGTTAAAGGGAATTTTGGAAATGATTGCTATTCCAAGTGTAAAATCACATCTTTTTGACAATATTCATGATGTTGGATAACACTGCTTTCCTCCTATTTTTCTAATACCTGCCAAATATAAGAAGAGACAATAGAAAAATATTAAGAGCCATTAATACATATGCAGTGAAGTGTGAATCTTTTGAGTCGACCTTTTTTTGTGATCTGTGATGGTGGATGAAAGCCTTTCTATAAAAATGCAGTGACGTATTAAGAATAAAATCTCTCATTCTTTTTATGTGATTTTATTTGTTTTGTTTATGTCTATAAGATCATATTTACTTGACTTGCAGAGAGATTCTGAATTGGCAATTAATGAAGTCAGTGAAAATAGTGATAAAATATGGGACATTTGAAACATGATAGTGGGTTAATTTATAGAGTCCTTTTTTCTCATCCAGGTTTGATTGGATAGAAATCATGAGAAAAGTAATTGTGATATGTAGGTAGGACAATGCATCATTTAATTTATTTCTGAGGGCATTAGAAAAGGGAAAAAAACATTCCCAATATCATGGAAACCTTCAATATCATGAGCTCTTTCAGGAAGTACGGAAGGTTCATCAGAGTTCTCCCTGAGGGTGTTGAGGTGACATTGAAAACGTGAGGAACCCAACAATTTCAGTTTTGGACAATTCTGAATATCTTACTAGTAATACCTAATTATGAAAATTTGAATCCTGACTCCACCTTAATCTATAGGCTAGCCAATAAATATGACATATGTAGTTTCAATTCATTTCTGTTTGCCAGGAGAGAAAACTGTTAATTTTAGAATGGATGGAATATTTATTATAATCTTTCCACAAGATAAAATTTATAATTTGATAAAAATTGTCTTAAGAAATGTTTTACTTTTCATTACATTATTTTAAATTCATATCTGTATTTTTATATTTCATACATTTTTGGGGTATCTTGATGTTTACAAGATTCCTTGCCATTTCTTTAAAGATAAACATAATTACTTTTCTCAAGAGTAACATCTCTTTTTATATGGGTAGAGTGAGGTTGGGTAGTGTTGTAAACAGTGGGGGACTTGGTTTCATAAATTTTTTTTTTTTTTTTCTTTTTTTGAGACGGAGTTTCGCTCTTGTTACCCAGGCTGGAGTGCAATGGCGCAATCTCGGCTCACCGCAACCTCCGCCTCCCGGGTTCAGGCAATTCTCCTGCCTCAGCCTCCTGAGTAGCTGGGACTACAGGCACGCGCCACCGTGCCCAACTAATTTTTTGTATCTTTAGTAGAGACGGGGTTTCACCATGTTGACCAGGATGGTCTCGATCTCTTGACCTCGTGATCCACCCGCCTTGGCCTCCCAAAGTTTTGGCATTACAGGCTTGAGCCACCGCGCCCGGCCTCATAAAAATTTTTTTAGGGACTTTTTTTTGGGGAGAATAATTGATAACTTATATTAATGACCCTGAGATAGCTCTACATTTACTTTTCTTTCTTTACATATTTCTGTACATTTTATTATTTCTTACATAGGTCATGCACATATTTTAAACAACTTTTTAAAAATGTTGTAATATATATACAACACAAAACTTAACATCTTAACCACTGTTACATGTACAGTTCAGTGGCATTAAGTAATTCACATCATTGTGCAACCTTCACTACCATCCATCTCTGGAACGATTTAATCTTCTCAAACTGAAATTCTGTACCCACTAAATAATAACTCCCCTTTTCTCCCTCCCTCTGTCCCTAGTAGCCACCATTATACTTTCTCTGTGAGCTTGACTACACTAGGTATCTCATATAAGTACAATCATACACATCCTTTTGGGATTTGGTATTTCACTAAACAAAATGTTTTCAAGGTTCATTCATACTGTAGCATGTATTAGAATTTTCTTCATTTTTAAGACTAATATTCCTTGTATGTACATACCATATTTTCTTTATCCATTCATCCACCCATGGTCATTTGTGTTGTTTCTACCTTTTGTCTATTGTGAACAATGCTGCTGTGAACAAGGTGTGCAAACCTCTGAGATCCTGCTTTCAATTCCTTTTTTAAAAATTTATACATGTGCAGATCATGCAGGTTTATTACATAGGTATACATATGCCATTGTGGTGGTTTGCTGCATCCATCACCCTGTCATCTACATTAGGTATTTCTCCTAATGCTATTCCTGTCCAATCCCCCCACCCCCTGCTATTCCTTCCCTAGCCCCCCAACCCTCAGGCCCCAGTGTGTGATGTTCCCCTCCCTGTGTCCTTGTGTTCTCATTGTTCAACACCCATTTACAAGTGAGAACATGTGGTGGTTGGTTTTCTGTTCTGTCAGTTTGCTGACAATGATGGCTTCCAGCTTCATCCATGTTCCTGCAAAGGACATGAACTCATCCTTATTTATGGCTGCATAGTATTCCATGGTGTATATGAGCCATATTTTCTTTATCCAGTCTATCATTGATGGGCATTTGGGTTGGTTCCAAGTCTTTGCTATTGTGAAGAGTGCCACAGTAAACATATGTGTGCATGTTTACTTTATAATAAAATGATATATAATCCTTTGAGTATATATCCAGTAATGGGATTGCTGAGTCAAATGGTATTTCTATTTCTAGATCCTTGAGGAATTGCCACCTTGTCTTCCACAATGGTTGAACTAATTTATGTTCCCACCAGCAGTGTAAAAGTGTTCCTATTTCTCCGCATCCTCTCCAGCATCTGTCGTCTCCTGATTTTTTAAAGATCGCAATTCTAACTGGCGTGAGGTGGTATCTCAATGTGGTTTTGATTTGCATTTCTCTAATGACCAGTGATGATAAGCTTTTTTTTTTCATATGTTTGGTGGTTGCATAAATGTCTTCTTTTTAAAAGTGTCTGTTCATATTCTTCACCCACTTTTTGATGGGGTTGTTTGTTTTTTCTCATAAATTTAAGTTCTCTGTAGATTCTGGATATTAGCCCTTTGACATATGGGTAGATCGCAAAAATTTTTTCCCATTCTGATGGTTGCCAGTTCACGCTACTAATAGTTTCTTTTGCTGTGCAGAAGCTCTTATATAATTAGGTAATTACGATGATGTGTAAGATATTGTGATGTTGTTCAGATAATCAAAACTATGACACACACATTTGTGGCTGTGCCTTTTACCTGTATATTTAATCTCTAGAAGTTGTTTTACATAGAATTCAAATTTGACCGTACCTATCTGAGAGAATACAATTTTTTAAATTGCTATAATAATTTTAGTAACATGGATATTGCGTGCATTGTAATTCACAGTCTAGACAATTTTTTAAGTAATGGATTATAAGATTTCTACAGTTGGCCACATAGATGTGGCTCCACAGGGATGGCTCAATAGAATTTGTCTGCATCTTTTGTATCTGTTTATTAATTTTGTGATTAGTGCTGTCTTTATTATTTTTACTACCTATCTGTGACTTCTTTCCCAAGTCCAGTCAGTCTCTCAAGGTGAGGAGCATAGATTGTCTTTCTTTATCCCAATAGTATTGCAGGCAAAAAAGGGATAAAGATACATAGTTATTGCATCTTTGGTAAGTAAGTGGAAAAAAATTATCTTAGGACTTTATTACAATATGATTTATGGTAAGTGGATACAGATGAAGATCAGTGAAGAAACTGCTTTGTTTACAGAAATCTCAAGTTCTCAAAATTGTTTAAAAACAAAAGGCTTGAATGACATTAAGTAATTTAGAATCTGCTGCAATTAAAAAGAATATGATGGAAAAATAATTGTCATGTAGTTTATATGCAAATTTAATAGGTAGATGTACATACAGTCTTTGTGTGAATTTATATAATCTAAGATTCTGATGGACACTTTCCAAATCAGCTTATCTTGAGATAAAACCAAAAGACATTAAACATTAATTAGATAGTGTTTATGTCAATAAGATATGACAGACATTAGGTGGGATATTAAGTAAATTAGTATCACCTGACTAAAGCTGTAGCCAATAATTTAGAATTAGAGAGAGAATTTAGAAATTGTTTGGTATCTTTTTAATGAAAAAGATATATATCTAGTTTATGGTAGCTCTACGATTGATCCTCTAGACCTCTGGAATAATGTTTAATAGCACTGTGCTTTGCAATTTGCTTAGTACAAATCCTTGTCATCTATCACTCATGAGAAAAATACTTCTGTGTGCATGTGTGTGTATGTGTGTATCATGATATTGCTGTGTTAATAAAACAGTTTGAGTAATTTTTAATAGTGTTAATATAGACTAATACATTTATAATTTATTTTCTCATTTAATTTTTCTTCCTTAGTACTCAATATAATCAAGAGAAAATTTACAAAATAAATAATTAGAATTAGGAGTATGGTTCCATTTTTCATCATGGAACTAATCTATATGGCCTCTAAAGAGAAGAAGTAAATAAGCCAATAATACTGGTGTTATTAGCATGAGACAGTTACCAGGTAAATTTACCAGGTTTTAAAATGCCAGAAAAGAAAAGCTCTTGTGGGTTTAAATTCTTGTCCACCATATAATTTTGTGCTTGTGGTTCTTACACACAAATACCAGGTGGGAGCAAAGTGAGGGAAATGAGAAGGAGTTAGTAGGGTTTTGCTACTTAATGTGAGTACATACATTCAAATTCTGAAAAGGGCAAGGTATTTAAATGTGTAGCATATATCAAAATTAAAGGAAAATATGCATAATGAAGGGCAGAATTTGTTTCTAATTGTACAAATTATATAAAAACCTGACACACAATTCTGCATAATTTAAAGAGTTGATGAGTAAAATATCCATTAGAGTAACTTATCTAATGGTGTGGAATTATTACCTTAGGCATATTTTAGTAAGTATAATTTTACATCATCCAAATGAGTATTTTTATGTGCTTTCTATAATCTTCAGTATTAAAACCACACTGAAGATTACCCAATATTTCTTTCCATTCTTGTCTTCTCTGTATTTCATGTCCTTTGACACTCAACAGCTATAATTAAAGTGAAGTTAGATTTCTTAGACAAGAGAACTCTTCAGGTTCCAATTGTTATCTGTCCTTATTTAAAGCTCTATTACTTACCTATTATTGATGTGGAAGTGCTGGGAAGGAAAGAGCTAGCATGGTCCCTTTAAATGATATGGAGGAGGGAAAGGGAAGTGCTGGATAGTAGAAGACATGTCCCTGGCAAGGACCCTACCCCCAGGGAACTAGGTGAAGACAGATACTCCTGCCTTCGTGCTCCAATGTTGCATTTCCCAAGGCCACCCTGGCCTGCCACACTCCATCCTATGCCTATAAAACCCCTGTGAGATCCTAGCAGGCAGACACACAAGCAGCGGGATGCTGTGAGGAACACATTGGTGGAAGAAGATATAAGTAGCCGGTTATGGAGAGCACTCCAATGGGCACTGATTGGTGGAATGACCCAGAGTCTGACAGGAGCAGCCAGACTCCAGGGGAAAACCATCTATCTCCCTTCTGGCTTCCTCATCTGCTGAGAGCTACTTCTACTCAATAAAACCTTTCGCTCATTCTTCAACCCATGCATGATTGGATTCTTCTGGTACACCAAGGCAAGAAATCCTGTGTTACAGAAAGTCCTCTGTCCTTGTGACAGCTGGTTAACACAAGCCACCTATAGAGAGCAAACTAAAGGAGTGTCCTGTAACACACACCACTGGGGCTTTAGGAGCTATAAGCATTCACCACCAGACACTGCCATGTGGTTGGAGCCTCACAGCCTGCAGTCTGCATGCTCCCCTAGAGGTGTAAGTAGCTGGCACTGCAGAATGAAGCCACAGCCCCCATCACACGCCCTGTGAAGGAGACAAGAAAACTTTTCCTGTTTCATTATGAGTCTGAAAGGAGAGAAGAAATGATGCTGTCACTTTTCAAACTGAGAGCAACAGTGTTACTTCTTTTTATTATAGTTTGTTACACTTTTTACTATCAAATTTTAAAAGTAGCTTGATCACAGTCTGTGTCATAAATTTTGAATAATTTCATCATATAGATGACAAGCATGAAAAAGGTGGTTCACAGATAATCAAAAGCTGAAACTTCAATGTTGTACAATGCTATATGCTGGGAAATCAAATTTCATCACCAAGGTATTCATCTGGGTTTTCCATTAGTAAAACGAAGCTAACTGATATTAAAGCTGAGGTATCTTAAAAGTATTGCACTCTACAGATCATCAAACTGAAAATTTATCCAAGAAATTAGATCAATAAAAGGAGACTTTCAACATGATTCTGCATTATACAGTTAAAATTAATTAGTTTAAATGAAACTCAATTTTTAAAATGCTGTGTCACTGACAATGGAAAATCATATCCTTTTGCCATTTTTTCAGTTATTTAAAAATCTAGAATTTGATTATCATAAGTGCATTCTATTGACCCTCTCATTCTATTTTCAAAACATATTATATAAGCTTAATACAGTAGACTTACCTCAACCAAATACATAAAAAAGTGTAGAAGCTCTTTTTTTAAAAAATTATATTAACCAAGATTAATGTAAACAAGTGTTAAGTTTTGATGTGAAATCAATAACTTGATCATATTATATATCTGGTGGTGGGAGGGACCTTAGGAAGATAAGATAGTACAGTAACTCTCCCATTTTTGTGGAGGGCAAAATATAGAGGTAAAGATGTAGCTAAAAATTAAACAAATTGGAATTTTTATTCATTTTTAAATTTTAATCCTATTTATAATTTGTTGTTCTGTCTTCAGCATAGAAATTGGTCTTTCCAAAATTAAAAGAATGATTTCTTTTGTATCTTTTTATTGTCTACTGCTTTGGAAAATTTTTCTGAAACCTTATAAATACATAATGTAAAAATGTGTCTGATGATATGTCTCTACGTCCTTCACTCTTCAAATAAGTATGTCATGCCCTCTTGATCTTCACATATAAAGAATGTCCATAACCTTGTTCATTCAAAGAAAAATAGTAAAAACTTCAGAACTGCATTTGAGTGAAATTCAAATATTCAACAAATTTGAAACAGAGACATTTTTTATTTAGTTTGGTTTTCTGTCTGTTTTCTTAGCAACAAAACCTACCATTTAAAAATTTTTCACTATTCAGGGTGAGAAATAATGCTTTTATTTTATTTAATAAACCGCATTGAAATTGAAATGCTTTATTATTTTCAAGGAACTGCAGTGAGGTCATAAAATATTAATTAAGAACATGAAATGGAGTAATATTTGTTAATTCAGTAATAGTTCTTTGCTAAAAAGATAGGCAAGACCACTTGCCTAATAAAGAGAATAATATAGGTTAGTGTTAAGTCAAGATTTTTGAAAGTACTAAGAATTAACTCTATTTAGAAAATAAACTAGCTGGCTAAAATTATTTATATTAAAATATGGATATTATGTAAATATTTTTATATAAAAATGATTCTATATAAAAATATACACTACTATATATGGTATTTTTATAGTATAGTGTGTGTGTGTGTGTTTGTGTGTATATATATATATATATATATACACACACACTATATATATATATATATATATACACACTATATATATATATATATATATATATATACACACACTACACACATAGTATGCCAGAAATATATATACACATATATGTAATATATGTGTATGTATATTACACATATTTCTGTCAATATATATATAGATGTATATAATATATATGTAATTGTATGAATACATTTATAGAAGCAACATATATGTGTAAATAAAATAATATATGTATATGTAATATACATATAATGCCAGTTATATATACACACACGTATATGTATATAAAACTGACACAATATATGTGCACATATATAATATAGTATATTTACATATATTTTTAGCATAATATATGCATACATAATACACACATACACATATATAACTGAAATATTAATATATACATTCCAGCTATGTATAATGGACAATATGTGTGTATTTCTAGCATAATATATGTATACATAATGCACACATACAAATATATAACAGTCATATTAATGTATATGCCAGCTATATATAACTGACAATGGGTATGCGTATGCATATATATATATAAAACTGGCATAATATACGTATATTTTGTTTACATACCATTATGCATATACACACATAAATTATGTGTGTGGATATATTACTGACAAAACAAAAGGCTTTTAGGTCAGAGGAAAAAAGGCAGTTAATTAATTGTAATAAAAATGGCATCCAGATTACTGTCCCAGTCAACCTACTGGCTGAGTGCAAGATGGTACCTGTACATGAGCTATATTATAGGATAATAACCTAGAAATTAGAAATAATGCAACAGCTCTGATCATAAATGGGGTTTCTTGTCACCTGCCCATTTTCTTCCCCAGAGAGAAAACTTTACTCTTAAATACAGGCAGATTCACTATGAGGAGTAGAACAAGGGATCTTTGTCTTTACAAACTTGGATGATTTCTGGGGAGGGAGGCATATTTAAGATTTACTGTTCTGTAATGTCTTCTTACACAAACATTTCTACCTGGGTAACACAGACCTTTGCTCAGAGAACTCAAACTGAAGCAATGTAAGGAATTGATGGAGAATCACCATCTCCCAAAAGCTGGTCTTGGGGATTTCTAAGTTCTGCATCAGTGCGTCCTTTTCTCGGGTGATGTCTTTGCTTTGGTTGGCATCTGTTACGTGAGGTCTTGATGCCTGACTTGCAGATTAAATTCAACTCTGTGCTTGCTTCCCTTTCCAAGTGTAAGGCCCTGGAGAGTTTTCAGAGTAATGTTTTTTCTTCATTCTGGTGTCACTGATTTTGTGTTTGGCTCTTTTATTAGAATTCCACACTTAGAAAAGATAGTCTCCCTTTCTCAGTCAGCTAAGATTTTTTAACTTTAATTTTCTCCTTTTAATTAAAGAGTGAGAAATACTAGGGATTCAAAGTAAATAATTACTTTATTCACTAGTTTCTAAAATTAGCAATCACTCAGTGTGTTTTTGGAGAGATACATATATGGAGCCAGCCACTGAGTATACAGAGATAAATACATTATAGCTTCTGCCCTAAAGAGATTATAATCTAGTGTGAAAAGACAAACTTACAAAGTAATTGCAGTGTGTTACAAGTATATGCTGGAAATCTATAGAGATTGAATCAATTGAGGTGAATTCAATTTTAGCATATGGGACAGGAAGGCTTGAAAGAGCTGAGAATGATGAAGAAAAGGGTATTCCAGGCAAAAGAGCAATGTGACCCACAACGTGGAGGCAAAGGTAAATGTAGCAGGGGCAGGAATAATTCCGCCTGCAGGAAAATGAGATTTAAAGAGCAGTTAGAGAACAGATAGTAACACTTCTGTTAAATGACATAGGTCAGGTTATGAGGGCCTGACATGCTATAACAAGGAGGCTCTATTTTATTCTTGTGGACGGTGGTTTTAAGCCTTATTTTCTCAGTAGGGAAATTCTTCAATGGAAGTTGTCTTAGTTAAAATTTAAAACTATTGCTATAGGTAATAAGAGGCTTAAAGTGATAGTGATTGGGAATGCCTCAAAATAGCTCCACTTAATAAAGTTTAAGAATGGAAATTGACTTGAAAAAGGATAAATATGGAGGGAGAATGAATTGCAGTATTTTAGGTAAGAAATGAAGAGAGCCTGGATTAGGGCAATATTAGCAGGGATAGAAAATATGGATACAGGTTAGGAAGCAAGATAGCAGAATAGATGCCTACACCCTTTGTGTGCCACCAATCCCTCATGAACATCAAATGTTAACAAAAAGATCCAAAATCATGTGAACACTCACAGAACCTGGTTTAAATATCATGCCATTGAAAGAGGCACTAGATGAGGACAGAAAAAGACAGTTCTGGATCACCAATGCCACTCCTGCATATCCTGGCAGCAGCCCTGCCATGCGAGAGTCTGGGCACTTGGCGGAGCCCTGGCCAGAGGGGAATCACCCCTCCAAGCAGATGTAACTTGTGTTTTTTGGCAAGTCCTGCTGCAGCAGGCCAAAGTTCTCTTGGGTCCGAGGCAAACTTGAAAGGTAGTCTGGGACACCACGACTCAATTTCCAGGCAACTCCTAGGGCTGGGGTGATCTCAGAGCCAGTGGCCTAGGATGGCATGGGATCTAGGGAGATATTGACTAGGGTGGCTAAGGGAGTGCTTGTGCCATGACTTCCCCAACTCCAGGCTGCACAGTTAGCAGTAACTAAAGTGACTCCCTCCTTCTGCTTAAGGAGAGGGGAGGGAAGAGAAGAGAGGACTTTGTCTTGCATCTTGGATATCAGCTCAGTCACAACAGGATAGGGCCATAGGCAGAGTCAAGAGGCTCCCCTTCCAGGTCCTGCCTCCCAGATAACATTTCCTGACATACTCTGGGATAAAAGGGAGCCTACTGCCTTGAAGGACTCAGTCCTGGCAGGATTCATCCCCTGCTGACTTAAGAGCCCTTTGACCCTGGAAACCCAGTGACAATACCCAGGTCGTACTCTGTAGGCCTGGGACTCTGAGATTCTGAGATATGCTTACTTGAGGAGTGATTAGCAAATTCATAGCTGTGGTGGATAAGGTAAAAGGCTCTGAGAAAAGCAGAATAAAACATGAAGGGTATTTTGTCTTGTACCTTAGGTAACAGCTCATCCACAGTAGAGTAACAAACAGGCTCTTGGGTTCCCCAAGTTCGGGCCTAGCTCATGGACAGCATTTCTGAACCTTCCCTGGGCCAGAGAGGAGCCCATTCTGTTGAAGAGTGAGTCCCAGACTTGGCAGCATTCACTACAAGCTAACTGAAGAGCCCTTGGGCTTTGAGTGAAGATCAGTAATGGCCTAGCAGAACCTTCCATGGGCTGTTTGTGGTGGTGGTAGTCACAGGGAGAGGCTCCTCTGCCTACGGAAAGGGGAGAAAAGAGCAAGAAGAACTCTGTGTTGTGGTTTCCATGCCAGCTTAGTCATAGTAGAGCAAAACATCAGGTAAATTTCTAAGGCTTTTCTTTTGATGGGGGTCTCAGTCTGTCACTGAGGTTGGAGTGCAATGATACAACCTTGGCTTATTCTAACCTCTGCCTCCCAGGCTCAAGCAATCCTCCTGTCTCAGCCTCCTGAGTAGCTGAAACTACAGGCACACACCACTGTGCCTGGCTAAATTTTTGTAGTTTTGGTAGAGAGAGGAGTTTCATCATGTTGCCCAGGCTGGTCTTGAACTCCTGAGCCCAAGGACTGTAATTCCAGCACTTTGTGAGGCTGAGGCAAGTGGATCACACAGAACAGTGGCATGAGCCACTGAACCTGACAAATTTCTAAGGTTTTGACTCCAATCCCTGGCTCATAGACAGAATCTCTAGAACCACCTAGGGTCTGGGGGAACTTGCCACACTGAAGGAAAAGTTATAAACCTGCCTGACTTTGCCACCTGTTAATCATGGAGCCCTAGGGCCTTGAGTTAACATACATGATAACCAGGTAGTGGTTATTGTAGGCCTTGGGTGAGACCTAGTGCTGTAGTGGCTTTAGGTCTGACCCAGAGCAGTCTCAGGTGTGGTGGCCACAAGGATGCTTGCATCATCATACATTCAGTTCCAGGTGGCTTAGCACAAAGAGGGAGAGAGAGAGATGGTGTTTGTTTTGGAAAAAACTAGTGAAAAGAACAAGAGTCTGCCTGGTAATCCAAAGACTTTTTCTGGATCTTATCCAAGTCCACCAATGCAATACCTCTACCAGTCTGCAAAAACCACAGCATTATTGGACTTGGGGCCAAAATCCCTTTGAATACCTGGAAAACCTTCTCAAGAAGGATAGGAACAAACAAACCCATTTTGCAAAGTCTGTAATAAGTACCCAACTCTTTAAATACCTAACTCTTTAACTCTAGATAAACATCTAGAAGCATCAAGATGATGCAGGAAAACATGACCTGGCCAAACTAAATAAAACACCAGTGACCAGTCATGGAGAAACAGAGATCTGTGACCTTCCAGAGAGAGAATTCAAAATAGCCATGTTGAGGAAACTCAAAGAAATTCAAATAACAGAAGAAATTTATAATTCTGCCAGATAAATTTAACGAAGAGATTGAAATAATTTAAGAGAATCAAGCAGAAATTTCAGAATTGAAAATATGCAATTGATATACTCAAGAATTCATCAGAGTCGTTTAATAGCAGAATTGATCAAGTAGAAGAATTAGTGAGTCTAAGGACTGGCTACTTGAAAATACACAGAGGAGACAAAAAAGAATAAAAATAAATGAAGCCCTAATGGCATCTAGAATATAGCCTCAGAAGTGCAAATATAAGAGTTATTTGCCTTGAAGAGGAGGTAAAAGAAAGGGATAAGAGTAGAAAGTTTATTCAAGGGGATAATAACAGAGAACTTCCAAAACGTAGAGAAATATATCAACTCTCAAGTCTAAAAAGGTTGTAGCAAGCAGATTTAACCCAAAGAAGACTGCCTCAAGACATTTAATAAACTCGAGAGGTCAAGATAAAGGATCCTAAAAGCAACAAAAGAAAATAAATATATAACATACGCTATGTTTGGCAGCAGACTTTTCAGTAGGAAACTTACAGGCCATGTGAGAGTGGCATGACATATTTAAAGTGCTGAAGGAAAAATACTTTTATGCTAGAATAGAACAAAGTACAAAAATATCCTTCAACAATGAAGGAGAAATAAAGACCTTCACAGATGAACAAGAAAAAATAATAAAAGAGATGAAGTACTAATAGCATCTAGAAGATAGCCTCAAAAGTGCAAATCTGAGAGTTACTGGTCTTAAAGAGGAAATAAAGAAAGAGATAAGGGTAGAAAGTTTATTTACAAATATAACAGAGAACTAACAGATGAACAAAAGATGAGAGATTTCATCAACATCAGACCTGTCCTACAAGAAATGCCAAAGGGAGTTCTTCAATATAGAAGGAAAGGATGCTAATGAGCAAGAAGAAATCATCTGAAGGTGCAAAACTCACTGGTAATAGTAAGCACCAGAAAAACATAAACTATTATGGTTATAGCAGTATGTAGACTACTCAAGTACAAATACTAACATCTATATAATGAAAACTATAAAATATTAATGAAAGAAATTGAAGTGGATAAAATAAGTGGAATGACATTCCATGTTCATCAGTCAGAAGAATCAACATTGTTAGAATGTTCATATTACCCAATGTCATTTACAGATTCAATGCAATCCTTAACAAAATGCCAATGACATTTTTTATGGAAATAGAAAAATAAATAGTGAAACTGAGTGGAACCACAAAAGACCCAGAAGAGCCAAAGGTATCCTGAGCAAAAGGAACAAAACTGGTGGAATCATATTATCTGACTTCAAATTGTATTACAGAGCTATAGTAACCAAAATAGCATTGTACTGGGATAAAAATGACACACAGACCAGAGGAACAAAATAGAGAACCCTGAAACAAATCCATATACCTATAGTAGTCTCATTTTTGACAGAGGTGCCAAGAATATACATCAGAGAAAAGAGAGTCTCTTTAATAAATGTTGCTGGGAAAGCTGGATATCCAAATGCAGAAGAATGAAACTAGACCCCTATCTCTAACCATATGCAATAATAAAATCAAAATGGATTAAAGATTTAAATCAGCTGGGTGTGGCAGCTCACATCCTTAATCCCAGCCCTTTAGGGGCCAGGCAGACAGATCATCTGAGGTCAGGAATTCAGGACCAGCCTGACCAATATGGTGAAACCCTATCTCTACTAAAAATACAAAAATTAGCTGGGCATGGTGACAAGTCCCTGTAGTCCCAGCTACTTGGAGGCTGAGACAGGAGAACTGCTTTAACCTGGGAGGTGGAAGTTGCAGTGAGCCAAGATCCTGCCACTGCATTCTAGCCTAGGGAACAGATTGAGGCTCCATCTCAAAATAAATAAATAAATAAATAAAATAAGAAAAGAATTTAAGACCTCAAACAACACAACTACTACAAGGAAACATTGGGTATCTCTTCAGCCTATTTGGGCAAAAATTTGAGTAATTCCTTACAAGCATAGACAACCAAAGCAAAAATGAACAAAAATGATGAGATCACATCAAGTTAAGCTTCTACACACCAAAAGAAACAACAAACAAAATGAAAAGACAATATGCAGAATGGGAGAAAATATTTGCAAGCTACTTATCTGACAGTGCATTAATAACCAGAATATATAAGGAACCCAACTCAATAGGAAAAAATCAAATAATACAATTTAAAACTGGGCAAAAAATCTGGATGGACATTTCTCAAAAGAAGCCATACAAGTGGCCAACAACTATATGCAAAGGTGCTCAACATGTTTGATCATCACAAATATGTAAATCAAAACTACAATGAGATCTCATCTCATCCCAATAAATATGGCTTTTATCCAAAATGTAGGCAATAACAAATGCTAGAGAGGATAATGAGAAAAGGGACTCTTCATACACTGTTAGTGGGAATACAAATTAGTACAACCACTAGAGAAGAGCTTGGAGTTTCCTCCGTAATCAATAAAAATAGAGCTGTCCTAAAATTTAGCAATTCCACTGCTGGTTATATACCCCAAACAAAGGAAATCAGTATGTTGAAGATACATCTGCATTCCCATATTTGTTGCAGCACTGTTCACAATAGTTAAGATTTGTGTCTACCAACAGATGAATGGATAAAGAATATATGGTACATATACACAATGGAGTACTACTATTCAGCCATAAAAAAGATTAAGATCCTGTCATTTGCAGTAACGTAGATGGAACTGGAGGTCATTGTGTTAAGTGAAATAAACCAGGCATGGAAAACAAACATTGCATGTTCTTGCTTATTTGTGGAATCTAAAAAATCCAAACAATTGATCATGGAGATAGAGAATATAAGGACAGTTACCAGATTAAAGAGTGTAGTTGGGGGTGGGGTGAGTGGGGTGGCTAATGGGTACAAAAAAAAAAGAATGAATGAGACCTAGTATTGATAGTACAATAGGGTGAATATAGTCAATAATAATTTAATTGTACACTTTTATATGACTAAAAGATCATAATTGGATTGTTTGTTAACACAAATGATAAATGCTTGAGGGAGTGGATACTCCATTTTCCATTATGTGATGATTATGCATTGCATGCCTGTATCAAAATATATACCCAATAAATATATATACCTACTATGTACTCACACAAATTAAAAATATTAAGGATGTGAATTTGGATATGAGGAGACAAGTTAAGCATTGAGAAAATACATGTTTCTTTATGCTGTTTGCTGAATCATGTTCATTTTTGGATTTGCTTACTTATAATGACTGAGGTAGGTCTGTAAAATGGACATAATCATAGGACCTATTTCGGAATTGTGATGGCAGTAAACTAACACACAGTAATACTACCTGAATGATAGCTGTTACTGTTATGATAATGATGTTATCTTGCTTAAGTAGAAATCTAAAGTTGGTAAATAATCATGTTTGGATGGGGAGGAAGATTGAATTTGTCTGCTGTGATGGTTAATACTGAGTGTCAGCTGATTGGATTAAAGGATGCAAAATATTGTTTCAGAGTGTGTCTCTGAGGGTTTTGCTAGAGGACATTAACCTTTGAGTCAGCGGACTGAGAGAGGCAGACCCACCCTCAATCTGGGTGGGCACCATCTAATCAGCTGCCAATGTGACTAGAATAAAACAGGCAGAAGTTGGAAGAATTAGGCTTGCTGAGTCTTCTGGCTTCCATCTTTCTCCCATGGTGGATCCTTTCTGCCCTCAAACATCCTGAGTTCTTCAGCTTTTGGACTCTTAGACTTACACCAGTGGTTTGCTAAGGGCTTTTGGACCTTGGCCACAGTCTGAAGGGTGCATTGTCGGCTTCCCTACTTTTGGGACTCAGACTGGCTTTCTTGCTCCTCAGCTTGCAGATGGCCTATTGTGGGATTTATCTTGTGATTATGTGAGTCAATACTCCTTAATAAACTTTCTTTCATGTATACATCTATCCTATTAGTCCTGTCCCTTTAGAGAACCTTGACTAATACATCTGGCCATAAAGAATTGGGAGTAATCTTCGTACAAAAGATATAAAATCAGTCTTTCCTGATTCTTCCTGCCTGGAACCTACTGCTGCTTATTTTAAATTTCCGTATATATTACTTCTCTAAGTCACTTAATCTTCAATTGTTTTTGAATGAAACTCTGTGCTGGCAAAAGTTGTGGCAAACTTAGTTTTACTCTGAAGTGTGACTTGAATAAATTGCACATTTAAAAAGACAGTTGAAAATATTTTGAGGTAATTTGTTGAGGGGTAGAAAGAGAAAACGTGTTTTCCAATAGGGCAGGGATATGTTGTGGTGCAAAGCTCAAAGCTGGCATAACCATGCCCAGATTCCATCTCCACTTAGCCACTCGAAGAATGGCTGTAGAATGGTGTCTGTTGCTTTCTTTACTCTTCCCAGAGACTGTTTAGCTGGGTAGAGTGTATCATTTCTAAGGTTCCTTCAAGATTAATCTAAAAATTATAGTAGGAGGCCAGAACTGTTCATAAATTGAAGCATGCAGGAGTAATGGTTTAAGGGTTAGTGGAATGGTGAATGGAATGTCAGAATCATAGAAAGGAATGGGCTGATTGCAACATACTCAAGCAAAGATGTGGTAAGCACTTTGGCAGCAGTGCTTGAGATCAGAAACGAAACTTGATATTGATACAAAGAAATTAAGTTTACATGCTGCAGAACTATTTTCAAAACCTGGAGCAGACACTGGGCTTTCTTTCATTTTAGGGGAAAATTAAGGCCTGGCATAAAGGGTATTTAGGATTTTCTGGTGTTTTCTCAAGACAGAAATCTTAGAAACACCTTATATTTGAAAAGTGTTTTTTTTTTTTTTTTCTTGAATTTGAGAATTTGCAAGCCCATAGATGGGAGGATTATACTCTTCAACATCTTTCATGCTGTGATTTAAACAACAACACAACAAACAGAAAAGCTAACGAAAATTTGACTTGATTTACTGAGAATTGAATGATATGTAAAATATCAACCACATGTTTTTGGAAAACAAATACAAAACACTTTGATAAAGAACATTTCATTTGTCCCTTTTTGGTTACTTTTTTTGTGTGTGCGACAGATGTAGATTGAAGTAAGACAGCTCTCTCTTGAAAAGGTTGATTAAAGAAAATGGTTATTTTCATATAAACAAACTAATAGAAAGTAATGCTAAATATTTTGACCTTTATAATGGAATCAAAATGATTTTAGGTTTTAATTTAGAATCTTCTCTATGATTCATTATGCAAAAATTAAACTTTAAATTCAAGATGCAGATCAAAAAGGGTCCCGGTCCCCAGCCTCAGAGCATCACATGGTATTTGATTTCAAGGAACATTTAAAATCAAACACATGGAATTATTGTAACTTGGCATTTTTCTTGAAGAAATAGCAACCGTTTTTGAAAAGTTTATTGCATTCTATTGCTTACACAATAATGTTTTCACATGGAAAGAATTCAGGGACCATAGCAATAAAACAGGCTCTCTATTTCACCTTTGGTCTGTCTAGGAGAAAAGGTTTGCCAAGTATACAGACTGCCCTTGCAAATTAATCACATGGCACCCAAGGTGATGCTAATCATGGCACCTAATTAATAACCATTCAGCCCAGCCTACAATCAGTAATTGAGTTAAAGAGAATGCATATATTTATATTTATCAGAAGGCTCATACTTTCTTTCTTGGCCATAATTACAATGGACAAAAGGTTCAATGTGAGAGAAGTGAAAGGAGGGCTGTTTCCTGGTTCTGACACCGATCTGTTGGAAGAGGGGGTTTAGTTTTAACCTGGATCTACGTACATCTTTACCACAAAACAGGCATCTGTTAAAAGGTGAAGAGTAGGACTGTAGGCACAACCACCCTCTTCCAAAATAATGAGTTTTGATGTTATGTAGTTGGAAAGAAAATCCTGTTAGGAAATTGAGCTTAAAGGAGAGCTCTAGTTAAATATTAATTTGGAGCGTGTGAATGATAGGCCTATCTACAAGTTGAAAAACTGGACAATCAAAAGTACATGGGAAAGTACTGAGGTTTAGAACAATGATGATCATTTGTGGTGAAAAGCAGTTAGAAAAGTGATGGAGAAGCTAATCCCTTAAAATGTTTTTCTTATAACAAAATGCAAGTGAAAACTAAGATATTTTTATTCTGGTTGGAAAGTACACAAAAGTTTTAAAAAATACATTATCAGCCAGTGTTTTCAAAAAACTATTCTCATACATTAATGGTGGTTGTGTTAAATAGTCCAATTTCCAAAAGAAACTATTAAAAGTTTAGTCCAATTTCTAAAAGAAACTGTAATAATAACTACGAAAATTATCAATGCATATGTACTTTGATCTAGTTATTCTATTTATGTCTTTATAAGGTAAATATATTCATATGTGTGAAATTATATAGTTACTACCCTGAGAAAAACATAAGCAAATCTATAATGTAATAATATGCAGTGTCTAAAAAAGCACAAGCAGAAGGCAAAATAGCTCATAGTGAGCTCCAAAAAATATTCTTAAGTAAATAAAGCCAAGTAGCACATACACATTGGGTCAGTGTGTACAACCATATTATCTTTGATAAACCAGACAAAAACAAGCAATGGGGAAAGGATTCCCTATTAATAAACGGTGTTGGGAAAACTGGCTAGCCATGTGCAGAAAGCAGAAACTGGACCCCTTCCTGATACCTTACACTAAAATTAACTCCAGATGGATTAAAGACTTAAACGTAAGACCTGACACCATAAAAACCCTAGAAGAAAACCTAGGCAAAACCATTCAGGACATAGGAGTAGGCAAGGACTTCATGAATAAAACACCAAAAGCATTGGCAGCAAAAGCCAAAATAGACAAATGGGACCTAATCAAACTCCACAGCTTCTGCACAGCAAAAGAAACAGTCACTAGAATTAATCGGCAACCATCAGAATGGGAAAAAATCTTTGCAGTTTACACATCTGACAAAGGGCTGATATCCAGAATTTACAAAGAACTCAAACAGATTTACAGGAAAAAAACAAACAAGCCCATTCAAAAATGGGCAAAGGATATGAACAGTCACTTTACAAAAGAAGACATACATGAGGCCAACAAACATATGAAAAAAATGCTCATCATCACTGGTCATTAGAGAGATGCAAATCAAAACCACATTGAGATACCATCTCACGCCAGTTAGAATGGCGATCATTAAAAAATCTGGAGAAAGCAGATGCTGGAGAGGATGTGGAGAAATAGGAACACTCTTACACTGTTGGTGGGAGTGTAAATTAGTTCAACCATTGTGGAAGACAGTGTGGCGATTCCTCAGGGACCTAGAAATAGAAATTCCATTTGACCCAGCAATCCCATTCCTGGGTATCTATCCAAAGGACTATAAATCGTTCTACTATAAGGACACATACACACGAATGTTCATTGCAGCACTGTTTACAATAGCAAAGACCTGGAACCAACCCAAATGCCCAACGATGATAGACTGGACTGGGAAAATGTGGCACATATACACCATGGAATATTATGCAGCAATCAAAAATGATGAGTTTGTGTCCTTTGTAAGGACATGGATGAATCTGGAGAACATCATTCTCAGCAAACTGACACAAGAACAGAAAAAGAAATACCGCATATACTCACTCATAGGTGGGTGAGAAAAATGAGAACACATGGACACAGAGAGGCGGTCTACTACACTGGGGTCTATTGGGGGGAATGGGGGAGGGACAGTGGGGGGGGCTGGGGAGGGATAGCCTGGGGATGAATGCCAAGTGTGGGTGAAGGGGAGGAAGGCAGCAAAACACACTGCCAAGTGTGTACCTATGCAACTATCTTGCACGTTCTGCACATGTACCCCCAAACCTATAATGCAATAATAATAAAAAAAAAGATAGAGCTGTTGTATATATAGTCTCTGAAAGATACCCTAGAAACTGATTAGATGTTAGTACCTAGATCAAGCTTTCACTGTTTTGAATGTGAGACCTTATGGATATTTCTACCCCCAAACATTAAAAATAAAATATAAATAATACATAAGTGAAACTAATTCTTGGCCATTCTGATATTTAAAACATATAAAAACAATATTTTAACTTTTAATACAAATATATCTGCCAATACAGAGTATTTCTGACAATTATCTGAGCATTTATATTTTTTCACATAAATTAAAATTGTACATTTAGGCTTAATACTTCTTTCAGTTAATGAATCAAAATTAGATTTACATTCTCCTGTGTTTAATTCTATATTTTATCATTTGAGTTTTAATAATGTAATGTGTGGAGGCTACAAACTGAGGTGAAGATCTATTGATCTCTTTTTCCAAAGAGATAGCCATTTTTTATTATCTCTTTTTAAATGTTCATTTTTGAGGGGGAGTAGGGGAATTTCTTATCTATAAATGAGGAAAGTGGCTGAGCATGGTGGCTCAAGGCTGTAATCCCAACACTTTGGGAGTCTGAGATGGGCAGATTACTTGAGGTTAGGAGTTTGAGGCTAGTCTGGCTAATATGGTGAAAACCAGTTCTACTAAAGATACAAAAATTAGCCAGTGTGGTGGTGCACACCTGTAATCCCAGGTAAGGCACAAGAATCACTTCAACCTGGGAGGCAGAGATTGGAGTGAGCTGAAAACGTGCTGCTGCACTCCAGCCTGGATGACAAAGTGAGACTGTCTTGATATATCTGTCTGTCTATATATAATCTCTATATAGATATCTATATATAGAGAGACTCTTTGTATATATATATGTATGTGCATATGTATATGTATATGTTGCATTTCAGCCTGGTTGACAAGATGAGACTGTCTCGATATATCTATCATCCATCCATCTAACTATCTGTCTATCTAGATATAATCTCTATATAGATATCTAGAGACTCGTGTGTGTGTGTGTGTGTGTGTGTGTGTGTGTATGTTTGTGGAACACTTCATCCAGGTCCTAGTAATATTGGAAAATGTCCTTCTCCTTTGCTACAGTAAAAAAGTGATGGTTTTACTTACTTGGATGCTGGTCTTGAATTTTGACAGAGAAGTAAGGTAAAATGCTTTGAAATCTCTTCTTCCTTTCTCTCTATCCATGCCTATGTGTTTCAAGGTGTAACTGTGTGTGCCATAGGTCTGACTTTAGTTTAGCTCCATTCATATAAATGAAATTGTAGATGAATTGTAGATAAAATTCTTCCAGAATCTGACGGTCTGTTAGTTAATACTTTTCTTTTCCTGTGGGGTTCTTCCCTTTCCATGTTTTTTTTTCTTTTTTTCTGATGAGAGGTAGAGATAGCAAATCAGATAGTGATGTTTAAAAGTCATCTTAACTCATAGATTCCAAGTTTAATTTTTAAAATGATTTAAGTGTTGGGAAAGTATTAATTGTATTCAGCCATCAATTATATTAAAATATGAAGTTTATAGTAATTATTTTTGTGGGATAGCTGATTATAATGGTGGAATTCATCACAAGGGATTATCTCATTCATATTTTATTCATTTACTTTTCTCTTAAAAGAACATTTGGAATTTCTTTCTTATATCCTTTTGTTATTTCATATTATTTCAAAACATATTTTCATATTTTAAAAAACATATATTTGAATGTTTTGGAAACATCTGTTAATAAAATTTGTCCACTAAAAATGTGAATTTCCATGTCTTCTTCTGGTGCTCTGTCATCTAGAGAGAGTTCAAGGCAGCTTTCCTGATATTTCAACTCCACGAAACAGCAGTACTTAAAAAAAAAATCTAAGCAATTATGCACAGGGCTCAGATTTAGGGTTTCTGGTTTAGGGAACAAAGCAATTAATGACTCTGCTACTGTATCATCTGGCCTTTTGGGAATATTATTTTTTGAATTCATATTTCCTCTTTGAATTCCTTTTCTGTCATAGAATTCTATACAGCCTCAAGTTTTAAGTCTCCTTCCCCTATTTTTCTAGGTAGAGTTTAGGGGGCATATTAATGATCTTGGCCACTTTAATTTACCAAATCTATACTGAAGAATTTCTCATGGTCATAAGTTATTTGGCTAAATTCATCAGGAGGTGACAATGGGTCTTGGAGTCAAAAGTTACCAGAGTGAACATTTACTTTGTATATGCTGTCCCCATTCTACTTCCTGTATCTCCATGTGACAACAATAGGTGACCCATTATGAGTTCAGGGTATTAGAATCTTAACTAACTAGTTTTCTATTTCATTGTAGTTCATTTTCAAGGTGCAGAGACGATAATGTATGTAAGATACTCTATGTAAGTATAGGATATTTAAATATAAAATACTAATATTGATCATGAAGCCAACATAAAGCAAATATACAAATTATGCTTATTATCTAATTTATTCAGCAACTTTTTATTGTGTGAATATTCTGTGCCAAATATATACTGCTACAGCTGCTATTGCAACTGCTACTATATTGATGCAGACTTCTGTGTAAAGTACAGTTTCACAGATAGCATCTCATTTAAAATTCCATTCACCTACATGAGGACAGTGTTAGTGTCTCCTTTTAAAGATGAGAGAATGGAGGCTCAGAAATGTTAAGTAACATGCCTTATTTCATAACTAGTAAGTGACAGAATCAGAATTTGAAATCAGGGCTTCCCAAGTCTAAAGATCAAATGCTTAAGTACAATTCTATACTTCTAGGTTCTGGAGAGAAAAAAATAATATAGAAGTCCTGTCAACAAGAATTTATAGTCTAGTAAAAACAGACATATAAATATATATATAGTCAATAAAGTGTTATGTATATTTGATTAATCTGTTTAGATTCTAGTAGCAACACTAAGTGAGCTTCAAAGTACTGAAGTATTTGAACATTTGAACAGAGGCTCATCTAATTCACTACTCATTTGATCACTGTCTAACTGCACAGCTGTGTCTTCCGTATATGTGGCAATAGGCATGCGTGATACTTAATGATATATTCGACTGTCAAAGTTTTCTGGAAGTTATTTTTGTATAACAAATGCTTGGATGAGCTAGAGATAATATAGTTAGAATGGAAAGGTCAAAATATGAGTCATATTTAAAATTTAGGAGACAAATTATTGTATTTTTATTGATTTCAGTCATCTTGCAAAGGTTAATTTATCTTTTAATTTTAAGCTAGATATTTTCCAGTAAGATGAACTCATCATTACAATACATTGAATTTATGCAGCATTTTGTCATTTGTGGAGCTTATGCAGAAACTTACACAATTCATCAGGCAATTAGAACTTTCAGATGTCTTCTTGATATGCTTTGGTATTTCTAGACATGCTTTGATATTTCTAGACAAAGCATTTCTAGACATGCTTTGATACTTCTCTCCAATCCCAGATTGAGAAATTGGGGCCAACAAGCCAGTGGTTGCCAAAGAGGTTAAATTAGTCCAATAGATATTATTGTCTGTAGATAGTGGGCTTACACAACGTGTCCTTTTTAGGACACTGATAACAAAATTTCAGAAGAAAATATTGAGACCTTGCCCAATTTAGCCATCTATCTAAGGGAAACTGAGTATTTTATGCATATTCATACCACTTGTTCTCTAGAAGCTCCTACAGTTGGACTCTTTTATCATTTACTGAAAAGAGCAGAGACAAATGTTCTTGCCACGTCAAACTGCTGGAAATTCATGTTTGTCAAATGATTTTCAGTGTGGACCACTTGAATCAGTGTTTTCTAAAATATACATTTCCAAGCTCTCCGTGCATCTAAGAAATCAGAATCTCTTTTGGTAATCCAAGGGAATTGCATTTTTAATAACAGCCATAATTAATAATATACCTGATGTTTGATAACTAATAATATTATACTTTAAGTCAGCTATTTATGCCATGAATATAGTTATTAATATTTTATTGCTGCCTTTCTCTTCCCATAGAATTAAATTCAAGTTAACTAGAAGGACAATAAATTTTTTATTTTTATTTTTTATATTTTTTATTTTTATTGTATTTTAGGTTTTGGGGTACATGTGCAGAACGTGCAAGATACTTGCATAGGTAAACACATGGCAGTGTGTTTTGCTGCCTTCCTCCCCTTCACCCACATTTGGCATTTCTCCCCAGGCTATCCCTCCCCAGCTCCCCCCCGCCACTGTCCCTCCCCTATTCCCTCCAATAGACCCCAGTGTGTAGTACCCCCTTCCCTGTGTCCATGTGTTCTCATTTTTCCTCACCCGCCTATGAGTGAGAATAGTGGTATTTCCTTTTCTGTTCTTGTGTCAGTTTGCTGAGAATGATATTCTCCAGATTCATCCATGTCCCTACAAAGGACAAAAACTCATCATTTTTGATTGCTGCATAATATTCCATGGTGTATATGTGCCACATTTTCCCAGTCCAGTCTATCATCGATGGGCGTTTGGGTTGGTTCCAGGTCTTTGCTATTGTAAACAGTGCTGCAATGAACATTCGTGTGCATGTGTCCTTATGGTAGAACGATTTATAGTCCTTTGGATATATACCCAGTAAAGGGATTGCTGGGTCAAATGGAATTTCTATTTCTAGGTCCTTGAGGAATCGCCACACTGTCTTCCACAATGGTTGAACTAATTTACACTCCCACCAACAGTGTAAGAGTGTTCCTATTTCTCCACATCCTCTCCAGCATCTGCTGTCTCCAGATTTTTTTAATGATCACTATTCTAACTGGTGTGAAATGGTATCTCAATGTGGTTTTGATTTGTATCTCTCTAATGACCAGGGATGATGAGCATTTTTTCATGTGTTTGTTGGCCTCATGTATGTCTTCTTTTGTAAAGTGTCTGCTCATATCCTTTGCCCGTTTTTGAATGGGCTTGTTTTTTTTTTCTGTAAATCTGTTTGAGTTCTTTGTAAATTCTGGATATCAGCCCTTTGTCAGATGGGTAAACTGCAAAGATTTTTTCCCATTCTGATGGTTGCCGATTCACTCTAGTGACTGTTTCTTTTGCCGTGCAAAAGCTGTGGAGTTTGATTAGGTCCCATTTGTCTATTTTGGCTTTTGTTGCCATGCTTTGGTGTTTGGGTCATGAAGTCCTTGCCTACTCCTATGTCCTGAAAGGTTTTGCTTAGATTTTCTTCTAGGGTTTTTATGGTGTCAGGTCTTATGTTTAAGTCTTTAATCCATCTGGAGTTAATTTAAGTGTAAGGTGTCAGGAAGGGGTCCAGTTTCTGCTTTCTGCACGTGGCTAACCAGTTTTCCCAACACCATTTATTAAACAGGGAATCCTTTCCCCATTGCTTGTTTTTGTCTGGTTTATCAAAGATTATATGGTTGTAGATATGTTGTGTTGCCTCTGTTCTGTTCCATTGGTCTATATCTCTGTTTTGGTACCAGTACCATGCTGTTTTGATTACTGTAGCCTTGTAGTATAGTTTGAAGTCTGGTAGTGTGATGCCTCCCGCTGTGTTCTTTTTGCTTAGAATTGACTTGGCTCTGTGGGCTCTCTTTTGGTTCCATATGAAGTTCATGGTGGTTTTTTCCAGTTCTGTGAAGAAATTCAATGGTAGTTTGATGGGGATAGCGTTGATTGTGTAAATTACTTTGGGCAGTATAGCCATTTTCACGATATTGATTCTTCCTAACCACGAACATGGAATGTTTCTCCATCTGTTTGTGTCCTCTCTTATTTCGTTGAGCAGTGGTTTGTAGTTTTCCTTAAAGAGGTCCCTTACATTCCTTGTGAGTTGTATTCCTAAGTATTTTCTTTTCTTTGTAGCAATTGTGAATGGCAGTTCATTCTTGATTTGGTTCTCTTTAAGTCTGTTATTGGTGTATAGGAATGCTTGTGATTTTTGCACATTGATTTTATATCCTGAGACTTTGCTGAAGTTGCTTATCAGTTTCAGGAGCTTTTGGGCTGAGGTGATGGGGTCTTCTAGGTATACTATCATGTTGTCTGCAAATAGAGACAATTTGGCTTCCACCTTTCCTATTTGAATACCCTTTATTTTTTTTTCTTGCCTGATTGCTCTGGCTAGAACTTCCAGTACTATGTTGAATAGGAGTGATGAGAGAGGGCTTCCTTGTCTAGTGCCAGATTTCAAAGGAAATGCTTCCAGTTTTTGTCCGTTAAGTATGATATTGGCTGTTGGTTTGTCGTAAATAGCTTTTATTACTTTGAGATATGTTCCATCAATACCGAGTTTATTGAGGGTTTTTAGCATAAAGGGCTGCTGAATTTTGTCAAATGCCTTCTCTGCATCAATTGAGATAATCATGTGGTTTTTGTTTTTGGTTCTGTTTATGTGGTGAATTATGTTTATAGACTTGTGTAGACAATAAACTTTTATACCTTATTAAGCAGTGGGATTTATACATAGTTTGGACTTTTAGTGCTTGGAAACCCCCAAAACTCTGGAATATATATTCTGAATCTTGGGACCAGTATTTGTGTTCCCTTGATTTATTATTATTATTTTTTTTTAATATTTGGGTCTTCTCTACCCTTTTTGTTGATAATCAATCTTATAAGGCCTTCATTTTCCCATGAGGAAGAAAAATTGAATAGGATGGAAATAGAAGCCAGGAGGATTCTATTAGGTTTGTCTGTGTATTTGAAAACATGATGAGCTGAAAATACATGTAACTGATTGCATATTGTCCGGAACTCTCCAGCCTTATTAGTAATCAGTTATTCTCTGGCAAATGTACCCTATGTTTCTAGAAGCTCATGTTCTCTCTGTTCCTCAGTTCTAAAGTCACATTCCACTATGTTTCTGATTGAAATTTCTTAGAATGCTTATATTTAATTTTTCTTGCATGTTCTCTGTGTTCCAGACCTTATTTTATAATTTTCATAAATAGCTATTTATTAATTTAATTCTCACAAGTCTATAAAGTTGGAGGTATATACCAGTAATATTTTATTGGGGATTTTATAGGTGAAGACATTTAGACATAAGGTTGTTAAATAAATTGCCCCAGGCAGGGCACGGTGGCTCAAGCCTGTAATCCCAGCACTTTGGGAGGCCGAGGCGGGTGGATCACGAGGTCAAAAGATCGAGACCATCCTAGTCAACATGGTGAAACCCCGTCTCTACTAAAAATACAAAAAAAAAAAAAAATTATCTGGGCATGGTAGCGCGTGCCTGTAATCCCAGCTACTCAGGAGGCTGAGGCAGGAGAATTGCCTGAACCCAGGAGGCAGAGGTTGCAGTGAGCCAGGATTGCGCCATTTCACTCCAGCCTGGGTAACAAGAGCAAAACTTTGTCTCAAAAAATAAAAAATAAAATAAATAAATAAATAAATAAATAAATTGCCCCAGGCCAAAATCTAGTATTTGTTAAAATCAAAATTTGAGCCTTAGAAGTCTAGTTCCAGCATTTTATTCTTAATCACTTATATATACTGAACCTAGACTAAAAATTATCGCAATCTATTGGTACTTCATCTGTGTTTATAATTGGCCCTTCCTCGGGGCCACCATTGCTACCTGTCATGTCCAGTGTTCCCATTAGCTCCAGTTCCTTATCTCTTCATACCTGTTTTATTCCCTGGCTGCTCTATCACAAGAGTCCAGTGGTTGTGTTTTATTTAGCCATTTACTGAAAGCAAAGACAAATATCACCACAAACAAAAAAATCTATGAAGAGAATAAATTTAACAGAAAAACTGCAAAACTTGTGTACTAACAATCACAAAATGTAGACACATATTAAAGGTCTAAATAAATGGGGAGAGATCCTGTGTTTATGTATTGAAGATTTAATATTGTTAAGATATAGGTTCTCAAGCATATCTATAAATTTAACATGATCACTATTGAAATTGCAGAAAGCTTTTTTGTTCTAAAGCTTTATAGCCATCAAGGGGGGAATTTTATGTGGAAATGCAAAAACACCTAGAATAGCCAAAATAACTTTGAAAAAGAACGATGTGTAAGGACTTTCACCTCTCAATTTAAAAACTTACCAGTAATCTAGAGTTATTAATACGATGTGGTACTAACTTAGGTTAGACATATAGATCAGTGGAATACCACTTAGGGCATAAAAATAAGTCCTTATAATTAATCCAATTAATTTTTAACAAAGTGCCAAAGAAATTCAGTGGGAAAATGATAGTGTGTTCAACAAATGGTATATTAATTATTGGATATCTACATGGAAAATTATGAATTTATACCATACACAAAAATTAACTCAAAGTGATCATAGACTTAAGTAAAAGAGCTAAAACAATGAAATTTTATAAGAAGCCATAGGAGAAAATCTTTGAGACACTGGGATAAGTAAACTCTTTTTGAATACTGCAGTGAAAGCAGAGCCCATAAAAGGAAAAGATAAATTAGAACTCATTGAAGTTATAATTTTTTTCCTTCAAAAGACACCATTAAAAATTGAAAGAGAAACAATTTACTAGGAAGAAATATTTATAAAACGCAGTTTGATAAAGGGCTTGTTTGATATGATCAGATATTCCACCAAATAAGATATATGAATGACTAACAATCAAATAAGAAGACGCTCAGCATCATTAGTCAGGAGAAAACGGCAAATAAAAACTACTCTTTCATCCCCAAGAAAATGTTGATAATTAATGACAGTTAATAAAATATATTGGCAAGGATGTGGGGTAATGAGAATTACCATATATTGCTTGTGAGAACATAAAATAGTGCAACCACTTTAGAGAATATCTGCTCAATGAAAATGAAAACACTCATTCACACAAAGACTGCACCTAAATGTTCGTGGCAGCGTTATTCATAATAGTAGAAAACTGGAATTGACTTTAGTGTCAATCAATTGCTAAATGGACAGGTATAATGTGGTCTTCATATAATGGCATATAATTCAGCAATGAAAAAGAAGTAATTACTGGTGCATGCTATGTCATTAATGAACCTCAAAAATGTTATGCTAAGTGAAATAATCTAGACATGAGATCATTCTTATATGATTTTGTTTATACACAGTGTCCAAAAAGTCAAATTTCTAGCATCAGAAAGTAAGTTAGTAGTTTCTTGAGGCTGGAAGGAGAATGGGAATTAAATGTAAATGAGCATGAGAGATTTTTTTCAGGGGATGAAAACATTCTAAAACTGATTTGTGGTGATGGTTGAACCACTCAATAAAGTTACTAAAATTCATTGATTTGTAAATTGAAATGGGTGAATGCTATGGTAGATAAAGTATATGTCAATAAAGCCATTAAAATATGAAGGACATCACCTTGTATTAACTTGCTGTCTGGCTTTTGCTCAGGATTATTTGACATGTTTATTAGAATCCCATGAGTCTGGTCAAGTTTCTCTATCTTTGCTCTGATTTTCTTTTTTTTTAAATTATTTTTATTATTTTTATTTTCTTTTTGATTTTCTAAATATTAACATAATATCACATTAAAGAGAAGACTGGAGCTTTGGAGTTCAGATCAAATGGTTGCAACTTACTAATGAAAGTCACTGATTGAGAAAATCAGACATTCCAATTTCTAGGGGCTTAGACTTAAATCTGAATTTGTCTATTTTTTTTAAATCTTTATTCTATTCTTTCTTTGAATAAAGGTAAACGATTTAAAATAAACTCTAGAAGTGTATAAAATAGTAGCTTTACAATATAATCTAAACTAGTCCTTTGGGAGGAACCTCACAGGACCATAAAATACTGTTCTCATTCACTTCACACTTAGTTTCTAGTTAATGAACAAGGTCACTTTTATGAAAATGAGATTTTAAACAGTTTGTACCATCAGATACTACTAAAAATCATGCTTAAGATCCACTGTCTGAAAATATTCTGAGAATCTTTGGAAACAATGCAGCCTGTTGTTTTTCCTTTTTGGATTGTAGGTGATAGCAGTAGAATTTTTCTAGTGTATAATGTTTATTTACAGCTCTGTAGTCTGTAACAGATTTCAACTTGTAAATTATTTCTGAAGGCTAAATAATAATGTCCAATTGTGCAAGTGACTTTTCCTAAATCCATAAAAACTGTAATTACTTTATGTTTTATACTTCCAATATAATTTTTTATGAAGGGACTCTCTGGAGGACAATACATTTAACTGGCTAGAAAAGAAAAGAGATAAAAAGAAAAATTTCCAATTCACATCAAGTAAAAAATTAAAACAAGGCAAAAGTATTGGTTAACAAACAATAATCAAAATACATTGAACAAGTAAAACGATAAAAAAGGTTCTAAATGAGATGTACCTCCTCTTTTTGAAAATATTCTGTTTCTGATATGTAGTTATGTGACTTGATGGCAGCCACACTTGAATCTCTGTCAAGCTGCCAGTAATTATTGGGTTACTAGGATTTTAGCATTCTCTCGGGATTAGAAAGGTCCAGTAGAAGAGTCTGTTGCAGACAAGAGAACTGTTGAGACAGCAAGGCTAAGAGGAATGTGCCACAGTATAGTTTCAAAGCTACTGTGAAGTATATAAAGCACCTTTCAACCATCCCTTATTATGAAAGATCTGCTTGACTACCTCCAAAGCCCCTAGTGCCAGAATCCAACAGCCTGGAACCCATTTAAAGCATCTGCCAAGAATTACATCAGATTCTAACCAAAGAGTACAGAAACATATGAACAGTGCATTTCAGCAGCCAAGAGACAAAATGCAGGAAGGACATAAATATAAATTTAGCAGCTGTCTGAAAAGAACTTTCCCTGCATATCTCCTCAGCTGCAGAGAAGTAAAGAGAGTCAAAGGAAATTTTATTGTTTCTTTATTTATAGTGTTCTTTCAAGAAACCTTGAATTTGAGCAAGGTAGCATTTAGTATGAATATAATTATAAAGGAAATTAAACCAGCAGAAAAGTAGTAGATTGCAAACAAATTAAGGTACAATATTGGCCTTAGGCACAACTCACTTTTATGTATGACTTCTTTTGCCTATGAAACCTTCCTGTTCCTTAATTTATGAATCTAAGAAATAGGAATACTTTTATTTTGGTTACTTATTCATTTATTTCTTTATTTTTTTTATTTTAATTTTTATTGCATTATAGGTTTTGGGGTACATGTGCAGAACGTGCAAGATAGTTGCATAGGTACACACATGGCAGTGTGTTTTGCTGCCTTCCTCCCCTTCACCCACACTTGGCATTTCTCCCCAGGCTATCCCTCCCCAGCCACCCCCCGCTGTCCCTCCCCCATTTGCGCCAATAGACCCCAGTGTGTAGTAGACCCCCTCCCTGTGTCCATGTGTTCTCATTTTTCTCACCCGCCTATGAGTGAGAATATGCGGTATTTCCTTTTCTGTTCTTGTGTCAGTTTGCTGAGAATGATGTTCTCCAGATTCATCCATGTCCCTACAAAGGACAAAAACTCATCATTTTTGATTGCTGCATAATATTCCATGGTGTATATGTGCCACATTTTCCCAGTCCAGTCTATCATCGTTGGGCATTTGGGTTGGTTCCAGGTCTTTGCTATTGTAAACAGTGCTGCAATGAACATTCGTGTGCATGTGTCCTTATAGTAGAACAATTTATAGTCCTTTGGATATATACCCAGTAAAGGGATTGCTGGGTCAAATGGAATTTCTATTTCTAGGTCCTTGAGGAATTGCCACACTGTCTTCCACAATGGTTGAGCTAATTTACACTCCCACCAACAGTGTAAGAGTGTTCCTATTTCTCCACATCCTCTCCAGCATCTGCTGTCTCCAGATTTTTTAATGATCGCCATTCTAACTGGTGTGAGATGGTATCTCAATGTGGTTTTGATTTGCATCTCTCTAATGACCAGTGATGATGAGCATTTTTTCATGTGTTTGTTGGCCTCATGTATGTCTTCTTTTGTAAAGTGTCTGTTCATATCCTTTGCCCATTTTTGAATGGGCTTGTTTGTTTTTTTCCTGTAAATCTGTTTGAGTTCTTTCTAAATTCTGGGTATCAGCCCTTTGTCAGATGTGTAAACTGCAAAGATTTTTTTCCCATTCTGATGGTTGCCTATTCACTCTAGTGACTGTTTCTTTTGCCATGCAGAAGCTGTGGAGTTTGATTAGGTCCCATTTGTCTATTTTGGCTTTTGTTGCCAATGCTTTTGGTGTTTTGGTCATGAAGTCCTTGCCTACTCCTATGTCCTGAATGGTTTTGCCTAGATTTTCTTCTAGGGTTTTTATGGTGTCAGGTCTTATATTTAAGTCTTTAATCCATCTGGAGTTAATTTTAGTGTAAGGTGTCAGGAAGGGGTCCAGTTTCTGCTTTCTGCACATGGCTAGCCAGTTTTCCCAACACCATTTATTAAATCGGGAATCCTTTCCCCATTGCTTGTTTTTGTCTGGTTTATCAAAGATTATATGGTTGTAGATATATTGTGTTGCCTCTGATGCCTCTGTTCTGTTCCATTGGTCTATATCTCTGTTTTGGTACCAGTACCATGCTGTTTTGATTACTGTAGCCTTGTAGCATAATTTGAAGTCTGGTAGTGTGATGCCTCCCGCTGTGTTCTTTTTGCTTAGAATTGACTTGGCTATGCAGGCTCTCTTTGGTTCCATATGAAGTTCATGGTGGTTTTTTCCAGTTCTGTGAAGAAATTCAATGGTAGTTTGATGGGGATAGCATTGATTGTGTAAATTACTTTGGGCAGTATAGCCATTTTCACGATATTGATTCTTCCTAACCACGAACATGGAATGTTTCTCCATCTGTTTGTGTCCTCTCTCATTTCGTTGAGCAGTGATTTGTAGTTTTCCTTGAAGAGGTCCCTTATGTTCCTTGTGAGTTGTATTCCTAGGTATTTTCTTTTCTTTGCAGCAATTGTGAATGGCAGTTCATTCTTGATTTGGTTCTCTTTAAGTCTGTTATTGGTGTATAGGAATGCTTGTGATTTTTGCACATTAATTTTATATCCTGAGACTTTGCTGAAGTTGCTTATCAGTTTTAGGAGTTTTTGGGATGAGGTGATGGGGTCTTCTAGGTATACTATCATGTTGTCTGCAAATAGAGACAATTTGGCTTCCACCTTTCCTATTTGAATACCCTTTATTTCTTTTTCTTGCCTGATTGCTCTGGCTAGAACTTCCAATACTATGTTGAATAGGAGTGGTGAGAGATGGCATCCTTGTCTAGTTCCAGATTTCAAAGGGAATGCTTCCAGTTTTTGCCCATTAAGTATGATATTGGCTGTTGGTTTGTTGTAAATAGCTTTTATTACTTTGAGATATGTTCCATCAATACCAAGTTTATTGAGGGTTTTTAGCATAAAGGGCTGTTGAATTTTGTCAAATGCCTTCTCTGCGTCAATTGAGATAATCATGTGGTTTTTGTTTTTGCTTCTGTTTACGTGGTGAATTACATTTATATACTTGCGTATGTTGAACCAGCCTTGCATCCCCGGGATGAATCCTACTTGATCATGATGGATAAGTTTCTTAATGTGCTGTTGCATTCGGTTTGCCAGTATTTTATTGAAGATTTTTGCATCAATGTTCATCATGGATATTGGCCTGAAGTTTTCTTTCCTTGTTGAGTCTCTGCCAGGTTTTGGTATCAGGATGATGTTGGTCTCATTAAATGATTTGGGAAGGGTTCCCTCTTTTTGGATTATTTGGAATAGTTTCAGAAGGAATGGTACTAGATCCTCTTTGTGTGTCTGGTAGAATTTGGCTGTGAACCCATCTGGACCTGGGCTTTTTTTGTGTGGTAGGCTCTTAATAGCTGTCTCAACTTCAGACCTTGTTATTGGTCTATTCATAGTTTCGGCTTCCTCCTGGTTTAGGCTTGGGAGGACACAGGCATCCAGGAATTTATCCATTTCTTCCAGGTTTACTAGTTTATGTGCATAGAGTTGTTTGTAGTATTCTCTGATGATGGTTTGAATTTCTGTGGAATCTGTGGTGATTTCCCCATTATCGTTTTTTATTGCATCTATTTGGTTGTTCTCTCTTTTGTTTTTTATCAGTCTGGCTAGTGGTCTGTCTATTTTGTTGATCTTTTTGAAAAACCAGCTCTTGGATTTATTGATTTTTTTGAAGGGTTTTTCTTGTCTCTATCTCCTTCAGTTCTGCTCTGATCTTAGTTATTTCTTGTCTTCGGCTAGGTTTTGAGCTTTTTTGATCTTGCTCCCGTGGCTCTTTCAATTTTGATGACAGGGTGTCAATTTTGGATCTCTCCACTCTTCTCATGTGGGCACTTATTGCTATATATTTTCCTCTACAGACTGCTTTAAATGTGTCCCAGAGATTCTGGTACATTGTGTCTTCATTCTCTTTGGTTTCAAAGAACTTCTTTATTTCTGCCTTCATTTCATTGTTTATCCAATCAACATTCAAGAGCCAGTTGTTCAGTTTCCACGAAGCTGTGCGGTTCTGAGTTATTTTCTAAATTGTGAGTTCCAACTTGATTGCACTATGGTCTGAGAGACTGTTATGATTTCAGTTGTTTTGCATTTGGTGAGGAGTGCTTTACTTCCAATTATGTGGTCAATTTTGGAGTAGGTGTGATGTGGTGCTGAGAAGAATGTATATTCTGTGGATTTGGGGTGGAGAGTTCTGTAAATGTCTATCAGGGTTGCTTGTTCTAGGTCTGAGTTCAAGTCCTGGATATCCTTGTTAATTTTCTGCCTGGTTGATCTGTCTGATATTGACAGTGGAGTGTTAAAATCTCCCACTATTATTGTGTGGGAGTCTAAGTCTCTTTGTAAGTCATTAAGAACTTGCCTTATATATCTGGGTGCTCCTACATTGGGTCCATATATATTTAGAATCGTTACCTCTTCTTATTGTATCGATCCTTTTACCATTATGTAATGACCTTCTTTGTCCCTTTTGATCTTTGTTGATTTAAAGTCTATTTTATCCGAGACGAGAATTGCAACTCCTGCTTTTTTTTGCTCTCCATTTGCTTGGTAAATCTTCTTCCATTTCTTTATTTTGAGCCTTTGTGTATCCTTGCATGTGAGGTGGGTTTTCTGGATACACCACACTGATGGCTTTTGGTTTTTTATCCAATTTGCCAGTCTGTGTCTTTTGATTGGTGCATTTAGCCCATTTACATTTAGGGTTAATATTGTTATGTGTGAATTTGATACTGCCATTTTGATGCTAGCTGGCTGTTTTGCCCATTGGTTCATGTAGATTCTTCATTTTGTTGATGCTCTTTAGCATTTGGTATGCTTTTAGGATGGCTGGTACTTGTTGTTTCTTTCTATGTGTAGTGCCTCTTTCAGGAGCTCTTGTAAAGCAGGCCTAGTGGTGACAAAATCTCTGAGTACTTTCTTGTTCGTGAAGGATTTTATTTTTCCTTCACTTATGAAGCTCAGTTTGGCTGGATATGAAATTCTGGGTTGAAAGTTCTTTTCTTTAAGGATGTTGAATATTGGCCCCCACTCTCTTCTGGCTTGTAGGGTGTCTGCCGAGAGATCTGCTGTGAGTCTGATGGGCTTCCCTTTGTGGGTGACCCGACCTTTCTCTCTGGCTGCCCTTAGTATTTTCTCCTTCATTTCTACCCTGGTGAATCTGACGATTATATGCCTTGGGGTTGCTCTTCTTGCAGAGTATCTTTGTGGTGTTCTCTGTATTTCCTGGAGTTGAGTATTGACCTGTCTTGCTAGGTTGGGGAAATTTTCCTGGATAATATCCTGAGGAGTGTTTTTCAGCTTGGATTCATTCTCTTCATCACATTCTGGTACACCTATCAAACGTAGGTTGGGTCTCTTCACATAGTCCCACATTTCTTGGAGATTTTGTTTATTCCTTTTTGTGCTTTTTTCTTTAATCTTCATTTCTCGTTTTATTTCATTGAGTTGATCTTCGACTTCTGATATCCTTTCTTCTGCTTGGTGAATTCGGCTGTTGAAACTTGTGCATGCTTCGCGAATTTCTCGTGTTGTGTTTTTCAGCTCCTTCAATTCATTCATATTCCTCTCTAAGTTGTCCATTCTTGTTATCAATTCCTTGAATCTTTTTTCAAGGTTCTTAGTTTCTTTGCACTGATTTAGAACATGTTCTTTTAGCTCACTGAAGTTTCTCATTATCCACTTTCTGAAGTCTAATTCCATCATTTCGTCACACTCATTCTCCATCCAGCTTTGTTCCTTTGCTAGTGAGAAGTTTTGGTCCTTTGTAGGAGGTGAGGTGTTTTGGTTTCGGGTGTTTTCCTCCTTTTTGCGCTGGTTTCTTCCCATCTTTATGAATTTATCCACCTGTCGTCTTAGTAGTTGCTGATTTTTCAATTGGGTCTCTGAGTGGATGCCCAGATTGTTGATGATGAAGTATTTCTCTTACTTAGTTTTCCTTCTAATGGTCTAGCCCCTCTGCTGTACGAGTGCTGAGGTCCACTCCAGGCCCTGCTTGTCTAGGGTACACCTGTAGCAGCTGCGGAACAGTGAGGGATGCTACCACTTTCTTCTTCTGCTATCTTTGTTCCAGAATGATGACCACCAAATGTCAGTCTGATTAGTTTTTTTTGGGTGACTCTTTGGATATACAGGGGTCAGGGAGCTGCTTGAGGAGACGGTCTGTGCTTTATAGGAGCTCCAGTGCTGAGCTGTGAGCTCCATTGTTCATTCAGGGATGTTGGGAGGATATGTTTATGTGTGCTGCAACAGAACTCATAAACCACCCCCCGCTTTTTTTTCCATTAGATGCTCTGTCTCAGGCAGTTGGTGCTTTCCTTATGAGTATCTGTTGCACTTTCTTGCCCCGCTAGGTGGCAGTCTATTCACTATTTGCCTGCCGGGGCTCCACCCTGCTAGCGTGGGTCTGCCCTGCTGCCACGGGCTCTGTTTTGCTGTGGGTCGCTCCGCCCTCCTGGTGGAGTCTCTCTGTTATGGCAGGTTGCCTCGGCAATGGCAGGCTGCATCAGCCCTGGGCGGTACTTCAGTAGGGTTGGATTGCATCCGTAGTGGTGGACGCCCCTCCCCCACCGGGCTGCACCGTCCTAGATGCCAGCAGCAGAATTCTCAGCCCCGACCACCTCCAGTCGCCGCCCTGCTTGTCCCCATGAGGGTGGGACCCGCGGAGCTCGATCACTCAGCTCCCTGCCTCAGAGTCCGTCCTTTCTCTCTCTCTTCCTCTCCCCAAACTGAATGGTTAACTCTCTCACTGGCGCCCCAGTAGCCTGCCGATAGGGCACTGGGATCCATGCGATCTCCCGTGCTGCTGCCCACTGCACTGACTCAGATCACGTTTCCCAGGAATATCCTGGTCTGGCTCATTGTCCAAGTCCCATTCAATCAGATGGACATGCCAATCTGCCCTTCCAAATCTCAGGTTGCCAGTTTAACAGGACACCCAGACCAGTTAGTTTTGTGCCGTGTGCCGCTGCACTGTGGCGCCGGCCCGGCCCAACTGGCCGCGCGAGCTGGCTGCGCGAGCGTCCTGTGTCTCTCCCACACCTGGGACTTTCAACGTTCTGTGGGCAAAAAAGGACCATCTGAGAACGCAGCTAAAACTCACCCTCTGCGCCTTCACTGAGAGCTGCAATCCTGAGTCGCCTCTACGACGCCATCTTCCACCTTACCTCTATCAGGAAGTATATTTTTACTGAATTCTCATGTTTTTCCACTTGGCTTAGCAAGTATTTATGCCCGTTTAGGGGATATTTGAAGAAAATAAGTAAGGATAAGAGATTATTACTGAAATTAAAGAGTATAAATTTTGTTTTGTGAAAGTTGAAATAATTGATGATGTGTACTTTCATCCTGAGGATAAAAAGCAACAGCAGTAGCATCACAAAACCATCATGTCATGACTCTTTTGGCTACTATAGTCAATAAAGTCAATAAAGTGAGCTAATGTATGTGAAGTCTGGTGCACCCAGGGTATACAGGGTACGGTAATTTCTTTAATCACATAGGGCTTTGTAGTGCTTTTATGTTCCAGAGCCACATACCAATGCAGTTCATCTATTCCTCTTTCCACTGGGTTGGAATTATAATCCCAAAAGACACAATCCCAAACATCATAATCCCTAATGCTGAGACCCCCTAAAGATCAAAGTTCATAACATCTAAAGCAACCAAAATCACAATCCTGAAAGATTAAAATTCTGAATGTTGAAATCCTGAAGGCCACATTCTGGGGAAGGGATTAGTTGTATGCAGGATAGTTATGTCAGGTTAGTTGCCTCATGTTAGGCTTGACTATTACCCTGTTATTGTCTTTATTTGCATTTGGTGGAAAATTCAGATGAGTTGGTTAGCCACAAAATACAGAAACAATAAAAACTTCAGTAGAAAAATGTCATTTGCTTGCATTGATAATCCTTTTTGCTAATGACATTCCAGGACCTTCTAATGAATCAAATTCCAATTTTCCTGAAGAAGCCAGTGAACTAACTTACTGGTTCAAAAACAATTATGTGAACAGTAGGAGAAGACAATATGCCTTCTTATGGTGCTGCTCTTTGATTAGTGGTATTGTTTTGACTCATTTTGTGGTCTAGTCTGTATAAGAATACATATACCACATACCCAAAACAACATAGAAGCATAGCACAGAAGATGGAAAAATTTAGCAGGGAGTGCTCATATTGCTGTATCTCAAACCATAGAGGAAAAGAGCAGTGCCACATAATAAATGGATGTGAACATATTTTTCAAGGAGAGCCATGTCCAAAAAAATAAATAAATAAAAAGCTATGTATCATGATGCAAGACTTCAAAATATAGTTAATGATCATGAAATTTGGTCAGCTCATATGGACTACTCCATGAAATTGCCCATAATTGATCTCAGTCATATACTTTTCCATATGTCAAATATTCTTTTAAGTTCTCTTTTAAAAAAGTTTTTAAAAATAATTTTAAATTATTAGGATTTTTTTTTTTTACAATTCACTATGCCATACATTTTATGTTAGCATCATTTCCAGTATCAGCTTATAAATTGTATAGAGACTTTTCAAGAGTTCTAATTCATTTTATGCATTTTTTGAAAATTTGATTCATTGAAAGGACATTATCACAACATTTACTTCATAAGCATTGTGTGTATACATAAAAAAATCGAGACTTCCTTAAAAAATGAAAAGGTATCTTTTTATATGGTTATTAAAATTTTTTTATTGTACTTTAGGTTCTGAGGTACATGTGCAGATCACACAAGATTGTTGCATAGGTACATGCCTGGCAAGGTGGCTTGCTGCCACATCTTTATAATTTTTTTGAGATCTTGGCAATTTAGGTGATTGCGTATGAGGTGATGACCCAAAAAAGATTTTGGTGGATCTCATCAAAAGACAGGTTTTTCATTACAGTATTTCAGATGAGAGTAGTTATAAAGTTGGGCACATAATTACCAACCATGGTGATATGAATTTATGCATTTCCCTTTTGACCTATTTCTTTATGAATATGGCTTATTTGCTCATAGCTATTAGTAGTACTGAGTGTTTATGCTTGCAAAAATATGTATGTTATTGCCTATTTATTGTGTAAAATGACCTGTAAATTGTTCTATCATGTTTTATATGCTTCTCAAATAAATTCCTTTTAAAAATGTAAATATCTTCTAAAGAATTAAACTTTTCACAATTTTTGAGATTTTGACATTTCAGGATTTCAACATTTGGGATTATGGTATCTGAGATTGTGTTTCCAGGATTTTGATCTGCACCCCTTCCTGCCTTTCTAACCTCATTTTCCTGCCATGATAGAGGGGGTTTAGGCCATGAAAATCAGGAGATACAGAATTTAGCCTTGCTACAGCCAATAGGCAAGGTATGTCATGGTTTTATATGGACTTCTAATATTTTTCTAATAGTTTCCTAAAGGATATCATTAAATCACAATTTATTTTCTTTTCCTTTTCACTTTGTCCATGTTGAGGAACATTTTTTTTTTTTTAACAAATAACTAAGTGTTCATGTGTTATGGGTTTGCCTCATACCTCAAGCACTAACTTTAATGTACTTTTGGGGGCCTTCTATGCATCCTTCCTCACAAAATTAATCACTCCCATCTTTTTGGTTCTATTGCATTTTGTTCATTTCGATAGAGTATTGTACCATCAGACTAGTTGTTTACCGATACGCCTCTCCAATAGATTGTCTGAGCAACTCCTTTCCAGAGACCATGGCTTCCTACTTCTGTGTTCTCAGTCATTTCCCCGGTGTCTGTCCCATTCTACAAATATTTGTTTAGCTGTATGGATGTGCAGAAAGAAGGACTCATATCTGAATAAACACACTCTGTTTTCTCTGTATAAGTACTTGGTCTTGTCTTACTCCCTTCTGGAATGAGGATGCAAACAAAGTAGATTTCTGTAATACAGAGAGTCACAGATTATTTTGCTGACAAGGGCACTTGAAGCTAAGGATGTGGTATACACAGGTAGTTATCCTCTTAAATTAATTACAATCCACTAGTATTTATTTTTTCATCTGAATTTTTGAATTGAGTGTTTGCAGAATCCTGCTCCAACATCAAACGATAAAAGGCACAGTGCTTTCATTTCACCTTTAATATGAAGCAATGGATTTAAAACCTTCTTAAGAAAAACTAGACTGTTGTTTTATATAGTTTTCTTGTTTTACCACATATTCTCTACTTCCATGTTTTAAGCAGGTAACAATATTTGTTTGATATAAATTTAACATAGGAAATCCACAGCAAACAAGTAATTCCATTTCTTTCACTCTTTTATCTCTTACCAGTTTCAGTTACAAGTTTTCCGGAAGAATGCTATTGGCTAGATCTTGGTCATGTTCTCATTCCTGAACCAGACATCTCAGCCTGGCATTTAAATTGTTAATATTCACTTTGTTATCACACATGTCAAATTTTAATCTGGGAAGCTTGGTGTGTGTTTACATTGGGATGAGGGTGTGGATATTTAATTTCCAACGTCATATCCAGGATTGTTTAGATGAATATCTCTTTTCTGAAAACAAAAATCCAGATTTCCTTTTGATTTGTTTTCTTTGCACTACTTGAAAAAATAATTGCTATTGTGGTTTCTGTGTTGCAACACCTCCACTTCTCCTGGTATCCTCATCCTTGACTCCGCCATCACTGCTGATGCTGAGGTATCACTGCTGATGCTGAGATCTCACTGTCTCAGAATTTCTTTTCTTCCCCCACCTTTGAGATGGAGTTTCGCTCTTGTTACCCAGGCTGGAGTGCAATGGCGTGATCTCGGCTCACTGCAACCTCCGCCCCCTGGGTTCAGGCAATTCTCCTGCCTCAGACTCCTGGGTAGCTGGGATTACAGGCACATGACACCATGTCCAGCTAATTTTTTTGTATTTTTAGTAGAGATGGGGTTTCACCATGTTGACCAGGATGGTCTCAATCTCTTGACCTCGTGATCCACCTGCCTCAGCCTCCCAGAATTTCTTGTTGAGTAATCTAGACAATCCATACTGTGGGCCTTCTTAAAAATCTCAAGTAGCAAAGTGTTGCAATGGGTCACTGAAATACCTCGATTACATGAGTGTCTGCTGAGCTGTTTCCCTAGGTATTTATGTTCTCTTTGCTCAAATAAGATGGTCTACACTAGACTACATTAGTTCTGCTGAAATAAGATGATATACACTAGACTATACAGAAGTCAAATTCTTCTATGCCTCCCTGTATTGCTTTTCCCCAAGGCTCTGATTTACTCTTTCTGGGAAATCAATCCCTTGTTTCACTGTTGTTAGCACTATCAGCATTGGCTTTAGCAGGTGTGTGGCAGGTGGTTCTTCTAATATCTGCCAGCTGCAATTATACCTGTATTAAATACATACATATATATATATATATATATATATATATATATATATATATATATAAAAAATTTAATATATAATTATATTCTCACAATTAGCTTTATATCTATCTAGATATAATAGAAGAATTTATCAGAAACCCTGTACTATATTTTATTTGACAGATATGTGTCTACCACTTTAAGTGAGGTACACATTTTAGCCTTTTCTTTAAAGCATTAATCTAGGTGGCAGAGCCTGATTATGTAGCAATTGGGCTCACTTTCCCCACAGAAGGCTGCTCTGGCAGACTTGTTTGCAGTGTGTTCTGGATCAGTGCTCACAGGGAACAAGCTTCCTAGCTGCCCTCCTTCTCTCACCAAAATGATATCAACTGTTAGATAAATGTGTCAGTGGAAATTATGGTGGTTTTACAGAAACCTCAGGAAACTCTTCTTATGAATATATACCATTGGTAGAAGCCTAAACCTTTATTTCTTAATAAAAATAAAAACTGTTAGAGAATAAGTGCTATTTGAAGCTTTGCAAAGTGCTGTGGACATTTAAAATGGAAATTACCCATAGAAGCTTATTTCCTTAAGGTATGGCATTAGGCTGGTTTTTTTTTTTTTTTTTTTTTTTTTTTTTTTTTTTTTTGATAAAAGGACTAAACAACCTGTAGAATTCAAGGCTCTAATTTTACATGAGCACACTGTTTTATATGAGAAAATTTTGCAAATAAATTATCTTTTGATTTGCCAACCTTTATGTGATCAATTCTTAAAAGGTTTGTTATCTTTACAAACTCTTCTATTATGGCTCTAACAAGGGTAAAGATGAGCTAGAATTTTAATTATAATTATGTGAATAAAATAATTAGTATAGTAATAGGTTCATTGTGGGAAAGAATGAGGAAGACTTCCTCTGAGCAATAATGAACATAATACATAGAAGATAATCTTGCTAATAATCTCAGGAAAACAGGTAGTGAAACAATGACAATAAAAAGACAGTGATTATCTGGTTTATGATGAAAGCAGTTCCTTCCTTTGATCACAGGAGAGCACTGTTCATCTATGAAACATTTTGTTTAAAGGGAATAACTGGCGCCTTTGTGATCCAGAAGAGGCTTGATGTGGCAGACTATATAACCCTTATTATTGAATCATAGCTATAAAAGAGAAACACATTTTCCTCATAGAAAAACAGTTATATTTGTAAAAGATTGTGTAAACTGTCAGTGTGCTAGTCTTGAAATCAATTGGCAACGATACATATATATGAATTTTTTCAGTGCAAGACTCTGAGAGTCCCTAGCATTTCCTTGTAGAAAGAGAAGTAATTACATCATGCCTTGTAATTTAAGTGTTTCATTTAAGAACTGGTCTCAATTAAACTCAAACTGATAACTCTTAACATGAATATTTAGTAAATATAGTTACCCAAAACAACCTATGAAAGATCTCTATGGGTGTGGTATACGTATGTTTCTCAGTCAGGTCAGCTTAATAGAACAGTATTTCAAACTGTTTTTCCTTCTTTTCCAAGAGTCATAGGATTTAGCAAAAGAGGTTATGTCTTATGAGAATGACTAGCAAGATATTTGATTATTTTTTTTTACAAGACCCATGGGCGTGTAATATTATCGAAAGGATTATTTACATCAATTACATAAGATTTTAGTATGTTTAAATTATTTAATTTGCAGAGGCAATAAAAGCAGGGTTTACTTTCGTGTTTAAATATACAAAATTCTAAATAGAAGTTAATCTTTTTTCCTTTATAACTTTCTAGAGTTAAATATATTCTTTGTGATTGGAAGCTTTGGAACTGCAGGTGGCCAGGAAAGTACCAGTTTCTTATTTCCTTCTCCCTTTTTAAACCTATGTCCTCTTCCTTTCTTTACTCCTTTCTCAGCTCAGATTTCAAGTTTTTAGGGCTTCCAAAATTTTTTATGCTAAAAATCGTCATTTATGTTTATTCGTAATTCAGCTGATGAGAGTCCATACCTCTCCACCTTCATGAATATCCATTCAGGGGCATGCAAGATAACGGTGTTTCCTAGAGTTCTTTCAAGTACACTGCTGCAAATATAGAAACACTAAAGCAGTTAGAAAAGATGACGCTTCTTGCTAATTTACAGTGATCACTGCAGAAACCCCAGTTTTCCAGTCTGCCGAATCTGTTCAAACATACAGTACCAGGCAATGAGCTTTAAGTTCCTTCAAGACTATTTTTTCTCAAATATTATATTAGCACAGTACTATATATTTGTGAATTTGAAATTACCTAGAGTGTTAATGGTGATCACTAAAAAAATCTGGAGACAACAGATGCTGGAGAGGATGTGGAGAAATAGGAACACTTTTACACTGTTGGTGGGAGTGTAAATTAGTTCAACCATTGTGGAGGATAGTGTGGCAATTCCTTAAGGATCTAGAAATAGAAATTCCATTTGACCCAGCAATCCCATTACTAAGTATGTACCCAAAGGGTTATAAATTGTTCTTTATGATTTAAAATCCTTTGAGTATATACCCAGTAATGGAATTGATGCATGTGCAAAGAACATGCATGTGTATGTTCATTGCAGCACTGTTTACAATAGCAGAGACTTGGACCAATTCAAATCCCCACCAATGATAGACTGGATAAAGAAAATGTGGCACATATACACCATGGAATACTATGCAGCCATCAAAATGATGAGTTCATGTCCTTTGGAGGGACATGGATGAAACTGGAAACCAACATTCTCAGCAAACTGACACAAGACCAGAAAACCAAACACCACATGTCCTCACTCATAAGTGGGAGCTGAACAATGAGAACATATGGACACAGGGGAACATCACACACTGGGGCCTCTTGGGGGGTGGGGTCTGAGAGATAACATGGGGTGGGGAGATTGGGGAGGGATAACATTAGGAGAAATGCCTAATGTAGATGACAGGGGGATGGATGCAGTAAACCACCATGGCATGTGTATACCTATGTAACAATCCTGCACAGTCTGCACATGTACCCCAGAACTTAAAGTATAATAAAAATAAACAATAATAAAATTTTTAATCAGATGTCTTATCTTAGGTGGAGGCAGTCTGAGAGTAGTAGATAGAAAATATCTGTTGAAAACATTTTATATAGCATTGAATAAATTTGGCTTCACCATTACATAGAATTACCTAGAAAAAAGTAGACTAATCCTCAAATAAGCTGGAATATTTTTTGAAACAAAGAAACAATACTTTTTAAATTTGTACATTACTGGTTATTGATTTCTAGTTGTGACTTTAACAGTGAACATCATCATATTGTAGATTTATTTTTCTTTACAAAGGTCAATAATCAGTATGCTAAATGGACTATCCAGAATTTTTGACCCACATCAAATAAATCTCTTTAGTGTTTTCCTACTTTGTATTTATCTTGATTTTTCAAAAATGCAGATATTGATAGCCTCTTAACAATAGAATATTAAGGCTTGGTAAAGTAGCCTGTAATCCTAGCAGTTTGGGTGGCCAAAGTGGGAGGATCGCTTGAGCCCAGAGTTTGAGACAAGCCTGGGAAAGATAGTGAGATCTCATCTTTACAGAAAGTTTTAAAAAATTAGCCAGGTACAGTGCCACATGCCTCTCACCCCAGCTACTTGGAAGGCTGAGGTGGGAGGATCGCTTGAGCCTAGGAGTTTGAGACCAGCCTGGGAAAGATAGTGAAAGTTTAAAAAAATTAGGCAGGCATAGTGCCATACGCCTGTAGTCCCAGCTACTTGGAAGGCTGAGGTGGGAGGTTCCTTTGTCCCTAGGAGTTTGAGGTGGCAGTGAACTATGATTGCCATGCCACTGTACTTCAGCCTGGGCCACAAAGCAAGAGCCCAGTTCTAAAAGAAAAAAATTAAAAGATGGAGTATTCAGTCAGAAATTGGGTGAGTTACAGAGTAAAATCTGACGTAGGCATACCATTGTCCTTGAACACTTTTGATTTAAGGAAAAGAATGTCATGGGGCACTTCATGGTCAACTTTTGATTTAGGCTTCTTAAAGATTAGTTTATACTAAGATAATAATGCTCCCTCTTTTATGTATTGATATGGTTTGGCTGTGTCCTCTCCCAAATCTTATCTTGAATTGTAGCTCCCATAATTCCCATGTACTGTGAAAGGGACCTGGTGGGAGATAATTGAATCATGGGGCAGTTTCCCCCATACTGTTCTCATGGTAGTGAATAAGTCTCACAAGATCTGATGGTTTTTAAAGGGAAAATGCCATTCACTTGGCTCTCATTCCGTCTTGACTGCTGCCATGTAGGATGTGCCTTCTGCCATGACTGTGAGGCCTCCCCAGCTATGTGGAACTGTGTATAAACATCTTTTTCTTTATAAATTATCCAGTCTCAGGTATGTCTTCATCAGCAGTGTGAAAAGGACTAATACATGTATTATATATGATATCTAATGTCTGTAATTTTAGGATTTGGGTTCTCTTTCTTCTTAAATGGTCAATGTTATATGTATTTGAAGTGTAATATTGGGTAGCAGTTTGCAACATTTACTGTTTTATTTGTAGTGTTTTATATCCCTAGAAATCAAAGCTTATTAAATGGATTTCAATATAAAGACAGGACAATAGCAAAGACCTGGAACCAACCCAAATGCCCATTGATGATAGACTGGACTGGGAAAATGTGGCACATATACACCATGTAATATTATGCAGTCATCAAAAATGATGAGTTCGTGTCCTTTGTAAGGACATGGATGAATCTGGAGAACATCATTCTCAGCAAACTGACACAAGAACAGAAAATCAAATACCACATATTCTCACTCATAGGTGGGTGAGGAAAAATGAGAACACATGAACACAGGGAAGGGGGTACTACACACTGGGGTCTATTGGGGGGAATAGGGGAGGGACAGCAGTGGGGGGAGCTGGGGAAGGATAGCCTGGGGAGAAATGCCAAATGTGGGTGAAGGGGAGGAAGGCAGCAAAACACACTGCCATGTGTGTACCTATGCAACTGTCTTGCACGTTCTGCACATGTACCCCAAAACCTAAAATGCAATGAAAAAAAAAAAAATTTTGATGCCAATAAAATCCACAGGAAATATTGAAACAGACTGAAGAATATGCAGCTGAAACAAATAGATTTCAATTTACGTTTCAGAAATGGTATCAGGTAATCATCTTGATGCCATGACCTCATATTAGTCAAGGAAGCCCGCACTATCAATGTTACTCATTCAGTTTCTGGATAATATCACTTCTGCCAGGTAATCCATCAGTCACTTGTTTCACTATCTCCTACTTTGAAGTTTCAGTGAGTGCATTTTATTGATGAGTCTAGGTCATGTGCTTGCTAACAATATGCATGGGCATTTTGATATGAATTTCTGGCATTTTCAAATTATGTCTTTGTAAAAACACTCATAAGGTACGAGCTTTTGCAAACATTAGAAGGGTAGTCATCAAATGGGCAGCTAAAAAGAATGACATGTGTCTTGCCTGTCTTTATAATGGCCATCTGTGATGACATCTTGGCCCTTGTGGTCAGATAAAGTGGGTGTAGTTGCATAAAATATTATTAGATAAAATCTCTCCTTTTGGGAATATTCAGATATCAGCTTGAAGCCATTATCATAATAATGTACTACTGCCTTAAACAGCTTTTGGAAAAATAATTTTTTTAAAGTATCACCTTTCAGTCCCTAAGTGGTGAAAGATGATATAATTATAACTCTAGGAAAAAAGAAACAAGGAAACAAAAAATGAAAAATGATTACTAGAATATAAATGGTGCTTACAAATTATGACAAAAGGCTGATTATTTTATTATAGAACATGTAAATTAAAGAGAAACAATATGTTCCAAATCTTACTAAATGGGAGAGGACAAGATTTTCTATACTCATTGTGTTGATTCTGTTAAGCAAGCTTCTGTTCTTAAAATATAAATCGAGTTAGTTTTCCTTTGAAGTTGTTCAGTGTACTCAGATGTATGCTATATATACACTTCTGAAGCACTTTTTGACACTACAGTCTCAGTTTCTCTTTTACAGAAGTATAGATTGAAAAAAACTCTCCTCATTTTTTTTTTCTATCTTCATGAAGTCTTGTCTGACTCCTAAGTAGAGCCTAAGGTTGTCAGATCACTGGTCCAAATGGAGGAGCAGGTGAACTTCTGCCTTACTTGTCCCTGGAGGACCGCTTCAAAGTCCCACTTACTCTGCAATATTCAAACTGTGCAACGAAATAGAAAGTGTTGCTTAGCTACAAACAGTTCTATATAGTTTGGCCTAAGTTTAACTGCTGAAAAATATCCTGGGAATTAAGGAGACCTTAGATCCCCATTACAGCCTTGGCCTTGCTGGTGTAAAACACCTATATGTGCAAATAAGTAAGAAAACTCAGCCCTGTGTGATGTTTTGAACCACACAGGCAATTTGTGAATGACCATGCCTGAGAGAATGCTTTCACTAATATGGTTTGTGATGTGCTGTGCTACGAACTTGTTGAATTAAAATTTACAAATTTATTTGTTAACTTTCCTGCATGCAAATGGGAAGTATGCTTTGAATTTTCTTTTTAGAGAGAAGTATAAAGCACTAGCCAGATCCCACATAAAATTTTTTTTTAGATTTGTGTCCTAAGGCCGCTAATAAAACCATAAAGTTAGCATTTTTAAAATTTTTATAGACTTTATACTTTTATTTTCCCCAAACAAAACAACAAGTGGTGGTTTTCAAGCCTGACTTTCAGTATCATAAAGAAATTACATATATCCCTATATTCGTAGAGAAATACTTTGGCAATGGGTCACTTGGAGAGCCCTCAGAAACAAAGATGTCTTTTTCTTTTAATAACAGTGACCTCATTAACTAAATTTATGAATGTCTACTCTCTAAAAAGAAGTATAAATTATTTAAGAAATGAGTTATTGAAAAGAACTCCAAGGTAAAAAATCTTGGGCTAAAAACCTGCTTTTTTTCCCCTTAGTATGTGATATTGAGTAGGTCACTTCTCTAGTCTGAATTCCTGTTTGGAAAATGGCTTAATAATCTTAGCTTGAGTGAGGAAAAAGAAAGGTTGAAATTTTGAAAGCTTTTTGGAAGCTCAAAAGACTGGAAATATTTAGCTTAAGAGAAAAATAGATACAACAGAACTCCTGAATATTACTTCTATTTCTTGGATATTTACACTATACTTACAAATATATACACATATACATATATATATGTATACATATGTGTATATGTGTATATATAAATATATGAAGTATATTTACACATATATACATATGTATACATTTGTATACATGTATACATATATGTGTATATATACATATGTATATGCATATATAAATATATAAAGTATATATACATATACAAATGTATACATTTGTATACATTTGTGTATATATGTGACTATATATTTGTATACATACATATATACACATTATATATTTATATGATAAACATATGCGACTAGATAAAGGAAAGGGATGCTCTGGTATTAGTGAAAAACACAAGAATGATTACTATGTGTGCAAATAATGAGGTCATCACTTTGAAGGCTATTTTAGCATTTCTAGTGGCATCTTTTAAATCTGGAGCAAATCAAAATATCACAAGTAATAGAGAAAATGATATAGACTGCCAGCCTTGTATTATTTAGAACAGCATCTTTGTGTCAAACACCTTGGGTTTTAAATCTTAAATGTGCCACCAACTAGTCATGTAATCTTTGCAAAATTTCTTCATGTTCTTCCATTTCAGGTACTTTATCTGTAAAACAGTTATAATAATAGTACTTAAGTTACATACTTTTCTCAGAAATGTGATATACTGGATCTTGTGCCTTGACATACAGAGGGTAGTTGCTTTTGAAAATAATCAGACATTTCTTAGCAGATTCGGATGATGTAAGCTAGTTTTGCTTCAAGATGGAATCTTGAAGACATTTCTTATCTATTTAAACTATTTCTAAGTAAAATGTATTCTGGCTTCCAGAATGCTCCTTCCAGATGGTGGACAAATCCCCCACAAGTCAATGAAAGGTGCCTTTGAAATTATTTAGAAACGGTTCAACTCTAGTATTGCTGTGGACATTGTCAGCTACCATTTGGCACTTGTGTGGTACCATGGAGCACATTTTTCCGATCATGTTATAGAGGTGACCATCCAACTTCTGCTTCATTTGTGAGAGCTGGCAGCAGTCAGAACCATGCCATGAATAACTAGAGCAGTGACTTTTGATAATAGGCCTTCCATTTTAGATTCTATTTTATAATAATGAATTTGACCTCTTGGATTCTCTCAGGAAATAAGTGCAGTTTAGCTGCATCAGGAATAATCCATTTTATAGACTTTTCTAAGTAGTTAACATAGACTAACTGTGCATTCACAGTACTGCTTTAAAGTCTTTCTCCCATGGCTTTAGGAAAAGAGAAAAAGCATATGATGCTAGTTTCAGGGAAATCACATTAGCCTCTGTTGTCTAACAAAATGTACAGACCTTTTTAAACTTCTTTAATGTATCCCATTTAAATTGACTCTCAAGGCTTAAGAAACGTACTGGAACTATTTAGTAATATCTCATAAAAATAAAACTAAAAATGAGGGAAAATAAAACTAAGAGAAATTGTAATTAAGGTTTACTTTTTTTTTTTTTTTTTTTTTTTTTAAATTTTTATTGCATTATAGGTTTTGGGGTACATGTGCAGAACGTGCAAGATAGTTGCATAGGTACACACTTGGCAGTGTGTTTTGCTGCCTTCCTCCCCCTCACCCACACTTGGTATTCATCCCCAGGCTATCCCCCCCAGCCCCCCCCCGCTGTCCCTCCCCCATTTCCCCCAACAGTCCCCAGTGTATAGTAGACCGCCTCTCTGTGTCCATGTGTTCTCATTTTTCTCACCCGCCTATGAGTGAGTATATGCGGTATTTCTTTTTCTGTTCTTGTGTCAGTTTGCTGAGAATGATGTTCTCCAGATTCATCCATGTCCCTACAAAGGACACAAACTCATCATTTCTGATTGCTGCATAATATTCCATGGTGTATATGTGCCACATTTTCCCAGTCCAGTCTATCATCGATGGGCATTTGGGTTGGTTCCAGGTCTTTGCTATTGTAAACAGTGCTGCAATGAACATTCGTGTGCATGTGTCCTTATAGTAGAAAGATTCACAGTCTTTTGGATAGATACCCAGTAATGGGATTGCTGGGTCAAATGGAATTTCTATTTCTAGGTCCCTGAGGAATCGCCACACTGTCTTCCACAATGGTTGAACTAATTTACACTCCCACCAACAGTGTAAGAGTGTTCCTATTTCTCCACATCCTCTCCAGCATCTGCTATCTCCAGATTTTTTAATGATCGCCATTCTAACTGGTGTGAGATGATATCTCAATGTGGTTTTGATTTGCATCTCTCTAATGACCAATGATGATGAGCACTTTTTCATATGTTTGTTGGCCTCATGTATGTCTTCTTTTGTAAAGTGTCTGTTCATATCCTTTGCCCATTTTTGAATGGGCTTGTTTGTTTTTTTTCTGTAAATCTGTTTGAGTTCTTTGTAAATTCTGGATATCAGCCCTTTGTCAGATGTGTAAACTGCAAAGATTTTTTCCCATTCTGATGGTTGTCGATTCACTCTAGTGACTGTTTCTTTTGCCGTGCAGAAGCTGTGGAGTTTGATTAGGTCCCATTTGTCTATTTTGGCTTTTGTTGCCAATGCTTTTGGTGTTTTGTTCATGAAGTCCTTGCCTACTCCTATGTCCTGAACGGTTTTGCCTAGATTTTCTTCTAGGGTTTTTATGGTGTCAGGTCTTACATTTAAGTCTTTAATCCATCTGGAGTTAATTTTAGTGTAAGGTGTCAGGAAGGGGTCCAGTTTCTGCTTTCTGCATATGGCTAGCCAGTTTTCCCAACACCATTTATTAAATAGGGAATCCTTTCCCCATTGCCTGTTTTTGTCTGGTTTATCAAAGATGATATGGTTGTAGATATGTTGTGTTGCCTCCGATGTTTCTGTTCTGTTCCATTGGTCTATATCTCTGTTTTGGTACCAGTACCATGCTGTTTTGATTACTGTAGCCTTGTAGTATAGTTTGAAGTCTGGTAGCGTGATGCCTCCCGCTGTGTTCTTTTTGCTTAGAATTGACTTGGCTATGCGGGCTCTTTTTTGGTTCCATATGAAATTCATGGTGGTTTTTTCCAGTTCTATGAAGAAATTCAATGGTAGTTTGATGGGGATAGCATTGAATGTGTAAATTACTTTGGGCAGTATAGCCATTTTCACAATATTGATTCTTCCTAACCACGAACATGGAACGTTTCTCCATCTGTTTGTGTCCTCTCTTATTTCGTTGAGCAGGTGTTTGTAGTTTTCCTTAAAGAGGTCCCTTACATTCCTAGTGAGTTGTATTCCTAGGTATTTTATTTTCTTTGTAGCGATTGTGAATGGCAGTTCGTTCTTAATTTGGTTCTCTTTAAGTCTGTTGTTGGTGTATAGGAATGCTTGTGATTTTTGCACATTGATTTTATATCCTGAGACTTTGCTGAAGTTGCTTATCAGTTGCAGGAGCTTTTGGGCTGAGGTGATGGGGTCTTCTAGGTATACTATCATGTCGTCTGCAAATAGAGACAATTTGGCTTCCACCTTTCCTATTTGAATACCCTTTATTTCTTTTTCTTGCCTTATTGCTCTGGCTAGAACTTCCAGTACTATGTTGAATAGAAGTGGTGAGAGAGGGCATCCTTGTCTAGTGCCGGATTTCAAAGGGAATGCTTCCAGTTTTTGCCCATTAAGTATGATATTGGCTGTTGGTTTGTCATAAATAGCTTTTATTACTTTGAGATATGTTCCATCAATACCAAGTTTATTGAGGGTTTTTAGCATAAAGGGCTGTTGAATTTTGTCAAATGCCTTCTCTGCGTCAATTGAGATAATCATGTGGTTTTTGTTTTTGCTTCTGTTTATGTGGTGAATTACATTTATAGACTTGCGTATGTTGAACCAGCCTTGCATGCCCGGGATGAATCCTACTTGATCATGATGGATAAGTTTTTTAATGTGCTGTTGCAATCGATTTGCCAGTATTTTATTGAAGATTTTTGCATCTATGTTCATCATGGATATTGGCCTGAAGTTTTCTTTTCTTGTTGAGTCTCTGCCAGGTTTTGGTATCAGGATGATGTTGGTCTCATAAAATGATTTGGGAAGGGTTCCCTCTTTTTGGATTATTTGGAATAGTTTCAGAAGGAATGGTACCAGATCCTCTTTGTGTGTCTGGTAGAATTCAGCTGTGAACCCATCTGGACCTGGGCTTTTTTTGTGTGGTAGGCTCTTAATTGCTGCCTCAACTTCTGACCTTGTTATTGGTCTATTCATAGTTTCAGCTTCCTCCTGGTTTAGGCTTGGGAGGACACAGGCATCCAGGAATTTATCCATTTCTTCCTGATTTACTAGTTTGTGTGCATAGAGTTGTTTGTAGTATTCTCTGATGATGGTTTGAATTTCTGTGGAATCTGTGGTGATTTCCCCTTTATCGTTTTTTATTGCATCTATTTGGTTGTTCTCTCTTTTCTTTTTTATCAGTCTGGCTAGTGGTCTGTCTATTTTGTTGATCTTTTCAAAAAACCAGCTCTTAGATTTGTTGATTTTTTGAAGGGTTTTTCTTGTCTCTATCTCCTTCAGTTCTGCTCTGATCTTAGTTATTTCTTGTCTTCGGCTAGGTTTTGAGCTTTTTTGATCTTGCTCCTCTAGCTCTTTCAATTTTGACGATAGGGTGTCAATTTTGGATCTCTCCACTTTTCTCATGTGGGCACTTATTGCTATATATTTTCCTCTACAGACTGCTTTAAATGTGTCCCAGAGATTCTGGTACGTTGTGTCTTCGTTCTCATTGGTTTCAAAGAACTTCTTTATTTCTGCCTTCATTTCATTGTTTATCCAATCAACATTCAAGAGCCAGTTGTTCAGTTTCCATGAAGCTGTGCGGTTCTGAGTTATTTTCTGAATTCTGAGTTCCAACTTGATTGCACTATGGTCTGAGAGACTGTTTGTTATGATTTCCGTTGTTTTGCATTTGCTGAGGAGTGCTTTACTTCCAATTATGTGGTCAATTTTGGAGTAGGTGTGATGTGGTGCTGAGAAGAATGTATATTCTGTGGATTTGGGGTGGAGAGTTCTGTAAATGTCTATCAGGTTTGCTTGTTCCAGGTCTGAGTTCAAGTCCTGGATATCCTTGTTAATTTTCTGTCTGGTTGATCTGTCTGCTATTGACAGTGGAGTGTTAAAGTCTCCCACTATTATTGTGTGGGAGTCTAAGTCTCTTTGTAAGTCATTAAGAACTTGCCTTATATATCTGGGTGCTCCTACATTGGGTCCATATATATTTAGAATCGTTAGCTCTTCTTGTTGTATTGATCCTTTTACCATTATGTAGTGACCTTCTTTGTCCCTTTTGATCTTTGTTGCTTTAAAGTCTATTTTATCAGAGATGAGAATTGCAACTCCTGCTTTTTTTTGCTCTCCATTTGCTTGGTAAATCTTCCTCCATCCTTTTATTTTGAGCCTTTGTGTATCTTTGTGTGTGAGGTGGGTTTCCTGAATACAGCACACTGATGGGTTTTGGTTTTTTATCCAATTTGCCAGTCTGTGTCTTTTGATTGGTGCATTTAGCCCATTTACATTCAGGGTTAATATTGTTATGTGTGAATTTGATACTGCCATTTTGATGCTATCTGGCTGTTTTGCCCATTGGTTCATGTACATTCTTCATTTTGTTGATGGTCTTTAGCATTTGGTATGCTTTTAGGATGGCTGGAACTGGTTGTTTCTTTCTATGTGTAGTGCCTCTTTCAGGAGCTCTTGTAAAGCAGGCCTAGTGGTAACAAAATCTCTGAGTACTTGCTTGTTCGTGAAGGATTTTATTTTTCCTTCACGTATGAAGCTCAGTTTGGCTGGATATGAAATTCTGGGTTGAAAGCTGTTTTCTTTAAGGATGTTGAATATTGGCCCCCACTCTCTTCTGGCTTGTAGAGTCTCTGCCGAGAGATCTGCTGTGAGTCTGATGGGCTTCCCTTTGTGGGTGACCTGACCTTTCTCTCTGGCTGCCCTAAGTATTTTCTCCTTCGTTTCAACCCTGGTGAATCTGATGATTATGTGCCTTGGGGTTGCTCTTCTTGCGGAGTATCTTTGTGGTGTTCTCTGTATTTCCTGGAGTTCAGTATTGACCTGTCTTGCTAGGTTGGGGAAATTTTCCTGGATAATATCCTGAAGAGTGTTTTCCAGCTTAGATTCATTCTCTTGATCACATTCTGGTACACTTATCAAACGTAGGTTGGGTCTCTTCACATAGTCCCACATTTCTTGGAGATTTTGTTCATTCCTTTTTGTGCTTTTTTCTTTAATCTTGGTTTCACGTTTTATTTCATTGAGTTGATCTTCAATTTCTGATATTCTTTCTTCTGCTTGGTCAATTCGGCTGTTGAAACTTGTGCATGCTTCACGAAGTTCTCGTGTTGTGTTTTTCAGCTCCTTCAATTCATTCATATTCCTCTCTAAGTTTTCCATTCTTGTTATCAATTCCTCGAATTTTTTTTCAAATCTTTTTTCAAGGTTCTTAGTTTCTTTGCACTGATTTAGAACATGTTCTTTTAGCTCAATGAAGTTTCTCATTATCCACTTTCTGAAGTCTGATTCCGTCATTTCGTCACACTCATTCTCCGTCCAGCTTTGTTCCCTTGCTGGTGAGGAGTTTTGGTCCTCTGTAGGAGGTGAGGTGTTTTGGTTTCGGGTGTTTTCCTCCTTTTTGCGCTGGTTTCTTCCCATCTTTATGGATTTATCCGCCTGTCGTCTTTGTAGTTGCTGATTTTTCAATTGGGTCTCTGTGTGGATGCTAAGATTGTTGATGATGAAGTATTTTTGTTACTTAGTTTTCCTTCTAGTGGTCTAGCCCCTCTGCTGTATGAGTTCTGAGGTCCACTCCAGGCCCTGTTTGTCTGGAGTATACCTGTAGCAGCTGTGGAAGAGTGAGGGATGATACCAGTTTCTTCTTCTGCTGTCTTTGTTCCAGAATGATGCCCGCCAAATGTCAGTCTGATTAGTCCTTTTTTTGCGGTGACTCTTTGGATATACAGGGGTCAGGGAGCTGCTTAAGGAGATGGTTTGTGCTTTATAGTAGCTCCAGTGCTGAGCTGTGAGCTCCGTTGTTCATTCAGTGTTGTTGGGAGGTTGTTTATGTCTGCTGTAATAGAACTCATAAAACACCACCCTTTTATTTCCCCCCCTTATATGCACTGTTTCAGGGAGTTGGGGCTTTCTTTATGAGTATCTGTTGCACTGTCCTGCCCCACTAGGTGGCAGTCTATTCACTATTTGCCTGCCGGGGCTCTGACCCACTAGCGCGGTTCTGCCCTGTTGCTGCTGGACTCCCTTCTGCTGTGGAGAGCTCCCGTCTCCTGGGAGTCTCTCTGTTATGGCAGGTTGCCTCGGCAACGGCAGGCTGCTTCGGCCCTGGGTGGTGCTTCAATAGGGGCGGATTGTGTCAGCGGTGGTGGACGCCCCTCCCTCACCGGGCTGCACCGTCCTAGATGCCGGCAGCAAAACTCTCAGCGCCAAGCGTCTCCAGTCATTGCCCTGCTTGTCCCTGTGAGGGTGGGACTCGCTGAGCCCGATTACCCAGCTCCCTGCCTCAGAGTCCGTCCTCTCTCTCTCTCCCTCCCTCTCCGCAAGCTTAAAGTTCGACTCTCTCACTGGCGCCCCAGGAGCCTGCCGATAGGGCACTGGGAACCGTGCGATCTCCCGTGCCGCTGCCCACTTCACCGGCTCATATCACGCTTCCCAGGAAACTCCCAGGAAACTCCTGGTCTGGCTCACTGTCCAAGTCCCGTTCAATCAGATGGACGCGCCAATCTGCCCTTCAAACTCTCAGATTGCTGGTTTAACAGGGCGCCCAGACCAGTGAGTTCCGTGCCGGGTCCTGCTGCGGCGCCGGCCGAAGCGGCGCCGGCCGAAGCGGCGCCGGCCGAAGCGGCCGCGCCAAAGGGCTGCGTTAGCCGGTTTTACTTTACTAGCGTCCTGTGGGACTTTCAACGCTCTGTGGGCTAGAAAAGTCCATCCGAGAATGTGGCTAGGACTCACCCTCTGCGCCGTCACTGAGAGCTGCAATCCTGAGTCGCTTCTACGACGCCATCTTGCCGGGTCTCTCAAGGTTTACTTTTTTATGATAGTTGAATCATGTAGAATAAATATATAAGTAGGAAAATAGCAAGTAAATGGCATCCTAATTTTAGTGCTAGTTAGTGTCAAGTATTTCGTAAGCACTTGGCATACACAGGATATTATACTGTAGATATTCTCATCTTCTAATAAGAGATGCAAAAATAGAAAGTATTTTATTTTTCTATTAGGGATTTGTATTTTCATTAACAATGTTTTCTGTTTTGTTTGATATATAAAGATGTTTAAATTAATATGCTATTCTAGACTAGGGTGGCATAAACTATAACTTTGCATTGATTTTAGATCTATTTCTTGTGATGGGATTAATTTAAACTCATTTTTACCTGATGACATGAAGGAAAAAGGTCATTCACTGGCTCAACAAGTTTTTAATTAATGAAATAAATATAAAAAGGGGAAAAGAATCCCCTCTTGTATTGACTAGTATCCAGTGGTTTTTTAATAACTGTTAATTTCACAACAGATTCTTTCTTGGAATCTCAAGGCCAATGGTCAAATGTCAGCTAAAGACAGCTTTTTGGAACTCATAAAAAGTAGTCTAGAGTTGGAAAAGACACAGCCATTTTTTTTTCTCATGTTAGCTAAGTGAATGATCTTTATCATCTTCAATAGTTGAAGGCAAGCAAAAAAGTCTGTGAGTCAAGGAAATAATTATGAGAATGTGAGCCATTTGTTATCTTGAAACAGCTCATTGTTTAATCAGTTTTTAAACACTATGCTAACTAGATAGTTTAATAATCTTTCCCCTGACAAAATAGTTCTCCAGGTGGCCATGTTCTCTCTCATGTTTTGCTTGTAGTTATGTCCCCTTTTTGGCTTGTAGTTCTCAAGAATAACTGCAGAATGTGTGGAAATGCAATGTCCTAACAGAGAGAACTTCTCTGGACAGGATTTGTTTCTCTCTCCCCTAAAAGCAGGGTATCTTTCAAGCTTTTTCCAGTGATTCATGGTGTTGCTGTGATATACGACCCTGAGCCTTTCGTGGGGTCCTTTAGCTGTGATGCACATGGATCAGATCCCATTCACCCTGGGACAGCTTTCTGAGCCCTGTAAGATTGAGTCACAATGGATTTTAGGCTGCTTTTGTTTCTTTCTGTCTACCTGTATGTAACACATTTGCTTCATATAACTTGTGGCATGTGAGTGTGTTCTGCTTCATCAGACTCAGATGAGTTGGTACATTAGTCCATTTTCACACTACTGATAAAGACATACCTGAGACTGGGTAATTTACAAAGAAAAAGAGGTACAATAGACTCACAATTCCACATGGCAGGGAAGACCTCACAATCATGGCAGAAGGTGAAAGGCACATCCCATATGGTGTCAGGCAAAGAGGGAATGAGAGCCAAGAAAAGATGTTTCACCTTAGAAAACCATCTAATCTCATGAGACTTATTCACTATCACGAGAACAGTATGGGGGAAACTGTCTCCATGATTCAATATCTCCCACTGAGTTTCTCCCACAACATGTGGGAATTATGGGAGCTACAGTTCAAGATCAGATTTGGGTGGGACACAGCCTAAGCATATCAGTTGGTAACTAGAACACAGTAAACCTATTTCACCCCTTGCACCCACATTATAACATCTTCAAGTTCCTATGATCCTGAAGTCAAAGCTGTAGAGAGTTCTTTGTAAGAATTTTAATATCCGTTTGGATGTGTGTTTGTGTGTGTGCACATGCATATATACACAGACTTATGTGCACATCCTACAAATATAAAATTACACATATATCCATGCATAACATGCTCATATGTGCATCAATATACAAATGCAAACATATACATATATGTACACAGATTTATACAATATATTTATATATTTGCAGATTCACACACAATTTTCAGATGGATTCAGCATTATCAAGGGAGACACTGTGGAATTATTACTATGTGATGATTTCAACAGGGCTGACATCATGTTTTTCTCTTCACTAAATTATCTTCCCCAGGATAAACCAGTTTAGAACTTTACCATCCTTTATTTAAAACACTGATGACTCTAGATTTATATCCCTTGAAAATTCATTGTTATAACAAAAATATTAAGTAAAAATTGTGGTATTCTATCTGTTGTGATAGGTACTTCATATACATTTACAGAATTCTCACAAGTATAGTACTAGGTTGATACTATTATTGTGATTCTAAAGTATAGAAAACTAAGGTCCAGATCAGTTCAAATGATGTGCATAGTTCACTTATGTAGCAATTTGTGAATCCATGATTCAAACTCAGTAATTTATATTTTAGAACCCATGTCATTTTCCTTTTTATTATTTAAATATTTTTTAAATTGTTTTATCTTTTAAGTTCAGGAGTATATGTGCAGGTTTTGTCATGTAGGTAAACTCATGTCACGAATGTTTGTTGTACAGATCATTTCATCACCCAGGTATTAAGCCTAATACTCATTAGTTATTTTTCCTGCTCGTTTTTCTCCTCCCACCCTCCAGCCTCCAAAAGGCTCCAGTGTGTGTTGTTCCTCACTATTTGTCTATACAGTCTCATCAATTAGCTTTCACTTATAAGTGACAACATGCCATATTTGATTTTCTGTTCCCATGTTAGTTTGCTAAGGATAATGACCTCCAGCTCCAACCAGATCCCTGCAAAGGACATGATCTTGTTGCTTGTTTTTTCCTTCAACTTTTACGTTCTAGGGTACATGTGCAGGATGTGCAGGTTTGTTACATAGTTAAACCTGTGCCATGGTGGTTTGATGCACAGATCAACCCATCACCTAGGTATTAAGTGTGGCATTCATTGGCTATTCTTCCTGATGCTCTCCTCCCTCCACAACCCACACCCAAGTGACAGGCCCCAGTGTGTGTTGTCCCACCATCATCATTCAGCTCCCACTTATAATTGAGAACATGTGGTGTTTGGTTTTCTGTTCCTGGTTAACTTGCTGAGAATAACAGCTTCCAGCTCCACCAATGTCCCTGCAAAAGACATGGTCTCATTTCTTTTTATAGCTGCATAGTATTCCATGGTATATATGTACCACATTTTCTTTATTCATTCTATCATTAATGGGCAGTTATGTTGATTCTCTGTCATCTTATTGTGAATAGTGCTGCAACGAATATATGTGTGCATATATCTTTATAATAGAATGAATTATATTCCTTTGGGTATATACCCAGTAATGGGATTGCTGGGTCATGGTATTCCTGCTTCTAGATCTTTGAATAATTGTCACACTGTTTTCTACAATGCTTGTACCAGTTCAAATTCCCAACAGTGTAAAAGCATTCTTTTTCTCCATAACCACGCCAGCATCTGTTGTTTCTTGATTTTTTAATAATAGCCATTCTGACTGAGTGAGATGCTATCTCATTATGGTTTTGATTTGCATTTCTCTAATGATCAATGATGCTGAGCTTTATTTCATGATTGTTGGCCACATGAATGTCGTCTTTTGAGAAGTGACTGATCATGTCCTTTGCCCACTTTTTAATGAGTTTGTTTGTTTATTTCTTGTACATGTATTTAAGTTCCTTATAGACTCTGGATATTAGATATTTTTCGGATGGATAAACTGCAAAATATTTCTCCCATTCTACTGTTCATTCTGACGATAGATTCTTTTGTTATGCAGGAGCTCTTGAGTTTAATTAGATCCCATTTGTCATTTTTTTGTTTTCATTGCAATTGCTTTGGATGTTTTCTTCATCAAATCTTTGCGCATGCATATGTCCTGAATGATATTGCCTAGGTTTTCTTCTAGGGTTTTTATAACTTCTGGTTTTTATTTAAGTCTTTATTCTATGCTGTGTTAATTTTTATATAAGGTGTAAGGAAGAGTTCCAGTTTCAATTTTCTTCATATGGCTAGCCAGTTCTCCCAGCAACATTTATTAAATACAGAATCAATTTTCCATTGCTTGATTTTGTCAGGTTTGTCAAATATCAGATGGTTGTAGGTATGCGGTCTTATTTATGAGTTCTCTGTTCTGTTCTATTGGTCTGTGTGTCTGTTTTTGTTACAGAACTATGCTGTTTTGTTTACTATAGCCTGGTTAGTATAGTTTGAAGTCTGATAGTGTAATGCCTTCAGACTTTTTCTTTCTGCTTAGTATTGTCTTGGCTATAAGGGCTCTTTTTCAATTCCATATGAATTTTAAAATAGTTTTTTCTAATTCTGTTAAGAATGTCAAAGGAAATTTAATGTAAATAGCATTGAATCTATAAATTACTTTGGACAATATGGTCATTTTCTTGATATTGATTATTTCCATTCATGAGCATGGAATGTTTTTTCTATTTGTGTCCTCTCTAATTTTCTTGAATAGTGATTTATAGTTTTCCTTGAAGAGGTCCTTAATTTCCCTTGTTAGATGTATTCTAGGTATTTTTTTTTCTTTGTATCAATTGTGAATGGGGGTTCATTGATGATATGGTTCTCTGCTTTTCTATTGTTGGTGTATAGGAATCCTTGTGATTTCTGCACACTGATTTGTATCCTGAGACATTGCTGAAGCTGCTTATTGGCTTAAGGAGTTATGGAGATTTTCTTTTCTTTTAAATGTCAGTATTGCTTTAATTCAGTTCAAAGGTAAAGCAAATTAAAAAACAAAAAGAATGCAAATTCATTTTTAAAAGCAATGAACAACATTTCCAAGTTCCTAGAAATATGAAAAAAATCAAGGTTTCTTATATGTTTCAACCTTTTAAACAAAACAATGCATATTGTTCAAAGTATGTGGTAGATTTTAATTAAAATTAACCAGTTAAAACAGTTTTTTTCTTCTTTTTTTTAATATACAATAATGTCATTGGCAAACAGAGACAATTTGACTTCCTCTCTTCATATTTGAATATCCTTTATTTATTTCTCTTGCCTGATTGCCCTGTCCAGAACTTCCAGTACTATGTGGAACAGGAGCAATGAGAGAGGGCATCCTTGTATTGTGCAGTTCTTCAAGGGGAATGCTTCCAGCTTTTGCCCATTCAGTGTGATATTGGCTGTGGGTTTGTCATATATGGCTCTTATTATTTTGAGGTATGTTTTTTCACTACTTAGTATATTGAGAGCTTTAAACAAAGGGTTGTTGAATTTTATTGAAGGCCTTTTCCGCTTTTATTGAGATAATCATGTGTTTTTTGTCTTTAGTTCTGTTATGCAGTGAATTACTTTTGTTGATTTGTGTATGTTGAACCAACCTTGCATCCTGAGGATGAATCCAACTTGATCATGGTGTATAAATTTTTTGATGTGCTGCTGGATTTGGTTTTCCAGCATTTTATTAAGGATTTTTGCATGGAAGTTCATCAGGGATATTGGCCTGAAGTTTTCTCTTTTTTTATGTTATATCTCTGCTAGGTTTTGGTACAGGTTGACACTAGCTTCATTAAGTGAGTTAGGCAGGAGTCTCTCCTTTTCTGTTATTTGGAATAGTTTCAGAAGAAATGGTAGCAGCTTCTCATTTTACTTCTGGTAGGATTCAGCTGTAAATCTGTCTGGTCCTGGGCTTTGTTGTTGTTGCCGTTGTTAGGCTATTTATTACTACACAATTTTAGAACTCTTGTTTATTATTCAGGGATTCAGTTCCTTTCTGTTTCATTCTTGGGAGGAACCCATGTTCTTTTCATGACTCTAACATTTTCTGTTTGTTACTTAACTTTTAATGGACCTTACTCCTGTCCTGTCTAGGGAAAATGACATTTTGAGTTAGGAATTTCTCTGGACAGCCTGTGCTTTGTTCCTCTCTCTCCTAAAAGCAGAATATCTTAGATGCAAATATTAGTCAGATATATGACTGAGATATTTAGTCAGATTTCTTTTTTTTCTATGTGAGCGGAATAAACAGAAAAAAACAATTAACAATTTCTAAATTTCCAGAGATTAATTTAGTACCTTGGCTCTAAAATACACATCATTAAAGGAAAAATAATTTCACTAGCTATAATACATCCCTGCGGATGGAATAAACTGATGCATTAAAAATATTTAGTGACTACCTGACAAAAGAATAATACTGACAACTTAGCACTCTCCAAAGATCTTTCATATGCTTTAATTCCTCCCTTATTTTAATCATCTGAGAGTTGTGAGACTGCTCACGCATATTTGCATAAGAGTTGCTATAGTAAACTTTGAGCATGATACTAGATGCAACCTACTAGCCAAAGCCTTTATCTTTAAGAGAGCAATATACTTTATAGGTTATGAGAGTTATGTGTCATCCATGTCCTTAAGGTGTCGGCTATATAACGAAGTCAGAATAGTTTAGGTGTTGGCTATATAATGAAGTCAGAATAGTTTAACTTTGAAGTTAGTCTTTTATGAAGGTTTCTGTTTTTAGAAAATAAAATGACTTCATCTTTAGTTTAGACTATTAAAGAATTGTACCAAATATGACACTGACACTATTTTATATGCCCTAGAAGTATAGCATACCAATAGATGTGTTTTTCTTTTTCAGTTTTTTCTCTAGAGTTTACTGAATAGTAATATTATTAAAGTCAAATAAAGAATTAAATCATTGATCTTTATAATTCAAGCAAAGCAAATGTGTTTTGCCTCTTTTCAATGTGTTGTTTTAATTCTCAGATTTCACTGAATTTTTATTGTGTTTAAAGGACAAACTGTCATAAAATACAAGAAAATGTACATTGATCTTCTGAAATTTCACCTCTTTCATGAAAATTTCCCAGATTATATACTAATTAATGCTTATTTTTCAGGATTGCATTATCTAAATACAAATTAGCATAATATAGACAAAACAGCAAGTTGTCTGCTGTAAGTCTTCTAGATATGAGAGGCAAGTTTCCTGCCTCTCGGCCTTTGCTTCTCATATAGTTTCTTCCTAAAATACCCTGATCACTTTACCACACTTTTCCTATTTATCCTACAAATCTCAGCTCAAGTTCTACCTTTTTAGGAAGAACTTTACCTTTACCTCTTCCACACTCATATAGTATTAATATTTATAATATTTACTGCTCATTTGGTACCTATGTGATTGAAGTCTTGGAAGAATCAGGTTGTAGAACATTAGACCAAAGGCCCAATATTTTGGGGTTTTATTCTCTTCAGATCCAAAGGCGGGGAGAGTCTTGTCTAATGTTCACCAGAGTAAAGTTTTTTGATTAGTGAGATCTGGACATTGCTACTTTTATTATTAATCAGCATGGAAGATTTAAATCCACATGTCCTTTGTTAATGCAAGTGGTTGAATAACCTTCTGTTCAAGCTTTGGTTCTTGATTATTTTTTTTCTAGAGAAGGAATCCAACTAGAGTTGGGACTAGATCCTGCCCTGGGCTATTTTTCTAATATCCTAAGGAATCTGCCCCCTTACCAATCCCATCCCTAGGGCAGAACATGTATTCTAGAATTCCTATTTCCATCTTCTTAGTAAGGAACTCAAACTCCTAAACAATGCTTATAACAATATTACTTGGATATTCCAGTTCTGCCAGATCTCTTGGATAATGAAACTAACTCAGATTAGAATAAATTTGGATTATTTGAGTTGGATTGGCTGGGTTAATTCTTCACTGAAAGTTTCCAGGTCTTTGTTTTATTCTTATTTGGTTAATCACTCTAATTTTAGGTTAATTTTTTTTCCTTTCTCCTCATCATTTTTGTCAAGCAAACACTCAAGGAAGAATTCATGGATACCAGTTCAAGAAATCACAGTTGGTCATTTATGAGCATCTAGGCCTCAGTATCACAGCTTGGATTAGGAATGTTGCTCTGTCCCTGGGAATTGCATTTGCCCAACTAAAGGCATGTTTCTGTCCCTAGAATGAGAACGGAAACCAGATTTGTATTGAAATACCATCCAGCCACTAGATATTTAGCAGAAACCCATCTCCAGGTGATGCATTAGACATAGGCTTCAACACAGGATGAAAAAAACACTGCATTGGCAACATTTCCTATGACCAGTGGTCAACATGAAGCACATATTTTCATGCCAGCCTACTAGGAGAAAGGACTGAAATAATAATGCAGGGACTCAGAGGTTAATACTGAGATATACTGTTGTTAAGGTGATTCACCAGTAGAAACCATTGTGTAGAGATGATGATTTTTCATAACTCATTCTTTGTGATTTTTATTGTTCAGAGAACCAAGAAGGACTAAACCAAAGAATCACATTTTCAGGGGAATTGAGGATTGCTAGATTCACAGAAATGAGGCAGGTATGACATAAATATTGAGTATCTAATTTACTGACATACACTAACTTTTGAAAAACTTTAATTTGATTTCTGTCTCTTTGATACTTATGTATAATAGATTGCACTTAATGTTCACATTGAATTTTCCTGTACTATGTTATTAACTTTTATGATTCTAATGACTTAGATTAATGCCAACCCCATAGCTACATGCATGAGAACATTTAAGATTATTTTGTAAGGATTATATAAATGTAATTGATGCTTAATTGCTCATGAATCATTGTATAAGTTTCCCTGAGCCTAATAGCTGGCCATTTTTTCAAACCTATTAAAAAAGAATATCCATGTTTTGTAAATAACATTTTTACAATGATATTTTGTGAGTTCTTCAAGGCTCATGACTTTCAAATCATTGACTGAAAATAGTGCCATCCAGATGACTATCTGATACAACCAAGTTTTGAGAGTGTTCTGTAATCCTCCAATAAAACTCTTTGTTTGATGATTTTCTTAAAAGCCTGCAGTTTATTTACATTGTTAAATAAATAATTTACTGTGTTTTTGTGATGGATACTGCCATTTATATTTCTTTTTCATTCTACCTAAATAGCTTAATATTAAAAAAAAAAACACTAGACACATGCACATTCTTTTTTTTCATGGAAAGAGATGGGATTAGAAAACACATCATTTTTACATAAATCTGGATTAAATTAAGAAACAGTACCAGACAAAAAATTGTTAATTATAATAATTAGAAAAGAAGTAAACTTGTTTCATTTCATCAAGTAAAACTTGGTGGCTTTTTGAATCATTACAATGCTGAATATCAAAGCACAAATATATGCATCTGGAAGTTAGCAACCATATGACATAATTAAGAAAAGCTCCAAAGTTACTGTTTATTTCCTTCTTTCTTTCTTTACTCCTTTATTTACTTTTTTTATGTTTCCTTCCTTCCTTTCCTATTCTTATTCTCTGATATGGTTTGGCTGTGTCCCCACCAAAATCTTATCTTGAATTGTTGTTTCCATAATCCTAGTGTGTAGTGGGAGGGATCCCATAGAATTTGGTAATTGAATGATGTGGACAGTTTTCCCCTGCTATTCTTGAGATGGTGAGTAAGTTCTCAAGAGATCTGATGGTTCTATAAAGGGCTTCCTGCTTTCTCAGCTCCATACTTCTCCTTGCTGCGCCTGTGAAGAAGGATGTGTTTGCTTCCCCTTCTACCATGATTGTAAGTTTTCTGGGGCCTCTTTCCCTTATAAATTAACCAATCTTGGGCAGTTATTTGTGGTAGCATGAGAATGGACTTACATACCTTCCTCCTCACCATTCTTTATCCTTTTCCTTCTTCCTTTCTTTTCCCCCTCCCTCCCTTTGTTCCTTCCTTCCTTTTCTCATTTCTCTCAGTTTTTCTTTAACAGTAAGCATTACCGGGCTGGGTGGTGGCTCAGGCCTGTAATCAATCCCAGCACTTTGGGAGGCCGAGGCGGGTGGATCACGAGGTCCAGAGATCGAGACCATCCTGGTCAACATGGTGAAACCCCGTCTCTACTAAAAATACAAAAATTAGCTGGGCATGGTGGTGCACGCCTGTAATCCCAGCTACTTGGGAGGCTGAGGCAGGAGAATTGCCTGAACCCAGGAGGCAGAGGTTGCGGTGAGCCGAGATCGCACCATTGCACTCCAGCCGGGGTAACAAGAGTGAAACTCCGTCTCAAAAAAAAAAAAAAAAAAAAAAAAAAAAAAAAAAAAAGTAAGCATTACCTTATTTATTCATATTCTTTCATGTGAGAATATTGAAAAATTATGGTCCCAAAGACATATTTTATTTTCCAAGGAAAGTATAATGCACAGCTCTGAAAGCTTTGTGTGTATGTGAATCAGGGATAAAACAGTTTGCTGAAATCCCTAAACATGTCTTGCTGTTTCCAAAAGAAATATCAAAACTCATACAATTCTCAACTTCCATTTTATAATTTATATGGAAATAAAAAATAAAGTTCACTATTAGAGTCTATTAAGATGTAATGAACTTTACAAATACATTCAGTTAAACCTTTTTAATTTGGAATATGCCAATTTTGATTGTTTGTTGGACAATTTTGTTCAACAGTTAAATAAAGTGTTTCTTGCATATTCTGAAGGAACACATGATTATTTCTGTATACTTACTGTGTATATATTAGGATATTTTTCTCTGATAATTTATAATTTACATGTAATTGTGTAATTTTTTATTAACTTTCTTATCATGCCTAGAAGACAAAAATCTTTAAAACATTTTGAGTTTTGTCAGAGATTATATGATACCTATGATCCACTCTTATATTTATCAAGTCAAAGGATAATCTTAATAAAATACACTGGTGACATTTCATATGTATGATTTATGATTTAATTTTTAAAGAATGTTTAAACAATAGACAACCTTAATAAAATAAATTCAGAGGTTTCCCAACTTCAGACTGATAGTCCTTAACAATTCTGAGTGGAGATTTATAAACAAAACAAATAAACATGCCTTTATTAACATTTATTTATTTATATCTCTAGGAATCCATTTCAGCAGTATTTGAGTATTTGCTATATGATAAACTCTGACCATTTCAAATATTCTTCTTCCAAATGCATTTAAAATGTTTCTTTTGACATTATTTTTTCTTTTCTGTGTTCATAACAATCCTTCATTAGTGGTAATAATGACAACTAACAAACAAACTGTATTAGGTTGAATATTGCCTCCCCCAAATTTGAGTTCTTTCTGGAACCTCAGAATGTGAAATATTTTGGAAATAGCATGTTTGCAGATGTAATTAGTTAAGTTTAGAAGAGAGAACAATGGAGAACAGTAGGCCCTTAATTTAATATAACTTCCATCCTTGTGTAAAGAAGAAAGACACAGAAACAGAAACAGAAACAGACAGGGAGAATGCCATGTAATGATAAAGGCAGAAATTGGTGTGATGAATCTATAATCCAAAAAATATCAAGGGTTGCCAGCAACACCAGAAATTAGGAGAAGGGCATAAAATAGACTGTCCCCTCAAGACTTTAGAGAGATGGAGGCCCAGCATACACTTTAATTTCCAACTTCTAACCTTCAGAACTGTGAGAGAATAAATTTTTGTCCTTTTTAAAATATACTTGAAGTTCTGGGGTACATGTGCAGAACATGAAGGTTTGTTACATAGATATACATGTGCCATGGTGGTTTGCTGCACTCATCAACCCATCATCTACATTAGGTATTTCTCCTAAGGCTATCACTCCCCTTCCTCCCAACCCCTGACAGGCCCTGGTGTGTGACCTTCCCTTCTCTGTGTCCATGTGTTCTCATTTTTCAACTCTCACTTGTGAGTGAGAACATGCAGTGTTTGGATTTCTGTTCTTGTGCTAGTTTACTGAGAGTAATAGTTTCCAGCTTCACCCATGTCCCTGCAAAGGACAGGAACTCATGCATTTTTACAGTTGCATAGTATTCCATGGTGAATATGTGCCACATTTTCTTTATCTAATCTATCATTGATGGGCATTTGGGTTGGTTTAAAGTATTTGCTCTTGTGAACAGTGCCACAATAAACATACATGTGCATGTGTCTTTATAGTAGAATGATTTATAATACTTTGGGTATATACCCAGGAATGAGATTGCTGGCTCAAATGGAATTTCTAGTTCTAGAACCTTGAGGAATCGCCACAATGTCTTTCACAATAGTTGAATTAATTTACACTCCCACCAACAGTGTAAAAGTGTGCCTATTTCTTTACATCCTCTCTAGCATCTGTTGTTTCCTGACTTTTCAGTGATTGCCATTCTAACTGGTGTAAGATGATTATCTCAGTGTGGTTTTCATTTGCATTCCTCTAATGATCAGTGATGATCTTGTTTTCATATTTTGTTGGCTGCATAAATATCTTCTTTTGAGAACTGTTCATATTCTTTACCCACTTTTTGATGGAGTTGTTCGTATTTTTCTCCTAAATTTGTTTAAGTTTTTTATAAATTCTGAATAGTAGTCCTTTGTCAAATGGATAGATTGTAAATTTTTTCCCATTCTGTAGGTTGCCTGTTCACTCTGATGAAAGTTTCTTTTGCTGTGCAGAAGCTCTTTAGTTTAATTAGATCCCATTTGTCAATTTTGGCTTTTGTTGCCATTGCTCTCAGTGATTTAGTCGTTAAGTCTTTGCCCACGCCTATGTCCTCAATGGTACTGCCTAGGTTTTCTTCTGGGGTTTTTATGGTTTTAGGTCATATGCTTAAGGCTTTAATCATCTTGAGTTAATTTTATATAAGGTGTAAGGAAGGAATCCAGTTTCAGCTTTCTTCATATGGCTAGCCAATTTTCCCAACAGCATTATTAAATAGGGAATCCTTTCCTTTCCCCATTGCTTGTTTTTGTCAGGTTTGTCAAAAATCAGATGTTTGTAGATGTGTGGCATTATTTCTGAGGCCTCTGTTCTATTCCATTTGTCTATATATCTGTTTTGGTATTGGTACCATGCTGCTTTGATTACTGTAACCTTGTAGTATAGTTTGAAGTCAGGCTAGTGCTCTCGCTTTGTTCTTTCTGCTTAGTCTTGGCTATGTGGACTCTTTTTTTGGTTCCATATGAAATTTAAAGTAGTTTTTTCCAATTCTGTGAAGAAAGTCAATGGTAGCTTGATTGGGATAGCATTGAATCTATATAAATTACATTGGACAGTATGGACATTTTCACGATATTGATTTTTCCTAACCATGAGCATGGAATGTTCTTCCATTTGTTTGTGTCCTCTTTTATCCTTGAACAGTGGTTTGTAGTTCTTGAAGAGGTACTTCACATACCTTGTTAGTTGTATTTCTAGGTATTTTATTCTGTTTGTAGCAATTGTGAATGGAAGTTCACTCATAATTTGACTCTCTGTTTGTTATTGATGTATAGGAATGCTTGTGAGTTTTGCATGTTAATTTTCTATCCTGAGACTTTGCTGAAGTTGATTATCAGATTAAGGAGATTTCGGGCTGAGATAATGGAGTTTTCTAAATATGCAATTATTTCATCTGCAAACAGAGACAATTTGACTTCCTATTTTCCTAATTGAATACCCTTTATTTCTTTCTCTTGCCTGGTTGCCCTGTCCAGAACTTCCAATATTATATTGGATGGGAGTGGGGAGAGTGGGCATTCTTGGCTTGTGCTGGTTTTCAAAAGGAATGCTTTTATTTTTTTGCCCATTCAGTATGATGTAGCTGTGGGTTTGTCAAAAATAGCTCTTATTATTTTGAGTTATGTTCCATGAATACCTAGTTTATTGAGATTTTTTAGAATGAAGGGCTGTTGAATGTTATTGAAGGACATTTCTACATCTATTGAGAAGATCATGTGTTCTTTGTCATTGTTTCTGTTTATTTGATGGATTATGTTCTCTGATTTGCATATGTTGAACCAGCCTTACATCCCAGGGATGAAGGGAACTTGATTGTGGTAGATAAGCTTTTTAAAGTGCTGCTGAGTTTGGTTGGCCACTATTTCAGTGAGGAATTTTTCTCATCAATGTTCATCAAGGATATTGGCTTGAAATTTCGTGTGTGTGTGTGTGTGTGTGTGTGTGTGTGTGTGTGTGTGTGTGTGTGTCTACCATCCTGTTTTGGTATCAGGATGATGCTGGCCTCATAAAATGAATTAAGGAGGATTTTCTTTTTTTCTGTTGTTTGGAATAATTTCAGAAGGAATGATACCAGCTCTTCTTTGTACCTCTGGTGTAATTCAGCTGTGAAACTGTCTGGTCCTGGCCTTCTTTTTTTGTTGTTGTTGTTGTTGTTGGTGGTGGTGGGCTATTAATTACTGCCTCCATTTCAGAACTTTTAATTTGTCTATTCAGGAATTAGACTTCTTCCTGGTTTAGTCTTGGGAGGGTGTATGTGTACAGGAAGGTTTTCATTTTTTCTAGATTTTCCTGTTTATTGGCATAGAGGTGTTTAAAGTATTCTCTGATGGCAGTTTGTATTTAAGGGGGGTCAGTGGTGATATTCCCTTTATCACTTTTTTTTTGTCTATTTGATCTTTCTCTGTTTTCTTCTTTGTCTGGCTAGTGGTCCATCTATTTTGTTGATCTTTTCAAAAAATCAACTCCCGGATTCATTGATTTTTCTGAATAGCTCTTCATGTCTCTATCTCCTTCAGTTCTGCTCTGATCTTAGTTATTTTTTGTCTTATGCTAGCTTTTGAATTTGTTTTCTCTTGCTTCTCTGGAATCTTATAATTGTGATGTTAGGGTGTTAATTTTTTATTTTTCCTGCTTCCTCTTGTGGGCATTTAGTGCTATAAATTTCTGTCTACATACTGCTTTAAGTGTGTTCCAGAGATTCTAGTACATTGTGTCTTTGTGCTCATTGGTTAAAAATGAATCTTTATTTCTGCCTTAATTGCATCATTTACCCATTAGTCATTCGGGAGCAGGTTGTTCAATTTCCATGTAGTTGTGAGATTTTGAGTACGTTTCTTAATTCTGAGTTCTCTTTTGATTGCACTTTGTTCTGGGAGATGTTTCCTAGGATTTCCATTCTTTTGCATTTGCTGAGCGGTGTTTTATTTCCAATTATGTGGTCAGTTTTAGAATAAGTGCAATGTGGGGCTGAGAATAATATATTCTGTTGATTTTGGGTGCAGAGTCTGTAGATGTCTATTAGGGTCCTCTTGGTACAGAACAGAGTGCAGTTCTGGATATCCTTGTTAATTTTCTGTCTTGCTGATCTGATATTGACAGTGGGGAGTTAAAGTCTCTCACTATTATTGTGTGGGAGTCTAAGTCTCTTTGTAGGTCTCTAAGAACTTGATTTATGAATCTGTGTGTTCCTGTATTGGATGCATATATATTTAGGATAGTTAGCTCTTCTTGTTGCACTGATCCCTTTACCATTATGTAATGCCCTTCTTTGTCTCTTTGGATTTTCATTGGATTAAAGTTTGTTTTATCAGAGACTAGGATTGTAACCCCTGATTTTTTTGCTTTCTATTTGCTTGGTAAATATTTCTCCATTCCTTTATTTTGAGCCTATGTGTATCTTTGCACATGAGATGAGTCTCCTGAATACAGCACATCGATGGGTCTTGACTTATTATCCAATTTGCCAGTTTGTGTCATTTAATTGGAACATTTAGCCTGTTTGCATTTAAGGTTAATATTTTTATGTGTGAATTTAGTTCTGTCATTATGATACTCTCTGGTTATTTTGCCTGTTAGTTGATGCAATTACATTTCTGTTCTTTTAAGCCACCAAGTTTTTGTCAATTTGTTATAGCAGCCTTTACAAATAAATTCATGAATTCTCTTACTCTGCTTTCCAGAAAAACTCATCTCTAGAACTTTTCACTTATTTTAACCATAGCAATACCATATTTCTTCTATTTTATATCTTAATGATTAATGTAATACAAATATAAAAAAGTATCTTGTGTAAAAGAGATAATTACTGCAAATTACAAAGTTCTTGTATTGATGATTGATACCAATCCTTGTCCTGTTCACAAGACATGGGGCAGAATGAAGTGGAACACATACAGAATTACCAGAGAGAAAGCATTCTTGATTCTAGAAATAAAAGCTTTCAATGATAAAACCAATCTAGAAGAAAAGTATTAATTTAAGGAGTGAATGTGAATCTCAGGAGCTAACCGTTGTGGAGTAATATATTTAACCATCCCACAAAATTCAATAGATTAATAGTAAGCCTACATCTGGAATTAGGTTAAAAGGCTTAAATTGATACAAAATCTACCTAATTAAAAACTTATATCAGAATGCAGAGTCAGCATACCCACATGGCATTTAAAAACATTTAAGTATAAAGAAGAACAAAAGGAGGATGAGGAGAGGAAAAGGGAGAGGGGGATAGAAGAAGGAGAAGAAGAAGGAGGGAAGGAAGGAAAGGAGGGAGGGAGGGAAAAGAAAAGAAGAAGATGAAGGAAAAGAAGGAGAAGAAGAAAAAGCAGCAGCAGCAGCCTCCACTGCCACCGCCATCATAAAACTGTTTATAATAATGTTTTGTGTAATGGCACAAAAAAGGTAAAATAATACCTATTAGTTGAACCATTTGAAATTAATTTTGCTAAATTCAAGACAAATTCTACATTAAAGATGGAAAAAATTTAGTCCCAGACTGTGATTACTTTGTTGATTGTGGAAATAGACTTATAAGTAGGGCAGGGACAGTAGTGTATGATAAGGGTCAGCATAGAGGTAAGTGTAGGTTTTGATGAAAGTCCGTAGAAGAAGCGTTCAATTTATTATTACCTGTAATCAAGAGCTTGCTTTAAAATTGCTAATATCTCAAATTAGTCTTAAGTGATCATCAATGGTTGAAAGTAAAGTATAGAATGGAAAGCAAAGAAGTAATTCATGTAAAGAAAAAAACATGTAAATATGTCCAGGGTAATAATGACTCATAATGACAAACATAAAAAGTTTCATTATGAACAGAGGACACAGTAAAAGGTGTTGAAGGATGAAATGAGACTAGTGCAGTTATCATACTTACAAATTAGGGAAGACCTATGTGATATATAAATAATTGGAACTTTACCCTGAGAATGAATACTGGCTATGCATTTTAAGCATGAAAGCTACTGCTTAAATTTGTAATTTAAAAGAATCACCCTGACTGTAGAGTAGATAATAGATTTCTAAGAGGCAAGATAGTAGGTAGGAAGATTAGTTAGGAGATTGTATAACAATTTATACTAGAGAAAATTATGACCTGAATTGAAATAGCAGCATAGTTGCTGCAGAAAGGTGTCTATATTCACCTTATGTTGAGAAAATAAGAATATTCAGTTTATAATTGATGGGATTTGTGAAAGTTGGAAGTCAGGCAAGATTTTAACTTCTGCTTTAGACATTAAGCATGTTATTCACTGAGATAGGAAATAAAAAATTTGTTTGTGAAATGGTTAATTGTTATAAGACTCATGAAATGTTATGCAGTTGCTAAATTATAATGCTTATAGAGACTACATACTAGTAAGAAGAAATTTATGTTACAAAGTTAAGGAAGAGAAGCAGGACATACAATTTTACATGCACCATAGTTCTTAGTAAGTAAAATGTGCAGAGAATAATAATATAGGGAAAGAAAAGAAAATACTAAAAGTGATGGCATTAGAACATTTGAATTTTTCTTTTCTTTTCCCAATTTTGTAATTCTTAAATTTTGAAATTGTTAAAAATTTTGTTGGTTGCTTTCACCATAAAAATATATAAAATTAAAATTATAAAAATAATTGATTAAACCTAATATAAAACTAGTATATATAGATTAAAATGGATATCTGATCATCTGATGTTTATTAGGTAAAATATATTTTCTGTCACTTGTTATTACATATTTTTATAATCTTGAGTTATTGGCTTGAGAATAGAGATGAAAAGTGAGAGATAAGCCATGCCTTTAGAAAATTTTTCCATTCATTACACTAGAAACAACTACCCAACAACAACAGAAAGACATAAAGATAACAATGACTATTCTTACCACCTGGTTGCGGACTTAAATGGCCATTTTTTTCCCAGGTGAGAAAAAGTGCTATATTGTATCAAATAATTTTAATTTCACAAGAATTCTAAGTACCTATTTTTGTAATTTAGAAATGGAAAAACAGAATTCCAGAGAGGTTAAGTAAGTCAAACCAGGTTGCATAGCCAATAAGCAACAGAGCCAGAATTTCAAGCTGGTAAATACCAGGTTGACACAATTTTGGACTTATGTGACAATATAAGATGAATTCAATTACTTCAGTATACAAAAATATTATGTGGAATAAGATATTTGGTGCACACCCTACACTCGAGGCTTTGAAAATTTATTAATTTAGTTCAGAAATAGTAAGTTGTGTACCGAATTCATATAATTGTGTCAATTCAGATTTTGTTTGAAAGTATTCTACTTCACATTGTACACACACACACACACACACACACACACACACACACACACACACACAACACGCTCTTCACTTCCTAAACCTAATTAAAGCTTTTGTATGAAAAGTATACAATTAAAAGCAGTGTTAAAGTAGCTTACTTTAAACTTAAAATATATTTTAAAAACTAAAGATTTATTATTTATCATGTATTCATGTAAATAAATTCTAATGACCCAGTTTGTGCATTGTATGACATCACTTTCTTATGCATTTAGCAATAGAATGTTATATAGAAAATAATCATTACATCTCCATGAAGATGTGTGACTTATTTGGAAAAGATTCAAAAATAAAATTATCCTACTAAAATTCTCAATCAGTAGAAAAATATGCAGCCCATGCTTAAGAAGATAATCATAGGTCCTGATTTAAGTTGAAAATTAAGCTTCAACCATACAGATTCAAGGAGTATTTTCAGTATATTATTTATAATGTTTATTTCTTCTACAAAAGCTTAGTAAGTTCTATAGCCAAATATGCATGGCAAAAAATGACAAATTGATAAAATGATAATTCAGTGCTTTAATTATATTGACACATTTAATTTCTTGGACAAATCATTATTAAAGTGATTTCAGCTTTTTATAAAACATTACATTTAATTCAGTGAAAGAATGCCTGTAGTTATCTGTCATGTGTTGAAATAAAACAGTCTTTATGTAAGAGAATAGATATCTATTAATGGGTTGTGAAAGAGGAGCATTGAAAAGGCTGAAATGCTTGAAAATTATTTCTCATACTCAATGCTTCAGTCTCCTAAAAATAATTGCTCTGGATTCATTTGTTCTGGTCATGTATTATGCTTCCTTGTCAGTTATCATATGAAATAAAAGCCTTTGGCAAAGAGAAGCATCATGACTCACTAACAGTATAGAATGGATTGGTTTATCGGGCAACAGTTCTTGAAGGAGAGAAATAAGATTAATACAAAAGCTTGGTGAATATAGAATCATGGATGGAGTTAGAAAATGTGCAGAAAAATACCCAAAAATATTAAAAAGATAAAGGAGGTGTAATAAACTTGGAGCCCATAAATTGGTGTAATAAACTTTCTCACCCTTAGTAAGACAAGAATTCATAACACAAGAATTCATCATCCTTAACACGAGAATCCATATTGACATACTTTTCACATACAAAACAATCAAACTTACATTTTTAAGCTATTCCTGTACTACAATTTAATTAATTTATTTATTCTTCCATATTCCTATTAATCGGCAGAGTATGGAAAAAAAGGAAATTGAGGTTTGATTGGTAAAATAAATAAAAATGGTAACTATATTTAAAACCTCATTTACAAAAAGTAGCTATATAGATTTAAACATACTTCAAAATTTTTTACCCCTTATTAAATATCTGTTTGTGAGTGACAGAAACTTACAGAAGATTTACAGATATTTATTACAAATAGTTGAAAGACTTTTATATCATTATTAATTCCTCAATTCTAAGTTTTTCATTGTTTTCTCCATGAAAATTGTATCAGGGATGTGGCAGATATGGGATGCTCTTGACAACCATTCTTTGGAATAACATTTGCAGGTTTCAAATGAACACATGGCCAATCATAATAAAAACTAGATAAACAAATTTGTCTTGCATCTATGAATGGTTGTGTGATTAAGTGCTAGCCAAATATATATGTTCAAGTAGACATATCTCCACCTCACTGGCTGGAATACCTATACGGTAGCAGTGAGCCATATCAAACCATGGAAAACAGGACAACACTCCATAGTGAAGTAAAAAGATAGGGTACCAGATTTCTGCCACCACAGAGTCAGCATATTATGGATGGACTACTTAAAGAGACATGTGAGTCTATCTTCATCTTCCTTAAGTCACTATTATTTAGGTCTCTGTAGTCTTCCAATTAGCCAAGAGGACTGTACTTTTGTTAATAAGCTAACTCTGTATCATGAACCATTTATTTGTTTTCTAAAGTAAAACCAAGAATGTACCCATTTGCCGTGGAAGTGGTTTTAACTTGTCATTAGCCAGGAAATCCAGAGAGCGAAATTTGCTTATATATTCCCATCATTTAGATTAAGTGACAAGTACATGGAAACAGATGATCTGTAGAGTAAAATACAAATTACGAACTTTGAATCCATATATTATATGATTGTAATAAAACAGTTAATAACATAAAGATATAGCATCCTAAATTTTATTGCTGCTGCTTAGAACTCAGATCAGATGCTCATATGTTTTATCAGAAGACTAGAGAATGCATTAATGAGCACTTTTTTTTGTTTGTACTAGTTTTTAAGTCATGTTCTGTGATTAGGTAGTTAGATAATAAAAATAGAGCTCTGAAATTAAGACCTCTTTATTCCTAATCCAGGGACTTTTCTGATTATATTAAGTTTAAAGAAAGTAATTTGCTTTGAGCAAACATTTAATTTTCATTGTAGCTGCTTTTTTCTCTAATCATTTTGTAGAGCCTGATGAATTTAAGTCCTTCATAGTAGTTTTCAGGTCAGTTAATAGTAAGGTTCATATCTCAACATGAGTAACTTCAAGTATATGTTTTGTAATTTAGTATTTCTACCGTAATTAATCAACATTCATTATTTTACTGAATGCCTATCAAATAATAAAGACTTACAGCCTGATTTCTACAAATAAGGATGTTGTATCCAAGTATCATAGAACTTCAAAAATCCTTCAGTTTATGTATTTTTATTGTAAGATATAAAATGTTGACTCCTAGACACACATAGTTCCTTTATAATTTATGCAACTTTGGACAAGACAGTTTTTCTATGTCTCAATTTTCTAATCTTTAAAATTGAACAATAATTTCATATATCTTATATAGATTTGCTCCCTGCCTATATGTCCAGTAGTTTTTCCCTTTAGGTATCCTCTTCGATGCTTTAAATTTTAGAAACATGCCGTTTTTAGTTCCTTAAAGATGAAATGTTCTCTTGTTTTCATATCTTTGCATATAGTGCCCTTCACTTAACCTCAGCTCCAGTGTTACTTTCTTGTGGTTTTCCCTAGTTTCACCTGAGGACTTAGTAACTTCTTTCTCCTTGTTTACACTCCATCTTCTACTTTGCTCCATTCTAAATCATGTTACTTTGTGTAGTACTTGTTTATTGGTACACATCTGTCTCTCTAATAAATTTAAATTGTATAAAAATGCAAGTCATACTTTTACATATATTTTTATCATTTTAACCTTAAGCAAAAATGATTAATTTTTATAACAATATGATATTGTTTGGATTTGTATCCCTGACCAAATCTCATGTAGAATTGGGTTGGGGGGACAGCTGATGGGAGGTGATTGAACAGGGGGTGGATTTCTTGTGGTTCTCATGATAGGAGTGAGTTCTCATGAGAGCTGATGGTTTAAAAAGTATGTGGCATTTCTCCCTTCACTCTCTTTCTCTCCTGCCATCATTTGAAGAAGATCCTTGCTTCCCCTTTGCTTTCCTCCATGATTGTCAATTTCCTAAAGCCTCCAAGTCATGCTTCCTGTAAAGCCTGTGGAACTGTGAGTCAATTAAACCTTTTTTCTTCATAAATTATCCAGTATCAGGTAGTTTTTTAGAGCAGCAAGGAAATGGATTAACACAGAATGCTTATCCAAATAGCCAGCATAATACTTTTTTTTTAAAGCATTGAATGATAATAAATATTTTGTTAGTGATGCCTCAGATGTGTTTTATCTTATGTTTTATCCATATAGCATAAAATGAAACAATGCATATTTTGAGTCTTTATTACCTTGAACCACCAATTTAAAAACGTTTTCAAATAACTCCTTTTCATAAAGGATCACATGATAGATACCAAATTATGGTGTTTTGTTTCTTGAGTGATTGGGTATTTTTCCTTTTATTAATATTTTAGTTAATGAGTTTTACTATTATTTGACATAATTTTATACCCCAATCCTAAAGTATAAATTATTTCAGTCACAACTATTTCTACTATATTTTCCTTAAGAAAATGAAACTTAAATAGAACATGCATGGCACCACCTAATTAATATCAATAGTTTACAGTTTAATTATCGTATAAAGCAGCTGTGTGAGGAAATCATACAATTTTGAGATTTTATGTTCTGGGTGTGATTTCTTTAAAAACAGGCACTAACTTTGAAAACAAGCACATGGCTTTTCACATGATGTTTGGCCATAGAAAGCAATTATTTGTGAAAATTTCATTGTATTACTTGCTCCTGAACCCTAACCCGTAGTCTGCCTCTTTTGTCTTTGCTTTTGCATTTGCCCCAGCTCTGAGTTCTCTTTTTCTTTGAAAATTGCAGTTATCTATGACTTAGTAGCTATTATATAGTAGTGCATGACACTCAATATTGTTTTCTATGTGCTAGATTTAAATCTAATACTTTATTTATGTTCACTCATTTAATGCCAATAACTATATTAGATATATGGAACTATTACTCTATTTTTAAAATGGGAAAACAGAGACATGGAAAAACGATGGTTGCTCTAGGTTACATAGCTAAATAGATTTTGGAGTTAAGACTGGATCACAAAAATAGCTGTTTTTCATTATACAATACTGTCTCTCTGCATGAGAAATACATGTATGAGAATATGCAAAAGAGATAACATCCTGCTGTGCTTCTACCAGTTTCAGAGTTGAATTCCTACTGCTTACATATAAGGTTTTGAAAAAGAAAATAATTTGTTGAAAATACATTGAAAACAGACTTGAGGTAACAGCTAAAATCTAAGGATAGGCTGCACGGTGGCTCATGCCTGTAATCCCAGCACTTCAGGAGGCCAAGGTGGGCGGATCATGAGGTCAAGAAATTGAGAACATCCTGGCCAGCATGGTGAAACCCCGTCTCTACTAAAAATACAAAAATTAGCCGGGTGTGGTGGCATGTGCCTGTGGTCCCTACTACTCGGAAGCTGAGGTGGAAGAATTGCTTGAACCCAGGAGACTGAGGTTGCAGTGAGCCGAGATTGTGCCACTGCACTCCATCCTGGCAACAGAGCAAGACTCTGTCTCAAAAACAACAACAACAATGAAAAAAACCCTAAGGATTAGGGTTCTTTTAGTATTATAAAGGTAAGGTTTCAGTGGCTTCTTCTTGAGTTCAAACAACTCAGGTTCAGTGACCTCCAGGTCAATTTGATTCTTCATTGAAGTTTAAATTTCCATAGGAATCATGGATCAATTTGGCCTGGGTCAAGTAAACATTTATGGATACTAGGGTAGACATGATGGCACCCTTAAATTATTCAGTCATTTTTAGAGATGAGGTAATCATTGTGAGCCAGGCAGCCACTATACTTGGTTTGTATTTTCCCAATACATAATGCAGCTTCTATGTCTTATGCAATGTGTTTGACTTTAAACAGAAATAAAATACCTTAGCTGAACTGTATACAAATTGAGACAAATTGCTTCTCCAGTCACTTATCTCTCCTTAATTTTATATACTAATGTTCTAAAAGCTACTTCTAGTTACATATTCAAGATAAATGAGACCCATGTAATACTGACAAAAAATTAGTTTTGATGATTAACAAGCAAATTGTTTAGTAGCAAAGATACACACTATGTGATTTTTGTTCAAAATTATAAGGTGAATTAATTTAGGAAAACAACTAATTCCCTTCACTTGTGATTTTCACAGTGGTGGTGTCTGTCACCAAGGTTGGAAACTACACTCAGTAGATATTAATTAAAGGGAAATATTCTCACTTATAAAAGCAGTGTTAAAGGCATTTTAACCTATTTATGCTGCTATAACAGAATACCACATACCAGGTAATTTAGATCAATAAAAAATTTATTTCTTATAGTTCTGAAGACTGGAGGGTCCGACATCAATGTGTCAACATCTGGTGAGTGTCTTCTTGCTGTTTCATTTAGTGGCACAGGTTTCAGAAGGGCAGAAGAGCATGAGAGAACAAGAGAGCAAGTATGACTAGAACTCATTTTTACAGCAAGTCCACTCTTGCTCTAACTAACACACTCCTGTGATAACATTAATCCATTAATGAACACAGAGCTATCATGACCTAATCATTTATTATTAGGTCCCACCTCTCAACATTGGGATTAAACTTCCAACCATAGCAAAAGGTAAGCCAGTACATCATACTCTAAAACCCTCTTGAATTATATGCATTTGCTAATAATTGTAAGAAGATGGATTATAGATCATCTCCAGGGTTGAAGGTTTGCCCTCTTACATTGAAGAAAAGTTATAGAGGCATCATTGTAATGTCACAAGTAATGTAAATCATTTCTAAAGTTGGTGGAGGTGAAATAGGGTTTAGTAAACTGCATTTGCTGAAGCAAGCTTTTCAATCTAATTAGTTTAAAGGCTTTGGGTACATTTTATGACCTTTGGAACAGTTATCCATTTGAAAAGGCTTTTGCCCCTTAGGCCTCTGTGAACTTTCTTCAGCAATTGAAAAAGTTAATATATAAAATTTTACCATATTTGATGTTTCATTTTTATGAAAGTTTTAGTCTAAAAAATAGCACTTAGGTTGGATAGATTATGATTAATCTAAGAAAGCAGCCTGAGTTTTTTTGTTTTTGTTTTCTGAGATGGAGTTTCGCTCTTGTTACCCAGGCTGGAGTGCAATGGCGCGATCTCGGCTCACTGCAACCTCCGCCTCCTGGGTTCAGGCAGTTCTCCTACCTCAGCCTCCTGAGTAGCTGGGATTACAGGCACACGCCACCATGCCCAGCTAATTTTTGTATTTTTAGTAGAGACGGGGTTTCACCATGTTGACCAGGATGGTCTTGATCTCTTGACCTCGTGATTCACCTGCCTCGGCCTCCCAAAGTGCTGGGATTACAGGCTTGAGCTACTGCGCCTGGCCAGCCTGAGTTTAAAGATGTCAATGTATTTTAAAATTTATTATTTGATGAGCAAAAAAAAAGAAAAAAAAAAAAGACAAATCATGGATGAGGCAATGGTAAAGAGGTCTTGCCAATTCAACTTTACCACACATTTAGACTGGTAATACAAATAAAACATATAAGACATTAGAGATGCTAGTTTTTCTTTCAGAATCTAACATATTCCACTATTTTGAAACAATGAACATCAAGATATATCCTAGAAGAACTGTGAGGTTACAAGTTTACTCTAGGTAGAATCCTGTGAAAATTCATTGACTTCTTGTTTCGTTGAGTTGAACATTTGAGGATAACTAATTAGAACACTTGACATATCAACTTGACAATATTTAAAATTAAGTGATTTATATGAAAATCCTTAGTATTATCATAGCGTTATTAGATTTGTTTACTTAGAGAAAGTATGTCATTAAGTTTGCTTCAAATTGTGTGCTTCCCACATGTGTGACTTGCCTTGGTACTCAAGACATGAAGTCAAATCAACAGCTATATGAGCATGACACATTTGTTTATAATCAAATGACTCAGTCATGTATGTCCAGTAATAACTTTAGTATACATAACATCTATGAAGCATTACACATTTCACCAATTTTCCCTCTAATATTCATCGTATATTAAACTGGAGTTATTACTTAACACCCCCTCTATGCATCCCATTCAACCTTATCTTCTTTTTATATCTACAATGTTGGTGAATTTTTCTATACTCCATCATGTAAGCCAATTAGAAAGTCTGAAATATTGAGTTACTTTCAAAGTCCTCTAAACAAAACCCCAGTAATGGAGGGTCATCACCTTTTACCTATAATGGAGTACTTTCTAATAGACTACTAATTAGTAGTCTGCTGGGTAATAGACTGCTAATTAGTACTTTCTAATTTCTCATGAAAACTTCTTTTAAATCTATACAAACTATAAAATTAGCTGACTGAAACATCAGAGAACAATCAAGACACTCAGAAATGAGGGAAATGTCTCAGAGTAAAGGGTTACACTTTGAGGTGAGCCTTAAATATGCCTCCATTTTTGGCCTCATTCTTAGTTATTCTTGCAGAGGCAAGACACCAAAGAATAAAATTGCAGTCACTGAGAAGTTAAATAATTAAATAGAGATTTCAACAATCATGAGGTGTTATGGTAGAAGAGGATCCAGGTCCACAAAAGAAATATCTGCTCCAGATTTTCAGTGGAGGCCTATGAAGGCCTCTGAAGACAACCTACACAGCTATGGTAAGTGCATTGCAACCAAGGACTGATAGAATTCCCTGCTTGTTAAAATATGGAGATATCTTAGTTTCTGTTCATTATAAAGTCAAGAATTTCAATCTCCATTAATTATGTAGGCCTTTAGTAATCTTCCAAGTATATTCTCCAACTTTTTCAAAGTCAGCCTCATAGGGCTTGACTGTGTCTCCACCCAAATCTCATCTAGAATTGTATTTCCCATAATTCCCACACGTCAGGAGAGGTACCCTGGGGGAAGTAATTGAATCATGGTGGCAGTTCTTTCACATGCTCTTCTCATAGTAGTGAAAAAGTCTCATAAGATCTGATGGTTTTACAAAAGGGCAGTTCTTTTGCACACACTCTCTTGACTGCCGCCATATAAGATGTGTTTGCTTTCCCTTCGCTTTCTGCCATGACTGTGAACCCTCCCCAGCCATGTGGAACTGTGAGTCAGTTAAACTTCTTTCCTTTATAAATTACCTGGTTTTGGGCATGTCTTTATTAGCAGAATGAGGACAAAATGATACAATAAATTGGTAGCAGGAGTAGGGTACGGCTGTAAAGATACCTGAAAACATGGAAGCAACTTTGGAACTGGATAACAGGCAGAGATTAAAACAGTATGCCAGGCTCAGAAAAAGATAAAACAGTGTAAAAAGTTGGGAACTTTCTAGAGACTTGGAGGGCTCAAAAGACAGGAAGATGTGGGAAAGTTTGGAACTTCCTAGAGATTTATTGAATGGCTTTAACCAAAGTGCTTATAGTAATACCCACAATAAAGTCAAGGGAGAGGTGGTTTCATATAGAAACAAGGAACTTGTTGGGAACCAGGTTAAAGATGACTCTTGCTATACGAAGAGATTGGCAGCATTTTGCCCCTGCCCTGGAGATGTGTGGAACTTTGAACTTGAGAGGGATGATTTGGGGTATCTTGTGGAAGACATTTCTAAGTGGCAAATTGTTCAAGAGGAAGCAGAACATAAAAGTTTAGAAAATTTGCAGCCTGATTATGCAATAGAAAAGAAAAACCCATTTTCTGGGGAGAAATTCAAGCCTGCTGCAGAAATTTGCATAAGTAAGGAGCCCATGGCTGTGAGGCCTCTCCAGCCATGTGGAACTGTGAGTCAGTTAAAATCTCTTTCCTTTACAAATTACTCAAAGTTGGGCATGTCTTTATTAGCAGGATGAGAACAGACTAACACACAGCCATAGTTTTGTGTTGCTGTGGTTTTTGGACTCAGAAAAGCCACTAAAAATTAAATTGGTAAGATAGCATAAATGTTGAGCCAAAGACTCTCAGGCAAATTTGTATAATTTTTGATTCCTTATTTAAGCAAAATGGGGTATAATATGGACAAATTACCATTTATATTTTTCCATGAGACTACAGCAGCTTTGTTCTCTGTGATGAAAACAAAACAAAAGATATATGTGGGACTATATGAAACTAAGAACTTCTGCATAACAATGGTAACAATCTATAAAATAGAATCCCTGCCTACAGATTGGGAAAAAACATTTGTAAACCAAATATTTGATGAGGGTTATAACCATGTATTTTAATATCTAAATTTTATTAACTCATGTAGCTTACTAGTAAGAAAACAAAAAATCAATTAAAAATGGGCAAATGACTTGCTGATACATTCTCCAAAGAAGACTTAACAAAGTACAATAGATAATAAAAAGATTATTAATCATCAGGGAAATTCAAATCAATGACACAAAATATGTCACCTCACAACTATTGGGATGGCTATTATAAAAAATATGGGGAGGGGTGGGGAAAATAAAAAATAAAGAGATAATAAAGGGCATACACACCATTTGTTTAATGTGAGAATATAGAGACAATGAAATACTTGAACACTGTTGTTAAGAATGTCGATTGGTACTGCCATTGTGAAAACAGTATGGCATTGCCTAAAGAAATTAAAAATAGAATTACCATATACTCCAGCAATCCCTCTCTGGGCATATCTGCAAAGAAAATCATCACCTCCTAAATATATCAGTCCCATGTTCATTGCAGAATTATTCGGAACAGCTAGATAGAGAAGCAAGTTAAGTTTTTATGGACAGACAAAAGGAAAATAAATTGTGGTATACATATATAAAGGAATATTATTCAGCCTTAGAAAAAGAAGGAGATTCTGCTATTTCCCACAATATGGATGAAACTGGAGGATATTGTGCTAAGTGAAACCAGATACAGAAAGAAAAAACATTACATGACTTCACTTACATGTGGAGTTTTTTTCTTTAATAAGTCAGATATACCAGAGACAGAGAATAAAGCAGTGTTTAACAGAAGCGGGAGGTGGAGAGGGAAAGGAAATGGGGAGATGGAGGTCAGAGGATACAAAATAACAAATATGTAAAATATACAAGTCTAGAGTCCCCTATGTACAGCATGAGGACTATAGTTAATAAATTTGTACTGCATTTTGGATTCCTGCTAAATGAGTATATTTTAGCTGCTCTTGCCACCAAAGCAAAAATCAAAAAATGGGTAAATATGTGAGATGACTGATAGGTTAATTTACTTCATTATAGTGACCATTTTACTGTCTGTGTATATCTCATAATGTCATATTTTATATCTTAAATGTACACAGTAAAATTTATTTTAAAATTATAATGTTTATTATGTATTACATGCTGCTTTAAAATATGTATACTTTGTAGAATGGCTAAGTTGAGCTAATTAACATATGCATTACTTCACAAACTATTTTTTGTGAGGCGAACACAAAATCTATTGTCATAGCAATTTTCAGTACAGTATATTGCTATTAACTACAGATACCATGTTGTACAATAGATCTCGACCTTATTTCTCTTATCTAACTGAAAATTTTGTATCCTTAGACCAGCATCTCCCCACTTTCCCCTAGGAACACAAACACAGGTCTTTAGTAACCAACACTCTACTCCCTGCTGCTATAAGTTCAACATTTTTAGATTCCGCATATACATGAGATCATGTGCTATTTGTTTTTTCTATGCCTGGATTATATTACTAGATGAAAAATAACCATATTTTAAAAAACATTCTAAAGAATTCCAGAATCCCCAGTATTTTCTCCAGGCCCAGCGATGTCTGTCTTTCTGTTAAGGAAAAGGAATTAGACTCCTACAGAATAGAATATGACTAGAGAGGAAAAATATGTAGGCTTAACCGTAGCCCAATATTTATATGCATGTATTTACATGCATGTCACTCACATTAGAATTCAAGTGGTCTCTTGTCTGAACCACTTGCATTCTAATGTGAGAGATGCATATAAACTAATCCTTACAATTAATAAGTACAAAATACAGGCATGGGTTAAGTGTTATTAAGAATAAGGAAGAAAGTAATTAGTTTTTCTTGGTAGTGGGTTAGAAGGAAAATCCTTTCTGGAAAGTTGAGGTCTCAGTTGGGCCTTTAAAATTAGTAAGTGATTGCTTGGAATGCAGCATTTCAGAACCTTATAAACAGCATCTTAAATGGCATAAAGTCATAAAAGTGAATAGATTGTTTAGAAATGCAACTAATTAAATATGGCTAAAGTGATCAGGGTTCAATATTAGGTCAGGGCATGGGATGTATAAAGATGGTAAATAATTTAAGAAGACTCTTAATTTATGGTAGAGAATTTAAGCTTGTCTTGCAAGTAGAATTGTACAACTGCAAGCAACATTATTCTCATTTTATTCTGTAATTGCACAATGAGGTAACCTTGCTTCAAGATATGACAGACCTATTCAGGATGATTAATGCAGGAAATGACACAATCCAGTTTGTATCAAAAATGACTCTGCCAAGAAAATGGAGGAGTAGGTTAGACATTGTTATCTAACAAACATAGTAGGCCAGGCATATATATAATTCTAAAAATGTCTGAAAAGTAAAAAAAAAAAAAAAAAAAGTAAAATTCATTTTAATAATGTTTTATTTTATCCAATATACCCATATTTTATGATTTTAATGTGTGATGAATAAGAAATTAATATTTTCTTTATATAATGACTGGTGTGTTTGCTTTGTTCTCATAGCATATTTGAATTTAGACTAGACATGAAATTTCAAGTATTCAAGAGTCACATGTGATTAGTGCCTTCTACACTGGATAACAAGGGATAAATGGTTAAAGCCTTAGAAATGAATAAATATATGATTTTATTTTTAGAAAACAACATTGATGAGGGTTAAAACTAGAGTTTTGCAGTTAGAATGGTGAGAAGTCAACTGAAGAGATTATTTAAAAAATTTAATCAACAGAATCTGGTTATATATTGTAAGTGAGAAGTGAGAAAAAGAATCATATCTGAGATGTTACTATTGTTGACTGCTGTAGAGGCTTAGGTTTGCAAGGAAAGATATTGAATTTGGTTTGGTATATGAATGTTTATACAACTTTGGTATTGAGAAATAACATACATAAATCATAAGAGCTATGATTTTGGAGCTATTGAATTAAAAGTAGAAGTTAATCCACATAGATAAATTGTCAGCACATTAGAGAAGGAGAACAAAGAATGGAACCCTAATGAATACCAGCCTATATAGTATTTAAGTAAAAAGAAGAACAACAAAAGAAACAATATTCTGAGATACGGAATGAGAAACAGAAAGGAAAGTACTTAAAGGAAGAAAAAATTGTATGGAGGGACATGGGGAAGCAAAAAGTTTCAGTGAAGAATATGAGAACTAGAAAAAGAACAAGAAAATTAAATGTGGTAATTAGATCATTGGTTGTATTTGAAAAAATCACTTGCATACTTCTGGTTTCTTTATCTATATTACCATAGAAAGTACAATAACCTAAATTACATTCTGCATGGCATAGAAAATGGTAAGGTAGATGCTCCACATATCTTACCATATGTAAGTTTACCAATAAGTCAGGGAGGAGATTACCAGTCATTTTAATGGTGATGCTTAGTGAGATCAAGTGACCTGCAAAGGTTATCCTCCCATTAATGACATATCTGAGTTGGAACCCAGGTAGACTTTTACAAAATCTTGTGCTGTTCCTCCTATACTGTGTTGCATTTTCCAAATTTCTGACAATATTTACTCTCACATTTGCCTTTTATTGCAATATTTTATATCTTCTTATCTGAAGAAACTCCAAGCGAGCAAAGCTGGGGAAAATATAAGATTGCTAGAGGATGGAACACTTAATATTGAGCACAGAAACAAAGGTTAAGAAAAAGACATCTGTCTAGAATCAAGCATCAGGGTTGCTTATTCAGTTCACCCATGTTTGGAATGCAGTGTGCATGGCTGCACTTTCTAGCTTTCTTGAGGTCACCATGGTCTGCTAGTGCTTCCTTCTTGAATAATGTATGTTTGGCCCAGAAAATGACCTTACCTTTTAGCTAACAACTTTTATATTGAAAAGTTTATGGCGTTAAAGTCAAACAAAAAAAATGTGTTAATACATTGTTGTTTTTGTTTACTAAATGTCATTTTAAGAGTATTTACCATAATGTTTAATTTTAATAAGAATTGTGGAAATATCAACATAAATTTATGTATCTGGGAATTATTTCATTTTTTTTTTATTTTTGTCAAGTAATTTAGTCTTGAATTTTTCAAAATGTATGAGTAAATATTTAATAGTATGTTAGACTTTGTTGTCTAACAAAGTTCCAGCCCAAAAAAAATCAGGTCAGGGTTCCCTGCCAGCAAAATCACATCTGCCCAGGCTTCTGATGTCATGAATTTAGATGTTTCAATCATATCACTTATTTAATTTGAAGGTCCCCTTGAGGATATTGAGGAATACAACCTGAATTACATTAACCAGGTTTCAACTGGAAATTGCATAATAATGGAGTATATGGCTTTATTTTGCCCCAGAAAGAAAGGAATTGTGACATTCCATTAGACCTGGAAATATACTGAAAACTACACTTCCAGATACTGAAATTTAACCCTTCTCTTGTGCATGTCCTTAAATGTCACTTCATTCTTAAAATGGTCCCCTATCTCCAACTAGATGTAATCTTTTCATATTCTTCTAAGTAGCAAATATTGAGAGCATTTTGTGGCATTCATCACATTCAGCCCTTTTTTTTTTTTTTTTTTTTTTTTTTTTTTAAGACAGGCTCTCACTCTGTCATTCATGATGGAGTGCAGACATCATAGCTCACTGCAGCCTTGCCCTGTAGGCTCAAGTGATCTCCTGACCTTAGCCTCCTGAGTAGATGGGATTACAGACGTGTGCTTCCAGGCCTGGCTAATTTTTTTTTTTTTAACTTTTGTGGAGGTGAAGTCTTGCTATGTTAGCCAGGATGGCCCATATTGAGTCTTATCGAAGAGATTGGTCTTCTATTACTATAATGTACTCTAATAGATTAAGATTTGTGAAAGCTATAATCATTTTCTGTTTATTAAGGGATGTGCTGTGGCACTTAGCTTCTGTTTCACATACTCAGTAGGTACTTGATAAATGCTTTTGTCTATTTTTGAAACAAAGGTGTAAATTAGTGTTGTCTTTTTGGGCAAGTATGGTAAAATCAACAAATATTTGAAAACTATATCTTTCTTTACATAAAATTACCTGGATCTCAATTTCCTGTCTTGCCTTAGTTCCCACCAGTTTTCATCTTGTAATGGTTATCTCCTAGAACCAAATCACATTATTACTTGAAAACAGTGCCTTATCTCCTGGCCTTTGCTTATGTGGTTGCTGTTTCCTGAAATACCATGATATGTGTGAGAGAGAGAGAGAGAGAGAGAGAGAGAGAGAGAGTGAGTGTGTGTGTGTGTGTGTGTGTGTGTGTGTGTGCGTGCGCGCGCATGCGCGCGCAGAGTAATCCTTACTCTGCTCTTGATAGAACAAGTGCCTTAAATTATAATGTTATTCGAGTCTCATAACAATATTACAGCTGAGATGCTATTTTAATTTTCATGTGATAGATAAAAGATGAGACTTCTTTTGTCTTGAGATAAAATCAGTTAATCTATCCAAGCTTATGCAAGCAAAAATGGCAATATGTAAGTTAACACCTGTACCAGAGTCAAGCCCTGTCAGACAGCTATGCCCACTTGAACTAAGCCATTTCCCATGAAACTAAGAAGCATAATGGCTAAGATGAACCCTCTTGGTCCCATTTAAACAAAACATGATTATATTCATATTTTATTTATTTTTCTTTTCTTTTGTTTATTGCATTTTAGGTTTAATCATTTTCTTTTTTCTTTAAAATTTTTAATTTCAATTTATGTGTATACATAATAGGTATATATATTTATGAGATACAGGAAATATTTTCATACAAGTATACAATGCATAACAATCACATCAAGGATAATGGGGTATCTATCCCCTCAAGAATTTATCCTGTGTGTTACAAAGAATCCAATTATGCTGCTTTGTTATTTTTAAATATATATAATTTTATAACTATTGTTTTTATATTCCTTTAGTTATTTTTAAATGTACAATGTAATTGTTATTGACTTTAGTCACGCTGTTGTGGTGTAAATAATTTGTCTTATTAATTCTTTATGATTTTAGTACATATTAACCATCCCCACCCCACCACCAGCCCCTCGCTATCCTTCTTAGCTTCTGGTAACCATCCTTCTACTCTGTATGCCCATAAGATTAATTGTTTTGAATTTCATGCAATATTTGTTTTCTGTTTGTGCCCAGCTAACTTCACTTAACATAATGATCCATGCATGTTGTTTCAAATAACAGGATCTCATTCTCATTTTTGTGGCTGAATAGTACTCCATTGTGTATATGTATCACATTTTCTTTATCCATTTATTTGTTGATGGACTTAGGTTGCTTTCAGAAATCTTGACTATAGTGAATAGTGCTGAAACAAACATGGGAGTGTAGATATCTCATTGACATGCTGATTTCCTTTCTTTTGGGCATATGACTAGGACTGTTACTGTTGGATCATATAGCAGTTCTATTTTTAGGTTTTCAGGAATCTCTAAACTATTCTCCACAGTGATTTTACTAACTTACATTCCTACTAACAGTGTACAAGGATTCTCTTTTCTTCACATACTTGCCAGCATTTGTTATTACTTGCCTTGGATATAAGCCATTTTAATTGAGGTGAGATGATATCTTAGTGTAGTTTTGACTTGCATTTCTCTGATGATCAGTGATGTTGAGCACCTTTTTATATGCCTATATGCCTTTTTTTTTTTTTTAAAGATGAGGTTTCACCATGTTGGTCAGGCTGGTCTTGAACCACCGACCTCAGGTGATCCGCCTGCCTTGTACTCCAAAGTGCTTGGATTATAGGCATGAGCCACCATGCCTGGCATCCTGTATGCCATTTGTAGGTCTTCTTTTGCAAAACGTTTAATCTTAAAAAATCTTTTAAGATTCTTTGTCCATTTCTAAAATCAAATTATTCAACTTTTTCCTGTAGAGTTGTTTGAGCACGTTATATACTCTGTCAGATGGATAGTTTGCAAACACTTTCTCCTTTTCTGTGGGTTGTTCTTTACTTTGTTGATTATTTCCTTTGCTGTGCAGAAGGTTTTTAACCTGACATACCATTTGTCCAAGTTTGCTTTAGTTGTCTCTGCTTATGGGGTATTACTCAAGAAATTTTTTGCCTTGATAATGTCCTGGAAAGTTTCTCTAATGATTTTTGTAGCAGTTTCATAGTCTGAGGTCTTCAATTTAAGTATTTTTTATCATCCATTTAGATTTGATTTTAGTAGATAGTGAGAGTTAGGGATCTACTTTTACTTTCTGCATAGGGATATCCAGTTTTCCCAGCACCGTTTATTGAAGAGGCTGTCTTTTCTCCAGGGTATGTTCTTGGCACCTTTGTCAAACATGAGTTGACTATAGGTGTGTGGATTTGTTTCTGGGTTCTCTGTTTAGTTCCATTGGTCTATGTGTCTGTTTTTATGCCAGTACCATGCTGTTTTGCTTACTATAGCTCTGTAGTGAAATTTGAAGTCAGGTAATATGATTCCTCCATTTTTGTTAATTTTACTAAGAATAGCTTTGGGTATTCTGGGTCTTTTGTGATTAAATATAGATTTTAGGATTTTTTTTTTTTTGCAGCCGGGGATGGTGGGTCATCGCTGTAATCCCAGTACTTTGGAAGGCTGAGGTGGGTGAACTCCTTGAGCCCAGGAGTTCAGGACCAGGCTGGGCAACACAGTGAAACCCCATCTTCACAAAAAAATACAAAAAGTTAGCCAGGCATGGTGGCATGTACCTGTAGTAGCAGCTACTTGTTAGGCTGAGGTAAGAGGATCCCTTGAGTCCGGGAGGTGGAGGTTGAAATGAGCTGAGATCATGCCACTGTACTCCAGCCTTAGTGTCAGTGAGACCCTGTCTAAATACAACAAAAATAAAATAAAATATATCATGTTTTTCTATTTCTAAGAAGAATATCATTGCTATTTTGATAGAAATGTCATTAAATTTGCAGATTGCTTTGATTACTATGAAAATTTTAACAAAGTTTTTTTTTCCAGTCTGTGAACATGGAATTTTAAATATTTTTTGTGTGGTCTATAAGTTCTTTTATTGGTGTTTTATAGCTTTCATTATACAGGACTTTCACTTCCTTGGTTAATTTCTACATATGTAATTTTATTTGTGACTATTGCAAATGAGATTACTTTTTAATTTTTCAGATTTTTCACTATTGACAAATGCTACTGATGTTTGTTTGATTCTTTATCCTGAAATAGACTTAATCTTCAAAAACAAACTGTGTAAGATTTCTAAACTTTTGAGAAGATCTGGCAACATACATTAGTTTTTGTTTTTGACCGAACAATAAACAGTGCACACATTTATAAGTGAAAAACAACAAATTGACTAGCCATAAATTTTTAGACCATTTATTAACAAATTATTTTTAGAAAATTATTTCTGCAGTTCTCAACAAAGGAACATTACATGTGTAATTTATTTGGTTTTGTCTTGTTTTCAAAAGGTTTTTTTTAAAAAAATTGTTTGCCTGTTTGCTTTTAAAACATTTTTTGATACATTTAAAACATTTTCTGATACATATACAGAGGGTTCATGTGGTATTTTTATATATACATACAATATGCAATGATCAAATTAGGGTATTTAGAATATCTAATGCTTTGAATATGTATCATTTCTTTATTTGGGGACATCTCAAGTCTTTTAGCTGTTTTGAAATATATGATATATTGTTGTTTATTTTAGTCACCTTACCTACTGTGCTATCAAACACTATAAAACTGCCACATAAGTGGAAATATGTGATATTAGTCTTTCTCTGCTTGACTTATTGCACTTAACATAATGCCCCTCAATTCTATCCCTGTTGCTGCAAATGACAGGATTTCATTGTTTAAATGGCAGAATAGCATTACATTTTATATATTTATATATATATACACACACACATTATATATACTCTATATTGTATATATATACAATATATACAGTATATATACTGTATATACCATATATTATACAATACATTGTATGAACGTGTGTGTGTGTGTGTGTGTGTGTGTGTGTGTGTAAAACCATGGCTAAGAATCTTTATCCATGAATGAATGACTCATGAATGGATGACTGGAATAAGTGTGTGTGTGTGTGTGTGTGTGTGTGTGTGTGTGTGTGTGTGTGTGTATTAAGTGAACCTGACAGTAGTGTTGGTGGGCCAACCCTCATTTTACCAGGTGGCACACATGGGTGCCAGCAGTGGCAGCAGTGGGCTAGACAAGGCACTCCCCAGGTTCCCAAGTGGCATGTGTGAGAGTGAGTGCCATACGTTGTGGTGGTGGCAGAATGGGAAGGTCATCCCAGGCCCCAGGAGGAGTGTGTGGATAATGCAGATGCTGGTGGATCAGGCATATTAATCCTCAGGTTCTCAGCTGACATGGGCAAGTACTGGCAGGATAGGAAGGCTCCTTCTCAGGCCCTGGGTAGGAATGAGGGGATGCTGGTGGTGGCAGACAGGTTGGGTCAATCCCCAGGTCTTCAGATAATGCATGTGGGCATTGGTGGGCATATGTAGGGTGGGCCGATCTGTCCTCAGACCTTCAATCACACGCTGTGGCAGGTGTGTCTGGTCAATTTTTCCAGTTTCTGGGAACTGAGAAAGGCACTCTTCGGTTTCTAGGAAGCTGTGCACAGGTGGCAGCAGGAGGAACAAGTTGATACCTAGACCCTTGCACAGTGCAATGACCCTGGAAGAGGCAGTGCTGAGTAATATGGGCCTGGTTTCAGTCCCCGCTGTGGTGTGCATCAGTAGCAGGCTGTTTTGGGCAGGACAGGGTGATCTGCCGGCCCTCTATGGTATGCTCAGGTGCTTGCTGGCTGTAGTCAGCCTGAGCCTGTTAGTGCATGTGTAGTGGAAATATTTGCTTTTTCACAGCTTCGCTAAGGTATAATTTATATACAAATGAGTGTACATATTTAGTGCATACAATTTTATAAATTTAGACATATGTAAACACTCAAGTAATTTTAAAGTTTAACATCTCCATATTTCAAAAAGACATATCTGTCATAAAAATATTATAATAATTTATATGAGAATTTTTATGTGTGTGTTAAGGATATAAGCTACTTGGTTAATATTTTTATAAGTAAGTTACTTCAAACCATTGGTGAATTCTCACAAGCCAGTCATTGAATTACTAACAGAATATGAAAACAAGTATTGAGTTTAGTACACCTATAAGAAACAAAGATATTTTAGTGGAATTTAAATTTCCTTTAGTGTATAGATATAATCAGGTAAAACATTGAAAATATTGTATCAGAAAAAAACTAAATTTTTCATTTTAAATATGTCAGTGACAACACTTTTATTACCTTTTCCACAACCTCACTGAGTATTTGTCATTGAAAACTAATTTCTATTTGAACTTTTCTCTCTTTTTTGGAATTCTTCAAAAGAACTTTATTAAAACTAATCTATGCCTAATTTGGCTCTGCAACTTTCTAAAATACTTAAAGATGTCTTTTGTATCTATAAAATGCACCCTTAGCCTCCTGTCCCTTTTTTGCTTCTGTCTAATAATGATAATGATGCAATGTAAATAGATTAATTTGTGTAGGGTGGTTGAGACATGTCTAAATCACTCCTCCACACCACCTGGTTTGTTAATTCAGCTTGCTCATATGTTTAGATTTTGTTTTATTAACTTTCCTAGAAGCCACTATTTGTAGTTGTTTTTTTTTTTCAGTTGAGAATAAGACAAATATAACCCTTCAGTAACATTAGTTCCAGCTCAATTATTATGATTATTTATGGTCATGATTTAATTTAAAAATTCTCTTGTTAAACATCCTGAACTTAATTTTTTACTGATTCTCAAGTAATCATGTTTCTTCCTTATTAAAAAATATTTTAAAGACGAATTTACTCCAATTTTCTAATGGAAATGCTCACAAACCTTCACAGATTTTAAGATATATGAAAATCAGTTAAGGATTTCACATAACCAGGATTCCAATTTTCCATCTAGCTTTGGCTGCCACCATTTTTGCTATTATAATTGATTCTTCAGTGGAGCCATACCACATTTTCCCTGAAAATACCTTCTTTGTCTTTGCACATATTGTTCACGCTTTCTAGAATAACTCAAACCATTTTTGTTGTCCTGATTTATTTTTTAAAGCTCAGATCAAAATGACACCTCTTGAAGAAAACCATTGCTAATTTCCTTAGCTATAGTTGGCCACTCTGCTCTGTACCTGCTAGACATTGTGTAAACTTCTCTTTTAGAAAGTCTTGTCTACAAGACATGGAGCATATATATATATATATATTCTATTTTATCAATTTTTAAGTCTTTGGGAATCAATACAGAATCTTGTATATCTTCATTACTGTAATAGCAATATTTCTAATTCAATATGCTTATTATACCAGAAAATATACTATGTCTCTTAGATGGCTGATTTAACATAGGAGCCCTTGAAGTGGGTATTATTATAACCCCTGATTTATTGGTATGAAAGAGTCAGAGAGGTGGTTTAATTTACTCATGCTCACATTATAGTTAACAGTGTAGCCAAAATTTGAACCAAGATTATCTGGCTCTTGAGAGAGCCTCTTTTATTGCGCATTATGTCATAAGACATACCGAGTAACTTGTGGGGTATTGATTTGCTAGAGAGATGCACTCGATACAGTATATAAAAAGTTAGTGAGCTTAATGAATAGATGTCAGGAATAAAAACTGTAAGGTTAAGTGAAAAAAGAAAAACCAATAGGCTTTTTGTTTACATATAAATCACTTAACATGAATAATTATTTGGTACTATAAGAAATGATGTATGCTTTATGTAGCAATAGGGAATAAATATATAACTGCTTCATTCTCAAGGCAAAATAAACGCCTTCGCAGTCTGACAGAATTGATTCGCCATTTGCTTTGCAACTTAAGACTTGTTGGGCTTTGAATGCATTGCAGTGGCCATGCTCATTTCAAATGTTTACACACATACACTCTCTACCAAATATGTAACTCTGTACCCACCACTCGAAGTATCTAGACAGGAAATTTTACCCATGACTTTGCATCATAGAAGTTACTACCTTTCTCCGTTCAAGAAAAATTTGGAGATCAGAGATACATTATCTTCTAAAAATCCTTTATTGTTCATTAATCTTAGTGTCTTTTCTTCTTTGCCTTCTTGTGATAACAAGAAGTATAAATGGTAGCAACCAATTCTTACCATTTCCTGCAGCCTGTAATATAGTTTGTACTGTTACCCTCTTCCTTTTATTTATTTATTTATTTTTAATTTTTATTTAATTTTATTTTTTATTGCATTTTAGGTTTTGGGGTACATGTGCAGAACGTGCAAGATAGGTGCATAGGTACACACATGGCAGTGTGTTTTTCTGCCTTCCTCCCCTTCACCCACATTTGGCATTTCTCCCGAGGCTATCCCTCCCCAGCTCCACCCCCACTGTTCCTCCCCATTCCCCCCAATAGACCCCAATGTGTAGTACCCCCCTCCCTGTGTCCATGTGTTCTCATTTTTCCTCACCCGCCCATGAGTGAGAATATGTGGTATTTCATTTTCTGTTCTTGTGTCAGTTTGCTGAGAATGATGTTCTCCAGATTCATCCATGTCCTTACAAAGGACACAAACTCATCATTTTTGATTGCTGCATAATATTCCATGGTATATATGTGCCACATTTTCCCAGTTCAATCTATCATTGATAGGCATTTGGGTTGGTTCCAGGTCTTTGCTATTGTAAACAGTGCTGCAGTGAACATTCGTGTGCATGTGTCCTTATAGTAGAATGATTTATAGTCCGTTGGATATATACCCAGTAATGGGATTGCTGGGTCAAATGGAATTTCTATTTCTAAGGCCTTGAGGAATCGCCCACTGTCTTCCACAATGGTTGAGCTAATTTACACTCCCACCAACAGTGTAAGAGTGTTCCTATATCTCCACATCCTCTCCAGCATCTGTTGTCTCCAGATTTTTTAATGATCGCCATTCTAACTGGCATGAGATGGTATCTCAATGTAGTTTTGATTTGCATCTCTCTAATGACCAGTGATGATGAGCATTTTTTCATATGTTTGTCGGCCTCATGTATGTCTTCTTTTGTAAAGTGTCTGTTTATATCCTTTGCCCATTTTTGAATGGGCTTGTTTGTTTTTTTCCCGTAAATCTGTTTGAGTTCTTTATAAATTCTGGATATCAGCCCTTTGTCAGATGAGTAAACTGCAAAGATTTTTTCCCATACAGTTGGTTGCCGATTCACTCTAGTGACTGTTTCTTTTGCTGTGCAAAAGCTGTGGAGTTTGATTAGGTCCCATTTGTCTATTTTGGCTTTTGCTGCCAATGCTTTTGGTGTTTTGGTCATGAAGTCCTTGCCTACTCCTATGTCCTGAATGGTTTTGCCTAGATTATCTCCTAGGGTTTTATGGTGCCAGGTCTTATGTTTAAGTCTTTAATCCATCTGGAGTTAATTTTAGTGTAAGGTATCAGGAAGGGGTCCAGTTTCTGCTTTCTGCACAAGGCTAGACAGTTTTCCCAAAACCATTTATTAATCAGGGAATCCTTTCTGCATTGCTTGTTTTTGTCAGGTTTATCAAAGACTGTATGGTTGTAGATATGTTGTGTTGCCTCTGATGCCTCTGTTCTGTTCCATTGGTCTATATCTCTGTTTTGGTACCAGGACCATGCTGTTTTGATTACTGTAGCCTTGTAGTATAGTTTGAAGTCTGAGTGTGATGCCTTCCGCTGTGTTCTTTTTGCTTAGAATTGACTTGGCTATGCGGGCTCTCTTTTGGTTCCATATGAAGTTCATGGTGGTTTTTTCCAGTTCTGTGAAGAAATTCAATGGTAGTTTGATGGGGATAGCATTGATTGTGTAAATTACTTTGGGCAGTATAGCCATTTTCACGATATTGATTCTTCCTAACCACGAACATGGAATGTTTCTCCATCTGTTTGTGTCCTCTCTTATTTCGTTGAGCAGTGGTTTGTAGTTTTCCTTAAAGAGGTCCCTTACGTTCCTTGTGAGTTGTATTCCTAGGTATTTTATTCTCTTTGTAGCAATTGTGAATGGTAGTTCACTCTTGATTTGGTTCTCTTTAAGTCTGTAATTGGTGTATAGGAATGCTTGTGATTTTTGCACATTGATTTTATATCCTGAGACTTTGCTGAAGTTGCTTATCAGTTTCAGGAGCTTTTGGGCTGCGGTAATGGGGTCTTGTAGGTATACTATCATGTTGTCTGCAAATAGAGACAATTTGGCTTCCACCTTTCCTATTGGAATACCCTTTATTTCTTTTTTTGTGCCTGATTGCTCTGGCTAGAAATTCCAGTACTATGTTGAATAGGAGTGGTGAGAGAGGGCATCCTTGTCTAGTGCTGGATTTCAAAGGAAATACTTCTAGTTTTTGCCCATTCAGTATGATATTGGCTGTTGGTTTGTCATAAATAGCTTTTATTACTTTGAGATATGTTCCATCAATACCGAGTTTATTGAGCGTTTGTAGCATAAAGGGCTGTTGAATTTTGTCAAATGCCTTCTCTGCGTCAATTGAGATAATCATGTGGTTTTTGTTTTTGCTTCTGTTTATGTGGTGAATTACATTTATAGACTTGCGTATGTTGAACCAGCCTTGCATCCCTGGGATGAATCCTACTTGATCATGGATAAGTTTTTTAATGTGCTGTTGCAGTCGGTTTGCCAGTATTTTATTGAAGATTTTTGCATCTATGTTCATCATGGATATTGGCCTGAAGTTTTCTTTTCTTGTTGAGTCTCTGCTGGGTTTTAGTATCAGGGTGATGTTGGTCTCATAAAATGATTTGGGAAGGGTTCCCTCGTTTTGAATTATTTGGAATAGTTTCAGAAGGAATGGTACCAGATCCTCTTTGTGTGTCTGGTAGAATTCAGCTGTGATCCCATCTGGACCTGGGCTTTTTTTGTGTGGTAGGCTCTTAATTGCTGCCTCAACTTCAGACCTTGTTATTGGTCTATTCATAGTTTCGGCTTCCTCCTGGTTTAGGCTTGGGAGGACACAGGCGTCCAGGAATTTATCCATTTCTTCCTGGTTTACTAGTTTATGTGCATAGAGTTGTTTATAGTATTCTCTGATGATGGTTTGAATTTCTGTGGAATCTGTGGTGATTTCCCCATTATCGTTTTTTATTGCATCTATTTGGTTGTTCTCTTTTTTCTTTTTTGTCAGTCTGGCTAGTGGTCTGTCTATTTCATTGATCTTTTTGAAAAACCAGCTCTTGGATATATTGATTTTTTGAAGGGTTTTTATTGTCTCTATCTCCTTCAGTTCTGCTCTGATCTTAGTTATTTCTTGCCTTTGGCTAGGTTTTGAGCTTTTTTGATCTTGCTCGTCTAGCTCTTTCAATTTTGACGATAGGGTGTCAATTTTGGATCTCTCCACTCTTCTCGTGTGGGCACTTATTGCTATATATTTCCCTCTACAGACTGCATTAAAGGTGTCCCAGAGATTTTGGTACGTTGTGTCTTCATTCTCGTTGGTTTCAAAGAACTTCTTTATTTCTGCCTTCATTTCATTGTTTATCCAATCAACATTCAAGAGCCAGTTGTTCAGTTTCCATGAAGCTGTGTGGTTCTGAGTCATTTTCTGAATTCTGAGTTCCAATTGGTTGCACTATGGTCTGAGAGACTGTTTGTTATGATTTCAGTTGTTTTGCCTTTGCTGAGGAGTGCTTTACTTCCAATTATGTGGTCAATTTTGGAGTAGGTGTGATGTGGTGCTGAGAAGAATGTATATTCTGTGGATTTTTGGTGGAGAGTTCTGTAAATGTCTATCAGGTTTGCTTTTTCCAGGTCTGAGTTCATGTCCTGGATATCCTTGTTAATTTTCTGTCTGGTTGATCTGTCTGATATTGACAGTGGAGTGTTAAAGTCTCCCACTATTATTGTGTGGGAGTCTAAGTCTCTTTGTAAGTCATTAAGAACTTGCTTTATATATCTGGGTGCTCCTGCATTGGTTCCATATATATTTAGAATCATTAGCTCTTCTTGTTGTATCGATCCTTTTACCATTATGTAATGTCCTTCTTTGTCCCTTTTGATCTTTGTTGCTTTAAAGTCTATTTTATCAGAGACGAGAATTGCAACTCCTGCTTTTTTTTGCTCTCCATCTGCTTGCTAAATTTTCCTCCATCCCTTTATTTTGAGGCTTTCTGTATCCTTGCATGTGAGGTGGGTTTCCTGGATACAGCACACCAATGGGTTTTGTTTTTTTATCCAATTTACCAGTCTGTGTCTTTTGATTGGTGCATTTAGCCCATTTACATTTTGGGTTAATATTGTTATGTGTGAATTTGGCACTACCATTTTGATGCTAGCTGGCTGTTTTGCCCATTGGTTCATGTAGATTATTCTTCTTGTTGATACTTTTTAGCATTTGGTATGTTTTTAGAATGGCTGGTACTGGTTGTTTCTTTCTATGTGTAGTGCCTCTTTCAGGAGCTCATGTAAAGCAGGCCTAGTGGTGACAAAATCTCTGAGTTCTTGCTTGTTCGTGAAGGATTTTATTTTTCCTTCACTTATGAAGCTCAGTTTGGCTGGATATGAAATTTTGGGTTGAAGGTTCTTTTCTTTAAGGATGTTGAATATTGGCCCCCACTCTCTTCTGGCTTGTAGATTCTCTGCTGAGACATCTGCTGTGAGTCTGATGGGCTTCTCTTTGTGGGTGACCCAACCTTTCTCTCTGGCTGCCCTTAGTATTTCCTCCTTCATTTCAACCCTGGTGAATCTGACGATTATGTGCCTTGGGGTTGCTCTTCTTGCAGAGTATCTTTATGGTGTTCTCTGTATTTCCTGGAGTTGAGTATTGACCTGTCTTGCTAAGTTGGGGAAATTTTCCTGGATAATATCCTGAAGAGTATTTTCCAGCTTGGATTCATTCTCTTCATCACATTCTGGTACAGCTATCAAATGTATGTTGGGTCTCTTCACATAGTCCCACATTTCTTGGAGATTTTGTTCATTTTTTTTTGCACTGTTTTCTCTAATCTTGGTTTCTCGTTTTATTTCATTGAGTTGATCTTCAACTTCTGATATTCTTTCTTCTGCTTGGTCAATTCGGCTGTTGAAACTTGTGCATGCTTCGCGAAGTTCTCGTGTTGTGTTTTTCAGCTCCTTCAATTCATTCATATTCCTCTCTAAGTTGTCCATTCTTCTTATCAATTCCTCGAATCTGTTTTCAAGATTCTTAGTTTCTTTGCACTGATTTAGAACATGTTCTTTTAGCTCACTGAAGTTTCTCATTATCCAGTTTCTGAAGTCTGATTCTGGTATTTCGTCACACTCATTCTCCATCCAGCTTTGTTCCCTTGCTGGTGAGGAGTTTTGATCCTTTGTAGGAGGTGAGGTGTTTTGGTTTTGGGTGTTTTCCTCCTTTTTGCGCTGGTTTCTTCCCATCTTTATGGATTTATCCACCTGTCATCTTAGTAGTTGCTAATTTTTCAATTGGGTCTCTGTGTGGACATCCTGATTGTTGATGATGAAGTATTTCTGTTACTTAGTTTTCCTTCTAATGGTCTAGCCCCTCTGCTGTATGAGTGCTGAGGTCCACTCCAGGCCCTGCTTTTCTGGGGTATCCCTGTAGCAGCTGTGGAACAGTGAGGGATGCTACGTTTCTTCTTCTGCTGTCTTTGTTCCAGAATGATGCCCGCCAAATGTCAGTCTGATTAGCCCTTTTTTGGGGTGACTCTTTGGACATACAGGGGTTAGGGAGCTGCTTGAGGAGATGTTCTGTGCTTTATAGGAGCTGCAGTGCTGAGCTGTGAGCTCTGTTGTTCATTCAGGGTTGTTGGGAGGATGTGTTTATGTCAGCTGCAACAGAACTCATAACCCCCCCCCTCCCCTCCCTTAGATGCTCTGTCTTAGAGAGTTGGGGCTTTCTTTATGAGTATCTGTTGCCCTGTCCTGCCCCGCTATGAGGCATTCTATTCACTATTTGCCTGCCGGGGCTCCGCCCTGCTAGCGTGGGTCCTCCCTGATGCGGGAGGGCTCTGTTCTGCTGTCGAGCACTCTGCCCCACTGGTGGAGTCTCTCTGTTATGGCAGGTTGCCTTGGCAATGGCAGGCTGTGTCAGCCCTGGGTGGTACTTCAGTAGGGGCGGATTGCGTCTGTACTGGTGGATGCCCCTCCTCCACCTGGCTGCACCGTCCTAGATATCGGCAGCAAAACTCAGTCCTGAGCACCTCCAATCACCACCCTGCTTGTCCCCATGAGGGTTAGACCCGCTGAGCCCCGATCACCCAGCTCCCTGCCTCAGAGTTCATCCTCTCTCTCTCTCTCTTCCTCTCCCCAAGCTGAACGGTCAACTCTCTCATTGGCACCCCAGTAGCCTGCTGATAGAGCACTGGGGTCCGTGCAATCTCCCATGCCACTGCCCACTGCACTGGCTCAGATCATGTTTCCCAGGAATCTCCTGGTCTGGCTCATTGTCCAAGTCCCATTCAATCAGATGGACATGCCAATCTGCCCTTCCAAATCTCAGATTGCCGGTTTAACAGGGCACAAGGACCAGTGAGTTCCATGCTGTGTCCCACTGCGCTACGGCACTGGCGGAACCAGCCACGCGAGCTGGCTGCGCTAGCATCCTGTGTCTCTCCCACACCTGGGACTTTCAGTGCTCTTTGGGCAAAAAAGGTCCATCCGAGAATGCGGCTAGGACTCACCCTCTGCGCCTTCACTGAGAGCTGCAATCCTGTGTCACCTCTACAACGCCATCTTGGAAGCCTCCTGATTAGTCTTTTTTTGAGGTGCTTCTTTGGATATTCAGGGGTCAGGGAGCTGCTTGAGGACATGGTCTGTATTTTATAGGAGCTCAAGTGCTGAGCTGTTAGCTCCATTGTTCATTCAGGGCTGTTATGCAGGTGCTTTTATGTCTTTCTTTATGAGTACCCATTGCACTGTCCTGCCCAGCTAGGAGGCAGTCTAGTCACTATTTGCCTGCCGAGGTTCCGCCCTGCTGCCATGGGTTCCGCCCTGCTGCCATGGGTTCTGCCCTGCTGCCAAGGGCTCTGCACTGTTTCCATGAGCTCTGCCCTGTTGCCATGGGCTTCACCCCACTGTCATGGCCTCCACCCTGTTGGCGGAGTCTCTCTGTTATGGCGGGTTGCCTCGGCAACAGCAGGCTGTTTCAGCAATGGGAGTGTATCTCAGTAGGGGCGGAATGCATCAGTAGTGGCAGATGCCCCTCCCCCACTGAGCTGTACTGTCCTGGATTCAGCTGAGCCCTCAGTGAAACTCTCAACCCCAAGCATTTCGAATCGCCGTTTTGTTTGTCCCTGTGGGGGTGGGACCCGCCGAGCCTGATCACCTGGCTCCCTGCCTCAGATTTTTTAAGTTGAACAGTTGACTCTCACAGGTGTTTTAGTCACCTGTTGATAGGGCACTGGGATTTGTGTGAATTCCCATGCAGCAACCCACTGCACCAGCTCAAATGATGCTTCCCAGGAATCTCCTGGTCTGGCTCACTGTCCAAGTCCCATTTAATCAGATGGATATGCTAATCTGCCCTCTCAAATCTCAGATTGCCAGTTTAACAGGGCACCCAGACCAGTGTGTTTTGCACGGGGTGCTGCTGTGCTGCAGCGCCAGCCGAAACGGCTGTGCAAGCCGAAAGGGCTGTGCTGGTGTCCCATGTCCCTCCTACACCTGGGAATTTCCCGGTTCTGTGGGCAACAAAGGTCCGTCTGAAAATGAGGCTAGGACTCACCCTCTGCACCTTCACTGAGAGCTGCAATCCTGAGTTGTTCCTATTGCGCCATACTGGAAAATCAAGAACCACCCTCTTCTTTTTAATTAGTAGCAGCAGAAGGAGGTGTTTTCTAAAACATTTCTACTGAGGAGTAAATATGTGGCCAGGATGATTATGAAAGCCATCAGATTCTGCATATTTTATAAATTAGCCCTGAACCAAGAAACTGTTGCAATAATTTTCTGGGTGATCATTGTCTTCTTTAAGACCTGAAAATTATATCCATGAAGTGGTAATTCTGGTTCTGAATCTTTGAGGAATTGCCATGTTGTCTTCCACAATAATTGAACTAATTTTATATTCCACCAACTGTGTAAAAGCATTCCCATTTCTCTGCAACCTTGCCAGCATCTGTTTCTTCTCGAGTTTTAGTAATCACCATTCTGACTGGTGTGAAATGGTATCTCATGGTGGTTTTGATTTGCATTTCTCTAATGATCAGCGATGTTGGGCCTTTTTTCATGTTTGTTGGCCACATGTATGTCTTTTTTTTTTTTTTTTTGAGAAGTGTCAGTTCATATCCTTTGCCTACTTTTTAGTGTTTGTTCTTTCCTGTAAATTTTCTGAAGTTCCTTGTAGATTCTGGGTATTAAAACTTTATCAGATTACCATTTGACCCAGCAATCCCATTACTGGGAATATATCCAAAGGAATTTAAATCATTCTATTATTTATTATGTGCACATATGCTGTGTATGTTCATTGCAGCACTATTCACCATAGCGAAGACATGAATTCAGCCTAAATGCCCATCAATGATCGACTTGATAAAGAAAATATGGTACATATACAACATGCAATACTATGCAGCCATAAGAAAGGAATGAGATCATGTCCTTTACAGAGACATGGATGAAGCTGGAAGTCATTATCCTCAGCAAACTAATGCAGGGATAGAAAACCAAACACCAAATGTTCTCATTTATAAGTGGAAACTGAACAGTTACACCACATGGACACAAGGAGGAGAACAACAGTCACTGGGGCCTATCAGGAGAGGGTGGGGAGAGCAAGGGTAGATAGCATTAGGGAAAATAACTAATGCATGCTGTGTTTGGTACCTAGGTGATGGGTTGATAGGTGCAGCTAACTACCATAGCACAAATTTACTTATGTAACAAAGTTGCATGCCCTGCACATGCACCCTAGAACTTAAAAAGAGAGAGAGAGTGTGTGTGTGTGTAAAAAAAATGGTACATATACATGGAGAAATACATACGTGTGTGTGTGTGTGTGTGTGTGTGTGTGTGTGTGTGTGTGTATATATATATAAATAAATTTTTTAAGGACTTGACCAGGTAGTTGATTACATTAGATTCAGTCACATTCCATTGTCCAAAGCACAGAAACATGGCCATACCTAATTGCAAGGAAGGCTGCAATCATACTCATTTGCTGAGTGGCTATGTTCTTAGCCGAAACTGTTATCGAAGAAGTGAAAAATAAGTATGGAATAATCTCTTTTAAAGCAGAGTACAGTGACCAGATAAGTGCTTATGTACCCTTTTTCCTACAAACAGAATTTACTCACTCCTTCTCCAAGGAACAATCCTAAAAACCATAGTTTTTGTATCTAATTCATTCTTTCCATTATGTCAGGATATTACTACTCATGGTATGACCCACTATAAAATAAAAGATAAACTATCTACTGACCCATACCCATAACCAATATATACCCATTTAAAAATAACAGTGTAAAAACAGGACAGATGCCATAGAACTGCTCTCAAGTAATGTAAAGACTAAAAACAGACATTAATCACTAGTCCATCATAATCAATAATTCCCATTGAACAAAAATTATGGAATCTATCTGCCTCATCTGCCCCAGAAATGAAATAACAGCTCTGGTTTCCAGATATGGTGACCCTTCTCTCTGTATTTCAAGGGTAGAAGTGGGGGTTCCCCTTGTATACTCTCTATTGTCTTTCCTGGCCTTGTTCTGAACTCTAAGAAATTGTTATTTGTCACTTATTATTGTCCACTGGATGGGCTGGACTTCTTGGGGGCAGTAAAACCTTGAGTTTTCTTGCTGTTGGTACAGTTTTAGGACTTTGGTTATTTTGGGAGCAGTCACAGGCTTCTGGTTCTTTTAGAAATATAACATGTTTAAAAGGTTGAGAGACTTGTCACACATTTATAGATAGTTTCATAATTGCAAGTTTTCTTATTCATTTAATAGCATGTTCCTTAGAGCTGCTTCAAAATCCTTCTGATTTTCTACAAAAACAATGTGGGTGTGGTAAAGCTGACATACTTTAGAAATAGGTGTGGTTCTTTCTTGACTTTGAAACACTAATTAATTTCTAATAGCATCAGTTTCATTTCTTCTATTCTTTTTTTCCTACTTGATAGTCTTTGTTCACCTGAGCCTAACCACTTTGATTTCCCCAAGAGATATTTTTTATTTAAGTTATTCTACAAATACTTGAGTTGCCTACTCCATGGATGACATGGTGTTAAGCACTGAGGATGTAATAATGAACAGTGTGATTACTAATTCATGGCACTTACTGTCTGGTTGGGGAGAAACACAACAAATAAAAGACGACTCTGACATTCGTTGAAATAATATTCCAATAAATACTATAATAGAAAAGTGTAGTGTACATATTTACTAGTGACATTTTAATATAGCGTTATACAATTTTGATGTATTTGTTATGAAAAATTCAATTCTCTGCCTTTGATCTTTTATATAATCCCTTGATTTTGTCACTCATTTATTCATAATATTCTTGTGTCTGTAAATTTAGTTTGAGAACTTAATATTCTCATTTATTTCCTCTAGAAAATAATGCCCAAAGTTAGATAGTTTTAAATTCATGGTTATATAATCAATAAATACGCTTTGATTATTGACAAAAGACCCTTATAACTTTAAATGAAATGTAACTTGATTAAGTTTGGTATGCTTTCCCTTAAACTCTTACTAGCATATTCAAAGACTACAATTACTAATATCAGTAAAGATATTTCTTTCTCCTTTTGTCTTTGGAGATATTCACTAGACTTTATGTTTTTAGCCGGTATCTCCTTAAGAATTAGGATTAGTGTCAAGGCCTATTGTGAAAAATATTAATGCCCATACTTTAGTTTGATAACAATATGTTTTTGTTATGTGCTGTGTATTCACCTGGTGCTTTTACATCTTCAGTGCATTTTTCCTTCACTGCCACATGCAGTTTCTATGATTACAAGCTCATTCCAGTTCTGTTTTTGCCTTTAAAAGGCCATACTGCTACACATGGAATCAAAAGACAACGACAAGCAATTTAGCCCGAATGCTTTTTCTCTGAATTTTATTTTGATTATAACAGGCTTTAGTACACAATTTCATATTAATGAATCTATTAATTTTTATCAAATTAACACACTCGTAGCTAAAACTCAGATTTTTTTCTTTTCTATTTCAGTTTTACTGTGAAAACTACTTTTGAGTCAGGGACTATTTAGAATTTGACAAAGTTCACAGTGTCTTGAATAAGACATTTGCCAGAAAAACCATTCTTCTAAAAGCACAGTATGACTCCTACTTTTATTTCTTCTGTGAATATATTGCTCCTTATTTTGTGGAGAAATATTTTTTAAACTGTTTTTTTCTATTATATGCCTTCTAATCCCAACTGTTCTGTTACCAAATAATTTAAAGCTACTGTCTGATGGATGAGATCTAGTTTCTGGGGATTAAAACCGTCACAAATACTATAGATTCTGTGTTAGCAAGGACTAAAACTCAGAAAAATAACAAAAGTGAGCCAAATCAGTATGATAGGATCCCATTTAATAAGACATAATAAATGAGGGTTGAGATTATTATGGCATTATGGAGAGTTTAAAAGAGGCAAGGGGATGGAAATATGTTTTACAATTACACAAAAGCTTCTGGTGGCTAGATGTGGCAGATTCATAATAGGGTGTCTTTAATACTTAAAATCTAATCTGGCCACATGCACAGTTCATAGCCATGACTGGATAGACTAAGCTTTGATTTTATTTAAGGAAGAGTCACTGGAAGGTTGCTTAACCACACCAGCTGCCACACTCAACACTGGCTCAATGTTAGTCAATTTAAAAAATATTCATTTATGTTTAGTACCTGCTCTGTCCTGAGCATTCTTCTATACACATACAATTGTCTGGTTTTTATTTTTTTGTTTGTTTTTTGGCTATGATAGATTGTGTTTCGTCTTTTAGTTTTTATATTTTTTTATTGTACTTTGGGTTCTGGGGTACATGTGCACATCCTGCAGCATTGTTGCATAGGTACATACGTGCCATGGTTGTTTGCTGTCTCCATCCCCTTCCATCCTCCCTGCCCCCGTCGCCTACAACAGTCATTTCTCCTGGTGTTATCCCTTCCCATCCTCCTCGCCCCACTGCTGTCCCTCCCCTCCCCTCCTCTCCAAGCCCACCCCCACCTAGCCCAGTGAGTGTTGTTCAGTTCCCTGTGCCCAAGTGTTCTCATTGTTCATCATCCGCCTATGCATGAGAACATGTGGTGTTTGGTTTTCTGTTCTTGTGTCAGTTTGCAGAGAATGATGGTTTCTGGATTCATTCATGTCTCTACAAAGGACACAAACTCATCGTTTTTTTATGGCTGCATAGTATTCATGTTGGATATTTACCACATTGTCTTTGTTCAATCTATCATTGGTGGGCATTTGGGTTGGTTCCAGGTCTTTGCTATTGTAAAACGTGCAATTAACATTTGTATGCATGTGTCCTTATAATGGAATAATTTATAATCCTTTGGATATATACCCAGTAATGGGATTGCTGGATCAAATGGAATTTCTATTTCTAGATCCTTGAGGAATCACCACACTGTCTTTCATAATGGTTGAACTAATTTCCACTCCCACGAACAGTGTATAAGTGTTCCTTTTTCTCCACATCCTCTCCAGAATCTGTTGTCTTCAGATTATTTAATGATTGCCATTCTAACTGGCGTGAGATGGTATCTCAATGTTGTTTTGATTTGCATTTGTTTAATGACCAATGATGATCATTTAATCATGTTTGTTGGGTGCATATATGTCTTCTTTTGAAAAGTGTCTGTTCATATTCTTCACTCACTTTTGAATGTGTTTTTTTTTTCCTTGTAAATCTGCTTTAGTTCTTTGTAGATTCTGGATATTAGCCTTTTGTCAGATGGGTAGATTGCAAAAAATTTTTGCCATTCTGTTGGTTGCTGGTTTACTCTAATGATTATTTCTTTTACTATATGGAAGCTCTGGAGTTTAATTAGATCCAATTTGTCTATTTTGGCTTTTGGTGTTTTAGTAATGAAGTCCTTGCCTGTGCCTATGTCCTGAATAGTTGTGCCTATGTTCTGAATGGTTGTGCCTATATCCTGAATGGTTTTGCCTTGGTTTTATTCTAGGGTTTTTATGGTTTTAGTTCTTTTGTTTAATTCTTTAATCCATCTGGAGTTAATTTTTGTATAAGGTATAAGGAAGGAATCAAGTTTCAGCTTTCTGCATATGACTAGCCAGTTTTCCCAACAACATTTATTAAACAGGGAATTCTTTCCCCATTGCTTGTTTTTGTCCAGTTTGTCAGATGATTGTTGTGTTGCATTGTTTCTGAGGCCTCTGTTCTATTTCATTGGTCTATATCTCTGTTTTGGTACCAGTACCATGCTGTTTTGATTACTGTAGCCTTGTAGTATACTTTGAAGTCAGGTAGTGTGATGCCTTCAGCTTTGTTCTTTTTGCTTAGGATTGTCTTGGCTATGTGGGCTCTCTTTTGGTTCCATATGAAGTTTAAAGTTTTTTTTTTTTTTAGTTCTGTGAAGGTCAATGGTAGCTTGATGGAGATCATGTTGAATCTATAAATTACTTTGGGCAGTATGGTAATATTTTCACAATATTGATTATTCCTAACTATGAGCATAGAATGTTTTTCCATCTGTTTGTGTCCTCTCTGGTTTCCTTGATCAGTGGTTTGTAGTTCTCCTTGAAGAGATTCTTCATATCCTTTGTTAGTTGTATTCCTAGGTATCTTATTCTCTTTGCAGCAATTGTAAATGGGAGTTTACTCATGATTTGGCTCTCTGTTTTTCTGTTGTTGGTGTAGAGGAATGCTTGTGATTTATGCACACTGATTTTGTATCCTGAGATTTTGTCGAAGTTGCTTATCAGCTTAAGGAGGTTTTGGGCTAAGATGATGGGGTCTTCTAAATATATGATCATGTTGTCTGCAAATAGGGACAATATAAATGTAATCCACCACATAAACAGGACCAAAGACAAAAACCACATGATTATCTCAATAGATGCAGAGAAGGCCTTTGACAAAATTCAACAGACCTTTATGCTAAAAACTCTCAATAAACTAGGTATCAACAGAGTGTATCTCAAAATTATAAAAGCTATTTACAACAAACCCACAGCCAATATTATACTGAATAGGCAAAACTAGAAGCATTCCCTTTAAAAACTGGCACTAGAGAAGGATGAGCTCTCTTGCCACTCCTATTCAATATAGTATTAGAAGTTCTAGCCAGAGCAATTAGGCAAGAAAAATAAATAAAGGGTATTAAATTAGGAAAAGAAGAAGTCAACAATTGTATGTTTAAAAATTTGAGTTTGGCAGCACCAGGCCGTTCAGCTAAGGAGTTTCACCTTACTGTGAAGAAGCACATGACCTATGGGTCAAAAAGCAGACACCATTTCTGGTTCATTCTTATAAGAGATACTTCTTCCAAGAAAGCTTATTATAACACAACAAATTGTAATATGAACTGTTTCATTGAGATTCTCCTACATATATGGTCACCCAATCTTCTAGGTCCAAAATAATGTACAAAATTTACATGTTTTTCTAATTTTTTTCTAAGAAATCTTATTGGAAACTATACTATATTGAACTCATCAGTTTTTCCTAATTAATTTTTGCTTTACTACTAGTAATGGGACTGAGCAAATGTGGGAATATTATAAATCATCTACTTGGTATTGATCATCCTGCTAAATATTCTTTCCCCCAAATCTTTACTTCTGGAACATTTCTTATCTATTCTAAATTCAACTAATTAAATGTCAATAACATTCCTTTACCCAGAAATTTGTCTCCCTCTATTTCAAAGTTAAATATACATGCTAGATTTTCTTATGTTTCTTCATTTCTGTCAATCAAGTAAAATGTTTTTCTTTAAAGTCAAAAAATGTTGTAGTTCAGAATGGATTGACAAGCGTAAGATATTCTAATTATAGTAGTTTTATTCTAATATAGAATGTTCCTGCTTGAATTTTCAGAATGTACGATAATTTATTGACTTTATGAAGTATAATATATATTCCACTGGTCATCTTCAAGAAGCTTTTAGGTCATACATAGGAAACTTTAAAAAAACAATTATAGAGAAGTCAGTCAGCAAAGTGTCAGCCCAAGCTTATATTATCCCCAAAAAACATCAAATAATAAACGTAAATTGTCAGAGTTGACATTTTTAGACCTCTGGAAAACAATAAAATGTCTATAGCAACCAAACGAATTTAATATCCACTTTCAATAATTACTAGAACATATTTACTGAAGATCAATAGGGAGAGTGGGCTTGAACAACACTTTAAAGCAACCAGACCTAACAGAAATATACAGTACTCTCTACTCAACAGCAGCAGAATGTACATTCTTCTCAAGGATACATAACTCACTCTCCAGGATATTATCTAGATTAGATTAAAAACAAAATTCCATAAAAAAGAGCAAAATCATACAAAGTATCTTCTCTTACTAACATGGAATAAATCTTTAAATCAGCAATAGAAGAAAAATTGAAACATTAAAAAATATATTTGTGTTCACTAAATACACCCTTAACCAATTTATCAAAAAGAAATGATAAGAAAATTAGAATATAATTGGAAAAGAATGAAAACAAAACAGAATCAAAAGTTTTATGATGTAGCAAAAGCAGCACTTAAAGGGAAATGTGTAATTCTAAATCCTACATTAAAAAGAAGATCTTAATCAATAACCTAGCATTTTGAGGAACTGGAAAAAGAAAAAACTAAGCCAAAGCTTACAGAAAAAAATGAAATAGTAAAGATTAGAAAGGAGATAAATAAAGAATAGAATAACAGAGAATCAACAATAGCAAAAGGTGGTTTTTGAAAAAAGTTTTAAAAATGGCAGTTCTTTAGTTTGACTATTGGAAAAAAGAGAAAAGACACAAGTAAAATTTGAGTTGAAAGTAGGGACATTACTACTGATCTTACAGAAATACAAAAGAGTATAAGAGCATGTTGTAAATAATCATATGCCAAAAAACAACCTAGATGAAATGGCCAAGTTCTGGAAATACATGATTACCTAAACTGAATTAAGAATTAATAGAAATATCTTAACAATTACAATATTGAATCTGTAATCAAAAACCTTCCACCGACAAAATTGTCCAGGACCAGATATCATCCCTGGTAAATTATATCAAACATTTAAAAGGAATTGACACCAATGTGTCTCAAATGTTTCCAAGAAATAAAAGGGGAAAGAATACTTTCTAACTCATTCTGTATGACCAAAATTGCCCTGATGCTGATACCAAACCTAGATAATAAACTGTAAGAAAACAAAAAATACAAAGATCTCTAATGAAAGTAGATGCAAAGATTCTCAATACCATGCTAGCAAACAAATCCAACAGTATAAAAAATGACCAAGTTGGATTTACCCAACGATTACAAGGGTAGCTCAGCAAAAGATAATGTGATAAACCACATGATCATCTCAATTGACACAGAAAAGGCATTTGACAAACTCCTGTACTTTTTCATGATTAAAAACAATCAGGCCAGGTGCGGTGACTCACATCTGTAATCTCAGCACTTTGGAAGGCAGAGGCAGGTGGATCACCTGAGGTCAGGAGTTCCAGACCAGCCTGTCCAAAATGATGAAACCCTGTCTCTACTAAAATACAAAAAAAAAATAGCTAGGTGTGGTGGCGGGTGCTTGTAACCCAGCTGAACATAACTTCAATTTTATATCTTTTAACCAATATCTCCCCAATAGCCACATGCTCCTTCACAGCTGCCCCTGTCTCTGATAACCACCATTCTACACTTTATTTCTGAGATTAAACTTTTATATTCCACATATGAAACAGATGATTCAATATTTTGTTTTTTCACTCAACAATGTTATAATATTTTATGCGCTTTTAAAGGCATAATATAATTTTTATCATTTACACTAAATAAGTAGAAACATGCTTAGAAAAGTTTAATAAAGTAGATAAGGGCTTAGAAAAAAGACAAGATTGTTTATTTCTTTAAACTTTTCTATGAGTTTGGCTGATATAAGAATAAAAGGGAGAGAGTGAAACATAAAGTTAGGAAGATGTGTTAACAAGCTGCAGCATTATCCAGAGAGGGAGGATGGCAGCTTGGATGCGGTGACTGTACTGAGCATGGAGATACATTCCAGAATTTGAGACATATTGTGCAGGTAGGGACATCGTGCTTGCTGGTAGTTTAGATGGTGGATTTGATAAAGAGACTTTCTGACCTGAGAAACGGCCTGGGTAGTGTTGCCATGTTCAGAAATGGGAAAGAATGTGGAACCTACATGCTTTTGTTCTATTTTTAATGTGTTAGGGTTATCGTGCCTTTGAAACATTCAAGTGGTGATGTCAAGAAGTCAGTTACATGTAAGAACTGGGAATCTGAAGAGAGTTTTATATAAATAAGATTCTTCAGAGTTTAAAATATAAGTCATGAAGATCAGTCCCAAATAAATGTAAAATTACAATTTTAGGTGGATAAATAAGTGGATAAAGCATTAAAAAAATGTTATGATTAGACTGTGAAAGTATTTGATTCTAAGATAAAGAGCTGGAATGTAAATTGGGAAGTGATGGAAGTTATTAAATGATTTGTGTAGAAACTGTCATATAAAATCAGTGATTAATGAGTAATAACCTAGTGGTGGTAAGGGGGATGGTTTGAAAAGAAAACTGAAGTGAGGAATATGAAATATAAAGCCATTCCAGCACTATCAAATTATCACTTGTTTTTAAAAACCACTAACCAGTAAATGTGAGAATAAAGTAAAAATATACATGACTGCTAAGCATAGCTATTGCTGCACAATTTTAGGACATTAATTTACTTATAGAACTATAATGTATATATGTCAGAAATATCAGTTAAAGGCATTTATAGTAAGCGGTAAAGTTCTTCACAGAACACCCAAACACAAAAAAAAAATTCATACACACAATCATTGCAATACTCTTTACACAATAAAAAACAGAATAAGTGGTTAAATAGATTCTAATATGTTAACATAAAATAATGCTATAAAACCATTAAACTATGTCTATACAATTATTTAATAAGGAAAATGCCATAATTAAATTGCTAATATTGCAGATTACATAATTTATAGTAAAAACTAAACTATGTGCATAGAAAATAATTCTATATTTTTCATTGTTAAAATAATAAACATGGAGAAAAAAGACTGCTGAAAAAGAAAAGCAATTGCAGAAAATAGGCTTAAAAGGACGAATCAATGTGTAGATTGAAATGAAAATATAAAATTAAAGTTTCATAGAAATAATTACAATTTATGATATTTACTGAGTACTTGCTGGGGTGATATTTTGTTAAGTACTTAAAAATATTTTTTGCTATTTAATCCATACAATAAACTTAATTTGTTAAGGCCAACATTATACCTATTGTATAAATAAGAGAGTTTCTTTTTTTTAACTTGCAACATTTCCTTTTTTGTAAGTTGATATGTCAAGATTCAGACCTAAGCATCAGAGCAAGATGGCCAAATAGAAGCCTCTACTTGTCACCCCAGCAAGGAAACCAATTTAATAACTACCTCTACAAATAAAAGCACCTTTATAAGATGAAAAACCAGATAAGAACTAACAGTATCTGATTTTAACTTCATATCACTGAAAGAGGCACCGAGGAAGGTAGGAGACAGGCTTGAATTGCCAACACCACCCCTTCCCCATTACCTGGCAGTAGCCACACAGCCCAGAGACAGAATCTGTGCACTTGAGAGAGGACGAGTGTGGCAATTGTGCAATATTGCATTGAACACAGTGGTGCCTTGTCACAGCAGAAAGCAAAATCGGGCTGAACTCACCTGATGCCAACCCGCAGAAGGGAGTACTTAACCAGTTCTAGCCATAGGGGAAATTTCCCATTCTGGAGATGAGAACTTGAGTTCCAGCAAGACTTGCCATCACAGGCTAACATGCTCTTGGGTCCTAAATAGACTTGAAAGGCAGTCTTTCAACAAGTACCGAAACTCCTTAGTGAGTCCAAGTGCTGAACTGAGCTCAGAGCCAGTGAACCAGGTGAGCATGTGACCCACTGAGAACCCAGCTAGGAGACTAAGAGAGCACTTGTGCTATCCCTCCCCAACCCCAGGCTGCCCAGTGCATAGCTCCAGAAAAGACACCTTCCTTCCACTGGAAGAAAGAGAAAAGAGTAATAACAATTTTATCTTGCATCTTGGATACCAGCTCAGCCACAGTACAGTAGGGCAGCAGTCAGAGTCATGAGCCTCCTTTCTGGGCACCAGCTCCCAGATGACATTATTAGCAACATCCAGGCCAAAGGGAAACTTGCAGCCTTGAAGGAAAGGACTCAGTCCTGGGAAGATTCATCACCTGCTGAGTTAAGAGCTCTTGGACCCCAAATAATTATTAGCAATACCCAGGTGGTACACTGTGGGCTTTGGGATCTGAGACATGCTAACTTCAGGTGTGGCCCAGCAAAATCCTAGTTGTGGTGACTATGGTGAAAGACTCCTGATTGAGAAAAGCAGACATTAAAATAAAGGGGATTTTCTTTTGCAACTTAGATGCCAGGTCAGCCACAGTGGGGTAGAGCAATAAGCAGGCTCTTAAGAGTCCCTGAGTCCAGGCCTAGGCTCTTAGACAACATTTCTGAAAACTGCTCTGGGCTTCAGTAAAGCCCACTTTCCTGAATTTGGAGTCCTAGGCCTAGGAGCATTTACCACAAGCAAACTGAAGAACTCTTGGACTTAAAGAAAACATCAGCGGTGGCCTGGCCAAACACCCTGTGTGCTGGTGCCATTGGTGCTGCTGAACTGTTGTAGAAAGGAGAGGGAAGAGTGAGGAGGACTTTGTGTTGTGGTTTGCATGCCAGCTTAGCTATAGTAGAATAAAATATTACATGTATTTTTAAGGCATTTGACTCCAATCTGTCTCCCAGACAGAATCTCTGGACTTGCACGGGGCCAGGGAGAACACATCACCCTCAAGGAAAGAACATAGAACTGGCTGGCTTTGCCAGCTGATTATAATGCTATAATCAGCATTATAGAGCCCTAAGGCCTTGTGTGAACATAAGTGGTAGCTAGGTAGTAGTTACAGTGGGTATTGGGCAGCACCTGGTGCTGTGGCTTTAGGTCTGATACAGTGCAGTCCCAGTGGTGGTGGCTACGAGATGCTTATATCACCACACACTGAGGTCCAGGTGGATTGGCACAAGGAGAAGGACTCTGTTTGGAAAAAGTATGGGAACAGAACAAGAGTCTCTGTTTTCTAATCTACAGAATTCTTCCAGATCTTATCTAAGACCACTAAGGTAGTACCTTTATGAATCTGAAACAAGCAAGCCAACAAAACACAGTATTACTAGTTCTGGGGCCCAAGTCCCTTCAAATACCTGGAAATCCTTCTCAAGAGACAGGAATGAAAAAGCCCAGACTGTGAAGGCTACAATAATTATGCAATTTTTAAATGCCCAGGCACTGATGAGCATCTACAAGCATATACATCATCAAGGAAACCATGACCTCACCAAAGACACTAAGACATGAGGTTTATCTCCTGGAGAAACAGAGATATGTGACCTTACAGTCACAGAAATCAAAATAGCTGTGTTGAGAAAATTTAAAAAAAAATTAAGATAACACAGCGAAGAAATTCAGAATTCTATCAGATAAATTTACCAAAGGGATAAAAATGAGTAGGAATCAAGCAGAAATTCTGAGTTGAAAATGTAATTGACATATTCAAGAATGCATCAGAAGTTTTTAATAGCAGAATTGATCAAGCAAAAGTAAGAATTAGCTTGAACACAGGCTGGTTGAAAATACACAATCAGAAGAGAAAAAAATGATAAAGAAAATGAAGCACACCAGTAAGATCCAGAAGATTACCTGAAATGGGCAAATTAAGAGTTATTCAACTTAAAGAGGAGGTAGAAAAATAGACAGGTGTAGATAGTTTATTCAAAGGGATAATAACAGAGAACTTCACAAACCTAGGATAAGAAAATCAACATTCAAGTATGAGAAAGCTATAGGACACCAAGCAGATTTAATTCAAAGAAAACTACCTCAAAATAATATTTACAATATTAATATTTAGTAATTAAACTCCCAAAGGTCAAGGATAAAGAAAGGATCCTAAAAGCAGCATGAGAAAAAAAAATGTACAATAGAGCTCCAGTACATCTGGCTGTAGATTTTCCAGTAGAAACTCTACAGGCCATGAGAGAAGGGTGTGACTTATTTAAAGTGCCAAAAAGGCAGGGAGGACACTTTTACCCTAAAATGTAGATCCAAGAAAAATATCCTTAAAGAATAAAGGAAAAATAAAAAACCTTTCCGGACAGACTAAAGATGAGGGATTCCATCACCACTAAAGCTGTCCTACAAGAGCTAGGGATTTTCCAGTCTGAAAGTAAAGGATGTTAATGAGCAATAAAAAAATATTCTGAAGGTACATCATCACTGGTGATAGTAAGCACACAGAAAAACACAGAATATTATAACATTATAAAATTGTGATGTGTAAACTATGCTTATTGTAAATAGAAAGATTAAATGATCAACAATCAAAACTAGTAACTACAACAACTTTTCAGACAGCACAATAAGATATAAAGAGAAAAAAACAAAGTTTAAAATTAGGAGGATGCAGTTGCAGTGCAGTTTTTAACAGTTGTTTTTTTTTTTTTTTTGGTAATACACATTAGTGTTAATTTGTTCAGTTTAAAGTCACAGGTTATAAGATAGTATTGGCAAGCCTTATGTTAACCTCAAATTCAAAAAAATACAATAGGTACACAAAAAATATAAAGCAAGAAATTAAAACATACCACCAGAGAAAATCACCTTCACCAAAATGAAGACAGGAAGGAAGGAAAGCCAGAAGAGAAAACTAGAGAATAATCAGAAAAAATAACAAAAAAGCACGAGTTAAGTCCCTACTCGTCATTTATAACATTGAGTGTAAATGGACTAAGCTTTCTAATCAAAAGACATAGAGTGGGTGGGGTGCAGTGGCTGATGCCTGTAATCCCAGCACTTTGGGAGGCTGAGGAGGGTGACTCATCATGTCAGGAGTTCAAGACCAGACTGGCCAATCTGGCAAAACCCTGTTTCTACTAAAAATACTAAAATTAGCCCAGTGTGATGGTGTGCGCCTGTAGTTCCAGCTGCTCAGGAGGCTGAGGCAGGAGAATGGTTTGAACCCAGGAGGCTGAGGTTGCAGTGAGCTGAGATCACACCGCTGCAATCCAGTCTGGGCAACAGGGTGAGACTCATCTCAAAAAAAATTAAAAAAAAAAAAAAGACAGAGTGGTTCAACGGATGAAGACATAAGAACTAATTATCTCTTGACTGCAAGAAATACACTTCACCCATAAAGAGATACACATAGACTGAAGGTATAAAAAGAGAAAAAGACATTTCATGCCAATGGAAATAAAGAAAGAGCAGGAATTGCTCTACTTGTATCAGACAAAATAGATTTCAAATCAAAAACCATAAGCAGTGAAGAACGCCACTATATAATGATAAAGGTCAATTTAGCAAGAGGATATAATGATTGTAAATATATATGTACACAATCCTGGAGCACCCAGATATTAATATATGAAGCAAACATTATTAGAGCTAAAGAGAGACATTAATACAATAATAGTGGGTGACTTTACACCCTACTTTCATCATTGAACAGATATTTTAGACAGAAAATGAAGAAACATAAAACTTAATCTGCATGATGGACCAAATAGACTTAGTAGATACTCATAGAACATTTCATCCAATGGCTGCAGAATACACATTATTTTCTTCAGTTAAATGGATTATTCTAAACAATAGATCATATATTAGGTCACAAAATAAGTTTTAAAATATTAAAAAAATGAAATAATATCAAGCATCTTCTCTGACCAAAGTAGAAAAAAAACTATAATAATGACGAATTTTTGAAACTATACAAGTTCATGAAATTTAAACCATTTGCTCCTAAATGACAAGTGGATCAATGAAGAACTTAAGAAGCAAGTCCAAAAATTTCTTAAAACAAATGATAACAGAAAATGCAACATATCAAATCTATGATATTTATATTCATATAAGATTATATGATATAAACTTATATTTAGAAAAAACTAAAGAACTAATTAGAACTAATTAGCTCCACCAAAAAACTATTAGAACTAATACACAAATTCAGTGAAGTTGCAGGATACAACATCAACATACAAAAATTAGTAGTACTTGTATTTAACAACAAAAAATCTGAGATAGAAAGCAAGAAAGTAATCCTGTTTACAATAGCTACAAATAAAATTAAATACCTAGGAAATAATTTAATCAAAAAGTCAAATATCTCTACAATGAAAACTCTGAAACACTGATGCAAGAGATTAAAGAGGACACAAAAATGGAAAGATATTTTATGTTCATTGGTTGGAAGAATCAATATTGTTAAAATGTCCATACTCCCTCAAACAATCTACAAAATCAGTGCAATCCCTGTCAAAATACCAATGATATTCTTCACAGAAATGGAGGAAAAAATCTTAAAATTTATATGGAACCACCAAAAACCCAGAATAGCCAAAGTTATCCTAAGCAGAAAGAACAAAACTGGAGGAATCACATTATTAGACTTTAAATTATACTGAAGAGCTACAGTAACCAAAATGGTATGGTACTTGCATAGAAATAAACACATACATCAGTGGAACAGAATAGATAAACCCATACAACTACAGTGAACTCATTTTTGACAAAGGCATTGATAACATACACTGGGGAAAGGAAAGTATTGTCAATAAATGGTGCTGGGAAAATTGATATTCATATGCCAAAAAATGAAAGCTGACCCCTATCACTCGCCATACACAAAAATAAAAATAAATATTTAAGTCTGTAATCTCAAACTATGAAACTGATAAAAGAAGACATAGGGGAAACTTTCCAGGACATTGGACTAGGCAAATATTTCTTGCATAGTACCCCCTGTGCACAGCCAATGAAAGCAAAAATGAACAGATAGGATCACATTAAGCTGAAAACCTTTTGCACAGTGCATTAGTCTGTTCTCTTTCTGCTAATAAAAACATGACTAAGACTGGGTAATTTATAAAGGAAAGAAGTTTAATTGACTGACAGTTCCACATGGCTGGGGAGGCCTCACAATTGTGGCAAAGACAAATGAGGAGCAAAAGCACATCTTACATAACAGCAGCCAAGACTGTGTGTGCAGAAGATCTGCCTTTTATAAAACCATCAGATCTCAGGAGACTTATTCACTATAATGAAAACAGCACAGGAAAAAATCTCACTCTGTGACTCAGTTACTTCACACTGGGTGTCTACCTTGACATGAAATTATGGGAGTTACAGTTCAATAAGAGATTTGAGTGGTAACACAGTAAAACTATATCACACAGCAAGGTAAATACTCAACAAGGGACCACCCACAGAATGGGAGAAAATATTTGCAAACTACTCATCTGACAAAGAATAATCAGAAGATATAAGGAGCTCAAACAACTATATAGAAAAAAAAATCTAATAATCTTATGAACAAATGGGCAAAATATTTGAATAGATATTTCTCAAAGCAAGACATACAAATGGCTAATAGCTACATAAAAATGTACTCAACATTGGTCATCAGAGAAAAGCAAAACTACAGTGAGACATCTTCTCACCACAGTTAAAATGGCTTAAATCCAACAGTCAGGCAATAACAAATGGTAGCAAAGATGTGGAGAAAAGAGAAACCTCATACAGTGTTGGTGGGAATGTTAATTAGTACAGCCACTATGGAGAACAGTTTGAAGGTTCCTCAAAAAACTAGATAGAGCTACATCTATGTATATACCCAAATATACATGTATATTTGTTCATATGTATATACCCAAAGCAAATGAAATCAGTTTATTGAAGAGATATCTGCTCTCCCATGTTTATTGCAGTGCTGTTAACAATAGCGAGGAATTGGAAGCAACCTAAGTGTCCAACAACAGATGAATGGACAAAGAAAATGTGGTACCTATGCACAGTGGAGTACAATTCAGCTATAATGAAAAATGATGTCTTGTTATTTGCAAAAATATGGATTATTTGAAGGTTACTGTTAAGTGAAATAGGTCAGACACAGACATATGTTGTGTGTTCTCACTTATTTCTGGAAGCTAAAATTTAAAATAACTGAACTCATGGAGATAGAGAGTAGAAGGGTGGTTACCAGAGGCAGAGAAGGGTAGTAGGGATGGTGGTGGAGAGAAAGAAGGGATGATTAATGGGTACAAAATTCAGTTAGAAAGAGTGAATAAAAGCTATTTGCTAGCACAACAGGGAGACTTTAGTCAAATATAATTTGATTGTACATTTAAAAATAAATTAATTTAATTGGATTTTCTATAACACAACGGATAAGTAGTTGAGGTGATGAGTACCCCAGTTATCGTTATATGATTATTTACACATTGCATGCCTGTATCAAAATATTTTATATAACACATATATATGATTTTAATTATTTAAACATGTTTTTAATTATTTGTGAGTACTTACTAAATACTCACAAATAAATAAAAACTTTAAAAGAGTATTTTTATGAAAGATTCAGATCCATGTCCATAATTTGAAACCACTGCCTAATAATTCAGGAAGCTATGAAAAGGATAATGCTGAAGTTACTGGGTTAGGTAAAATCACTGAGATGAGAATGTCAAAGAGATTCTTGTGAAAAGATCATACTTCAAGCAAGGGAAAGAGAAGGAATTCATTGTTATTGCATGCTTGCTTGGAAACTGATCCCATCATCCCCCAGTGTGGGTGTTCTGCTTGAGTCAAATCATAACATCTCTGACACATTACTCAATATCAACTCCATCCTTTTCCATTTGAGGTTTCCTCCTGCTGACATTTATTTTTACTATGGAAACCTATTTGAATTCTAACACCCCTCGCACTTCCACATTGAAGATTTTTCAGAAAACTGACACCTCACACTTGCCTTGACTTTGTTTAGTATTCTTATGAGGCTGTGATGTAAAGTTAATATCATTAAGACAATTCTAGCTTAGATGTATATCAATTCTAATATTATTAAGGAGTTGTTAGCTTAGGGCTGGAGTATTTCATGAAATTGAAGGGGAACATTCAGTTGCATAAATAGTTGAAACTCTTTAAGGACTCCAGGTATTCAATTGCCATGAGGGAGCTAGAGAAGAAAATATATGTAATATGTATGTGTATACATGTATACACTATTCTTATAATTGTGGCTACATGTGTAAACCAGGTAATGAAAATTCCCTGCCCTGAAAATTATTGCATTCTAATTGGGGAAACATGAAATATAATAGTATCCCCCTAGTTCTGGAGAGCATAAAAATCAAATTTTGTTTAGGATAAAACATGAAACGAAAGAAAATTTGTGAATACTGGATTGTCATCTGATTTATTCCCTCCATCTCCTTTCTTTACCCACAAACATTCATTGTGTGTACATATTTCTTCACACATGCATTAGCTGCTGAATTGGAAAGGAAAGATAGCAATAATTAATAAAGTACATTTATTTACAAATCTTTCAATCACTTTAATTCAGTAAAATCAATTTTGCCATTCTCAGTTTTCATACCATAGAATTTTGTACCTGATTTGCCAGGTCAAACTCTTTTCTAGCCTTACCCTCTTCAGTTTGGATACATTAAACAGTAGAAGTTAATAAATATTTTTCAAAAGTTACTGTTCCCTGATAGTTGGAGAATTATCTCTACAGTTTCTGTAGTGTTTTTTTTTCCTTAGTTCTGACTCAGCTATTGAAGCCTGACAGTAAAAATGTTTGTCTTGAAGGCCTAGGAGAGCAATGTTTTCCTTTGGTATTACTTGATTCTCTGCTTTGCTTTTCTTGATGTATCTGAATTACTCAATGTAACCCTAAAATTTCATGTGTTCTCTTTTTTTTTTCTCTAAAAGCCATGCATTCCCATGCTCAAGGAACTAGTCTTATTTCTTTCATAATATGAGGTGCATTTATAACTTTGGGATTATACTTTTCCAGTGTTCGATTGCATTCAAATATCTTTTCATCAGGTTTGACTTTGAGATGATCAAAACGGGCTTCCCATAAGAAGCAGCAATTTGTCCAGGAGAGGTTTTTGTTGTTGCTGTTGCTTTACCTTTTGGTCGAGGCCTAGAAAATAAAATTTTTGTGTTTTTATTAAGATAATTTCCTGTGCTGGGGGGGGGGCATGTAATATCTATGCAGCTTTCTGCATTTGCCTTTGAAATCTTTTGGCTGTCACCCTGGTTAAGTCAATGACTATTATTTCACAGTGACTTGTGATCCTATTTTTGACTAAGTGTTTTAAGGCTTCTGACAAATCAGTTTTTTTCTTTTAATATTATATATTTATATTAAGTCACATTTGTACCTTATCTTCTCTGTGATTAAGGTTATGTGTTTTTAGAAAAAGCTCTCTGGGTTTAGAAGCATAATCTATTGCTATGCTCAGAAATTGTATCTCAACATTTCACTCATATTATCTTCTTCACACTTACAGTTTTGACAGAGAAAATATTCAACGGTGGAAAACATGAGAAAAAAGTACTTGTCTATACCATAAGTATTTATCAAGCATTTGCTGTGTGCCAGGCACTGTTCTTAGAATTGTGGCTACATGTGTAAACCAAAAAGTCAAAATTCCCTGTCGTGAAAATGCTTGCATTCTAATTGGGGGTAGGGAGAACATGAAATATAATAGCATCCCCCTAATCTGGACAGCATAAAAATTAAGTTTTTGTGGCTGGACGCAGTGCTCACACCTGTAATCTCAGCACTTTGGGAGACCGAGGTGGGTGGATCACCTGAGGTCAGGAGTTCAAGACCAGCCTGCCCAATAAGGCAATTCCCTGTCTCTACTGAAAATACAAAAAGTTAGCTGGGCATGGTGGCAGACACAATATAAAACATGAAAGAAAATTTGTGACTAATAGATGGTTGTCTAATTTATATCCTCCTTTTCCTTTCTTTACTCACACTCTAGAAATATCTCCCACACATATATGCACTTTAGATATAGATTTTTTCCATCATCTCATCTCTAGAACAATGCAATAACAAAGCCCTAAACAGTTTTAGCCCATAAGATTGATCTCATTCATTATATCAGAAATCTACCTGGTAAGCATGGTTTACTTGAGAAAGTAAAAATGCTTTTAGAATACTGAAAAATATGCCACAGTTTCTATATGTGCTATGCAATAAAGTATAATCGTTGGCCATCCTCTAGGGAGTATGTTGTTTCCACCTCTGTTACGTACAGCTTTGGAGAACTAAGTGCTTCAGGAAAAGGAAAAGCAGGCAGTGTTCTCACAACATGAATGTAAAAGACCTTCACCCCAAGCACACAGTATTTGGATTTTCAAATGTTACATATTGAATTTTAATGAGGTTAGAAATCAGGAGCATTATAAAGTGGACCCTTGGGTTACTGTGAAATGGACTTTCATAATTTCATTATGAAATTTTTTTCACATTTAGTTAAAAAGAGAAATTCAAATATATGAATGCATTATTTTGTGAGGTGCTAAAATGTATCTAAATGTATTATTTTGTTTGTAATATTCTATAGAAAGTATGTTTTTAACATACTATTTTCCCTTTTCATAATTTATTGATTTATCTTAAACAGGCAATAAAAGAAAATGTCAAATTAAGTAGAGTTTAAAACTATGAAAATATCATTTAAATATGACACTACAAGAATAATAGGACAAAGAATTTGTCCCATTTCAATCTCAGAAGGGTTTCAGTGAGGTAGATGAAGATCCAAGAGCATGTTTCTATTATAGGAAACTAGAATGTAAGCCGGGCACGGTGGCTCACGCCTGTAATCCCAGTACTTTGGGAGGCTGAGGCAGGTGGATCATGAGGTCAAGAGATCAAGATCATCCTGGTCAACATGGTGAAACCCCGTCTCTACTAAAAAAAAATACAAAAAAAATTAGCTGGGCATGGTGGTGCACACCTGTAATCCCAGCTACTCCAGAGGCCGAGGCATGAAAATTGCTTGAACCCAGGAGTTGGAGGTTGCAGTGAGCCGAGATCTTGCCATTGCACTCCAGCCTAGGCAAGAAGAGCAAAACTAGGTCTTAAAAAAAAAAAAAAGAAAGAAAGAAAGAAAAACTGGAATGTAACACCATAGACAACAAGACCCTACAACTTGCTAGAGTTACAGCTGTTACTCAAACAGCTAACCTTCAACATTCTGAACAAAGAAAAATATAGATTATAACATTACTTCCATATGTTCATAGAACTAGCCATGAATAGACGTTGACTAATCCAGTTTAATTTTCAGAGTCATATAAGATAAGGTATATTTATTTCTCAGTATTTGATCTAGACATATCCTTAGGTTTCCAGCCCATATAAACATTTGCAACACTTTTAACCTAGTATTTATAATAATATATTTGAACTATCAGGATGTTAAAAAGATACTGTCAAATATTTTCATTAGCTAAATGAAATTTAGCCCCATGGGCAATTACAGCCTAATTGGCATTGTAATTGAATGTGATTGAAATGTGACAAACTCTTGTTCTATTATTCTTGCAGTGTCATATTTAAATGATATTTTCATAGTTTTAAACTCTACTTACTTTGACATTTTCCTTTATTGCCTATATAAGATAAACCAATATATTACGAATAGGGAAAATAGAAACCCAATTGCTTGATTTTGACTCTTGAAAATAATTCAAAAGCTGCATAAATAGGATAAAAACTTTTGTGTCTCTAGAGAAACTATAACTCTCTTATAATTTCCTATATACCCCAGCAGTGTTATATGTAAAAGGTGTTTAATAAATATTTACTATGTAATAAAAAATGAATAGGTTTCATGTGTATATTTTTGTAACAATGTCCCAAATACTGTAGAACATTTTTACATATTTAATCTCAGCAACAAGTTTTCAAAAAATCTGTTAAATCTCAAGTGAAATAAAGACTTTTCTATAGTCCTCAGAACTCTATCAGAAATTCTATAATTCTCTGTTTTATGTGCATGTGATTAACTGAATAATATTTTCTTTATTGATCCATTAGCATAGCAAATAAATGTGTCTCCCAAGAATAAATTAAGAAGAAGAGAGTTAGAAAATCAAATTTTAAATCCTATAGAAAGTCCTTATTAAATCCATTGAGTATTTCTTTTAGTGTATTTCCACCAAGATAGAGAGGGTTTGGGTTGTGTTTTAAAATACTTGCTATTTGTAGATAGATATTGACATTATAGAAAAGTGATAAAATCATCAAGTTCACATATTTTGACTTTGGATAATTACTAAGTAGCACTTCATTCAGTGTCAACAAGGGGCCTATCCTAGACAGTGCTTCCAAATTTTATTTTATTTTTTTGGTTCTTGTGCAGGACTCCATCAATTTTGATTTGCAAACGTTTTATTTTCCCACTCCAGCTGCTTCTGATAGTTTTCTAGTTCTTAGTTGAAAGTCAATTGATGGGGAGGGAGACTCGCAAGATGGCATCGTAGAAGCAACTCAGGATTGCAGCTCTTAGTGAAGGCGCAGAGGGTGAGTCCTAGCCGCATTCTCAGATGGACCTTTTTTGCCCACAGAGCGTTGAAAGTCCCAGGTGTGGGAGAGACACGAGACGTTTTGCCAGCTAACGCAGCCGGCCCGCGCGGCTGCTTCGGCCGGCACTGCAGCAGGACCCCGCATGGAACTCACTGGTCTGGGTGCCCTGTTAAACCGGCAATCTGAGATTTGGAAGGGCAGATTGGCATGTCCATCTGTTTGAATGGGACTTGGACAGTGAGCCAGACCAGAAGTTTCCTGGGAAGCGTGATCTGAGCCAGTGCAGTGGGCAGTGGCACGGGAGATCGCAGGGATCCCAGTGCCCTATCAGCAGGCTACTGGGGCACCAGTGAGAGAGTTGACCTTTCAGCTTGCGGAGAGGGAGTGAGAGAGAGAGAGGACAGACTCTGAGGCAGGGAGCTGGGTGATGGGGCTCGGCGGTCCCACCCTCATGGGGACAAGCAGGGCGGTGACTGGAGACGCTTGGGGCTGAGAGTTTTGCTGCCAGCATCTAGGACGGTGCAGCCCAGTGAGGGAGGGGCATCCACCATTGCTGACGCAATCCGCCCCTACTGAAGTACCGCCCAGGGCTGACGCAGCCTGCTGTTGTTGAGGCAACCTGCCATAACAGAGAGACTCCGCCAGGAGTGCTCCACAGCAGAAGGGAGCCCAGCAGCAACAGGGTGGACCTGCGCTAGCAGGTCAGAGCCCCGGCAGGCAAATAGTGAATAGACTGCCACCTAGTGGGGCAGGACAGTGCAACAGATACTCATAAAGCCCCAACTCCCTGAGACAGAGCATCTAAGGGGGGGAAAAAAAGAGTGGTGTTTTATGAGTTCTATTGCAGCAGACATAAACAAACTCCCAACAACCCTGAATGAACAACGGACCTCACAGCTCAGCACTAGAGCTCCTATAAAGCACAGACCGTCTCCTTAAGCAGCTCCCTGACCCCTGTACATCCAAAGAGTCACCCCAAAAAAAGACTAATCAAACTGACATTTGGTGGGCATCATTCTGGAACAAAGACAGCAGAAACAGAAACTGGTATCATCCCTCACTGTTCCACAGCTGCTACAGGTATACTCCAGACAAGCAGGGCCTGGAGTGGACCTCAGCACTCATACAGCAGAGGGGCTAGACCATTAGAAGGAAAACTAAGTAACAGAAATACTTCATCATCAACAATCTCAGCATCCACAAAGAGACACAATTGAAAAATCAGCAACTACTAAGATGACAGGCCGATAAATCCATAAAGATGGGAAGAAACCAGCGCAAAAAGGAGGAAAACACCCGAAACCAAAACACCTCACCTCCTACAAAGGACCAAAACTCCTCACCAGCAAGGGAAACAAGTTGGACGGAGAATGAGTGTGACGAAATGACGGAATCGGACTTCAGAAAGTGGATAATGAGAAACTTCATTGAGCTAAAAGAACATGTTCTGAATCAGTGCAAAGAAACTAAGAATCTTGAAAAAAGATTTGAAAAAAAGATTTCAGGAATTGGTAACAAGAATGGACAACTTAGGAATATGAATGAATTGAAGGAGCTGAAAAACAACACGAGAACTTCGTGAAGCATGCACAAGTTTCAACAGCCGAATTGACCAAGCAGAAGAAAGAATATCAGAAGTTAAAGATCAACTCAATGAAATAAAACGTGAAACCAAGATTAAAGAAAAAAGCACAAAAAGGAATGAACAAAATCTCCAAGAAATGTGGGACTATGTGAAGAGACCCAACTTACATTTGATAGGGATACCAGAATGTGATGAAGAGAATGAATCCAAGCTGGAAAACACTCTTCAGGATATTATCCAGGAAAATTTCCCCAACCTAGCAAGACAGGTCAATACTCAACTCCAGGAAATACAAAGAACACCACAAAGATACTCTGCAAGAAGAGCAACCCCAAGGCACATAATCGTCAGATTCACCAGGGTTGAAATGAAGGAGAAAATACTAAGGGCAGCCAGAGAGAAAGGTCGGGTCACCCACAAAGGGAAGCTCATCAGACTCACAGCAGATCTCTCGGCAGAGACGCTACAAGCCAGAAGAGAGTGGGGGCCAATATTCAACATCCTTAAAGAAAAGAACTTTCAACCCAGAATTTCATATCCAGCCAAACTGAGCTTCATAAGTGAAGGAAAAATAAAATCCTTCATGAACAAGCAAGTACTCAGAGATTTTGTCACCACTAGGCCTGCTTTACAAGAGCTCCTAAAAGAGGCACTACACATAGAAAGAAACAACCAGTACCAGCCATCCTAAAAGCAGACCAAATGCTAAAGACCGTCAACAAAATGAAGAATCTACATGAACCAACGGGCAAAACAGCCAGCTAGCATCAAAATGGCAGTATCAAACTCACACATAACAATATTAACCCTAAAAATAAATGGGCTAAATGCACCAATCAAAAGACACAGACTGGCAAATTGGATAAAAAACCAAAACCCATCGGTGTGCTGTATCCAGGAAACCCACCTCACACGCAAAGATACACAAAGGCTCAAAATAAAAGGATGGAGGAAGATTTACCAAGCAAATGGAGAGCAAAAAAAAGCAGGAGTTGCAATTCTCGTCTCTGATAAGGTAGACTTTAAAGCAACAAAGATCAAAAGGGACAAGGAGGGTCATTACATAATGGTAAAAGGATTGATACAACAAGAAGAGCTAACAATTTTAAATATATATGGACCCAATGCAGGAGCACCCAGATATATAAGGCAAGTTCTTAATGACTTACAAAGAGACTTGGACTCCCACACAATAATAGTGGGAGACTTTAACACTCCACTGTCAATGACAGACAGATCAACCAGACAGAAAATTAAAAAGGATATCCAGGACTTGAACTCAGACCTAGAACAAGCAAACCTGATAGACATTTACAGAACTCTCCACCCCAAATCCACAGAATATACATTCTTCTCAGCACCACATCACACCTACTCCAAAATTGACCACATAATTGGAAGTAAAGCACTCCTCAGCAAATGCAAAACAACTGAAATCATAACAAACAGTCTCTTAGACCATAGTGCAATCAAGTTGGAACTCAGAATTCAGAAACTAACTCAGAACCGCACAGCTTCATGGAAACTGAACAACTGGCTCTTGAATGTTGATTGGATAAACAATGAAATGAAGGCAGAAATAAAGAAGTTCTTTGAAACCAACGAAAATGAAAACACAACATACCAGAACCTCTGGGACACATTTAAAGCAGTCTGCAGAGGAAAATACATAGCAATAAGTGCCCACATGAGAAGAGTGGAGAGATCCAAAATTGACACCCTATCATCAAAATTGAAAGAGCTGGAGTAGCAAGATCAAAAAAGCTCAAAACCTAGCTGAAGACAAGAAATAACTAAGATCAGAGCAGAACTGAAGGAGATAGAGACAGAAAAACCCTTCAAAAAATCAATAAATCTAAGAGCTGGTTTTTTGAAAAGATCAACAAAATAGACCACTAGCCAGACTGATAAAAAGGAAAAGAGAGAACAACCAAATAGATTCAATAAAAAATGATAATGGGGAAATCGCCACAGATTCCACAGAAATTCAAACCATCATCAGAGAATACTACAAACAACTCTATGCACATAAACTAGTAAATCAGTAAGAAATGCATAAATTCCTGGACGCCTGTGTCCTCCCAAGCCTAAACCAGGAGGAAGCCGAAACTATGAATAGACCAATAACAAGGTCTGAAGTTGAGACAGCAATTAAGAGCCTACCACACAAAAAAAGCCCAGGTCCAGACGGGTTCACAGCTGAATTCTACCAGACACACAAAGAGGATCTGGTACCATTCCTTATGAAACTATTCCAAATAATCCAAAAAGAGGGAACCCTTCCCAAATCATTTTATGAGACCAACATCATCCTGATACCAAAACCCGGCAGAGACTCAACAAGAAAAGAAAACTTCAGGCCAATATCCATGATGAACATAGATGCAAAAATCTTCAATAAAATACTGGCAAACCGATTGCAACAGCACATTAAAAAACTTATCCATCATGGTCAAGTAGGATTCATCCCGGGGATGCAAGGCTGGTTCAACATACGCAAGTCTATAAATGTAATTCATCACATAAACAGAAGCAAAAACAAAAACCACATGATTATCTCAATTGACTCAGAGAAGGCATTTGACAAAATTCAAAAGCCCTTTATTCTAAAAACCCTCAATAAACTTGGTATTGATGGAACATATCTGAAAGTAATAAAAGCTATTTATGACAAACCAACAGCCAATATCATACTTAATGGGCAAAAACTGGAAGCATTCCCTTTGAAATCTGACACTGGACAAGGAAGCCCTCTCTCACCACTCCTATTCAACATAGTACTGGAAGTTCTAGCCAGAGCAATCAGGCAAGAAAAAGAAATAAAGGGTATTCAAATAGGAAAGGTGGAAGCCAAATTGTCTCTATTTACAGATGACATGATAGTATACCTAGAAGACCCCACCACCTCAGCCCAAAAGATCCTGCAACTGATAAGCAACTTCAGCAAAGTCTCAGGATATAAAATCAATGTGCAAAAATCACAAGCATTCCTATACACCAATAACAGACTTAAAGAGAACCAAATCAAGAACGAACTGCCATTCACAATTGCTACAAAGAAAATAAAATACCTAGGAATACAACTCACAAGGAATGTAAGGGACCTCTGTAAGGAAAACTACAAACCACTGCTCAACGAAATAAGAGAGGACACAAACAGATGGAGAAACATTCCATGTTCGTGGTTAGGAAGAATCAATATCGTGAAAATGGCTATACTGCCCAAAGTAATTTACACAATCAATGCTATCCCCATCAAACTACCATTGAATTTCTTCACAGAACTGGAAAAAACCACCATGAATTTCATATGGAACCAAAAAAGAGCCCGCATAGCCAAGTCAATTCTAAGCAAAAAGAATACAGCGGGAGGCATCACACTACCAGACTTCAAACTATACTACAAGTCTACAGTAATCAAAACAGCATGGTACTGGTACCAAAACAGAGATATAGACCAATGGAAGAGAACAGAAGCATCGGAGGCAACGCAACCTATCTACGGCCATATTATCTTTGATAAACCAGACAAAAACAAGCAATGGGGAAAGGATTCCCTATTTAATAAATGGTGTTGGGAAAACTGGCTAGCCATGTGCAGAAAGCAGAAACGGGACCCCTTCCTGATACCTTACACTAAAATTAACTCCAGATGGATTAAAGACTTAAACGTAAGACCTGACACCATAAAAACCCTAGAAGAAAATCTAGGCAAAACCATTCAGGACATAGAAGTAGGCAAGGACTTCATGAATAAAACACCAAAAGCATTGGCAACAAAAGCCAAAATAGACAAATGGGACTTAAACTCCACAGCTTCTGCACGGCAAAAGAAACAGTCACTAGAGTGAATCAGCAACCATCAGAATGGGAAAAAATCTTTGCAGTTTACACATCAGACAAAGGGCTGATATCCAGAATTTACAAAGAACTCAAACAGATTTACAGGAAAAAAACAAACAAGCCCATTCAAAAATGGGCAAAGGATATGAACAGACACTTTACAAAAGAAGACATACATGAGGCCAACAAACATATGAAAAAAATGTTCATCATCGCTGGTCATTAGAGAGATGCAAATCAAAACCACATTGAGATACCGTCTCATGCCAGTTAGAATGGCAATCATTAAAAAATCTGGAGACAGCAGATGCTGGAGAGGATGTGGAGAAATAGGAACACTCTTACACTGTTGGTGGGAGTGTAAATTAGTTCAACCATTGTGGATGACAGTGTGGCGATTCCTCCGCGACCTAGAAATAGAAATTCCATTTGACCCAGCAATCCCATTACTGGGTATATATCCAAAGGACTATACATCGTTCTACTGTAAGGACATATGCACACGAATGTTCATTGCAGCACTGTTTACAATAGCAAAGAACTGGAACCAACCCAAATGCCCAAGGATGATAGACTGGACTGGGAAAATGTGGCACATATACACCATGGAATATTATGCAGCAATCAAAAATGATGAATTTGTGTCCTTTGTAAGGACATGGATGAATCTGGAGAACATCATTCTCAGCAAACTGACACAAGAACAGAAAAAGAAATACCGCATATACTCACTCATAGGCGGGTGAGAAAAATGAGAACACATGGACACAGAGAGGCCATCTACTATACACTGGGGTCTATTGGGGGGAATGGGGGAGGGACAGCGGGGGGGTTGGGGAGGGATAGCCTGGGGATGAATGCCAAGTGTGGGTGAAGGGGAGGAAGGCAGCAAAACACACTGCCACGTGTGTACCTATGCAACTATCTTGCACGTTCTGCACATGTACCCCAAAACCTATAATGCAATAAAAATTAAAATAAATAAATAAATGGAAACCCTTAAAAAAAAAAAAAAGAAAGTCAATTGATTCCTTTACAAATATTACCTGAAATAACTTAGATATTACATCTTCTAGGCAGGAATTACAATAGACAATTCTTTTATTAATTCTTTATTGACCACTTAAGTACTAGTCACAGCTATGTGTTTTATATTTATTATTGGATTTAATTTTTATAGTATTCAAATTTTTATGAGTTATCTATTACTTGCACTTTTATTTTGCAGATGAAGAAACTTATTTTTGAGTTTTTTGGTTTTTTTTTATTATTATACTTAAAGTTCAAGGATACATGTGCAGGTTTGTTACATAGGTATACATGTGCCATAGTGGTTTGCTGCACCCATCAACCCATCATCTAGTCATCTATATTAGGTATTTCTCCTAGTTCTATCCCTCCCCTTGCCCCCCACCCTATACAGGCTCTGGTGTGTGACATTTCCCTCCCTGAGCCCATATGTTCTCATTGTCCAGCTCCCACTTAGTGAGAACATGCGGTGTTTGGTTTTCTGTTCCTGTTGGTTCACTGAGAATAATGGTTTCAAATTTCATCCATGTCCCTGCAAAGGACATGAACTCATTCTTTTTTATGGCTGCATACTATTCCATTGTGTATGTGCCACATTTTCTTTATCCAGTCTAACATTGATGGGCATTTGGGTTGGTTCCAAGTCTTTGCTATTGTGAATAGTGCTGCAAGAAACATACACGCATGTGTGTCTTTATAGTAGAATGATTTATAATGCTTTGGGTATATACCCAGTAATGGGATTGTTGGGTCAAATGGTAGTTCAACCATTGTAGGAGGCAGCATGGCAATTCCTCACTGATCTGGACTTAGAAATTTATATTTTAAAAATGTGAATAACTTGCCCACAGACTTATATCTTTGGGGTTCTTCATGGCATAGCATAGGGGTGGCACTTTCTCTTGACTCCTCTCCCTGTACCATAACATAAACTTAGTTCCAACTTGCATTTATGAACTTTTATATCTATTCATTTCTCACCACAGTTTTTGTCAGTGAGGTTTGAATTCAGATATTCTTAGACTTTGGTTATTTTCAGGCAGGCCTTACTTCTGGCTTCTCTTCAACTACCTTCTCATCCAATTTTATGTCTGCCTCTATATCTTAGAATGGCTTGGCTGCTCTCCATCTGTAGCTGGAAATAGCAATCTGATGTCTGGATCTTGGAAACTGGATTAGGAAAGTTAATCATCAATTAAACAACAAGGATGGAGATCTAGTTTTCTTTTTTCTCATGAACAAAGTAAGGAACAGGTAGATAAACATAACTTTGGTGGTTTGTCTAGACATTGTTTTCAAATCGTAAACATATTTTTCATAAATCTTTTAGTTCAAGACCCAATAGCATATTTTTTTCTTTAAGAAGATCATGGGGTTAAGGTAGATTCAAATTTAGTTTAAATAAAGTATATTTGCTAATTTAATATCAATTCAAACTCTATTAATGCTCTGGTTAAACAAGAGTCAAAGTTAGATGAAATCTTACTGGTATTCTGACATTTTCATAATTTTAAGCTATACTTACATATTGACAAAAAAAATCCACATGCTTGTATACAGTAGAGCATAAAATGGATTCTATCTAACAATTAAATATCCTCATCGAACACCAAAAATGTACAATGAGGCTTGCCTCAGTTTTAATATTATTTTAATGTAAGCTAATTTAAAGTTCCTTTACTTTTCTGTAGATCTTTATTTCAACATCCATTTTATGACTTCTGTTTTGCTTATATTAATTGCCCTTCTTCACAATAAATGTCCAATTAGTACAATTTGGAACTATTATTGCATATTAATACTATAATATTTGAGTCATAGAAAATTTCTTCTGCTTAAATCACCTAAGCTTTCATACTCCTGGTATGTAATTAAGAAACATATGGGATAGAGAGAGAGGGAAAAAGAGAGGACAGCCTTTTTCAGTGGTGTCTCATATCTGTACTTTGATATAGGTCAGGCTGAAAGGCAGGTCTTCATATTTTGGGGTTCAGAATGCAAAGGTCAACATAAATCTTAATAATAGAAGCTGTTCAATTACTTTTTGATTATTTCCCTTGGATCAATGGAAATGGTTTAGTAATCACATGTCAGAGCAAAAGGATATGGTAATCATGAAAGATACCTGATACATCCTTCTTTACAACATATCTGTCCAGAAAAATTAGTCATGCTGTGCCCATATTGTCTACTCCATCATCATCTTAGATCTAATAATGTATTTATATTGTTTTGAGACTTTTACTAAATGAGTAAATGTGATGCATTTTCTCTATTGATCTTCCCTTACATACCTCTAATTTTTCAGTCCTGTGTTACTCATAATAATTATTTATACAACTTACATTCTGGATTGTTTTAAATGATACACAAGCTTCTTCTTTCTCCCTTTTATGTAAAATGCTGTGTGACTCTCACGTCAGCTGAAGTAGTTCATCTCTGTGTTTTGAGTGGTGACTTGACATTCATTTCACATTAAACTAGTAAAGATATATTTGATTTCCACATTCTTGGAAATAGTTATTTATTTGACTTGTATAATCTGCTTACCAGCTTTCATTTCAATAATATTTTCCAAACTCATTTTCAAATTCTTGGGGTTCTCCCTTTTTGAGAACCTGCAACTCACTTTTCACTAATACACTTAATGACAAGGCACTATTCGGTATAATGATAAATGAATCCATATGGACATATTAGTTTCTTAATAAAGAGACAAAATTTGCTCTCTGACATGTTTCATCTAAAACTTCTTTAAATATGTTTGATTTTCTAGAATGAGGGGAGACTTCCCAACCAACTTTTTTGTTATTGGCTGTGAACAGAAAGAATACAAACAAACAAGTTGGGTAATGTTTTTGTCACTTGTCTGGTTGCATTTTGAAAAGCTAGAAACCTAAAGTAAAATTTAAAAATAAATAGTAAATAAAAGTTTAAAAAGAATAAAAATGAATACTTAAAACATCACATTGTATTTCATAAATATAGACAATTATTATTTGTTATTTAAAAATAAATGAAAAGTAGTGCTACAGAGGAAGAAAAGCAGAATGGACATAGAATATTCTTTTGAAGTATACTATATTACTTACATCTGAGGCATTTTAAATTGCACAGATACTACTTTTTTAGATTTCACACATACCTGAAATCTTACAGTATTTGTCTTTCTGTGCCTGGCTTACAGGGTGAAACCCTGTCTCTACTAAAGATACAAAAATTAGCTGGGCATAGTGGTGCATGCCTGTAGTCCCAGCTACTTGGGAGGCTGAGGCAGGAGAATTGCTTGAACCCAGGAGGTGGAGGTTGTAGTGAGTCAAGATTGTGCCATTGCACTCCAGTCTGGGTAATAACAGCGAAACTCCATCTTAAAAATAATAATAATAATAATGTCCTCCAGTTCTATCCATGTTGTCTTAAATGATGTAATTTTCTTCATTTTTGAGGCTGTATAGTATTCCATAATGTGTATATACCGTATTTATTTTGTGTTCATTCACTGATGCTTAGGTTGCTTCCTTATCTTAGCTATTATGAATGATGCTTACATAAACATGAAGTGCAGATACTTTTTTCATATACCAATTTCAATTCTCTTGGATATATGCCTAGAAAGGGGATTGCTGGATCATATGGTTGCTCTGTTTTTAGTTTTCTGAGAAACTTCCATGCTATTTTCCAAAATGTACTGGTTTACATTCCCACCAACAGTGCACAAGAATTCCTTTTTCTACACATCTTCAGCAACACATGTTATCATTTGTCCTTTTGATAATAGCCATTCTGACAGGATGGCTATTATCAAAGTAAGGACCTATCTGGTTGTGGTTTTAATTTGTAATTCCCTGATGATTAGAGATGTTGGTAATTTTTAATACATCTTTTGACAATATGTACCTCTTCTTTTGAGAAATGTCTGTTCAGACTCTGACCATTTGATAATTGTGTTGTTTTGTTGCTGTTGAGTTATTTGTGTTCCTTATGTATTTTGGAAATTGGCTCTGTTTCAGATGTATTGTTTGCAAATATTTTCCCTCAGTCTGTGGATTATCTTTTCACTTTGTTAGTTGTTTCCTTCGTTGTGTGGAAACTTTTTAGTTTGATGCAATCACATTTGTCTATTTTTGCCTGTGTTTTTGGAGTTCTACCCAAAATATTATTGCCAAGACTAATGTCTTAGGGCTTTTTCTCTATGTTTTTTTTTTTCTATTAGCTCATAGATTCAAGTCAAACATTTAAGTATTTTATTAATTTTGAGTTTATTTTTGTATATGAGATAAGCTATGATTGTATTAATATGGAGAAACATGATATCTAAAAATTCTTAAAAATATCTTCAAAGAATAAATGAATAGGTTCAATACGCTTATCTCTCCATAGTTACAATCAAAAACACACTTGAGTCTTTGGGTGCATGTAATCAGTAAATAGGTGATTGTCATAGTAGCCTTGCTTTTGTGATAACTTTAAAACTCTAAATAAAAATAAGAACATGAGAAACTCTAGCCTTACTTGTGAATACTCTAAGCCCAATACAGAAACATAATCCCAAGAAAATACTTATGGCTTGGATATTTTGGATATTTTGTCATCATCATAGATACAGTTATTTTATAGTCATTTTTTTTACTATAATTTATTTACTGGTATGTTTTTGTGATTTCATTTTTTTATTATACTAGATTCTGGGGTACATGTGCAGATCATGCAAGATTGTTGCATAGGTATATTCATGGCAAGGTGGTTTGCTGCCACCATCCCCCCATCACCTATACCTGACATTTCTCCCCATGTTAGCCCTCCCCCACCCTCCCTCCCACCATCCCTCCCACAGCCCCCGCAACAGATCCCAGTGTGTGATGCTCCCCTTTTTGTGTCCAAGCATTCTCATTGTTCAACATCTGCCTGTTAGTGAGAACATGTGGTGTTTGGTTTTCTGTTCTTGTGTCAGTTTGCTGAGAATGATGGTTTCCAGGTTCATCCATGATGTCCCTACAAAGGACACAAACTCATCGTTTTTTATGAGTGTATTTTTTTATGGCAGTACTCCATGGTGTATATGTGCCACATTTTCTTTGTCCAGTCTATCATTGATGGGCATCTGTGTTGGTTCCAGGTCTTTGCTATTGTGAACAGTGCCACAAAGAACATGCACGTGTATGTGTCTTTATAATAGAATGATTTATAGTTCTTTGGGTAAATACCCAGTAATGGGATTGCTGGGTCAAATGGAATTTCTATTTCTAGATCCTTGAGGAATTGCCACACTGTCTTCCACAATGATTGAACTAATTTACACTCCTACCAACAGTGTAAAAGTGTTCACATTTCTTCACATCCTCTCCAGCATCCATTGTCTCCAGATTTTTTAATGATCGCCATTCTAACTGGCATGAGATGGTATCTCAATGTGGTTTTGATTTGCATTTCTCTAATGACCAGTGATGATGAGCGTTTTTTTCATGTTTGTTGGCTTCATATGTGTCTTCTTTTGAAAAGTGTCTGTTCATATCCTTCACCCACTTTTGGATGGGTTTGTTTTTTTCTTGTAAATCTGTTTCAGTTCTTTGTAGATTCTTGATATTAGCCATTTGTCAGATGTGTACACTGCAAATTTTTTTTCCCATTCTCTTGGCTGCCAGTTCACTATAATGATTGTTTCTTTTGCTGTACAGAAGATCTGGAGTTTAATTAGATCCCATTTGTCTATGTTGGCTTTTGTTGCCATTGCTTTTGGTGTTTGCCTATGTCCTGAATGATTTTGTCTAGGTTTTCTTCTAGGGTTTTTATGGTGTTAGATCTTATGTTTAAGTCCTTAATCCATCTGGAGTTAATTTTATTGTAAGTTGTCAGGAACAGGTCCAGTTTCTGCATTCTGCACATTGCTAGCCAATTTTCCCAACACCATTTATTAAACAGGGGATCCTTTCCCCATTGCTTGTTTTTGTCTGGTTTGTCAAAAATCAGATTGTTGTAGATGTGTGCTGTTGCTCTAGAAGCTCTGTTCTGTTTCTTTGGTCTATGTCTCTGTTTTGATACCAGTACCATGCTGTTTTGATTACTGTTGCCTTGTAGGATAGTTTGAACTCAGGTAGCATGATGCTGCTGGCTTTGCTCTTTTTGCTTAGGTTCTCTTGGCTATGCGGGCTCTTTTTGATTCCATATGAAGTTTAAAGTGTTTTTTTCCAGTTCTGTGAAGAAGGTCATTGGTAGTTCAATGGGGATAGCATTAAATCAATAAATTACTTTGGGCAGTATGGCCATTTTCACAATATTGATTTTTTCTAACCATGAGCATGGAATGTTTTTCCATCTGTTTGTGTCTTCTCTTGTTGTATTGAGCAGTGGCTTGTAGTTCTCCTTGAAGAGGTCCTTTACCTCCTTTGTTAGTTGTATTCCTAGGTATTTTATTCTGCTTGTAGCAAGTGTGAATGGGAGTTTGCTCTTGATTTTGCTGTTTGTCTGTTATAGGTGTATAGGAATGCTTTTGATTTCTGCACATTTATTTTGTATCTGAGATTTTGCTGAAGTTGCTTATCAGCTTAAGGAGAGTTTGGGCTAAGTCGATGGGGTCTTCTAAATATACAATCATGTCATCTACAAATAGAAACGATTTGACTTCCTCCTTTCCTAATTGAATACCCTTTATTTCTTTTTCTTGCCTGATTGCTCTGGCTAAAACATCCAATACTATATTGAATAAGAGTGGAGAGAGAGGGCACTCTTGTCTAGTGCCAGTTTTCAGAGGGAATGCTTCCAGTTTTTGCCCATTCAGTATGATATTGGTTGTGGGTTTGTCATAAATAGCTTTTATTATTTTGTGATATGTTCCATCATTACCTAGTTTATTGAGTTTTTAGTATAAAGGGCTGTTGAATTTTGTCAAAGGTCTTCTCTGCATCTATTGAGATAATCATGTGGTTTTTGTGTTTGGTTTTATTTACATGGTGGATTACATTTATGGACTTGATTATGTTGAACCAGCCTTGCATCCCTGGAATGAAGCCTACTTGATCATGATGGATAAGCTTTTTGATGTGCTGTTGCAATCAGTTTGCCAGTATTTTATTGAAGATTTTAGCATCTATGTTCATCATGGAGATTGGCCTGAAGTTTTCTTTTTTTATTGAGTCTCTGCCAGGTTTTGGTATCAGTATGATATTGGTTTCATAAAATGAGCTGGGGAGGATTTCCTCCTTTTGTATTGTTCAGAATAGTTTCAGAAGGATTGGTACCAGCTCCTCTTTTTATGTCTCATAGAATTCGGCTGGGAACATGTCTGGATCTGGACTTTTTTTGGTTGTTAGGCTGTTAATTGCTACCTCAACTTTAGCCCTTGTTATTGGTCTATTCAGGGTTTCAAATTCTTCTTGGTTTAGTTTTGGGAGGGTGCAAGTGTCTATGAATTTATCCATTTCTTCCATGTTTACTGGTTTATGTGCATAGAGTTGTTTATAGTAATCTCTAATGATAGTTTGTATTTCTGTGGAATCAGTGGTGATAATCCCTTTATCGTTTTTTATTGCATCTATTTAATTCTTCTCTTTTGTTATTAATCTGGCTAGTGGTCAGTCTATTTTGTTGATGTTTTTGAAAAACCTGTTCCTTGACTTACTGATTTTTTTGAGGGTTATTTTTTTTTTTTGTCTCTATCTCTTCATTTCTGCTCTGATCTTAATTATTTCTTGTCTTCTGCTAGCTTTTGAGGTTTTTTTTTTTTTTTGATACTGCTCTTCTAGCTCTTTCAATTTTGATGATAGGGTGTCAATTTTAGATATTTCCTTGTTTCTCATGTGGGCATATATTGCTATAAATTTCCTTCTAGACAGTGCTTTAAATGTATCCCAGAGATTCTGGTATGTTGTGTTCTCATTCTCATTGGTTTCGATGAGTATCTTTATTTCTGCTTTCATTTCATTGTTTATCCCATCAACATTAAGGAGCCAGTTGTTCAGTTTCCATGATGTTGTGTGGTGTTGAGTTAGTTTCTTAAACCTGAGATCTAATTTGATTGCACTGTGGTCCAAGAGACTGTTATTATTTTCATTTTTTTGCATTTGCTGAGGAGTGATTTACTTCCAATTATGTGGCCAATTTTAGAGTAAGTGTGATGTGGTGCTGAGAAGAATGTATATTCTGTGGCTGTGGGGTGGAGAGTTCTGTAGATGTCTATTTGGTCTGCTTGTTCCAGTACTATGTTCAAGTCCTGGATATCCTTGTTGATTTTCTGTCTCATTGATCTGTCTAATGTTGACAGTGGAGTGTTAAAGTCTCCCAATATTACTGTGTGGGAGTCTAAGTCTCTTTGTAGGTCATTAAGAACTTGCTTATGTATCTGGGTGCTCTTGTATTAGGTGCACATATATTTAGGATACTTAGCTCTTCTTGTGGTATTGATCCTTTCACCATTATGAAGTGTCCTTTGTCTCTTCTGATCTTTGTTGGTTTAAAGTCAGTTTTATCAGAGACTAAAACTTCAACCCCTACTTTTTTTTGTTCTCCATTTGCTTGGTAGATCTTCTTCCATCCCTTTATTTTGAGTCTATGTGTGTCTTTGCATGTGAGATGGGTCTCTTGAATACAGCACACCGATGGATTTTGACTTTTTCCCAGCTTGCCAGTCTGTGTCATCTGATTGGGCATTTAGGCCATTTACATTTAACGTTAATATTGTTATAGGTGAATTTGATTCTGCCATTTTGTTACTGGTTGTTTGTTTTGTCCATTGGTTGATGCAGTTTCCTCATTGTGGTGTTGTCTTTACTATTTGTTTTGGTTTTGCAGTGTCTGGTACTGGCTGTTCTTTTCCATGTTTAGTGCTTCCTACAGGAGCTCTTATAGGGCAGGTCTGGTGGTGATGAAATATCTTAGTAACTCCTTGTCTACAAAGGATTTTATTTCTCCTTCACTTATGAAGCTTAGTTTGGTTGGATATGAGATTTTAGATTGAAAATTCTTTTCTTTAGGGATGTTGAATATTGGACCCCACTCTCTTTTGGATTGTACAGTTTCTGCTGAGTGATCTGCTGTGAGTCTGATTGGCTTTCCTTTGTGAGTGACCCAACCTTTCTCTCTGGCTGCCCTTAGCATTTTTTCCTTTATTTCAACCCTGGTGAATCTGACGATTATGTGCCTTGGGGTTGCTCTTCTTGAGGAGTATCTCTATGGTGCTCTTTGTATTTCCTGTATTTGAATGTTGGTGTGCTTTGCTAAGTTGGGGAAGTTCTCCTGGATAATATTTTGAAGAGTGTTTTCCAGCTTGGATTCATTTTCCCCATCCTCTCCAGGTACACTGATGAAGCACAGATTAGGTCTTTTCACATAATCCCATATTTCTTAGAGGCTTTGTTCATTTATTTTCACACTTTTTTCTCTTTTCTTGACTTCTCTTTTTATTTTGTTGTGTTGATCTTTGATCTCTGATATCCTCTCTTCTGCTTGATTTGGCTATTGAAACTTGTGTATGTTTTACAAAGTTCTCATGCTGTGTTTTTCAGCTCCATCGAGTCATTTATGTTCTTCTCTAGGCTGGTTATTTTAGTTAGCATTTTATCTAATCTTTTTTCCAGGTTCTTAGTTTCTTTGCATTAGGTTAAAACATGTTCTTTTAGCTCAGAGAAATTTGTTATTATCCATCTTCTGAAGCCTGCTTCTGTCAGCTTGTCAAAATCATTTTCTGACCTGTTTTGTTGCCATACTGGTGAGTCGTGCTCTCTCTGGGGAGGAGAGGCATTCTGGACTTTGATTTTTTTTTTCTTTTTGTGCTGGTTTCTTGCCATCTTCTCTGAGTGGACATCCTTTATGTTAAAGTTGTGGTTATTTCTCCTGTATGAGGATTTTTGTTTTTCAAATGCAGGTGTCCATATGTCACTTGAGACAGTCTCTCCATTGTCTGCCTGTGGAGGTGCTGCTGGGCTGCCTTAGTCTCAGCCAGGCTGCTGTTTACTCTTCACCTTGTTTTGGTACTGGTGGGGTTGGCCCTGCTTTCCCAATGGCAGGCTCTTTCCCTCTGCCAAGTCTGCTGCTCCCAGATGGATGATGTGTTAACTGCGAAACTCTCCCAAGAGGGGGACTCCAGTTGCTGGATCTTGTCGGGGAGGGGCCTGTCTGGTCGTATCCCACTCCCTGCTTTCAACTCTCCCTTCTGTGGGACGGGCAGCTCCTTTTTGCAAGCTTTCTCAGGATTAGTCCACATCTCCACCCTGGTCTGTGCTGATGAGGCACTAGTCTGGCCAGGGCTGTTGCCTGGGTCTGTGACTCCACGCGGTTCTCAACAAGGCAGCATTTTCCTGGTCTGTATGCTGCCAAAATATTGGAGTGAATTGCTGTATCTGATTCAGAGAACTGAGGAGGTGATGCCCCCCGCCAATCCTCAGTGCCTGATACACTTTCTAGGTGGGGCAGTGCCTGGACCCCTTTGGTTGGCCCCGTTTGAGCTGCTTTTGCTGACTTTTTTGGGGGTTAATCCAGCTGTTCAACCAGTCCCTTTAAAACAAAACCGGTACCTTGCTCAGAGACATGGATATCACTCTGGTTCTGTCTCTCTAGGTGGTAGCTGCACTCCAGAGAAGCTTCCTTTCGGCCATCTTCCTCACTTCTCAATTTTATAGTCTTTAGGCAACTGTATTAAATTTATAAAACTCAAAATTTTATTTTTATTTTTCATCTTTGGTAACATGTTTGTATTTCATGGTTACATATCAGTGAATACTCTTCAAGGATATGAAACCAGCCTAATTGTCCCATAGAACTGCTATTTATGGTTTCTTTTAAGTAAATATAGAAATTTACACCACCCCCGACCCCGTCTTAAAACTTGAGAAAGTTACATTTTTCTTATATCTAGGTTCCTTTCTCAAGAAACCAACCATCAGGCCTTCCAGATAGTATCCAGGGACTGGAATTTACCAGATTGCTGTGTCTGGAAAATTAGATGCCAGACCACTCAACCATTATGATTGCCTATGTGATCACCTGCTTCCTGTTGACGAACTCCTCTTTTTTACCCATCCCCCAATTTCTGTTATCCCAAACATGGATACATTTCTTCCCTGTCATATAAACACATAATTTTTATTGACTAAAAAAATGAATTTGACACTGACCTTCCATCTCTGCTGCAGCACCCTAATAAAGTCTTCTTCCTTGGCAATACTCATCTCAGTGGTTGGCTTTCTGTGTAATAAGCAATGGGACCTAGAGTAAACACCTAGTGTTAATAACATTCCAGTTTTGTGTGTGTGTGTGTTATTATGACCTCCAAAATATTTGTTTAATTGTTTTCAAAATGTAGGTTAGATTTAACTGCCACAACCACTTATGTTAGTCTGGATCACTTCTGAATAGAAAGGAAGATTCATGCTGTGATGCAAGAGTATTAATGGTAGAAATAAGTTTTTGTAAGAATTCCTTCCTCTCTCTCAAATCCAGCCATTATTTTTCTTCTGGAAATGGCCCTCCAATATTATCAGTATCCATTACTCTTGGCATTTACATATGACCCAATCTTGCAAATCAGTGTGCAATGTGAATGGTTCAATAATGGCACTTGATCTAAACTAATCTGAATAATACTGCTGGGAATATCTAAAAAAAGTTACTTCCTTCATTTCAGACTGCATGCAGAGACAATGTCTAGATTTTTTCTTCTTTGTGGGGAGAAGTGTTAATTAAAGATTGCCACATAACAACATTACTAACAACATTAAGGCTTAAAACAATACATTTTTAAAAATCTCATAGTTCCTGTAGGTCAGGAGTTTGGGCATGGCTTAACTAAGTCCTCTGCTTTAGGGTCTCAAAAAGCTGCAGTTAAGATACTGACTAGCGCTACAGTCTCATCTGAGGCTCAGCTGGGGATGGGCCTACTCTCACACTCATGTTGTGGTTTTTAGCAGCATTTAGTACCTATAAGACTGCCAGATTGAAGGTCTCAGTTTTTCCCTAATGGTTAGAGGGTTCTCTCAGCTCCTTGATGTGTCACAGCTCCCAACACAGTAGTCTTTTTCCACAAAGACAGCCAGGAAGAGTTCCTCGGAAGGCAAATTACAGTCATACGTAATATAATCATTGGCATCAAGTAATCACATAAATTCTGTCATTTTGTTGTATTCTATCATTTTTCTAACCCATTGCTAACAGATATAAATAGTTAACTATTAAATAAATAGCTGTCATATTTGATAAATAACACCATAATCAGGTCCCAGGTTTAGGGGAACAAAGTGTCACTGCCCTGGGGACTCTTTTCCTCTATTTATACCTCTTATCACAGTAAAAGTCATCCTAATTCATCCAGCAGCTCATGACAGAGACTGTTTATATTACTAATTCTTCCTATTACTTAATTGCTCTAATTTAATCAATGTTCAAGTTCTTTTAGCCTTATTCTTAAATATATCTTAAATGTATTCACTCCATGTCTGATGCCATTTCCCTAGTGAATATCAATATTATTGCTTATGTGATAATATGATACTGTCCTCACACTTTTTTCTCTTGTTCTCTTCCATAGTAGGCAAACTTTTTTTTAAGGTTCTACTCTAGGAATAGGCATGGTAGCTCATACCTGTAATTGCAGCACTTTGAGAGGCTTAGGTGGCCAGATCATTTGAGCCTGGGAGTTCGAGACCAGCTTGAGCAACATGGTGAAATGCTGTCTCTATAAAATATACAAAAATTAGTAGTTAGGTGTGGTGGTGTGTGCCTGCAGTCCTAGCTACTTGAGAGTCTGAGGTGGAGGGACTGCTAGAGTCTGGGAGGTGGAGGTTGCAGTGAGCTGAGGTAGTACTACTGTACTCCAGGCTTGGTGACAGAGAACGACCTTGTTTTGTATCAAATACGTCAATATTTTCTTCCATCATTCATCCCATGTTTTGCTGTCTCTGGCTGAAACAACTCTCTTTTCTCCTTCATTACCTGACAAATTCCTACTCATACTTTATGACATTGGGGACCAAACTGGTAATTTTAGTAGTTTTGAAATGTAAGGCACAGAGCAAAGTTGGTGAGAGGAAAATGAAATTATCTGAGCACTTGATAAACAGAATTGGAAGTTTAAGGACTGGCAATGAATTATAAAGGATAACAGAGAAAAATGAAGCATAGATTTCTGACATGTACCCACCAACCTTCATTTTTTATGATTTCTACCTACCACGAAGTATCATGTGTTACATGTTTATATATATTAAAATAATGCAGAAGAAATATTCTTGCAATAGTAGTACTGAAGAGATATTTTAAACTTCAGTCTGAATTAATTGAAAAAATTGGCAAAATAAACAGAATATTAGTATCTGAACCAATTTGTACATTTTTCTCTAATGTGTTTTATTTGAAAATCTGCAGCTGTCCTATTCAAGATAGTAGCCACTATTCACATGAAGTTCTTTAAAAATAGAAATTTTGAAATGTAGTTTTTAGCCACATTTTAAATATTTAATAGCTACATGTGGCTGTGCTACATGTCATCATATTTAACATACACAGAAATCCCCATCATCTCATAAAGTTCTATTGGAGAGAGCTTATTAGTATAGAAAAGTTACAAAACATGTAGGTTTGAGGTAAATCCAAACTTACTATCCTAAAGTATGTGAAAAATAATGCGGAAATTTAAAAGTTTAACATTTTCTAACTTCCTTTGTGAGAAGTTGAATAATAGTAAAATCTCAAAGCCATATCTTTTGGGAGCAGGAGTAGTGGGTGAAGTAGAGGAGCAGCTTAGAAAAGCTAAAACATAAGAAAACTGGTTCTACACAGTATCTCACAAAGTAGGTGTTTAGGATGTCTTAATTGGCTAAGAGTGGGGATTGAGATGATATCATAAAGAGTAGGAAAATTTTAAACCAAAACCCACAAGTATAAGGCAAGTCATCCACCCAAGCATCCAAACCTCTAGCTGAAAGTTAAGGGACTTTTCTCAGTGTGGCCAGTTTTTGCACAGAACTTTTTAAAGTCTTTCTGGAATATTCTGTCACATGCTAACTAAGTCTTAGCAGAGGGGAATAGATTATATCACAGGATCCATAGCTCACAATGTCATACTGGAACACATCATATCAGAGAGTTTTTGTAAAGTAGGCAAACAAGAATAAACATACTAAAATCCCTCATTTGTGTTCATTTTTTTAAACACTCTATATTTTTCAAATATTATTTGCCTTTGCTATGACTGTAGGAATGCATCTGATATCCTGATGCCTGCTGTGTTGGTACTCTTGACATCAGCATGTAGGGTCTTGGGATGTCAAATTTTCCTGAACTTCTGGCCCTATGTTTTAAGAGAAAGCATAGGTAGACAACCTGTCTCCAGTCAGGTTTTCTAGCAGCAGAGGCTAAGTAAGAGGATCCTGTGAAATGATTTACTGAGAACTCTCAAAAGAAAAGGAATGAGGGAAAAGGACAGTAGTACAAGATTAAACAATGTTGTGTTCTGGGGTAGAAATTGCATCTCAAGTTAGTGCCATCTAAGGAAGAGGCCCTGCGTTTTCTAACTTCACATCAGTCATCAGTCAATCATTGACTACTGGCTATTAGACATAATAGCATAAGTTCTTGGGGAGCAGACCTCTGTTCAACTGAGGGCAATTCTCTGGAAAAGGTAGACCTGCTTGGAGAAACTGATCCAATGTTGCCCACTAAAGCATGCATTACCTATTCATGTAACAGTGACTGTCAGTTTGTTTTCCTGACTTTTATAGGCAAGTGGAAAAATGGTTGCCTCTTGTGATGTGTGTGACGTTCTAGACTTTAGAATTAAATTTTCCTAGGTAAACTATACACAGGTAAATAATAATGTATAATAAAAATGGAAGATTATTTGAAACACATTTTAAGTCTAAAATATAGATCAAGCCGTACCGTTCTGTCCTGGCAATGATGAGAAATTATGTATTAACAGTGAGGTGTTACAAGAGAGAAGAGGTGGCAGTTGTACGGAGAAAGATGGGGGAAAGGGAGAGCAAGAGAGAATAATTCATGAATAAATATTTGGAGGAATAGTAAAAAGCAAAGGGTCCAAGGCAAATCATCAGTAAATGGAAAAATCAATCCTTGGGTGATTTAGTTGCTTGTGGATAAGTAAATGGCATAGAAAAGACTAAGTAAGATAAAAAGGAGTTTTCCAGATCACGGTACTTACCAGTCCTCACACACACATTACTCAAGTTTAGCCATTATCTAAACTTGATGCATTTGCATACTATCATCTCTATATATAGGACTTTCTTTCCCTTCACATTACATCCTTTCCTTGTATAGCTCCTTCTTCTTCATATTTCAGTAAGACATTAGCATATTTCCTTAAATCTTTCCTGACTTCTTAAGTCCTGATTTGTTGTGCTTTCTCTTAGGTGCACTGTGTACATACTACCAGAAAGCTCTTCTCAGACAGTATTTTAACAGCACATTTATGAATCTGGATTATTTTTCTTTAGAAAAAGACAGCAAGCTTTGCTTTCAGTTTGCCTGTGCTTAACATAGAGGCAAGGACATAATTTATACTTAATTTGTATGCCAAATAAATAAATTAATGTCATACTAAATGCAACTGAAATAATTTTATTTATTGAGATAGAATATTTATTTTCTCTTCTTTCTTTTTTCTTTTCTTTTTTTTTTTTTTTTTTGAGACAGTTTTTGTTCTTGTTGCCCAGCTTAGAGTGCAATGGCACAATCTTGGCTCACTGCAACCTCTGTCTCCCCGGTTCAAGTGATTATCTTGATTCATCCTCCTGAGTAGCTGGGATTACAGGTGCCTACCACATGCTCAGCTAATTTTTGGTATTCTTAGTAGAGAAGGGTTTTACCATGTTGCCCAGCCTGGTATTGAACTCCTGATTTCAAGTCATCTGCCTGCCTTGGCCTCCCAAAGTGCTGGGATTACAGGCATGAGACACCATAACTGTCTAAGATAGAATATTTCTTACCATGCATTTATAAAGTGTCATTAAAATTACAATTATTATTCAGATTTTGGTATTTTCAGATATCATTAGAGTTAAGCAAAAACAACATTAACTCAAGCCCTTCTTAGAAACAGATAAACAAACATGTTCAAACAGAAGCAAAAGTAGAGTGGCTTTGAGATATTATTGAGCCATAGTGAAAAAAACAAAACTTCTAACACAAAGAGATTTAAAAATGTGAAGAGAAGATGCAGAGAAAAATTCACAAGCAGAGTAAAATACATAATCATAGGAGAAACTGATTAAGAAGAGGTTAATTAAAATAACGTATTATTAGTAATAACAGCTGCTGCTCTCCTTGCTATTAAAAGCCAAATAAGTGCTTTATCTTTATTAAGATACCCAGAAGCCCTGCTTCATTCTAGTGTATACAAAGTTTCTTGAAATTGTAACTTCATAAATTATTCTGAATATTTTTCCATCAAGTCAAATTTGGTTTTAGGGTTTACTTGCATAAATATAATTTATAATTAAAGCCAAAGAGTTTAAAAATATCTCCAGATGAGGAAAATTAGGATTATTAGTAGATCTTCAATTTTCAAAAGCTACATGCTGGATGATAAAGCTAAATGAATCCAAGTTGGGAGGCATGATTCTGTTGATTATATCCCGTGGTGTTCATGTAAATATTGAATAAATGACTGTCTGGAAAAGGTGAGAAGGGCCTAGTATGAAGCATTTACCAATTTCTGTGGTATAAATCTCACACCATGGCTGATTTCAAGATACTGGTATAATTTTACTGTATGTGGATGAGAGATACATAATTAATTCTACTTGCATATAAGTGTTGATGATTCACTTTTTGATACTTGGAGAACATGTAACAATTACTATATCAGATTCTAATTGTACTAACACACTTTTAGTTGCAAGTAGCATAAACACAACACAACTTAAATTAACTTAGTTCTTAAGCTAATCATGGATTCTTCATATAATTGGGAAGGTTTGAATGGTAAGGCTGATTCTGACAAGGTAAGACTAAGGGATTCAAGTGATTCGGCTTCCATTACCTACAAAAGCTAATACACTTATGTGATTCCGACCGTAACACTTAAAAAGGAGCCATCTAGATTAAGGAAAAAAAAAGCTTATGGTTTAGTAATAGAGGCAGTGTATTAGGGTTCTCTAGAGGGATAGAAGTAATAGGATAAATATGTATATACATAAAGGGAAGTTTATTAAGTAGTATTAACTCACATGATTACAAGGTCCCACAATAGGCCATCTGCAAACTGAGGAGCAAGGAAGCCGATTTTAGTCCCAAAGCTGAAGAACTTGGGAGTCCAATGTTTGAGGGCAGAAGCATCCAGCACAGGAGACAGATATAGGCTGGGAGGCTAAGTCAGTGTAGCCTTGTCATGTTTTACTGCCTGCACAGAAGCTTAGAAAATCTAATATACCTGAAACATAAGACTTGTTTCCAAGTCTTTTGCTATCCTGATTGTGCTGGCAGCTGATGAGATGGTGCCAACCGAGATCAAGTGTGGGTCTGCCTTTCTCAGCCCACTGAATCAAATGTTAATCTCCTTTGGCAAAACCCACAAAGACACACCCAGGATCAATGGTTTGCATCCTTCAATCCAATCAAGTTGACACTCAGTATTAACCATCACAGGCAAGTACATGCATCAATACACTGAAGTAGAAAAGTATAATTTCAAGGAAAGAAGAAAAGTGAGTTAACCAGCATTGTATTGTTGGCTTTTTTTTCCTTATATACATGCTGATATTTCAAAAGTAAATGATAAATTCCTTGAGACAGTGCTGTATTTTAAGTTTTTTCTCTTTGTGACTATAGACATTAGGATAAAAATTGAAAACCCCATTTTCTTGTTATTTGCTACTATAAGTAAGATGTACCATGGTTTCAATAATGTCCTGTTATCAAAAACTATATTGTTGTCCTTTTGAAGTCATATTTTAGGATTTGAAGAGCCTATTCCTTTGTCTGGAATCTCTATTTTTAACAGTAATTCATTGTTTTAGGAAAAAAAATGTTACTTCTGGAAAAAATGTATCTCTTTTTCTTTGGATATTTCTCTTGGAAGCTAGAGTTTCCTTTGCTTGTAAGTGCTGGATTCATTTTTGGTTTTGTCTTTCTTTTCCCCCAAAGTGGTCACAGTTTTTGCTTTAAGCTGCACAAGATGACTTGTTTCTGATATGGTTAAAAGCTCAATAATTTTAGTGTGCTGATATTCTGAAACATCTAAAAGGTATATAAAACCAATTTTTGTGGGTTTTTATTTGCAATTCTTTTGTAATTTTATTTTAGTCTGTCTCAGTGATATTCAGTTCACTCTGTTATACAGAATGAAGTTGTTAAAAATAAAGCATGAATTTGGACTCAATGATAAACTTTTTAGCTTTCACCTTGTAGGAAATTCTAATGCTAATATGTTCAGTTTGGGAGAAGAAAAAAATACTCTCAGATTTCTTGAGGTTACATTGAGACATAATGACACTACAATCTAATTTTCCAAATAGATGCAAAGTTCACCTTGAGGCTACTTTGCACTGTTGTGTAATAAAATAAAAATAACTCATTTTGGATCAAAGTCATTTTTCACTTTTGTGATTGCTTAAACATTTGTTCATGTGTACCTGTTCTGAATCTCTAATTGTAAATAGTGTCAGATACCTTCAGCTCCTGCGGTTTAACACTTAAAGTGAATTTCAGTGATTCTCAAATGCTTGGATATGCAGAAATTATATTTCAGTGACAAATGAATTGTCAAAGATATCTGATAAATAAAACTAAATCTCATAAAAAGAGAAATAAATGAAATATTCTTCCTTAAAACTTCATTTTAATAGCTTGATATAGAAATTGAATTTTGGTTGCCACAATATAGTTTAATTTTTAAAAGAGTAAAAAATGTTCAGATGTTTACAGAATTTAGGGGACAATTCTCCATGAATATCTCACATTGCTACATATCTGCCCTTTGATCCTTGCTATTTTTTCTAAAATGTTTGTATAGCAAACCGTCTTGGAAGATACAGATAGGATCTCCTTCTGGAACAATGCACAGATATGATTACTATCTAGTAAAATAAAGGCAATGCCTTCCTCCAGAACAAACATCAAACATGCTCAGGACTCTTTATCAAGTATTCAAGTCCTAAGTTCAGAGTTTTGCTCCTAAACTCAACATTACTGCCTGTTAGTTGTCATCTGACTTACTTCATATAGCTATTTGGGAATTATGGTTTAGGGAAACAGCACAGGAATGTATTATACTGGACTATAATACTCTAGTACCAGTATTATACTGGAGATACTGGTACTGCTGCATGTAATAATTCATACTTCACAAATGCAGGAGTCACATGTCTTGTGTCAGCATCCATAAAACTTTATCACTTGTTAGCTTGCAGGAAGGATAAAATCTCAGATCATTTATAGTTCTTGACAATAGATTAATTACTACTTAATGTAGTTTACAACTGAACCATTCTATAACTGTTATGGTAGTCATTAATACTAAATAATGTTGTTTATGTGGTATATTTACATAAGCATGTGCTTAGAAATGTAACCATGATTGTTTGATACTGATATATGAGTACCAATGGGTTGTACACACATTCTTTTTAGATTAGTTCTGTAGTGATTTTTCATTTGAACAAAAATTATCATCGAATTTTAGATTTTTAGAAGTATAAATGGGGCCTGATTTTATTATCTATATGTACTGGTACTTCTGAGCTTCAACAAAAATTCTATTTGAATTTTTAAAAATACACTTTTTAAAGAGCAGCTTTAGGTTTATGCAAAAATAAATAGAAATGACAGAGATTTCCCATATACTTGCTTCTCCACATAGGCACAGTCTTCGTCATTATTAACATCCTGCAGCAGATTAGTATATTTGTCACAATGAATGACCCTACATTGACACATCAATATAATTCAAAGTTAGTAGTTTCCATTAAGGATCATTCTTATTTTACTTTAAGTTCTGGGGTACATGTCCAGATCTTGCAGGATTGTTAGGTATACACATGCCATGGTGGTTTGCTGCCTCCATTACCCCATCACCTACATTAGATATTTCCCCTAATGTTATTCCTCCCTAATCTCCCTAACCCCTGCAATCCCTCCCCTAGCCCTCCACCCCCCAACAGACCCCAGCATGTGATGTCCCCCTCCCTGTCTCCATGTGTTCTCATAGTTCAACACCCACACACATGCAGTACTTGGTTTTCTGTTCTTGTGTCAGTTTGCTGAGAATGATGGTTTCCAGATTTATCCATGTCCCTGCAAAAGGCATGAACTCATCCTTTTTTATTGCTGCATAGTATTCCATGGCATATATGTGCCACATTTTCTTTATATACAGTCTATCTTTGATGGGCATTTGGGTTGTTTCCAGGTCTTTGCTATTGTAAATAGTGCCTCAATGAACATACATGTGCATGTGTCTTTATATTAGAATGATTTAAAATCCTTTGGGTATACACCCAGTAATGAGATTGCTGGGTCAAATGGTTTTTCTATTTTTAGATCCTTGAGGAATTGCCACACTCTCTTCCACAATGGTTGAACTAATTTATGTTCCAACCAACAGTGTAAAAGTATTCCTTTTTCTCCACATCCTCTCCAGCATCTGTTGTCTCCAGATTTTTTAATGATCACCATTCTAAATGGCATGAGATGGTATCTCAGTGTGGTTTTGATTTGCACTTCTCTAGTGACCAGCATTTTTTTTTTCATGCATGAACCATACTGATACTTAGGATGAACATTTTTTCATATGTTTGTTGGCCGCAAAAATGTCTGCTTTTGAAAGTGTCTGTTCATATCTTTTGCCCACTTTTTGATGTTTGTTTTTGTATATTTGTTTTAGTTCTTTGTAGATTTTGGATATTAGCCCTTTGTCAAATAGGTAGCTTGCAAGAATTTTTCCCATTCTGTTGGTTGCCAGTTCACTCTAATGATTGTTTCTTTTGCTGTGCTGAAACTCTTAAGTTTAATAAGATCCCATTTGTCTATTTTGACTTTTGTTGCCATTGCTTTTGGTGTTTTAGTCAAGAAGTTCTTGCCTATGCCTATGTCCTAAATGGTATTGCCTAGGTTTTCTTCTAGGGTTTTTATGGTGTTAGGTCTTATGTTTAAATCTTTAATCCATCTTCAGTTAATTTTTGTATAAGGTTTAACGAAGAGGTCCATTTTCAGTTTTTTGCACATGACTAGCCAGTTTTCCCAGCACCATTTATTAAATAAATAGTGAATTCTTTCCCCATTGCTTGTTTTTGTCAGGTTTGTCAAATCAGATGGTTGTAGGTGTGTGATGTTACTTCTGAGTCCTCTGTTCTATTCCATTGGTCTATATCTCTGTTTCGGTACCAGTACCATGCTATTTTGATTATTGAAGCCTTGTAATATATTTTGAAGTAAGGTAGCATGATGCCTCCAGCTTCGTCTTTTTGCTTAGGAATGTATTGGCTATGCAGGCTCTTTTTTTTTTTTTTTGGTTCCATATTAAGTTTAAGGTGGTCTTTTCCAGTTCTGTGAAGAAGGTCAATGGTAGCTTGATGGGGATAGCATTGAATCTATAAATTACTTTGGGCAGTGTGCTCATTTTCATGTTATCAATTCTTCCTAACCATTAACATGGTATGTTTTTCCATCTGTTTGTATCTTCTCTTATTTCCCTGAGCAGTGGTTTGTAGTTCTCCTTGAAGAGGTTTGTATGTCCTGCTCCTGAATGACTACTGAATAAATAATGAAATGAAGGCAGAAATAAAGATGTTCTTCAAAACCAATGAGAATGAAGACACAATGTACCAGAATATCTAGGAAATATTTAAAGTGCTTTCTAAAGGGAAATTTATAGCACTCAATGGCCATATGAGAAGTGAGAAAGATCTAAAATCTACACCCTATAGTCAAAATTAAAAAAGCTAGAAAAGCAAGCTCAAACAAATTCAAAATCTAGCAGAATACAAGAAATAACTAAGAACAGAGCAGAACTGAAGGAGATAGAGTCATAATCCCTTCAAATAATGAATAAATCCAGAAGCTGATTTTTTGAAAAGATCAACAAAATAGACCACTAGCCACATTAATAGAAAAGAAAGAAGAATAGATGCAATAAAAACATGATAAAAGGTCTATATATCACCACTGATTCCACAGAAATACAAACTATGATCACAGATTACTACAAACAACATATGCACATAAACCAGTAAATCTAGAAGAAATGGATAAATTCCTGGACACTTGCACCCTCCTAAGATTAAACCAGGAAGAAGTTGAAACCCCTAAATAGACCAATAAAAAGGTCTGAAGTTGAGGCAGCAATTAATAGCCTACCAAACAAAAAGAGTCCAGGTCCAGATGGGTTCACAGCCTAATTCTACCAGACGTACAAAGAGAAGCTGGTATCATTCCTTCTGAAACTATTCCAAACAATACAAAAACAGGGAATCCCCCCAACTCATTTGATGAGACCAATATCATCCTGATATGAAAACCTGGCAGAGACACAACTCAAAAAGAAAATTTCAGGCCAATATCCATGATGAACATTGATGCAAAAAATCTTCCATAAATACTGGCAAACCAAATGCAACAGCACATCAAAACGCATATCCATCATGATCAAGTAGGTTTCATCCCAGGGATGCAAGGCTCAACATCTGCAAATCTATAAACGTAATCCGTCACATAAACAGAACCAAACACAAAAACCACATGATTATCTCTATAGAAGTGGAGAAGGCCTTCGACAAAATTTAACAGCCTTTTATGCTAAAATCTCTAAATAAACTAGGTATCGATGGAATGTATCTCAAAATAATAAAAGCTATTTATGACAAACCAATAGCCAATATCGTACTAAATGGATAAAAACTGGAAGCATTTCCTTTGAAAACTCGCATTAGACAAGGACGCTCTCTTTCACCACTCCTATTCAACATAAGTATTGGAAGTTCAAGCCAGAGCAATCAGCCAACAAAAAGAAGTAAAGCTATTCAATTAGGAAAGGAGGACGTCAAATTGTCTTTATTTGCAAACGACATGATTGTATGTTTACAAGACCCCATCATCTCAGCCCCAAATCTCCTTGAGATGATAAGCAACTCTAGCAAAGTCTCAGGATACAAAATCAGTGTGTAAAAATCACAAGCATTCCTATACACCAATAACAGAAAAACAAAGCCAAATCATGAGCGGACTCCCATTCATAATTGCTACAAAGAGAGTAAAATACTTAGGAATACAACTAGCAAAGGGTTTTGGATATTCTAATAGATAAGAAGTGTCTCACTGTTATTCGAATTTGCAATTCTCTGGTTTCCTAATGCCATATGATATGGAACATCTTTTTATATGCTTGTTTCCAAGTACATATCTTTTTTGCTGAGGTATCTGTTCAGATTTTTTGCCCATTTTTTAATTGGGTCATTTGCTTCTTATCTCAGTCTATGGCTTGTCTGCTCATGATTATGGTGGATGTTTTTAATTTAAGGATTTTACATTTGAGTATGCATACTATTAAGTTGACTTAAGAAAAGTAAAATAACCTGGACTTATTTTTTATTAAAAGGGCATTTAATCAGACATGCTAGCTCTGTTGATCTGTTCTTTTTCTAATTATCCTTTTAATTTTGTTAGAAAATATTCCATACATTATAGATCTATCATAGAATAATTTATTCTCACATGGATTCTAGATTTTTGGATCTGTTCCTGTTCTTTAAAACTAAAAAACATACATTAAAATCAATCTGCACTAAAGAAAATTACAATGAGAGACTTTGTTGGAAAACATTTCAATTTTATTATGTCAAGAAATACTATGTAGACAAAAAAAAAATCTGTGAACTTGATTAATCTTTTTTAGTCAGTCAAATAGATTAAGAGCTTTGGTTAAACAAATATTTCCTCATTACTATAATATATACTATAAAAAAGGTATATACAAAGTGTGGTGGTAGCATTGGAAAATTTACATTCAAAGGATAATCTTTGAGATAAGACTGGAAGGATGTATAGATTCAGTTCTTTGCATCATTGAAGGAAGACAAAGGGAACAACACTTGTAAAGGCATGGAGGCTGGAAAGGACAAGCCATGTTTGGAAACGTATTTATGGTTCAGTATTTCTAAAACACAAATCTGGTAATGGGGAACAGGGAGTTGTGGAAGTGCATAGTTAAGTCAGCAGGGCCAGTTCAGGAAGGCCCTTGAATGCCATGCTTAAGGGTATACTCTTCTCATGAGAAAGTATACTCATGAGAAGACATGAAAGCGTTTTGAGTAGAGGAATGTATGATCTGATTTGTGTTTTAGAAATCTGGTTGCTGTGTTGAAGACTGGAAAGAGGGACAAATGGAAGCAGTTTCCTTCGAAGGAACAAGGAAATGGGAACCTGAGTTCAGGTAGATGGATTATTCTTGGAGACTAGGAGCAGCTTATGTACTTGATATATAAAATAATGTCTCGATATGGAATGGTTTTGCTTTGTTTCTACTGATTAATATAAAACTATGTTTATGTTTTTTTTCTTGAGAATTAAATGAGTTCTCAGGGTTTCAAATTAAAAGCTTGTTAAAAGTAAAATTAAAAATATAGTGCGTTTAAGAACACATTTTTTAAGTATGTGCAGACATGCTGTTTCTTTTAAGGAATGACCTTCTATTACTTGAAAACAACCCTTTTCTTTTAGAGTAGGAATGAGAGAAAGCTAGTATGTCACCATGCTTAAAAATTACTATCTATCCATCATTTGTCTGCGTGTATGAATGACCTAGTTAGAAGATTTATACATATGTCTGAAGCCCAAAACAATTGTTTGCATTACTCTGATTTCCCACTTGCAAATGACAAAAGTCAGTCTAAATTACCTTAAACAAATAAAGGAGATCACTTGCTTTATATAACTTAAAGCCCAGGAGTAGAAAAAGTATGTCAATTTGAATACTTTTGGGTATTTCAAGGAGAAAACCCAACTTAAGTTATTTCAAGAAGCTTATTAGTTTATTAGATCATTTAATTAAAAAATCCATTAGTATGGAAGAACAGATTTATTGGGGTTCTGGCTTCCTTTCTGTGTGATTTTCTCTGTACAATTCCCATATGTCAGATTTATCCTGAAGTTGAGGCTCATAGTGGTGGCCAAATGTCTGAAGCAAATCCAAGCCTCACACTGATACACTGAATGTCTAAGAAGAAGAAATAACTTCTTTTCCTACAACCTTTATCCAAATTCCTAAAATCTAATATTTTGGAATCAAGTTATGACATTTTTCTAATTGAGTCAATCACTGTGAACAAAAAGATGCTATCTATTGATGAATTTAATTCTGGGCCAAATATCCATCTCTGAGCCAGTCATTGTGGCTTGTGAAATATAATTAAACTTGGTGGCATGTGACAATCACAGCCCATTCTTCAAAATTCGTTTATAGTCAGTTCCACAAAAAATGACATGGTTTGAATACAGTAAAAGCAAGCTGAAATAGTGGGAAATGGTCTGGCAATGTCTGCAACACTGCATCAGGTGTGCTGGACCCAGATCATTGGGAATCTTTCACTCTATATCTTAGATTTCTTTCGTATCTGCTGCATACAAAGTACTCAAAAGGTTACAAGATGGATACTAGGATTTCCATGCTTAAAAATATAGTTTACTGACTTAAAATTCTGAGAATAAAAATTCATTTTTCTCAGTAGTTCAAATTACCAGAGTGAATCTTTATTAGACGGAATTAGGTCACACATTTGTACTTGAAAGCAATTCTTTTGCCAGAGGTAGGAATAATCATATTGATTTGCCCTGGCCCATATGACATTCTTGGAGGTAGAGTTTAATGTTAGCTCTATTCAAACTACAAGGACTTTGAAGGTCAGGTAGATGTACAGATAAAAATAGGTGATGCTTATTAATTAAGGGAAATGATTGATAGACAAAATAACAATATCTAATACAAAACCAAATAGTTAATTGTTTCATGTCAATAAAATCCAAATAATACATGTTTTACTGAATGAATTGAAGTTTATTTACTATTTGTAACAAAATAAAATAGTTACTCAGTTGGGCCATTATAACAAAATGGTATAAACTGGTTAGCTTATAAACAACAGAAACTTATTTCTCTCAGTTCTGGTGGCTGGGATGTCCACAATCAAGGCACTAGTAGATTCAATTCCTGGTAAGAGCTCTCTTTCTGGTTCACAGACAGCACCTTATTATTATTTTTTTTCTGAGATTGGGTCTCACTCTATCTCCTAGGCTGGAGTGAAGTGGTACCATCTTATTTCACTGCAACCTTCACCTCCTTAGCTCAAACAATCCTCCCCACTCAGCCTCCAAGCTGGGACCACAGATGCATGCTACCATGCTTGGCTAAGGTTTTGTATTTTTGATAGAAACAAGGTTTCACCATGTTGCCCAGGCTGGTCTCGAAATCCTGAGCTCAAGCTAGCCACCTGTCCAGCCTCCCAAAGTTCTGGTATTATAGATGTGAACTACCATGCCAAGCCAACAGCACCTTCTTCCTGTGTCCTCATATGATAGAAAGGACCAGTTAGCTCTCGGGGGTCTCTTTTATAAGAGCTCTATCCTCATGATCTTATCACTTCCCAAAGGCCCCACTTTCAAATACTATCACCTTGGGAATTCAGATTGTAGCATATGAATTTTGAGGAACACAAACATTCAGACTAGAGGACTAATAATTTAAATACAACCAAATATTTAACCTGCATGCTTACATAAAATCATTTTATTTTATTAACAGGAGATTATTTTAAAAAATGAATTAAAATTTTATATTATTGTATTTTACATGCAATTTAATGCCATTGACTTCGAAATAATTTATCAAATGTTCTTTGAGACCTATAAAGGGGACCAAAAATACCACAAGACACTTAGTCTCAGCTTTGGTCTGAGCATTCTTATTCACTTGACTGCAAGAGACACTGAACATTTTCTTGTACTTGAAAATATACTTCAGCATTATTTTCACTTCCATTAAACAATCCAACACTTATGTGGCATTATACAGCATTATGTAGTGTTGGTGACCATATCAGGAAAAGGTTGATGAATTAAGAAAAATGGGCTAATATCAGAGGGGAAAATATATTTTTTAAGTATTCTTAATTCAAAATGTATTAACATGTTAAATGCTCCATAAAGTTTGGTAAGCAGACTTGCTCAGCATACGATCTTCTCACAAGTCAATTTCTAGTGTAGTTTTGCATTTAACCTTTAATAATGGCACCACTAACATATAATGACTATTAAAGTTCTTTTATTGTCAAATCCTTATATTTTTAAGTCAAAAGCAAGAAATATTGTGTATTTAAACATAGCTCAAGTTTAACCTATTATTGGTCTGATTTAATTATATGAGTCTAATTTTAGAAAAGTTGACTTCCTTAAAGAATAAGGTACCTTAACAATGGCTGCCATGATTCTTATTACTCCTGGCTTTACATTATATCTAGATTGACTCAAAGCATCAGCTCCAAAACCTAAGTTAAGGAATCCACCTTTTCCAATGTGATTTTTTTCCACTACCATATTTTGTAATGTGGTGATAAGGCACTATATAGTTGAAGTTGCTTAAATACATGTTTTCCCAAGAGATCTGTCTTCTTTGTATCATTTTATTTGCCCCTTTATTTGTAGCCCTCCTGATAACAGAATTCTGCTTAAGTCACTTAACCATATTTATTGAATGTCTCTAAGCTGTATAACTAAAAGAAATTAAATATTTTTTGTCCTGAAGAGCTGTCAGAAAAAAATGTGTGTGTGTGTGTGTGTGTGTGTGTTGAATAAAGGTATATGTGCAATCAAATATAAGATAAATATGCTATTGTCATTTTTATTTATATTAATATTTCATGTTATGTTTTGAGTGAAAATATAAATGAAAGTTATGGAAATTACTAAAACAATACCCAGTAGCAGGTGATTATGAGTAGAAGAGTACAAAAAGAAAATATTCTAAAAAATTTATGGGAAGGACATGTAGCTGAAATTGTAAACACCGAAATAAATTTCTACATTTGTAAAATTTGCTCTAGGCCATACACAACCAATATTTTTGGAACCTAGTACAAGGCAATGACTGAAAATGAAAATTCCCGAAGAAATTATACTGAGTTTTGAATCTTTTTAATGGGCTCAACTGAAGGGATTGGATTACTGCATAGCAGGGCATTTTCCAAAAGTGAATGTAACCAATTTGCAGTTTCCTAAATATTCTAAAGGGAGAGATAATGTTGCCCTTTAGTCGTTAATGTAATCCTTTAAAATTTAGAGGTATTTGATTTTCTAAGAAATCACTGAATATTTCAGCAGTAATATAAAATTTTGCCTCTGGGTGGCTCTTAACAGTTTTTTATATGACATGATTGGTGATTGGTTTAGAAAATAGATTAAAAATTACAAGAACATTGTGAACATTTTCCAACCCAGTTGGCTTTCAGGATGTATTCCAAATGAAGCTTATTTCAAAATACTTTGAGGAAAAAAAAAATCACAAAGTCAGAACCTGTTTAGTAAAGTCTTACTGGTAGTTAAGACTTCATATTGTGTGTTTTGTTCTTTTTAGCTCTAACTCAGTGACTGTGCTAAAGGAGGAAAAAAAAAACTGTTTTGTTGGGACAGTGAATTGCAATTTTTTTTTATTACTTGCTAAATTTGTTTAACAAAGTTCTTGGATGTTTTAACTTTGTTGTAAAGAGCAATGCACCTCCATAATTTGTCTCTTTACATATATTTTTCACGTGCACATGGAAAAATTTGAGCAATATATTGTATGAATATTTGATATTATACAAAAATGACACCTAACCTTTGGAATAGACCTGCAGGAGGATTCATTTTTCACTTGAGTTCCCAGCACTTTATTCCTAGAGTTTTCAAATCACTTGCCCATCTCTCCCTCCTCAAATATATCTTTGAGACTGAAATTGAATAGACTTTTGAAATTTTCAAATTTTATTATAGATTCAGGGTTACATGTACAAATTTTTATGTTAGTATACTGTGCGATGTTGAGATTTAGACTACAGATGATCCCATCACACAGGTAGTAAGCATAGCACCCAATAGATGCATTTTCAGTCCTATTACCCCTTCCCCTCTCCCTGCTTTTGAAGTACCCACTGTATATTGTTTCCATCTTTGTGTCATGTGTACCTGGTGTTTAGCTCACTCTAATAAGTGAGAACATGTGGTATTTGGTTTATCATTCCTGCATTAATTTGCTTAGAATAATTTGCCTGCATCTACACTCATTACTGTGAAGTACATGATTCAGTTCTCTTTTATGGCTGCAGAGTACCCCTTGGCTATATGTGCTATATATACTTTTTAAATCCAGTCCACCATGTATGGTACCTTGGTTGATTCCATGTCTGCTATTATTAATAGTGTTGTGATGAACATATGAGTGCGTGTGTCTTTTCAGTAGAATGATTATTTTTCCTTTAGGTATATACTCACTAATGCGATTACTGGGTTGAATGGTAGTCTTGCTTTAAGTTCATTGAGAAATCTCCCTATTAATTTTCATAAAGGCTGAACTAATTTACATTCCCACCAAGAATGTATGAGCATTTCCTTTTCTCAAAGCCTCAGAAGCATCTATTATTTTTAACTTTTTCGTAATAGCCTTTCTGACTGGTGTTAGATTGAGAGAGGAGGCAGTTAGAGGCTGGTTAGGTAGATAGAGAGGGTTTTGGGAGTGGAAAAATACTCAGATGCCCACACCTGCACTGCCCCTGTAGCTAATGGGAAGAAATGTAGTTAAGAACGTTTCATTATGCCAGGGTATTGCTCAGAAGGAACTGTTCCAACTTAGGTGCAGGGGGAGTAAATCAACCTAAATGTCCTTAATTTGATCCAACTCAATATAATGTCATTAATGTGACATTAATGTGCTTTTAGTGCCCTCCTTTCCCCGTCCCCCCACCCCCTGCCACCATAGGTTTCATTCAGGCACTCATGGGTGATAACTAATATGGAGTCTCTCTGGCCAACCCCAGGCATGTGCACATACAACACCATTAGGAGAGAATTTACCCCTCCCATTTTGGGCAGAATCCACAGAAGACTTCCATGCTCTTGAACATAAAATACCCAGAATTCAGACCTCAGTACTGCTTCTGGCACCTTACTCTCAGGTCTTCTTCCTTTGCTGAGTGCTTTCCTTTTGCTTAGTAAGTGCTAATCTACTCACTCTCCAGTGTTTGTTTGCCTTATTCTTCTTGGTTTTAGGATAAGAACTAGTACCTAGCTGAATCAGGGATGAAGCAGAGTGCACCAAGATGTCATCTCATTGTGGTTTTGATTTCATTTATCTGATGATTAGTTATATTGAGCATTTTTTCATGTTTGTTGACTGCTTGTATGTCTTCTTTTGAGAAGTGTCTGTGACTTCAGTCCATTTTTTAATGTGGTTATGATTTTTTTTTTGGCTCATTAAATTGTTTAAGTTCCTTATAGACTCTGACTATTAGATCTTTGTGAGGGGCATAGTTTGTAAATATTTTCTCCCATTCTGTAGATTGCTTGTTTATACTGTTGATAGTTTCTTTTGCTGTACAGAAAGAAGCTCTTTAGTTTAATTAGGTCCACTTGGCAATTTTTGTTTTTGTTAAAATTGTTTTGGAGGTTTTGTTTTTAGTCATATTTTTTCCTAAGACCAATGTCAAGAATGGTGTTTTCTAAATTTTCTTCTAGGATTCTTATATTTTTAGGTTTAACATTTAAAATTTTAATCTATCTGGATTTAATTTTTTAGATGATGAAAGGTAGGGGTCTAGTTTTACTCTTCTACATGTGACTAGCAAGTTATCCCAGCACCATTTATTAAATAGGAAGACATTTTTCCATTGCTTATTTTTCTTGACTTTATTAAAGATTAGATGGTTGTAGCTGTGCATTTTTATTTCTAGGTTCTCTATTCTGTTGCATTAGTCTGTGCATCTGTTTTTGTATTAGTACCATGCTTTTTTTGGATACTTTTTTTTTTTTGAGACAGAGTTTCGTGCTTGTTACCCAGGCTGGAGTGCAATGGCGCTATCTCGGCTTACTGCAACCTTCACCTCCTGGGTTCAGGCAATTCTCCTGCCTCAGCCTCCTGAGTAGCTGGGATTACAGGCACGCGCCACCATGCCCGGCTAATTTTTTGTATTTTTAGTAGAGACGGGGTTTCACCATGTTGACCAGGATGGTCTCGATATCTTGACCTTGTGATCCACCTGCCTCAGCCTCCCAAAGTGCTGGGATTACAGGCTTGAGCCACGGTGCCTGGCCAGATACTGTATTTTTACAGTATAGTTTGAAGTCAGATAATGTGGTGCCTCCAGTTTTGTTCTTTTTGCATGTAATTGTTTTGGGTATTTAGACTCCTTTTCTTACATATGAATTTTAGGATTCTTTTTCTAATCTTTGAAAAGCGACATTGGAAGTTTGATAGAAAAACATTAAATCAGTAGATTACTTTGATAAATATGGCCATTTTAACAATATTAATTCTTCCAATCTATAAGTACGGAATGTTTTTCCACTTGTTTTTGTCATCTATGATTTCTTTTATTGTGCTTTATAGTCCTCCTTGTAGAGATATTTCACCTTCTTGGTTAGATATATTCCTAGGTACTTTACTATTTTATGGCTATTATAAATGAATTGTTGTTGGCTGTTACAAGTGGATTATGCTCTCGACTTGAACATTCTTGATGTACAGAAAGTCTACTGATTTTTGTACATTGATTTTTTGTGTCCTGAAACTTTACTGAAGTTGTTTAAAAGCCTTTTGACAGAGACTTTAGGGATTTCTAAGTATAGAATCATATCTTCAATGAAAATACATAATATCACTTGTTTTCCTATTTGAATATTCTTTAATTCTTTTTCTTGCCTGATTGTTCTCATTAGCACTTCTAGTAGTATGTTGAATAGGAATGATGAGAGTGGACATCCTAGTCTTATTCCACCTCTTACCTATTTATAATATTAGCTGTGGGTTTGTCATAGATGGCTCATTATTTTGAGATATGTTCCTTCAATGCCTAGTTTGCTGAGGATGTTAATCACAAGGGATGTTGTATTTTATTGAAATCATTTTTGCTTCTATTGAGACAATCTTATAGTTTTTTGTTTTTAGTTCTGTTTATATAGTGAACTATATGTATTGATTTGCATATGTTTAACCAAACTTGCATCCCAGGAATAATGCCTAGTTGGTTATGGTGAATTAATTTTTTTTGGCCAGGAGCAGTGGCTCCTGCCTATAATCCCAGCACTTTGGGAGGCTGAGTGGAGCAGAGATCACCTGAGGTTGGTAATTCATGACCAGCCTGACCAACATGGAAAAACCCCCGTCTCTACTAAAAATACAAAATTAGCCAGCCATGATGGCAGGTGCCTATAATCCCAGCTACTCAGGAGGCTGGGGCAGGAGAATCGCTTAAACCTGGGAGGCAGAGGTTGTGGTGAGTACTTTAGCCTGGGCAATAAGAATACAACTCCATCTCAAAAAAAAAAAAAAAATACTGATGTGCTGCTGGACTCAGTTTGCTAATATTTTCTTGAAAATGTTTACATCTATATTCATCAGGGATATTGGCCTGTAGTTTTCTTTTTTTGTTGTTGTGTCTTTACAGAACCCACAGAAGACTTCCATGGTCTTGAAACATAAAAGACTCAGAACTCTGCCCCATTTTTGGAACCTTGCTTTGAGGTCACTTCTCTTTGCTGAAAGCTTTACTTTTGCTTAATAATTGCTACTCTCAGATTTTGCTATCAGGGTGATGTTAGTTTCACAGAATAAGTTTAAAAGGAGTACTCTGCCTCAATTTTTTGAAATACTTTCAGAAGTATTGGTACCACTTCCTCTTTGTAACTTTGGCAGAGTGCGGCAATGAATCTCTCTGGACTCATCCATTTTTGGGTTGCTCATTTTTTTTTCCTTATTCAGTTTTGATACCTAGTGCACAGAACACTTAAGTACAGAGCACACAGACCCTATAAAGCAACTGCTGATACCAACCAGTTAACAACTTCACAACAGGATCAGAACAACTCATATCGATACTAACCTTTAATGTAGATGGTCTATATGCCCCATTTAAAAGGCATAGAGTAGAGTAGTGGATGAAAAAACATCTGTCTACCTGATGTCTTCAAGATATTCATCTCACATGTAAAGACACCCATAGACTCAAAGTAAAGGGATGGAGAAAGATCTACCACAGGAACAAAAATCAAAAGACCATAGAGTTCACTATTCTAATACAAGATAAAACAGACTTTAAAAGTACAACAGTAAAAAAGGACAAAGAAAGGTATTACATAATGATAAATGATTCAATTCAACAGGAAGACTTACCTATCCTAAATATATATGCACTGAACATGGAGAGCCCAGATGCATAAAGCAAATGCTGTTAGGCCTACAAAAAGACTTAGGTGACTGCACACAATAATAGTTGTGAATTTCAACATCCCACTGAGAGTATTAGAACACTGAGGAAAAACACTTATAAGGATATTCTGGATTAAATTAGACACTTGACCAATTTCACGTAATAGATATCTACAGAACACTGCCTATCAAACACAGAATGTACATTCTTCTGTGTGCACAGGACTTACTCTAAGATTGATCATATTCTTGGCCATAAAGAAAGTCTCAATAATTTAAAAAAATTGAAATCCCAAAAACCATATTCTCACACCATATTGGAATAAAAATAGAAATCAACACCAGAAGACCTCTTAAAACCATACAACTACATGGAAATTAAAACAACTTGTTTCTAAATATCTTTTAGATTAACAAAGTAATTGGGCAGAAATTCAAAAAAAAATTATTGAAACAAATGAAAACAGAGACACAACATACCAAAATCTCTGGGATGCAGTAAAGCAGTATTAAAAAGAATGTTGACAGCAGTAAATACCTACATCAAAAAGTTAGATCTCAGATCGACGATCTAACACCACACCTAGACAAACTAGAAAAAAAGAACAAATTAGCCCCAAATGTAGAAAAAGAAAATGAATGACTAAAATGAGATCCCAATTGAATAATACTGAGATATACAAATCCATACAAAGGATCAACAAAACCAAAACTTGATTTTTAAAGATTATAAACAAGAAAAGACATTACATTTTAGTAATCTAGTTTACCTTAGATGAAATGAAGTAAAGGAGGTGATGTGATTATAGGGAAAAGATACTTGCACACACCTTTATAGCAGCAAAATTTGCAATTGCAGAAACGTGGAACCAACCCAAATTCCTATCAATCAACTAGTGGATAAAGAAACTATGAGATATATCTATCTATATCTATATATCTATCTATATATGTGATGTATATACATATACATATATACATACAAACACACACACATATATATGATGGGATATATAGAGATATATACACACACACATATATATATATGATGGGATACTTTTCAGCCATAGCAAGGAAAGAATTAATAGCATTTGCAGCAACCTGGATGAGGTTGTAGACTATTATTTTAAGTGAAGTAATTCAGAAATGGAAAACCAAACATTGTGTATTCTTACTCATAAGTGAGAACTAAGCTATGAGGATGCAAAGGCATGAGAATGACACATGGACTTTCGGAGTTAAGGGGGAAAGGGGAGGAAGCGGGTGATGAATAAAAGACTAAAAATAGGGTGTAGTGTATACTGCTCGGCAGGTGGGTGCACCAAAATACCACAAATCACCACTAAAGAGCTTATGTAACCAAACACTACCTGTTCCCCAATAATTTACAGAAATGGGGAAAAAAAAGCAAAAGAAAAATTGTGGAATTCCAGTCTCTCTCTTTCAGATGTTTACTTGGGTAAATTTATTAAGAAGGAATTTTCTCACCAAATGGGAATAATAATAGTATTATTCCTTGTGAGGAGTAAATATGTTCATGTAAGTCAAGCAGTTGACATTCAAAAATGGAGGTAAGCTGAAGCCCTTTCATCTTTATTTTTTTTTCTTATGAGGTGCCATTTAGAGAGAAAAAAATGTTCTTGTAGGCCAACTGATAGTTCATAGACATCCTACATTCCCCGATGAATTTAGGCAACCCTATCCAATTCAGCTGCCTTTAGTGACTCTAAAAAAATCCTCATCAAAAAAAGAATTAGAATTTTGAACAATAAATGTTATGTGTTGTGTTCCTCACGTTTTAATTTCATATAGAATAAAAACGCAAAACCCTACTTTCTTGCCTAACCAGCATTTCTGTAGATACGTCAATCAAAAATAAATTCAGTATCATGGAACCAAGGAAGTTGAAGGTAATATATTTTATGAAATGAGTCATTTTTAAAAGTGATTTTCTGAGAAAAAAAAAGTGAGTTTCTTTTGGTGTGGCCTCATGGGTTTGCCACAAATACTGTAAAATGTCAAGACTTGATTTTTCTTTGAATTGATTTCCAAACCAGGAAGCACCAAGTATGTTGCACATTTAATCTCTTCCATGGGTGAAACAGTTTTTGTAAGATAAACATACAAAAAGCACAAGTGAGATTTAGTAAACAGTAAAAAAATTTTGAAGGTTGATTTTGAAGATCATATAATCATGTTATTTAAATAAATTCAAAGAATTTTTTAAAAGTCATGGCAAATTTTGTAATGTTTATTTATAAAATGTACCTTGAGTTTTGTCATTAAGTATGTCTGCCTCATCAAAAACATTCTCACTTGATATTTTCTCCCTAGACATTAACAACACATGCACCTCCCAAATACGGAAGACACTAATCATAATTTCGAGCAGCACTGCTGAGAAAGATTTTGATAAATTCAAAAGCTTTGCCTTGCCAGAAAAAGCAGAGTCCAAGAAGAATGTATTTTCTAGAAATGTTAAAGTCCTGCCTACAATGTTCATATTATGGTTATTTTTGACAGAGTTTGGACGAATTCTTCTTAGCAATCAAAACTGCAAGAATGTTTATCTTCCTTTCTAAACTCAAGAATTGGAATTGCCCAGAAGATGGCACTCAGAAAAGTCTGCACAGCCTTTTGGAAATAGATCTCACCTCTAGAGCAAATGAAGATACAAAAGCAGAAATCAAGAAGATAATGTTTATCTCATGGAATAGGAGCCATTTGTAAAGCCCCAGAGATTGCTGCTGCTGTCAGACATTTAGTTTCAAAACGGGAAGCAAGTAAAAATGAATTTATTAACTACATGGGAAACTGTGTTATTTATATTCATGCACAGGTAAAGGACACAGTATATTAAAAACAATCAGATCTCATAATCTGATCCTTTTTCAAAACGTATAGTGTTTTAATCTTTAATAGTGATTAATTTATCTTCTTTTATACCACACTCCTTTAAATAAGTTTCTTAACAAGCCTTCAGATTATTTGAACTTATTATTTCTATTATATAATCTGGACTGAGAGTGAAAAGAGATGGGAGGTACATGAGGGTACATGGACTTCATTCTTTTTATTTTTATAGCATGGTGTTACTTATTGCTAGCATTGATGGTTCTCAAGGAGAACATTTCTACTTACTGGGCATATGGTTCCCCTCACAGTCATTTAATCGAATACATAGTATATTAGCTGTGGGCTAATGAGCTCTTCTTGCTGAAAAGTAGGTAATCCAAATGATTCCCTCACTTCTGGGAAGTAGGCTTCTACCCAGTCAGTCTGATGTAATTCAAGTCTTGGGTATTACAGTAAGTGCCATCTCAGAATGGAGACCTCACAAAGGAATTCTTAATAATACTAAGTAGGAATCTATTGAGATTATTTCAGTTCAAGCAAAGAAAAATTCCACTTTACCATATTAAGACTGAATATTTCATAGAGATTTCAGACTTCAGTCATAGTTTAATGAGGGCTCTCACTTAAGTTTTTTTCTTTCCTTTTCTATGCATTGGCTACATCAACTTCCTCCATGGAATCCAAGTGTAATGAGCAGTTCCAGGTCCATAGAACACACCATTCACAAATATAAAGGGATTTAGCACTGGATAAAGTTTGCTCATTGACCATCTTTAATCATGGCAACAAGAAGAAAAAACAAAACAAAACAAAAAAAGATCTCAACAGCTGAGATGCCCCTTACAGCTGAGAGTGGTTTTGGATCTTTCTTAACCATAAAACTACTATGAACTTGGTGACAGAGGGATAGAAACACAATACCAACAACAAAATTACTTGTATTTTAGTGGAATTTTGCAAGTCTTGAGCAATTCTGGGTGCTCAGTACAGCACTGGTTTTTCTTGGAATGAAAATTATGTAAATATAAGGCCTAGTATTTTCCATTTGTTCATTGATTTTCAAAGCTCACTAATGAAATATCACTGGAAGATTTACTTGTTTTACACCACAGGCTCATATTTTTATATAATAGAGTATTATATACTTGTATAATATAATAGGTATCATATTACCTGTGTGTGTATGATGCAACAGACGTACAAAATACAGAATTATGCTTTCTATAACAACCCTCAAAAAATATTCTAACAGAGGTTATAAATATAATTTATCATTAGGCAATTGCATTTTCCCTTGAGTATATTAAAATAAATCACAATTATATGCTTTATTTCATACTTATATTGAAAAGAATGAAATATTCTGATATTTACTATATAGAACTTAAGTGTATTTATTAAACAAATATCTGCTGAGTAATTAACATTTGTCAAGCAGTACATAAAGTGGCAAAAGGAGAAAATAAATAAGACACGATTCCTCCACTACAGCTCTCCCACAAGTTGCCACCCACCAATAAATCATGAAATTAAATACATGACAACTGCATAGAAAAATAAATAATTAAATCCAGATATACCAAGGTATTATGGACACTCAGTTGCCGATTTAGAAAATAATCACTTAATTGCTGGGAGGTGACTTGAATCACATCTGGGAGTTTGTCAGTTAAGCAAAGGAAAAAGAAGATTCACATAGAAAATATTGCTAACAAGGTGACTAAGAGATATGAAAGAATTGTGTCGGTGTGTAGAAAAATGATATATGTTATCAAAACTGGGATGCATTTGTGAGTAAAAGAGAACACCAAAAATTTAAATTACGCTTTAAAGTTTTATTGACCCACAAATGGAGTTTTATACACTGATAGACATGTTAACTCTAATAAAATCTAATTCAAAAGTAATTTTTCTAAAAATTAAATAATGTGCATATTGAAGAAAACCTTAAAATTCTTTGATTATCTGAGCATTAAATTCAATAGAAGCAGAATATTTACTGTGTTTCTTTGTGTACTTAATGGTTTCATTGTTTTGGTCTCTAGCATCTATCTCCAGAATCCAGAAATCATGAGTATTAGAAAGTTTTTGGTAAGTTACTTTTCTATATATTTTTTTAATTCAGGCTTTAAGTTCTGGGATACATGTACAAAACATGCAGGTTACATAGGTACACATGTGCCATGGTGGTGTGCTGCACTCATCAACCTGTCATCTACATTAGATATTTCTCCTAATGCTATCCCTTCCCTCTCCCCCAACCCACTGACAGGTCCCAGTGTGTGATGTTCCCCTCCCTATGTCCATGTGTCCTCATTGTTCCACTCCCATGTATGAGTGAGAATTTCTGGTGTTTGGTTTTCTGTTTCTATTGTGTTAGTTTGCTAAGATGATGGTTTCCAGCTTCATCCACGTCCCTGCAAAGGATATGGACTCATCCTTTTTTATGGCTGCATAGTATTCCATGGTGTATATGTGCCACATTTTCTTTATCCAGTTTATCATCCATGGGCATTTGGGTTGGTTCCAGGTCTTTGCTATTGTAAACAGTGCTGCAATGAACATATGTGTGCACGTGTCTTTATATTAGAATGATTTATAATCATTTGGATATATACCCAATAATGATATTGCTGGGTCAAATGGAATTTCTATTTCTAGGTCCCTGAGAAAGTGCCACACTGTCTTACACAATGGATGTACTAATTTACACTCCCACTAACAGTGTAAAAGTGTTCCTATCTCTTCACATCCTCTCCAGCATCTGTTTTCTCCAGAGTTTTTAATCATCACCATTCTAATTGGCAAGAGATGGTATCTCATTGTGGTTTTGCATTTCTCTAATGACCAGTAATGATGATACTTTTTTCACGTTTGTTAACCGCATGAATGCCTTCCTTTGAGAAGTGACTCTTCATATCCTATGCCTACTTTTTGATGGGGTTGCTTTTTCCTTGTAAATTTGTTTAACTTCCCTGTAAATTCTGGATATTATTCCTTTGTCAGATGGATAGCTTTTTCAGATGGATAGACATTTTCTCCCATTCTGTAAGTTGAGTCTTCACTGATGATAGTTTTTGTTTTTTTTTTTGTTTTTTTTTTTTTTTTTTGCTGGGCAGAAGCTCTTTAGTTTAATTAGATCCCATTTGTCAATTTTGGCTTTTGTTGCCATTGCTTTTGGTGTTTTGGTCCTGAAGTCTTTGCCCATACCTATATCCTGAATGGTATTGGCTAGGTTTTCTTCTATGGTTTCTATGGTTTTAGGTCTTACGTTTAAGTCTTTAATCCATCTGGATTTACTTTTTGTGTAATGTGTAACAAAGGGATCCAGTTTCAGCTTTCTGCAGATGGCTAGCCTATTTTGTCAACATGATTTATTAAATCAGGAATTCGGGAATTCTTTTCTTATTGCTTTTGTCAGGTGTGCCAAAGATCAGATGGTTTTATATGTGTGGTGTTACTCCTCAGGCTTCTTCTCTGCACCATTGGTCTATCTGTTTTGGTATCAGTGCCATGATGTTTTGATTACTGTAGCCTTGTAGTATAGTTTGAAGTCAGGTAGTGTGATGCCTCCAGCTTTTTTTTTTTTTTTAACTTTAGTTTTTTTTTAATTTATTAACTTTAGATGCATACTATATCTGGCATTTCTTCCCATGTTATCCCTTCCCACCCCCCCACACTGTCTCTCCCCTACCCTGCCCAATTGCCCCCAGTGTGTGATGCTCCTCTCCCTGATTCCACATGTTTTTATTGTTCAACACCCATCTATGAGTGAGAACATGCGGTGTTTGGCTTTCTGTTCTTGTGTCAGTTTGCTGAGAATGATGGTTTCCACTGCTTAGGATTGGCTTGGTCATGTGGGCTCTTTTTGGTTCCATATGATATTTAAAGTAGCTTTTTCTAATTCTGAGAGATGAGGATTGCAATCCCTTCTTCTTTTTTCTTTCCATTTGCTTGGTAAATATTCTCCAGCCCTTTATTTTAAGTCTGTGTGTGTCTTTGCATGTGAGACAGGTCTCCTGAATACAGCACACCAATGGGTGTGGCTCTTTATCCAATTTGCCAGTCTGTGTCTTTTAATTAAGGCATTTAGCCTGTTTCCATTTAATGTTACTATTGTTATTTGTGAAATTAATCCTGTCATTATGATGCTAGCTGTTTATTTTGCTTGTTAGTTGATGCAGTTTCTTTATGGTGTCAATAGACTTAAAAATTTGGTATGTTTTTGTAGTGGCTGGTACTGGCTTTTCCTTTCCATATTTAGTGATTCCACCAGGACCTCTTGTAAGGCAGACCTGCTGGTGACAAAATCTTTCAGCATTTTCTTGTCTGTAAAGAATTTTATTTCTCTTTCGCTTATAAAGCTGAGTTTGGCTGGATATGAAATTCTGGGTTGAAAATTCTTTTCTTTATGAACGTGGAGTATTGGCCCCCCACTCTATTCTGGCTTGTAGAGTTTTTGCAGAGAGAACCACTGTTAGTCTGGGCTTTCCTTTGTAACCTGACCTTTTTCCCTTGGCTGCTCTTAATATTTTTTCCTTCATTTCAACCTTGGTGAATCTGATGATTACAGAATCAAGATTGGGGTTGCTTTTGTCAAGGGGTATTTTCATGGTGTTCTCTGTATTTTCTGAAGTTGAAAGTTGGCCTGTCTTGTTAGATTGGTGAATTTGTCCTGGATAATATCCTGAAGTGTGCTTTCCAACTTGGTTCCATTCTCACCATCACTTTCAGGTGCACCAATCAAACGTAGGTTTGGTCTTTTCACATAGTTCTATATCTCCTGGAGGCTTTGTTCATTCCTTTTCATTATTTTTTCTCTAATCTTGTCTTCACACTTGATTTCATTAAGTCGATCTTCAATCTATGATATCCTTTCTTCTGCCTGATCAATTCAGCTATTGATACTTGTGTAAGCCTCAGGAAGTTCTCATGCTGTGTTTTTCAGCTCCATCAAGGCATTTATGTTCCTCTCTAAACTGGTTATTCTAGCTACCAATTAATCTAACTCTTTTTCAAGGTTTTTAGCTTCTTTGCATTGGGTTGGAGCATGCTCCTTTAGCCTGGAGGAGTTTGCTATTACCTACCTTCTGAAGCGTACTTCTGTCAATTAATCAAACTCCAGTTTTGTTCCCTTGTGGGTGAGGATTGTGACCCTTTGTAGGAGAAAAGGCATTTTGAATTCTGGAATTTTCAGCCTTCTCATCTTCCTGGATTTATCTACCTTTGGTCTTTGATGTTGGTGACCTTCAGATGGGGTTTCTGTGGACATCCTTTTTGTTGATTTTGATGCTATTTTCTGATCGTTAATTTTCCTTCTAACAGGCTCCTCTGCTGAAGATGTACTGTAGTTTGCGGGAGGTCCAATCCAGACCCAGTTTGCCTGGGCATCACCAGTGGAGGCTGCAGAACAGCAAAGATTGTTGCCCATTCCTTCCTCTGGAAGCTTTGCCCCAGAAGGGCACCCACCAGATGCCAGCTGGAGCTCTTCTGTGTGAGGTAACTGTTGACCCCTGCTAAAAGATGCCACCCAGTCAGGATGCAAGGGGGTCATGGACCAACTTCAGGAGGCAGTCTGTCCTTTAGCAGAACTCGAGTGTTCTGCTGCTCTCTTCACATCTGGCAGGCAGGAATATTTAAGTGTGCTATAGCTGTTTCCACAGCCACCCCCTTCCCCCAGGTGCTCTGTACCAAGGAGATGGGAGTTTTATCTTAAAGCCCCAGAATGGGGCTGCTGCCTTTCTTTCATAGATGTCCTGCCCAGAGAGGAGGAATCTAGCGAGCCAGTCTGGTTACAGCAGCTTTGTGGCACTGTGGTGGGGCCCACCCAGTTTAAACTTCCAGGCAGCGGCTTTGTTTACACTGTAAGAGAAACCTCCTACTCAAGCCTCAGTAATGGTGGATACCCCTCTCCCCACCAAGCTCAAACACTGCAGGTCAACTTCAGACTGCTGTGCTGGCAGAGAGGATTTCAAGCCAGTGGATCTTATCTTGCTGGGTTCCATGGGGGTAGGATCCACTGAGCTAGACACTTGGCTCCCTAGCTTCAGAGTTTTTTTCCTGGGGAGTGAACAGTTCTGTCTCATTGGCATTCCAGGTACTGCTGAGATATGGAAAAAACAACAACAACAACAACAAAACTGCAGCTAGCTCAGTGTCTTCCTAAATGGCCACACAGTTTTATGCTTTAAGTCCAGTGCCCTGGCGGTGTAGGGACCTGAGGGAATCTCCTGGTCTGCAGATTGTGAAGACCATGGGAAAAGTGTAGTATCTGGGTCAGAATGCACCATTCTTCATGGCACAGTCCCTCATGGCTTCCCTTGGCTAGTGGAGGGAGTTCCCAGTCCCTTCTACTTCCTGGGTAAGGCACCACCCAACCCTCCTTCTGCTTGCCCTCAGTCCCAATGAGATGAGCCAGATACCTCAGTTGGAAATGCAGAAATCACCTGCCTTCTGCATTGATCTTGCTGGGAGCTGCAGACTGGAGCTGTTCCTATTTTGCCATCTTGTCAACCACTCCATGCTGTCCTAATTGATTTCATTTTAAAGATCATACATTTGAAACTGTTGATAAAAGCAATTGATTTTTCATGTAGGCAATGACAGATATAGTTTATTTTTTCAAATCATACACATATTTACTTTTTGGATGTACATTTCTAAGAATTTTGACACATTTATTGATTCATGAAACAACCAATATAATTAGTCTGATTAGTTATTTTACCTCAAAAATGCTCTGTGCTTGTCCTTTGTAGTCACACTCTCCCTTCTTTTAACCCCTGCCAATCACTGTTATGTTCTCTCCCTGTAGTTTTGTCATTTTTTGAGAAGCATGCTTTCTTATGAGCCTAAATTCATAATTTATAAATTGATAATGAAATGTGTAAATATTTTACCCAAACTGTTTTCAGTTACTCTTTTTTTACTACATTAAAAATAATATCCCATAATTAATATCTTTTTAACACAAAGGCCTTAAATTAATGTCTCATTCTTTTTGTAAAAAAATTTATTTTATTGTGTTTTCAATTTTGGGGTACATGTGCAGAACATGCAAGATAGTTGCATAGGTACACACATGGCAGTGTGTTTTGCTGCCTTCCTCCCCTTCACCCACATTTGGCATTTCTCCCCATGCTATCCCTCCCCAGCTCCCCGCCCACAGTCCCTCCCCTATACTCCCCATTAGACCCCAGTGTGTAATACTCCCTTCCCTGTGTCCATGTGTTCTCATTGTTCATCACCTGCCTATGAGAGAATATGCGGTGTTTCATTTTCTGTTCTTGTGTCAGTTTGCTGAGAATGATGTTCTCCAGATTCATCCATGTCTCTACAAAGGACGTGAACTCATCATTTTTGATTGCTGCATAATATTCCATGGTGTATATATGCCACATTTTCCCAGACCAGTCTATCATCAATGGACATTTGGGTTGGTTCCAGGTCTTTGCTATTGTAAACAGTGCTGCAGTGAACATTTGTGTGCATGTGTCCTTATAGTAGAACGATTTATAGTCCTTTGGATATATACCCAGTAATGGGATTGCTGGGTCAAATGGAATTTCTATTTTTAAGTCCTTGAGGAATCGCCACACTGTCTTCCACAATGGTTGAACTAATTTACACTCCCACCAACAGTGTAGGAGCGTTCCTATTTCTCCACATCCTCTCCAGCATCTGCTGTCTCCAGATTTTTTAATGATCGCCATTCTAACTGGCGTGAGATGGTATCTCAATGTGGTTTTGATTTGCATCTCTTTAATGACCAGTGATGATGAGCATTTTTTCATGTGTTTGTTGGCCTCACGTATGTCTTCTTTTGTAAAGTGTCTGTTCATATCCTTTGCCCATTTTTGGATGGGCTTGTTTTTTTTCTTGTAAATCTGTGAGTTCTTTGTAAATTGTGGATATCAGCCTTTGTCAGATGGGTAAACTGCAAAAATTTTTTCCTGTTCTGTTGGTTATTGATTCACTCTGTGACTGTTTCTTTTGCCATGCAGAAGCTGTGGAGTTTGATTAGGTCCAATTTGTCTATTTTGGCTTTTGCTGCCAATGCTTTTGGTGTTTTGGTCTCTAATTCTTTTGAGTATTCAAGAAATGTACATGTGGAAACAGTTGCAGATTTTCACAATGCAATTTTATTTCAAATAAGAATATAAATTTATCCAATAGCAAATAGGGCCCCCGGCAATAGGTTGTTTCTATAATTTGAAATATCTCAGAGCACAATCATAACTATCTGAATTAAATCTTGTATACTAATTGAGCTTCCTAATTTTAACTCATCACTTACACAATCATTGATAGATATAAAAAAAAGTTATAACTTCAAATTGAATTGAATTGGTTTTAAAAGTTGTTATTTGACTAAAGCTTAAACAAACAATTGAAATGTTTGATGCACCAATTTATGAACATTTGGTTATAACTTTTAACTGATTTTGAACAAAAAGAAAACAAAACTTAGAAGACTGACATAAAAAAATTCGTATTAAAAACATGTAGATTAATTTTCATATCCATTCTTCAAAGTCCTAACAATACAAAGAAAAAAACATACATTGCTATGCTGATTGTCTTTTTCTAAAAAAAAAAAAAAATCCTGATTAGTTTAATCATGGAATGTTTGAATTACTATTATTTGATGTATTTATTTTAAAAACTAAAAGGTACAATCTGTTTTTCCATGATATTTTAATTGGTGTCTGTCAGTTCTAATATAATTGTGAATTATATGTACTTCTGAAGCAATTCCAAGTACATTTTACCACATTGAAAGATTATCAAAAATTTCAAAATATTACAGAAAATAAGATACTTGTCTTATTTTTGTAAAATTACAAATTACAAAAATTACAAAATTGTGTAATTTCACACCCTGAAATTAATGATAAAACCATTTTGTTAAGACAGAACCCACATGATTATCTCAATAGATGCAGAGAAGGCCTTTGACAAAATTCAAAGCCCTTTATGCTAAAAAATCTCAATAAACTAGGTATTGATGGAACATATCTCAAAATAATAAAAACTATTTAAAACAAACCCACAGCCAATATCATACTGAATGGGCAAAAACTGGAAGCATTCCCTTTGAAATCTGGCACTAGACAAGGATGCCCTCTCTCACCACTCCTATTCAATATAGTATTGGAAGTTCTAGCCAGAGCAATCAGGCAAGAAAAAAAAGGGGCATTCAATTAGGAGGGAGGAAGTCAAATTGTCTCCATTTGCAGATGACATGATTGTATATTTACAAGACCCCATTGTCTCAGCCCAAAATCTTCTGTAACTGATGAGCAACTTCAGCATAATCTCAGGATGCAAAAATTACAAGCATTCCTGTACACCAATAACAGATTTAAGGAGAGCCAATCAAGAACAAACTGCCATTCACAATTGTTACAAAGAGAATAAAATATCTAGGAATACAACTTACAAAGAATGTAAAGGACCTCTTCAAGGAGAACTACAAACCACTGCTCAGTGAAATAAGAAAGGACAGAAACAGATGGAGAAACATTCCATGCTCATGATTAGGAAGAATCAATATTGTGAAAATGGCCATACTGCCCAAAGTAATTTATAGATTTCACGCTATTCCCATCAAGCTACCAATGACCATCTTCACAGAACTGGAAAAAAACACCTTAAACTTCATAGGAAAACAAAAGAGAGCCTGCATAGCCAAGTCAATTCTAAACAAAAACAACAAAGTGGGAGGCATCACACTACCTGACTTCAAACTATACTACAAGGCTACAGTAATCAAAACAGCATGGTACTGGTACCAAAAGAGAGATAGAGACCAATGGAACAGAACAGAGGCCTTGGAGGCAATGCCACAATCTATAACCAGCTGATCTTTGACAAACCTCACAAAAACAAGCAATGGTGAAAGGATTCCCTCTTTAATAAATGATGTTGGCAAAACTGGCTAGTCATGTGCAGGAAGCAGAAACTGGACCCCTTCCTGACATCTTACACTAAAATTAACTCCAGATGGATTAATGACTTAAACATAAGACCTAACGCCGTAAAAATCCTAGAAGAAAATCTAGGCAAAATCATTCAGGACATAGGCATAGGCAAGGACTTCATGACTAAAACACCAATAGCATTGGCAACAAAAGCCAAAATAGACCATGGGGCCTAAGTAAACTCCAGAGCTTCTGCACAGGAAAAGAAACAATCATTAGAGTGAACCAGCAACCAACAGAATGGGAATTTTTACAATCTACCCATCTGACAAAAGGCTAATATCCAGAAATTACAAATAACTAAAACAGATTTACAAGAAAAAAGCCCATTCAAAAGTGGGCAAAGAATATGAACAGACACTTTACAAAAGAAGACATAAATGAGGCCAACAAACATATGAAAAAATGCTCATTGTCACTGGTCATTAGAGAAATGCAAATCAAAACTACATTGAGATACCATCTCACGCCAGTTAGAATGGTGATCATTAAAAAAATGTGGAGACAACAGATGCTGGAGAGGATGTGGAGAAATAGTAACAGTTTTACACTGTTGGTGGGAGTGTAAATTAGTTCAACCATTGTGGAAGATAGAGTGGTGATTCCTCAAGGAACTAGAAATAGAAATTCTATTTGACCCAGCAATCCCATTACTGGGTATATATCCAAAGGATTATAAATCGTTCCATTGTAAGGACACATGAACACAAATGTTCACTGAAGCACTGTTTACAATAGCAAAGACTTGGAACCAACCGAAATGCCCATCGATACTAGACTGGACAGGGAAAATGTGGCACATATACACCATGGAATATTATGCAGCATAAAAAATGATGAGTTTGTGTCATTTGTAGGGACATGGATGAATGTGGAAACCAACATTCTCAGCAAACTGACACAAGAACAGAAAATCAAACACTGCATGTTCTCACTCATAGGTAGGTGTTGAACAATGGGAACACATGGACACAGGGAGGGTAGCATCACACACTGGGGTCTGTGGGGGGAACTAGAGGAGGGACAGTGGGGGTGGGTGGGTAGTTGCGGAGGGATAACATGGGGAGAAATGCCAGATATAGGTGATGGGGAGGAAGGCAATAAACCATATTGCCATGTATGTACCTATGCAACAATCTTGCATGTTCTTCACATGTACCCCAAACCTAAAATGCAATAAAACAATTTAAAAAATAAAAATAAATTCTCAATCTTTTTGGTAGAAGGTCTTCTCAGACTCTATTTTTAGCACAGATTTTATGTGTACCTTAAAGCTATGATTTTTTTATTCATGCCATTGATTGGTAATTGGGTGGCTTTGTGCATCACAGAGTCCATGACATGGGTCAACACACAACTTCATGGAACACAAGTTGGTCTGGTTAGGCAATATCCTGGAACATTTTCCCCACCACTACCCTATGTGTGAAGGAGTTAGTTGCTACTAGATACTCATGTCCTAGTGCATTCAATCCTTAATATCTGTATTGTGCTATTATGCAACAATAGAAAGGTGTAAAATATTTTACCATTCTGTTTCCTTACAACTTTGTTATTTGATTGAGACTTACTTAAGCCAAGATATGACAAATAATCATTAGCTTTTGCTTCCCCTGTTGCACTCTTGGATTCACATGAAAAGGCAGCTGACATTTTCTGATTTAAGGAGAATGCAGAAACATGTGGAGTAGAATTAACTTGCCTAGAAAGGTGTAGAAAGTGCAGCCATTTTGCAACTTGAAGCAGAACTTTCCTTAGTGAGCTGCAGACCTATGAGCAAGAAAAATAATTATTGTAATTGAGATTCTGTGATAGTTTGTTACACAGCAAAAGTTACTAATACCACAATATTCTGTCTAAAAATGTCTCCTCATTTTACAAATCAAATGTGCATTTTCCTTCTACTGAAACTTTCTAACATGTATACTGCATTCATACATTAGGCCCTCCTAACTAAATTCCACATTATTATTTTAAAGTTCTTCTCTGAAATATTCTTGCCTCTCTCACTACTTAATAAGTATTAAATTATGAAGTATTTGCAACATACACCTTCACTCTACTGGCTAACTTAGTTGTTAAGTGCCTGAAAAGCATAAAGATAAAAGGAATGCAGGTATAGATTCTAGAAGCAAAGATGTGCTGTACTAGAGGTTTAACAGCCTCTAGCCTGTTAAATTGTATCTGTGGATCTAACTCTGAACACTGTCTGTCTCCAAAAGAGTTTCAATTAACGAGATAAAAGAAGCCGTAACCTTAAGCAGAAACAAAATTCAAAGATAAAATCTAAATAAATATGGCCTGTGCTTTTGTGTGTGTGTGAGACGGAGAGAGGCAAATTTTCTTAAGGAAACAGATACAACATTTTGTATTTAAATATTTGAAGATTACTTCTGCCAATGGAAAATAAACTTGCTTTATGGAATATAAATGGTGAGAACAAAATCCAATACCCAGAAATTTCTTCTTTGTTTTGGAGAGATGCTGCTGCCATTAGGAGTCTAGATATGGAATGGGCCACCTCAAGAGCTGTAAATGTGCTTCCACTGCTGACTTTCTGCAAAGATTATACTCACTTTTTTTTTTTTTTTTTTTTTTGAGACGGAGTTTCACTCTTGTTACCCAGGCTGGAGTGCAATGGCGCGATCTCGGCTCACCGCAACCTCCGCCTCCTGGGTTCAGGCAATTCTCCTGCCTCAGCCTCCTGAGTAGCTGGGATTACAGGCATGCACCACCATGCCCAGCTAATTTTTGGTATTTTTAGTAGAGACAGGTTTCACCATGTTGACCAGGATGGTCTCGATCTCTTGACCTCGAGATCCACCTACCTCGGCCTCCCAAAGTGCTGGGATTACAGGCTTGAGCCACTGTGCCCGGCCTATACTCACCTTTTATAAACCTAAGAGACTCATGCCTACCATAAATGATAATATCAATTAATGTTAATAGAATGTTTGTCAACACAACCAATCTTCAACCAACCAACCTACCTTCCTTCCCTCCCTCCCTCCAATAAAAAAATATGGATCATCAGCTATGCACCAGGATAATGTTCAACATGGGGATTGCAGTGGCAAAGAAACCGACAGATGTGTTTTCTGACCTCACGGAGCATTCCTTTAACTGATAAAGTCTGATAATAAAGTCAACAAATATATATTATAATAAATGCAAAACATAAATAGAGAGCACATATAGGGCATAATTGATATATCTGAAAATTTGCCAGGGGGTTCCTCTCTATGCTTTTGTATATTTTTTTTCACCAGTTTGGTCTTGAGACCTGTCTAATGATAGTGGCCATAAGTGCTAGCTTTGCTTGACTAGAAATTCATGAGACTTAGTCTTGGATGACTGCAATATGCCTTTTATCAGATATGTCTTTATCCTGGCAGACTACCTAATGTATAAGTGTCCACCAAGTATCTCTCTGGAATCTTATTTATACTAAGACACCCTTGTGACTTTTGTCTGACCTGTGTCCAGTTTATTCCTACCAAGATATCAACTCTAACAGAGGTCCTAACTGGAAAAGAAGTTAAGTTTGGGTGGTTCATTCAAGAAAAACACAGAGTAGGTAATTCAACAGAACAACATACAATAACAAACAGTTTATTATTTACAGGTCCCAGAAAGAGAGGGCAACACATCCCTGAGGACCAATGGGAAAAGGCAAGCAGTCCAGGACATGGATGCCCAACTAGTGGGTGAGGAGTAAGAGAAAGTGAGCCAGAGATCTTGTGCTGAAGTCTTTATTAAAATCCATGGCATTACTTAGGTGGGTTTCCTGCAGAGAGTTCTAATGGTGAATTTAGAGCAAGCAGGGATGAGTTTCATAAAGTTCACTGTGACTGAGAGGCAGTCACTGCAGTGTATCTGAGCAGTGCATGAGGTGTGTGGAGTCAATAGGTTATAAATCGTTTTTCCACACAGAGATGGTCACCAGGAGTTGGTTGTATAAAGTAGATATCTAGATTGGACACATTAAGAAACTAGAGAGGTGGAGAACTGTAAACAAGAGTGACTACACCTTGCTCCTGATATGAAAAAATTAAACATTCAAAATGGATGCCAACGCATCATAAAATTATAATTCACTGAAAATCCTAATTATAGATACACACTGAGCCTCAGACAGGTTAACGTCCAACAGCTAATATGTGCTGGAGTTGGATTTAAAATCCAGATCTATCCAATCTCAATGTCTGCACTTTCATTGCACTTCAGTGGGCTAGTAAGGCACCTTCAAACCCCCAAATGCTGAGATTCACAGGACATAGGCTGTGTTCATGAATATCAGTGACTCAGCAGGAAAGCTGCTTCTGTAGCAATTATTTAATTATTTTTAGTAACATTAGAAATATCTAAATGCTGGTATGAAATTAAAATAAGATATGGTAAAGTATAGGCTATAAAGAATGGTGGAACCGTTCATCTAAAAATAGTAACTTGCATTTATAAAATACATAATGCAGTAAGATTTCCCTGTGAACCCATTGAAAAGCTAGGTTTTCTTTGTATTCAAAATCCTGCCACTAAAGTTGGTATTTTCCCATAAATGTGAATAAACCGATAAGAACGAGTTATTTTCTGAGATATTTGCTGCAAAATCATGTAGACTATAATTTTGTCTGAAGAATAGACCTGAATAATCTGTTATGTTCTTCCTGGGTATGACATTCAGTTAAATAATTACCAGGGACTTGACTGCAATGTACCAAAAAGAGACAGTTGTGTATATGAAACACATGCTGAGTTTTCACTCAAATGACCTGAGTTCAAGTCCCAGCTCTCAGCCTCAATTACCACTTTTCTATCTGTAAAGTTGGCATACCATTCTGATTTCACAGGGTTGAGTGTTTAGGGTTGAAAGGAAGTGTTGTGCTTCCCATAGAGAAATATGTCTTCATGGCTGAAGCTGGAAGCCATTATCCTCAGCAAACTAACACAGGAACAGAAAAACCAAATACCACATGTTCACACTTATAAGCGGGAGTTGAACAATAAGAACACATGGACACAGGGAGGGGAACACACAAAGGGGCCTGTTGGGAGGGAGGTGGTTGTAGAGAGCATCAGGAAAAATAGCTAATGCTTCCTGGGCTTAATACCTAGGTGATAGGTTGATAGCAAACCACATAGCACATGTTTACCTATGTAATGAAACTGTACATCCTGCACATGTACCCCAGAACATCGAATAAAATTTTTTAAGATGATAATGTAAAAAAAAAAGACATATGCATTGTTATAAAACCAAGACTTAAGGTATACTGCTTTTGTCTAGAATATTTTTTAATAGTTTCTAAATGTTCAATTTTCTATATACAGTGAATATAAGCTTGTATGTTTCCCCTTTACACATAGTGTTGAGCCTCTTACCTTAACAGTTAAGAATTGTTTATTTAATTAGAAAACGTGGACACAGGGAGGGGAGCATCACACACTGCGGTCAGTTGAGGGGCCCAGGGGAGGGATAGTGTGGGATGGGGAGGGATGAGGGGAGAAATACCAGATATAGAGATGGGGGGATGAAGGCAGCAAAGCACATTGCCATGTATGTACCTATGAAGCAATCCTGCATGATTTGCACGTGTACCCCAGAATCTAAAGTACAATAATAATAAAAAAAAAGAATTGTTCATTTATGGCTTATGGAATTGTCTCTGTCCTAATCTTTCTTGAAAACTTTTTCTTTTGCTGCCCTACTAATCTTCTGTGTCCCCTGCTGTTTCTACCTCATATCCATTGAATTAAAATGGATGCATTTTTGTTCCAGAGTTTAAACTACTTTCAGGGAGCCTTCCTTTGTCTATCTGCATTTTCTTAAATGACGTCTTTCACATTCATGGATTTTGATTGTTCTGATTCTCACTGTTCCTGATTTGGTTCTGACTAAAATTTTTGATCAGCTGCAACTTTAAGAATGTGAGTTCTGTTTTAATATGTGCTCTGTGAAGTACCTATCTGTAAAGCCAGAAGTAGCAGCCTTTTCTGGTAGGGGAAGCAACACCTGGGTTGTTTTGGATGTTGGCTGTAAGTGAGTAACATTCAGTTGGTCACAACCTGAGAAAGCGTTCCCTGCTGTGTAGATGCCAATGACTTTAGGACACATACTGTGCTGTGCTGCACACATTTCTCTAGTAGGCTGCAGCCTCGGATGTGTTGTTTAACTGTTTCGAATCCAGTATATGAAGGCTATGAAAGTGTTTTAAAATCTTTGAAATTCTCCTTATGGAAATGTTTTGTATTATTACTATCATTGTTATTACCATTGTGAGCTCTTGTGCTTTTCCTGTATCACAGAACAGGTGACTGTCTATGGGAAAGGCTCTTCCCTCTCAAGTTACTGCCTAATCTTGAAATTACTGGTACAGAAATAAAGATATTATGTATTTATTATTTTGGATTCAGATTCATTTAATAAAACATTATGAAATACCTATTATGTGCTAGGGACTCACCCATGTTCTGGAAGGTACAGTCATTGATATTAATTATACTATATATTTTTACAAAATACATTTAAAGGGATCATGGAGTATTATCATTGCCGTTTAAATACTTTATAGGTTGTAATTCTCAAAATGGCTCCTAACCAGCATCATCAGCATCACCTAGAAACTTCCTAGAAATACCTGCTAAATCAGCATCACTTGGGAACTTACTAGAAATGCTGTACTAAATCAGAAACTCGGGGCGGGCGGGGGGGGGGGAGTTCCCAGCAATGTGTGTTTTAATAAACCCTCTAGATGATTCTGATGATGCTAGAGTTTGGAACCCAGTGTTTTATAGGATGCCAGTTATAGAAATGGTGGCAGCAGGGATGGGAGGGAGGAGGTAGGAGAGTTAGGTTTTGATCATCTTAGGACAAAATAAGAAAATGGTATGCACTTCCACTCTGAAAGGAGAGGTAAGAACAATTCAGTTAAGGGATGTGGAATGCCTAAATTTTACCACTTAGAGGGCATCCAGATGAACAGAGATATGAACAATGAAAAGAATAAATTTAAAAGCTACTGAAAACTTGAAAACATACTTGAGGTGTATCATTACTTTACTCAGAGATGATTGACTCAGTAGTGAACACTGTTGACATTTGAGCCCCAGTCTATCCTTGCAGACAACATTGCAGTGTCCACTGTGCTTATCCATAATCATAGCACTTATTCTATAGATGCTTTGGTGACATACTGTCTTTTATTCTGCTGTAACTGGCATATCTTTCCAGTTGGCTTTCTTCCTGAAATGTTTTATGTTGATAACTTGTCTCACTGAAGGCATCATCTGCAGTAATTCACATACAACTATAAAAAGAATGGGACAACATAACTACCAAGGAGAACTTTAGTTTTGTTGGTAGAACTACTCTTTGTAGGTCTTCTGAAAGCCATTCTGGTTTATTCATGTATGTGTGAATGTGTGTGTTTTCGTATAATATGCATATCTATGTGCATGTGAATATGTTTTTCCAGTGATATGCTTAGAGAAAAAAAGGCAATAAACATTTCATTACCTATGATGAAATTATTTGACTATAAAAGGTTTCTTTATTCGAGTTGTTAAGAATGTTTCTGCTTTTAGTCAGTTCACGGCACTTGCATTGTCAGCATACACTATATAGAATTTCTCCTGTGAAATTCTCATTAACTTATATTAGTGTCCAAGTCATTAAGTTTGGATTTAGACTATAAAGGGAAAATAAACCAATCCTTTGCTTCATTGTTGATTATGTGTGTCATCCAAATCTCCCCTTCCCAGTGGCAAAGGGCCCTCATGGTCATTAATATACTCATTCTTTTTTAATTACTGATTGTAGGAGCTTCCAACTACACTTTCAGATTGTATTATGTCATGTTGCTATTAAATTAAAAACAAATCATTCTTCATTTAGTTAATGAATGCACCTTAGGGACTCTCAATAAATATTAATTAAATTGTATTTCATGTAGTTATGATTCTATTTGAATAACACAATCTGTGTCTAGATAGAACAAATGGTTAGAAATACTGGCAGGTATGTTTTATTTGGAAGAGTGTAGAGTATGTGCTTGGCTATAGAAAAAATGAAGGGTAGTGTAGACACAGCAGTGGTCAAGGGAAGCATTATAAATTTCCAAATCGTAAATATGAGTTTGGTTAAAAGATGACAAACTTTATAACATTCCCCCAATTGCTCAGAGGCCATGGAAAATAAACTGTAATTAAATGGAATTTATCTTCTTTTCTCCCTACTCTTTCACCTTTCCATCTGTCCTTGTACATTTCCTTCTACTTATTTATAATATACACACATCAATTGTGAACATGCAGTGTAGTCATGAGAAACTAGAATGGTGAAATGTTGAGCTCTGGTCTCTACTTGCTGGCTTTGTATTTTCAGATGAGTTACTTTTTATCTAGGATTTTAGTTTTCCCTTCAGTAAAATTCCTGTCAAATTTACTTGTAGAAAGGCAGTGTTTTATCTGTCCATTTATCACTCAGTAAAACTTATTGATTATCTACTATGTTGCAGAGACTGCGCTCTGTGCACTAGCGGATGCCTGTGATCACCTGACATGAACAAGATGCATTGCTAGACTCAAAGAGGAAAATACATTAGAAGAGAAAGGGGCATAATATTTAAGATTTTAAATATCCATGTGCTCTGCAGACACCCATTTAGTTCTCACTACAATATTATGATGTTGGAATAATTATAAACCAATGTTAAAAGAGCAAGAAACTGAGGCTGAGGCTCAGAGATTATTTAGTGACTTTTCCTAGGTAATACAACTCCGACGTGCTAGAAATGGACTATAAACCCACAAAATCTCACCACAGAGGTTGAGATCTTAAAAATATTGCCTCTGGGCTGGGCATGGTGGATCGCGCCTGTAATCCCAGCACTTTGGGAGGCTGAGGCAGGTGGATCAAGAGGTCAAGAGTTCAAGACCAGCCTGGCCAATATGGTGAAACCCCATCTTTACTAAAAATATGAGAATTAGCTGGGCATGGTGGTACACACCTATAATCCCAGCTGCTTGGGAGACTGAGGCAGGAGAATCACTTGAACCTGAGAGGCAGAGGTTGCAGTGAGCTGAGATTGCACCACTGCACTCCAGCCTGGGTGACAGAGCAAGACTTCATCTCAAGAAAAAATACACACACACACACACACACACACACACACACACACATAAATATATATATTTATATGTATATTGCCTCTTTCACTCGAAATAATATATGCTATATATGTATACATATTATACATATGTAATCATATACACACAATTATATATAGAATAGGTAGCTATGTTTATATCCTGTTTAGTTCTAAGATTTTTTAAGACAATACAAGCAAAATATTTATATTCCACTTTGTTCTAAGGTTTTTAAAGGTGATCAAATATAAATAATAGTTTCAGCCCATGAGTATCTTCCAGTCTGTAGGAAATACAAATAAAATATAATATGGACACAGGGAGGGGAGCATTACTACACACTGGGGTCTGTTGGGGGAAATAGGGGAGGGACAGTGGGGGGTGGGGAGTTGGGGAGAGATTGCATGGGGAGAAATGACAGATACAGGTGAAGGGGAAGAAGGCAGCAAATCACACTGCCACGTGTGTACCTATGCAACTATCTTGCATGTTCTTCACATGTACCCCAAAACCTAAAATGCAATTTAAAAAAATATTAGAGACATGTACAAAATCTTATAAAAATGCTAAATAAAATCAACTGCCTAGGTAACCTAAACAAGCTGTTTCAGAGGAATAAATATTTGATCTATGTGTGAGAAAACAATAGGCATTTACCAAGAACAGAAGGAGGTGAGGTTAGGGTAAAGGATACCAGGCATAGGTGAGCAAGGGCATGACCTTGGAGTTGCAGTATCAAAGGATGAAATATTTACTGAGATATAAGAATCATGTAGATTAAAGGAGGAACAATATTGAGCTGAGAGAAGTCTTCTAAGGTCAGTGTAAGTGTCCAAGCAAGAAACCATATTATCTCCAAATTACAGATGAAGAACTTGACAGAGAGAGATATCACAATTCAATTTCTTGACATTAAAGAAAACAAGAAAGCTTTACCTAAATCTAAATTTGGTATGCTTATATCTCTCCAAAATCATACTAAATTATGAAAAATCAAATTTATCAATGTGTAAGAGAAGTAGAGGGCACATCAAAGAAAGCTAAAAGAGAAATGGCAAAGCAAGTAGTGAAAAGCTCACCAGTGAGAAAAGTCATAAGAAAACAATACTCTGTAGATGACTTCAACTGAGATGTTGTGAAAGCAGAAGCAGAGAAGATTTGAGAATTGCTGACATTAATCTCATTATAGTGCATCATTTAGAAATAAACAATTGGAGGATTAAGGGGATATTAGATAGCATACGTTTCAGTTAAAAAAAAGTTAAGTGATTGTAGAATAACAGAAATTATAATTGAATGGCTAATCCTCATATTCAGGTTGATCAGGAAGGCAATTGGAGTTAGGAGATCTATGGGTTATATACCCGGTAAGAGAAATATGAAGTATATGAAATCTAGTGAGGCATTTGACATTATTTCTTTTGTTTACTCTGCTTACCAAAGGAGATATTTGATCTAGAAGATAGTATGATAATATGAGTAAGTGACTACATGCCTGATTATATTCAAGAAGTATTGAATAATTGATTCATTCATTCCTGGTGTTACTTCAATTCACCCACACTGGCTTTCTTGCTGTTCCTTGAATAGACCAAGTGTAATTATATCCCAAAGCTTTGCTGTTTTTCCTCACCCAGATGTTGTAATAGCTTTTTTTTTCTACTTCCTTTAAGTCTTTGTTCAAACATTACCTTAGGAAGATCTTCCTTGATCACTTATTTAAAATATACACCCTTATGCTCAATTTGTCTTACCATAGAATTTATTTCTGCATAGCACTAAACAGTATTTACCATTATTAACTTATTTGTCTCTACCATAAATATCAGGACTTGTTTTTAATGTAATAACTTTGACTCTACACCTACTGGCATATAGGTATTTATTAAATATTTACTGAATCAAAGAATGTCTGATCATGGCTGGGATGGGATTCCTTGCAGAATTATGCAGAAATGTCCTTTTATACTCAGTAATTATATAAAGACATAGATGGCTTTTCAAAATCATGGAAACTCCAGGAAAGATGGCTGAGGGAGTAGATATATTAGAAAAAGCTCTATGCATTTTTACTACAATGCTTGAAATATATGACTTATCAGTTTCTTTTATAATGACATAATGATCAGTTTCTTTTTACCATATGTTCTAAATAGGTTATTTGAAGCAAACAGGTGAATGATGCAAAGCTAGCAAATAGTCCCTAATATGATGCACTACAGCACTGTGATTCAGAAAGATTTCAAATAAAATGATGAAATAGTCTACATCTAAGAAAGTGAAATGGAACAGGAAAACGGTTGAAAACTACACTTGGATTTGATAAACCAAACTGCATTGAATTCAAGAGAGTGATGGCACAATTAAAACTAATTCATAGTAAAACAAATTCAGCCTAGTCAAGACTTGGAAACTGTAGTAAATCATAAACTGTATTATTATGTAACAAGGCTATTATAAAAATTGCATCAATATTTGGCTTTGTAAACAAAATCAGTGTCTAAAGCAATAACTTCATTATATTGTGAGTTGAATACATCCTTCAATTTATGCATTCATTCATATGATTAGTAAATATATATTGAGTATCTACTATGTGGTGGGCATTGTTCTCAGTACTGAGGATGGGGTAAGCATATCTCCACATGTGATGTCTTTGTGATAGTGTACATTTTTGAAGTAGCGAGAGGCTACTCCCGTTTCTGCACTCCAAGTTAATGAAAGTATTGACTGTTGACAAAACGTTGGCATGCAGTTTGAAAGAATAAATATGATGAGGAAAAAAGATGAAATCAGTAAAAATGAGAAGGTTTATCTTAAGTATTTATGATTTTTGAGAGTAAAAAAAAATACTGTATATTGCTTTGAAGTTGAGAACTAAAGTCTACAGATGAATTTAAACATTAAATGGGACTTATGTCTGCACAAGCCCAAATTAACAACCTATTGACATCACTCTCCACAAGGTACTAATCTCTCCATCTTAAATTTCTTAAGCATAGAAGAGAATTCTATGCTTAGTTAGTTCTCTTTTAAGTTAGTTAATTCTATGCTTAGTTCTCTTTTAAGGAGTTAGTTCTCTTTTAAGAACTAACTCCTTAAAAGTTAGTTCTAGTCTAACTCTTTTAAGAATAGTTTAGACATTCTTTATCAGAGGTTAAAACAGGCCATTTAAAATTCTAGATTTCTGTGAATATGAATTACAATCTCTGAAGCAGATTCCAGAAGGACAACTGAAATGTGGTAAGTGGGTGGTGATCAGTGTGTGTTTAGAAAAAGAAATTTTACAGTCTGTCATCTCAGAGTTTGAAACATTCTGAATGACTTACAAGATCTCTGGTAGGACTGTGCTTGTTTTATAAAGCTGAGGGGAAGTGAAGCAGAGTCCTGAAGTTGAAGATTGTGCTAGGAAATTTGCAAGCAGACTGTAGAAAAAAAGGAAGGACAGAATGGAGAGGAAAATTGTAACTGAATTACTAAAGCCATTAAACTTTGCCTGAAATGAAAGCAAGTAAAAAGATGTTTGTATGACTAATGTGGAAAATTTTTAAAAGCTGAAAGTTGTAGCAGAATATCTCGATCCCCTTTGTAAACCTATTTTGCTTTGTGGAAAGTGGGAGATGATACAGTTAGAATTAGAGAAAGTTTGTGGAAAGGGATGGTATCAGGACAAATGCAAGTTTCTTGGAAATAAAGCAGTGGGAGGAAGTCTTGTGAAGAAAGTCAATGCCATGAGATGATTTTATTGAAATCAAGTAGAAATATCAAAGAAATATAATATTAAATAGAGATGGAAAGAACTTTTAGTATATTTACTTGGGTTATATACCCGAAAAGTTATTGAAATTGCTGGAGGGAGAGATTTGCACCCAGGTGAGTAATTAGGGATAGTGGAATGACAGAAACAGAGATCAACGGGAAGACTGGGGGGAACTATTAGGAAGGTATCTCTTAAAGGTTGCTTTGGAAATGGCTGAGCAGCCTGATTTTTACAATTTGAAGATGATTCCTCCTCAAATTTTATTGGTTATGTCAATGTTTATTTGAGAAAATATGTCTTTGGCTAAGTGGAAAATACATTCACTTCTTTGAATGATGAGAGGAGATCATAGAAATAATACCAGATTGTGATTGGGATAGGAGTAAAGATTAACTAGTAAAAGAGGTAGAATGACTCCAAAATGTTTACTATATCTTTTAACTTAAGATGACATATTAAGACTGCCTGGGAAAGAGAGTAAAATTATGTCTTCAAAGTCAAGTTAACTGAGTAAAGAAACTACATATTATAACTTGCCAATTGTGTGCATTGTTTAATCTCAAGATCCCTTGCACTGTGGCAGAACATAAACAGTAAAAGATTGTGATGAAAGGCATGGAATGTAGAGTCAGACTTCCTGGGTTTGAATCCAAGATGGTAACTTATTCAATACTATCTAACTCTGAGCAAGATAGTTAACATTGCTGTGACACAATTTTCTCTCATTTATAAAGTTGATATAGTAAGATTCACTTCAGAAAGTTATTGTGGGGATTTAAATGAGTTGATAAATGGAAAATGGAAAAATATAAAAGTTTCTTACATATAATGAATGTACTCTATGGGATAGCTATTAAAATTCTAAATAGATGGCCAAGTGGACCGGTGCACTTTTTTTATAAGATTATCCATTGTTGAATCTTATTACTAACGGTCTTGTCAAGAGACAAGAAAAACAAATACAAATGCAGAACCTCTTGATTAAGGAATTCTCTGGGGTCTTTGTTTATCCTAGTTATTTCCTTTAAGGCTCAAGTAAGTGGAAGAGTTATCTTTCATTTTCTTGCTCTGATAAGATTGGCAAAATGAATAAGAATTTTAAAAATTATTTTATCTAGATTGCTTTTTGGAAATGTCAGTGTACTTTTTGTTATTAGAGACTTGGAGCTGCTTGTTTTCTTACATTATTAAAGTTCTCCATGGCATCTAAAATGCCCTTTTACTCTAATTTGATCATTCTCAGTATCAATCCCCAGTAACTTAGGAATTCATATTTCCATAAATGCAATCAAATCATCTTCTCCTTTAGAATCCGCCGACCCTAGAGTCTAGCAATACGCAATCAACTTCGGTTTTTTAACCACTCAATCTTGTTTAGCAAAACTTGATTAGATTCTATCATCCTACTCATTAAAGATTCCATCTGTTTAAAACTTCTTGTCTGTTTATAACAAAATGTCGTTCTTGATCTCTGCTTCTTTATGGCTTACTCACATTTTGAATTTTGTAATCCACAAAGAGTATTTGTGACATGTTTCCATTTTCTTTTGGCTTTAAAAAATGACTTTTAAAAAGAAGTTACATAATATTTAATCTACAAATTAAGAATTCCAGAGAGGCTATCCCACTTGACACAACAGAGGGCTGGACTAAAATGAAATATAGGGAATGCACAGCATCGAGGGACAGCAAGTTCAGCTAAAATACATAAACAAACACAAGGAAATGTCTGAAGATGATGGATATTTTTAATACTTTGATTGTGGTAAAGGTGTTTTAATTAAAAAGAAAACAAAATTCCAAATGCAGAAGAATGGGAGGATTTTGAGAATAGGTATCAAAAAATTAGTCAAGGAATACTTCAAATCTTATGTGAGACATTAGTCTGGAGGAAAGATGCTTAGAGGGTGTTGCATAGAAGTGCTTAAAAGGATTAAGATCAAGAACTGGGAAACACAGGCAAGGTAGGCTAGTATAGTGAGATAAGTATGGGCTCTGTAAATAAAATTTCCTGTTTTCAAACACCAACTCCACCATTTATCTCTGGTAAAGTTACACAAAATCTCTGAATTACATATTATTTTTCTTTGAAATAGGAAGAACACATTTACTACTGAATGTTGCATTAGATGATATGGAATTCCTAATTCATTGATATAGACTTTATTTTTTAGATGGTTTCACATTTTTCTGATATATATATGTATATATTTCAGCCACACTGCATTTTTGCCCTGCATATTGAAAACATTTGCCATTTCTTTACATAGAATGTTTCAACTACCATATTGCTGACCTTGCCAGTCAATTCTGAACTTATTCTCATTTACTCAGAGTCCTTCCTTGTACAATGTATGGTGTCAACACATTTCTATTATTTTCATGGTATATACTATTTTATAAAATTATTTTGCTCATTTATATATACATATACTGTTTTTCTCTCTCACTAGATTGAGAGTTTAGCTGTCTGACCTTTGTGCTATAGACTCAAATTCTATAGCATTTTTTCCACAGAGTAGGTAACAAATAATTATTTTTTGAACTAATGATTAACTTACTAAATATATGTAAGTGCATAAGGCAGTACTTATTCAGGACTTAAATATGACTTGAGTAATAGAATAACCAGCTACCTAGGAAGAGTTGCATGTACCTTAAATAGTAGGAAAGAACTTATATTTCTTCCTTGAAGCTGTTTTAATTAGCCCAAATTTGCAGCAGGAATTCTTTATTTGTGAAATAGTACACAATATATTTAAGAGGGATGTGTTTGGATAAAAAAATCAGTACATTTATATTGATTACCAATTATAAACAACGTATATAGAATATAAAGATGAACAAGCAATTGTGCCTATTAAAAGTTTATAATATGGGAGATAAACAAACATTAGACAGTATCAAAAATTAAAGGTTTAAGAATATATATTAAATAATAATTAAAAAGATCATTTGTGCTTTTCCTTGATATTTTACTTTTCATTATTAGAAAGTCCAATTGCTTAACATGCAACAGTGACAGAAATGGACAATTATATACTTCTTCAGGACTTATTGGCTACCCAAGAAAGTGGGAACTGAAAGAAATATTAGATTCTAATACTCAGCTGAAAAATATGAGGTCTACTTTTGGGAGCAAATGGATTAGAGTATACCCCTAGCTAACTAAAATCTCCTGACAAATTTTAGAGTTTTCTGTCTCTATAAACTAATGTTAAAGTATTTTACTACAACATCTAGTGCCAAGTCACCTTTTTATACACTAGTTTAATTAATTCATTAATAATAAATAAATACTCAGAAGCCTAGCTTTCCATGATTACATTTTGGGATGTGGATCTCAAAATAAGAATGTTAAAAATAAGACAGTGACTCATGGACACATGCCCTTATGATCACATTTCATACTCAAAGCTGAGGCACAAGATAGCAAAGTGACTTGTCTAAGTCACAGAGCTGAAAATCCAGATATTTTTGGGTCACTGTCTAACATTTTTTTCTTATTATGTATCATTACAAAAACAAATACTTCACTGATGAAGCAGCATATCATATCATATAGGCTATAAGTTTCTAATATAAAGAACACAGAGCCTAGATATTATAACTAAAATTTGTGTGTGCATACGTGTGTGTATATTTTATTAGCAGATACCATGGTGTTCAACAGATTCTCAAGATGGCCTATGTTACTTTAGAAAGTATTACAAATGAATCTACAAAGAACTAAAACATATACAAGAAAAAAGCAAAGAAACCTATTCAAAAGTGGGCAAAGGATATGAACAGACACTTTTCAAAAGAAGACATATATGAGGCCAACAAACATATAAAAAAAGGCTCATCATCACTGGTCATTAGAGAGATGCAAATCAAAACCACATTGATATACCATCTCATGCCAGTTAGAATGGTGGTCATTAAAAATTCTGGAGACAACAGATGCTGGAGAGGATGTAGAAAAATAGGAACACTCTTACACAGTTGGTGGGAGTATAAATTAGTTCAACCATTGTGGAAGACAGTGTCGTGATTTCTCAAAGACCTAGAAATAGAAATTCCATTTGACCCAGCAATCCCATTACTGGGTATATCCCCAAAGACTTATAAATCATTCTACTATAAAGACACACATGTATGTTCATTGCAGCCCTGTATACAATAGCAAAGACCTGGAACCAACCCAAATGCCCATCAATGATAGACTGGACAAAGAAAATGTACATATACACCATGGAATACTACACAGCCATAAAAAATGATGATTTTTGTCTTCTTTTTAGGGACTTGAATAAATCTGGAAACCATCATTCTCAGCAAACTGACACAAGAACAGAAAGCCAAACACTGAATGTTCTCACTCATACGTGGGTGTTGAACAATGAGAGCACGTGGACTCAGGGAGAGGAGCATCATACACTGGGGGCAGTTGGGGGGGTGATAACATGGGGAGAAATGCCAGATATAGTGTGCACCTAAAGTAAAATAAATTAAAAAACAAAACAAAAAAAATGAAACACTCTGGAAAAATGGGAAAAAAATATAAGTTCACATGAAAATTTGTATGCAAATGTTCATAGCAACATTGCTTATGATAACTAAAGAGAGAAAACCATCCAAATGTTCATCAACTAAAGAATGGCTAAATATGATGTGGTATATGCATGAAATAGAATATTATTTAGTAATAAAAAAGAAGTATTGATACATGCTACAACATGGATTAACTTTAAAAACATTATGCTAAGGAAATAAGCCAGATACAAAAGGGAAGATTATGGATTTGACTATATTTCAAATAAATTGAATAAAGACAGAAATTAGATTAGTGGTTGCCAGGGATTGGGGAAAGGAAGACATGAGGAGTGACTGCCAATGGGTACAGGTTTCTTTTTGGGATGAGAAAAATGTTCTAGAATTAGATAGTGGTGATGGTTGCACAACTTGGTGAATATATTAAAAACTACTGAATTGTGCCCTTTAAAAGAATGAATTGTTTGATGTATGAATTATATCTCAATTTAAGTAATAAATGGCCAAGAAAAAGTAATAAAGTTGACTACATTTTAAGAATGCTATGTATGGTAGAGATACCATCTAGAGGTAATTAGAGGCCACACAGCACCCCTGCAACAGGGAGGGACACCTATTTGGTAGGGTAGGAAAATGTGAGGGAAGAGTTCCCAAAGGAACACTTTAAGAATGAGGAAGATATCCAAAGACCAGTTGACACTGAGGACATAACCCTTTTGAGAAACAGTAATCAGGAAATGGCAAGGCAGTGGGAGTGCTGGTAGGCAAAGAAACTAGAGATGAAAGCACAGAAAAGATCAAGAAGAGGCTTGAGAGATTCAAATCCATGGAAAAAAGATGAACTTTTAAGTAAGTGATGTTGGGATAACTGGAGAGACATATGAAACAAAGATAAAATTGCAATCACTCTTTATACCACATACTAGTATTGATTGCAAAGGGATTACAGGTTTAAATAATTTTTTAGAATGAAACCATAAAATACTAAAAGTAAACATGAGCATATTCTTCAGTAACTAGGAATGATGAAAACTTCCTTGACTATGACTCAAAATCCAGGAAAAAGATTGAGAAATTTGATGACTTGAATCTAATGAAGCCTCTAGATGCAACTGCCAGTTTGCAGGCAATATAGATCAATAAAACCTGTTCAATGACACTGCAGGGTGCAATCAGCAAAATCTGGAATGTGGGTTCTTCTACAGACTTGTATTGTTGTTTTCTGAGCTGCTGTCTTTAACAAATGAGTGTCCCCTAAAAGGAGGAAAGTGTACCCTTTATATTAAAAGAGACTCAAAAGTCATGAACCAAATACAATGTTCAAATTTTTTAAGAAAAGTATTATAAATGATTAAGCTTTGAAGAATTTGGAGAGGCAAAGGTAAAATGGACAGTCTAGTGAGGTAGGAATGTTTATGGATAGTTCAGGGAATATTGAGTTGTTTCAAATCTGACGTAAGTATAGTATTCATTTAAGGTATAAATTGGAGAAAGAACAGGTAAATTGAAAACAGACTTAGTAAAATTTTGAACCTAGAGTTTATTGACTGAGATATAAGTATCAATTAAAGTACATAAGCAACTGTGGAAGATACTAATTTATTGTTCTTTTATGCTACTTTTTTCAATGCAATATGCATATGAGGCCTCATAATGAAGTAACCATAAGAGAGGTACATTCTATTTTAATCGGAAGGATAGAAGTAAGGCTTAGAATGTAATTCTGGCAAAATAATTTTCCAAGACCACAGCAACTATATTTGTGGACTATAAAAAGAAATTACATAATATTTATACAAATGTTTAAAATTATTTATTTTAATTAAAAATTCCTGTACTGTTTATTAAGAATCCCTGGTTCAATTAGTACATTCTTTTACTTTTAATAAAATTGTGTTGAAAATAATTGAATAATTTAATAGATGTAATTTTTTATAGAGCTAATATCCTTCAACATTTATTTAAAAATTGAGATTGGACCTGCCAGACAGAACAGGTAAACTGTGATTTCTTTAATAATGTTGATGTTTTCCCATGGTAAATATAGCTTTCCCATTTTTTTTATCTTATAAAATTCAATATATCTTGGGAAGAGTAATCTATGATATCAATAGTGTTACATTTTTCTCTACATTTCTTTTCTTTTTACAGAGGGATTTAAGACAGCATAAGAACACCTATGAGATAAAGGTGTTCCACATTGAAGATGCATTTCAGAAGGTAATATAGCTGGTTTGACTTCCTGATTTTGCCTGGGACCAGCATTGCTATCAATGCACATTTAGGATTGGAGGTTATGCTTTTGCAGAAATGTTGATGAATTTTTACATCTTTCTTTACCCTGTCCTTTGGGCAATTGTGAGATAATTCGACCCAAATCTACAGTCTAAAATCCCAAGTAGCATTATTAAATATACTAACTTCCACAGGGAGAAGGAATACTATGATTATCAAGGGTCTGCATAAAACAGTGTTTTACACACACACATATATAATATATAAATATTTCTTATATAAAATCATTTAGTTATTGTGTAAAGCTAATTTTAAAGAATCTCACAAATTGAAAGAAAAAAAGTATTTCCTCTTCTCTGAAATATGGTAAACCAGATGGTATGTGGTAGAAAAAAAAGTGTAATTATATTAACTGAGGTAGGCCAAATGGAGATGAGAACTAGAGCTTCACTTCAGGATCTAGAAGGTCGTAAGTCCAAACCCTGGTAAAGAATAGGAGATGCATTTTATTCAGATAGAACAAAATAAGATTATGGTGGCAGGAAATAGGTGCTAAACCTGAAAATAATTTGCATGAGATAATTAAGCAATAACTAAATATAAATACCAGAGCAGAAGAAACAGAGCAACAAAAGAAACTAGATATTTTTAAATGAGAGTAGGAAAACCACTGGTATTAGAGTTAAATAATTCTATGATTTATATAAAATATTTCTCCCTGGAGTTGGGATGGAAAATAGAGCTCAAAACCTAAAGATATAAAAGCGCTGGGTTGGTTAAGACTTAAATTTGAAGAGGGATGATAGAACTTTATTATCAGGCTAGGGTACACAGAACACCTACTCTTAGGAAATACAGTTATCCTGTGATCAAAGTGAAAGGTAACAAGTATCATTATGAAAGAAAAATAAATTCATCCTAAAATTAAACACTTATATACCCTTAGGTGGGATGTTTAATTAGCTAGGATTCTCCTTTAGCTATAGCCATGGGAACAGTGAATTCCTCATATGAGAGTCAGATAGTCTCAGTTGTGCTTAAAAGTAATGTTATTAATTAAATTTATATATTATTCTGAACTCAGTTATTTGTATTTATGGAGCACATTAGTTACTACAATCTCTTCTCAGCACAACTACTAGTTTATTTTAATTTTCCAAGAATTACAGAATTTCTGTTTGGTACTTTAACTTCTCTTAAGACAGAATGCAAAGTGAACACATAATCATTGAAGCCAACTGCTGTTAATCTATTTTAGGTGACAGATTCTGGGACATTATGACAAGAGTACATAAATGACACCTTAAGGTAATCTTAGAAGAACAAATTGCATACAACTATCATATAACTTTATTGAGCCAAGTGAAAAGAAGAAGATCAAACAGAACAAGAATGTTTGGAATAATATGAACAAAAGAAAGGAATGTATCCAAGTTATTTTTATAATGTTTCTGTATGGATCCTGACACAGCAAAAAAAAAAAAAAAAAAAAAAAAAAAAAAAAGACACTGCAGTGCATAACGCTTTTCTCATGCTTTGTTGGCAGGCACTTCTCACTTGGGTGAGCTTTATTTTATTAAATGGCTCTCAGGAAAGAAAAGGTTCTGCATTATCACATTTTTCAGGAAGGGTAATCTAGTGCAACAGCTGTTTGCCTTTGTACATTATTTGTAATTCTGTTTCTTCCAAGGTACTTTGGAGGCTTGATTTTGATTTACAGCATGTTATTGTAAGTACAAAACAGATAATTGGCAATGTGCACATAAAAGTCTAGATTTCATACAATAACCATGTTATTTAGAAGAATATATGGAATTTATGTAACACTTTTCTATAGTTCTTTTAAAATGCCCCAGAAGTGTACATTGCTGAAAATGATTTTGGTATGTAAAGCTTATATTAGTGACTTTTCATAAACAATGAATGAATTTGAATTTTATACTTCCTCTTTAATAAAATCTATAATGTAGATTGCATTATCTCTTTAAATGTCTTCCCTTTTCCCACCTGCCAAACTTTTGATTGTGATCTCCCTATGTGCAAGGATTATGGTTTATTAATTTTATTTATCTTTAGAAACCAAGCATCTCACACTGTGTCTGATGTGCATTATTTGATAATTATTTTCTGAATGACTGAGAATAAATGGAGAAAAATTTACTCTTTCAATGGTTGTCACTTGTTACCTATGATCAAACTACCTATGATCCTCTTCACAGAACTGGAAAAAACTGCCTTAAAATTTATATGAAAACAAAAGAGAGCCATCATAGTCAAGTCAATTCTAAGCAAAAAGAACAAAGCTGGAGATATCACGCAACCTAACCTCAAACTATACTATAGGGCTACAGTAATCAAAACAGCATGATACTGGTACCGAAACAGAGATATAGACCAATATAACAGAACAGAGTCCTTGGGAGCAATGACACACATCTACAACCACCTGCTCTTTGACAAACAAAAACAAGCAATGGGGAAAGGATTCCGTTTAGTAAATGGTATTGGGAAAACTGGTTAGCCATGTGCAGAAAGCAGAAACTGGACTCATTTTTTACACCTTACACTAAAATTAACTCCAGATGTGTTAAAGACTTAAACCTAAGATCTAACATCATAAATACTCTAGAAGAAAACCTAGGCAAAACCATTCAGGACATAGGCATAGGCAAGGACTTCATGACTAAAACACCAAAAGCAATGGTAACAAAAGCAAAAATAGACAAATGGGATCTAATTAAACTTCAGAGCTTCTGCACAATAAAAGAAACAATTATTAGAGTGAACCAGCAACCAACAGAGTGGGAAAATTTTTTTGCAATCTACTCATCTGACAAAGGGCTAATATCCAGAATCTACAAAGAAATAAAACAGATTGACAAGAAAAAAACAAACAAAACCATTCAAAAGTGGGCAAAGAACATGAACAGACACTTTTCAAAAGACATATATGAAGCCAGCAAGCATATGAAAAAAGTGCTCATCACTGGTCATTAGAGAAATGCACATCAAAACCACATTGAGATACCATCTCATGCCAGTTAGAATGGTGATCATTAAAAAATCTGGAGATAACAGATGCTGGAGAGGATGTGGAGAAATAGGATTACTTTTACACTTTTGGTGGAAGTGTAAACTAGTTCAACCATTGTGGAAGACAGTGTGGCGATTCCTCAAGGATTTAGAAATAGAAATTCTGGCCTGGTGCGGTGGCTCAAGCCTGTAATCCCAGCACTTTGGGAGGCCAAGGCAGGTGGATCATGAGGTCAAGAGATCAAGACCATCCTGGTCAACATGGTGAAATCCCATCTCTACTAAAAATACAAAAAATTAGCTGGGCATGGTGGCACGTGCCTGTAATCCCAGCTACTCAGGAGGTTGAGGCAGGAGAATTGCCTGCACCCAGGAGGCAGAGGTTGCAGTGAGCCAAGATCACACCATTGAACTCCAGCCTGGGTAACAAGAGCGAAACTCCGACTCAAAAAAAAAAAAAAGAAATAGAAATTCCATTTGACTCAGCAATCTCACTACTGGGTATATATCCAAAGGATTATAAATCGTTCTATTATAAAGACACATGCACCATGTATGTTCATTTCAGCACTATTTACAATAGCAAAGACCTGGAACCAACCCAAATACCCATCGATGATAGACTGATATTCTCACTCATAGGTGGGTATTGAACAATGAAAACATATGGACACAGAGAGGTGAGCATCACATACTGGGGTCTGTTGGGGGTAACTAGGGAGGGATAGCAGCGGGTAAGGAGTTGGGGAGGGATAACATGGGGAGAAACGCCAGATATAGGTGAAGGGGATGGAGGCAGCAAACCACATTGCCATATGTGTACCTATGCAACAATCCTGCATGTTATGCACATGTACTCCAGAACCTAAAGTGCAATAAAATAATTAATTAGAAATAAAATCAAAAATTTAATTACATTAGGGAGTCTCCCATGAGTTCTAAATCTATTAGAATGGTTCTGGCATGTATCCAGTAAATGTTTTGATATTTGTTGACTATTTGATAATGGCATCCATTATCTTTATTCATTTTCCCTCAATTTCATGGATTCTCCTGTATTTTTGAAATTTCTTTGGATGGAAAGAAACACAATTTTGGCACCACTGCAAACCATTTTATTATGAATTTCATAACACTTCTCTTTGCAGAGATGAGGAACAGAGGACCATTTAGAGCAGATTAAGGTGCTTTAAGTTAAAAACTAATTCACAGGTGGAATAAATATTTTATTTTGCCTTTGAGTGTACTGTCAGCAAAGAGCTATTGATATCACAAACTTTCCTAGGCATGTAGAGGCACATTTCAAAGAATACTGTGAAAACATTGAGTTTCTCTTTGGGAAATTACATCATTTCTCTCTCTCTTGTAAGCCATGCTTACTGTTAGTGTCATCTGAGGCAAAATGTTCTACAATGAGATTAGCAAAATTTTAGGGACAAAGCTTTTAACTGTTTTGTCTGCTAGTTAGATAAGTATTATTAAATTAGAAATTACAACTTACTGAGTTATAAAAACGGTTGGGGTGAACATGCATGCTTTTATAACTTATAAACTTTGGTATTGGGTACAAAAGGAAAACAAGATTAATCGTGCCACAGAGTATCCTAGTGATTGAGTCCCTTTATTAATATATTTTATTGATTTTGTAACAATTTTCTGAATTATCTGATTTTTATTAGTCAATATGTAGAGCTTATCATTCTAAAATTACACATAGTTGTAGTGATGTTCTAACTCAACCCAATGACTCACTGATCTGCAATTGAATATTACATACAGTTAGCATTTAGGACCATTATTGTCTCAATAGCTCAGTTTTAACATTCACTTGTTGGAAAAGGTATTGAAAATATCATTTTTATTATTTCCTTTATTGTAGTTCATGAGATTTAGTTAAGAATACAAAATGAAAATTTCATGGTATTTTGCTAACTATGCTCTCTGCATTCATAATAAAATCCAGGAATATAAATTATCTAATTATTTATAATAGTTACACATCCAATTCCTATTTCTTTTTCTTACTCACTTATCAGAAGTGTCCAAGTTTCATACAAGTAAATAAAATAAGATTAATTTGAGTTCTTTAAATGTCTGTTCAAACAAAAAAGAAATAATCTGACCAGCACTTTAAACTATTTTATTTATTTCAATTTTACTCTCTGGTCTTCCTACATCTCATAATTGAAGGGCCTTTTCTCCTTTTCCTTTATAAAATTTTTATGGAAACATTGTTTTAAAAATTGAATCTGGAGAACATCATTCTCAGCAAACTGACACAAGAACAGAAAAAGAAATACCGCATATACTCACTCATAGGTGGGTTAGAAAAATGAGAACACATGGACACAGAGAGGGGGTCTACTACACACTGGGGTCTATTGGGGGGAATGGAGGAGGGACAGCGGGGGGGGGGGGCTGGGGAGGGATAGCCTGGGGATGAATGCCAAGTGTAGGTGAAAGGGAGGAAGGCAACAAAACACACTGCCATGTGTGTACCTATGCAACTATCTTGCACGTTCTGCACATGTACCCCAAAACCTATAATGCAATAAAAATTAAAAAACAAATTGAAACAAGGTATCACTCTCACCCATCTTAGAGTGCAGTGGCACAATGGTGTCTAATCGCAGCTTCTACCTCCTATGCTCAAGCAGTCCTACCTTATACTCCTGAATAGCTGGGACTACAGGTGAATACCACACCTGGCTAATGTATTTTATTTTATTTTTTTTATAGAGATGGGATGTCACTATGTTGCCCAGTCTGGTCTGGAACTTCTGGGCTCAGTGATCCTCCTTCCTCATTCTTCCAAAGTGCCAGGATTACAGGTATGAGCCAACATGCCCAGCCTGAAAACATTCTCTTCTTTTCCATTTAAATTTCCATTCTGAAAATAGTTTTAAGGCTTTAAGAAAATTACAACTTTAGAATATATCCTATAATTCTTCAGTGGTTTATACTTTAATTTCTTTTAGTTTTGGTTTTGAAACTCCCCAGACAATTCCAGATATGTCCATCTTATTTAGTGTTCATGCTTTGTTCATTATACAAATTGATTAAAACCAAGATCTTTATAAAGTTTGGCTTATTCACTACACTAAGTGAAATAGTGTCTGTGTTCCTTGGTGTTCATTTGAATATGTATGCTACTGCTAAATAAGAGCAATATTTAGGATTACTTCAATCCTCCAGGGACCTTAACTTTGACAGTTTATAAGACACTGGTGACTAGTACAACTTAAAAGGGTACCGAGAACTAAATCGAGGGATCTCAAATGTATGTCTAGGCTCTAAGTAAAGATATCAAAAGGGATGTTCAGACCACTACATTTTAAATGCCTCATATGCTTACTTCCCTAATGCAAAGTGGCTATTTTTGTTTGTTTTTAGAGATAACTTGAAACATGTGTTTTGAAAGACCTAGGCAACAAAGGGATTCTCATCTGAGAACTTAAATGTCAGCTGCTATCTAGAAGTGATATCAAGAAAACAACAAAACCATATCACTTGTTAGGGATTTATAAAACCTTAAGATAGTTGGAAGGATGCCAATCTGATTTCATCACATTAGTTAATGAGAAATAATGATGAGAAGATTTACTAGAAGCAATTGTTGAGTCAATCACTCTGAGAAATAGATGGTGTTGTGCTGCAAATACTGTATTACCTGGGGACATACTTTCCAGGTTAGGACAATGTTGAGCTTACTGCTGAAAATGTATCTATCGAAGCTTCTCAAATTCTACTAAAAATATCCCCTTTTAGGTGCTCCCACATTATCATCATTGAAGCAGCACTGTCATCTTGACTATATCATACTGTCATGTAAGTTACCTCTTTATATAACTTATCAAACAGTACTCTATGGTAAGGCATGAATTATGTCTGTTCTCTTCCCAATGTTTAGCACAGTGATAGATAGGTTAAGAAATCAGTAAATATTTTGCTTGTGAAGGAGCGAATGAATGCGAGCATATGTGATTGGATAAAATAGCTGAATAAGAGAAATTACATTATTCATTTCTCCATCATTTCTTTAGCTATTATTAAACATCATTCAAAAAAAAAAGCCTTTCGATCAAAAGTTTTCTGGGCTTCTGCCTCAGGAATTCTGTTTCAATAATTATGAGATAAAGAGGAAAGTTTGATTTTTAAAAAATGTCAAGTTTATGACCTATCATCCTAAAGTCAATTACTGTTTGAATCAGCAGATAATAGATGAGGTTAGTATCTTGAAATCTGTCCTTCCATATCCCTGTGTGTTTCTTGCAGTCATTCCTGCATTCCTGTCTGGGATCATGGCCTCACTCCAGGCCCTCACTTTCTGATGAAGGCAGGACCTATGTCTCATTTAGCTTTGTTTCCTCCACACCATTCTCCAACAGGGAAAAATATCAAGTTAGTCTGGCAGAGAATAATTATTTTTATCTTTCAGGCTTTCAATTATTCAGAAAATAATTACTTGTGTTCTACATTCTACTCCAGACTGTTCTTACTCCTTAACAATGGAGCTACACCTGCTACTTTCCCAAAGTGGGGTATGTGTGTCTGTATGTGTGTATTGGTGTTTGGGAAGAAGGTAGGAGTAGAAAATACAGAAAGAAAAATCTAATGTCTCAAAATATTTATATTGTGTGAAGTGTGTACTTGACTAGGTTTATCTTTTTCAAGTTGGTTACTAGAAAGCCTAAAATTACATTATGTTTCACCTTCAAATAATAATGAGGAAATAATAATTATAGTATTAATAATGATGAATAGCATTTATTAAGTTCTTATTTTGTTCAAGTTATATTCAAAGTATTCTATGTACAATTCAATTTAGGCAACTGAGGCAATGAAATTTCCCTCAAACTGTTCATCGGCCTGCAGCACAGGTTGACTTTCCCTCTGCCCTCTCCTACTCTCTCATTTGTCTTTATAATAGCACCATGAGGCAAATACTACCATTATCCCCATTTTTATAAAATAGCATGTGCAGAACTTAAGCTATGTAAATCCTGTATCCATTTAGTCACTCAAATATTAAAACCTGGCATGTCAAATCCAATTATAGAAAAGAGAGAAAAATACAAATAAAGGGTAAAAAAGGAGACCTAATTACAATATAGAAATGAAAAGCTATAATATTATGAACAATTATATTATCTTCATTGGACAACTAAGATGAAATTAATATATAAATTACCAAAATTGGTCATGTATATAAATATAGACTCTAAAAGTATAAAACACCTAAGTATAAAGGTAATAATATAAAACAAGAAAATAAAGAAACATTTTTGGGACTTTGAGGTAGAAAACAATTACAAAATTCCCATAGCAAGACATTGATGAATTAGAGTATACTAAAATGAAATATTTCTAAATATCATAAGCCAATTGAAGAGATAGATGACAAGTTGAGAAAAAAATGTTTACAACATCTTAATTTGACAAGAGATTAATTTCTAAAAAAAAAGTAAAAGAAGACATGAAAGTCAATAGAAAAGCAGCTAATAGAGATGAATGGGCAACTCACAGAGGGGAACTCCCAAAGGCTAACAGCTACATAGATATTAAATTCACTAGCGATAAAAGTAATAAAAATTGCCCTTTACCCAATAGAAGAACTATACTCAGAAAAGTAGGTTATTACCTAACCTCACATAAAAGTTGATATGGTGAGGAGTTGGAACTCTACTAGGTGTCTCTGTAAATGTAAATATTTAAGACCATCTGAAAGAAATGTAATAGTATTTACCAAAATTAAAGCATATACCCAGCAACTGTACTCCTGAGTAGTATAGAGTTGAAGGTAAGTTTCATAACTACAAATGTTGTAAACACAGTGATTTGTCTAATAGATTTTCTTTCAATGAAATATTTATTGTACTATGTACTGGGGATGCTGTCACTAGACAGCCTTTAGTCTGAGCCCCTTCAGGCACTCCAAGAGAAGTTTTGGCTGAAAAGAAGCTACCTAGCCCAAGCCCTTCTATGGTCATCACACATCCAATGGCTGATACAGATATGTGAAACGCTTGAGATTTCTGTCTAGTTCAGAAAATCTCTGAAGGCCATTCTAGCTCTAGCATTTCCCATGAAGTTGCCAAAACTGTGACTGAGTCTGCATCACAGCTTGACTTTCCCTCTACTGCCTCCCACTTCCTTCCTCTCATTCTGTAATAAACCACTTGCATGCTAAACTCCATGTTAGCCCATACTTCCCGGGAAACACAAGCTGGATAAGAAAGCTAATGCTAAAGAGGAAGCTCTGAAGCTGGATCACTCACTACCCAGCTGACAATGAGTATTTCATCATTGGTGGTAGGTTGAGCTGTTAATCTTAGCACCAGGTAGAAAATTGGAATATTATGCTGGTGGAACTAGATGTATTAGACAGAATGATGTAGTAGGTTGTTAATCTTAGCACCAGGTAGAAAATTGGAATATTATACTGGTGGAACTAGATGTATTAGACAGGATGATGTAGTAGGTATTTGAGAAATCACGAGTAATTAGAAACTATTAAGTGCAAATAAATGATCATTGCTAAGCTCTACTCTTGTTATATAAAAAAAGGTTGACCTACTTGGGTAATTTTTACTTCCAATCCTTTCACTCATGGGCACTGCTAGTTTAGAAAACCTGATTTCTAAAATGGGGGATCCTTCTGTCAGGGGCTTAAGAGACCCACTGCATTATAAGTTGTGATTGCTGTTTAAGAAGTATAGGCTCTTTATACTAAGGTACCAGAAGGGAAAAAGAGGAATCAATATTCAGTTTGGGACAATTGATTTTTTTTGTTTTAGATGAAGTCTCACGCTGTCCCCCCAGGCTGGAGTGCAGTGGCACAAACTCCGCATCCGAGGTTCAAGCAATTCTCCTGCCTCAGTCTCCTGAGTAGCTGGGATTACAGGAGCCCACCACCATGCCTGGCTAATTTTTGTATTTTTAGTTGAGACGAGGTTTCATCATGTTGGTCAGGCTAATTTCGAACTCCTGATCTCAGGGGATTCACCAGCCTCGGCCTTCCAAAGCGGTGGGATAGCAAGATAGCAGACATGTTTGAGGAGTTGATGAAGAAGACAGTGAGACCCACTATAGCTGTAGGGGCACTACCTCTTTTCTTTTCTATGATTCTCCTAGGAAAAAATACAAGTACTCTGGAGGACCTACTTCCAGAAATGTCTTTGAAGAAGCAAAAGGATGAAAAGGTACTGGACACTGTGATATGACACCCAATCTTTCCCAAGGAAGGATTTGAATCTGCTGTTGGGAGTACTGTCAACAGCCATCAGCTGTCAGCCTCTTCGGGGACTGTCCAGTTCACACCCCTTCCTGAGATGGCCCATGTTTAATGAATTATAGATATGAAAGTATCAAACTCTGATCAGGTTATCTCAAGAAAAGATGGTTTACATTAATATAGGAGACTTGAACATGTTTAAATATTCATAAAAAGAAGCCAGTAGATAGGAATATTTCTTCAAAAAAAAAAAAAAAAAGCAAGAGAAAGCAAAGGGCTGTGAATTCAGAACATAGGTGATATTATGAAAAAGGGCTATGTCTGACTAATACTGTATAAGAAGACTCAAACATAATATTTTCCTAAATAGTATTACCAGAGCCAGGAGCAGTAGCTCACACCTGCAATCCCAGCACTTTGGGAGGCCAAGACAGGAGCAGTGTTCGAGGCCAGGAGTTGGAGGCCACAGTGAGCTGTGAATGCACCACTACACTTCAGCTTGGGTAACACAGTGAGACTCTGTCTCTAAAGAAAAAAAAAGAGCATTACTATTATCTTTATTAAATTTCTAAAATCAGATCTGCAATCTGCAATACCTTATAATGATTACATTAGAATCCTTTAATGTTGTCTTTATTTGAATTTTTTAGACATCATAGCGATTTGATATTGTCATTACATTGTCAGTATAAGTATTATCCTCAAGTTCAAGTATTTGCAACATAATATATAACTGAAACTGTGGTTCTGTTTTTCTTTTAAAAAATGTTTCCCTGTGAATTTTGACTGAATTGGGCCATGATTGCTGGCAAAAACGTTGCATTGGCACTGGGCTTCATACCAAATACTGTGTCTTTATGTAGAAATAAAACAAAACTTTTTATATCTGGATCACTGGGGAATGAGGCTGATTTGGATATATGGGAATCCTGAATGCCTGGCTCTCTTCTCAGCCATGTGGCCACTTGTTCTCCTCCCTTCTGGTTAGCCTCATCTCTGCTTTGGGAACTGATCCCACCACTGTTTCATGCCAGTTTCTCCTTGGATCCAGCTGGCCCTACTCTACTGCTGGCTCTGGCTGTTCAATGATTTCATGCCAGACCAAGTCTTCTCTTTCCAACATGCCTGGCCCCATCTTTGTTTCTGATTTCAGGCCAGACTCAAATTCATGCAGAAAAACTGGAAAAATTTCGGTGTGGATTAATGGGGCGGGCATGGTTATTTGGGGGTTGACCTATAATCTGTCAACTTTTGTAGCACATAGACCTTAAAACAGGGAATGTTCTATGAAATAGAAATTATTTCCTGTCATTCTTTCTTCACTATACTTCCATTTCCTACTGCCTGGAAAACCTGGGTGGGAGTAGTCCTGGGCATTTTTTTAGCTAGTCTGGTGCCACATAGCATCCCCACCACTCTAACATACTTTGTTGAAATTTAAATTCATCACAATGTGTCAGTCACTAGCCATTTTTGAAAGCAGCTACAGTACACTGAGAGTTCTCTGAATCCTAAGGCATTCCCAAGCCAAGTAAGAATGTTGACAAGCAATGCAAAAGGAATCTCTGTATCATCTGTTCTTTGGGGAGTCTTAGTCTCTAACATCCAGCAGATAATTAGGCAACTTATTTGAAATATAAAGCAAAGTAGCAACTGCAATAAGTCCCAAACTGCACCTCTTTTTGTTCTGCCAGTACTGAAAGTATTTAATAAAAATAAGTTTAGAGATAACTAGGTTGTATGTTAACAGAATATAACGACCATGATAATATAGTTATTTTAGTTTAGTATTTACATATATAAATATGTTCTTCCTCTTTATACATTGATCTAACTTAAGAAATATAATGCATATATAAGTTAAATCAAATGCTTCTATTTAAAGATACCATAATAATTTATAAAAGCAGTTGTTTCAGATCCTATGGAGACTAAAATAGGTTAAATGTAGCTGAATATAACAATTTGTGAAATGAGAGTATTTTTCACCTTCCTTAAAGCCAGGTTGAAAAAAAAAAGGCCAGAATTTTTACCATCTGTTTCTAAATTGCACAGATGGTTGCAAATTTAAGTCTGCTGTAAAAGTGCACTGCTTACTGTGCTGTTCACAGTGTTCTTTGATAAGTGTCAAATAAATCAATTGACAGTTAATAGTGGCAATAACCTCAGCTACCTAGAAGTGGTATTGGGACCTACTGGACCATAAAATATTTTTGTTTTTTTCTGAGATAACTCCCTAAAATTTCTTTCTCAGTATCTTTTTCCTAGGTTAATTTGGATATTTTTCTAGATTTTTTGGAAAATTCAGAGTCAAATGTATGTGTCCCATACCCAAATGAAGTGTGTGCAATATTAAAATAGTAATAGCATATGATTGAATAATGTGATATGGAATTTAAACATATATGAGTAACTACAATTGTTTGCTATGATAAATAGTTTTTAATCATTGTAATGAAATTAACAATATGAATTCGTGTATCTCAATTTGGCAGTGCACAGCTGTTTTAGTTAGTCTGTTGATTTTGTTTTGTTTGGCAGTGGTAGTTGGAGGAGAAAATTACCTGTCCTGAAACTAGGTTGTAGAGAAAAATGTCAGAAACCAGAACCTTTCTTGCTACTCCCCTCTTCTCTGTTTCTCTTGTCCTGGGATGCCTTCAAAGCACTTTGTCTAAAATTTTTACCTGAGGAAAATTTAACAGCATTCCAGTTTGAGGACTTGAGGACTCAAACTTCTGTTTGAGTCAGGAGACCTTGGATTTTAAAAATAGGCATAGGACATGTAATCATTTATGGTTTAAGTATGGATCACTGTCCTTAAATATGGAGGCTTTTGGGCTTAACAGACTCTAATATTCATTTATGCAAAGAGTAGTCTTCTGATAGTTTATCCAGGCCATATTTCTAGAGTATTACTTATTATTTCACCAGTAATGCAATTTGAATATATTAATAAACAGACATTAATTTCATCCATAAAAGTATATTTCTAACATTTATTTCTATTATAGCAGAGCCTCTGGCAGAAGTAGCCAGTTCAAGAGTTTCCTTGTTCTTTCTAATGCTACTTCACTACCCCTGGAGTGTAAATTCTGATTAAAGTAACTCACTGCAGCAGGAGTGTCACAGAAAATACACATTTATACCCCAGGCTCTGGTGAGCTCCAGGCATAGCTAGACAAATTTGTTTCTGTTTGAGTTTGAGAGTGAGAATACCCTCAATTTATCCTTTACAGGCATCTTACTTTTTCTCAATTTTTCTTTTATTTCTCCTTGCTTATATAAAAGATGATGAAAAATTGAATGATTTATTTATTCATTATTTATTATTTTTGTCAGTACATAGTAGTATATATTTATGGAACACATGTTATGTTTTGATATAGACATGCAATGAGTAATAATTACATTGTGGAAAATGGAGTTATCTATTTTCTCAAACACTTATCCTTTGTGTCACACACAATCCAATTATACTTTGTTACTTTAGAGTGTACACTTAAAATATTATTGACTATAGTCACCCTGTTGTGCTATCAAATACCAAGTCTATTCATCCTTACTAATTTTTTTGTAGCTATTAACCATCCCCATCTCTCCCCCAACCTCCTCACTACCCTTCTCAACATCTAGTAACCTTCCTTCCACTCTGAAACTTCATACATTCATTTTTTAAAAAATGTTTACATCTCACAAATGAATGAGAACTTCTGATGTTTGTCTTTCTTTGCCTGCTTCATTTCACTTAATGTAATGACCTCTAGTTACATCCAGGTTGTTGCACATGACAAGATTGAATAGTACTGTGTTGTGTGTAAATATCATTCATTTTCTTTACCCAATAACTTTTGAGTTCAATGGTACATGTGCAGGCTTGTTGCACAGGTAAACTTGTGTCATGGAAGATTTTGTACAGATTATTTAATCATCCAGGTATTAATCCTAGTACCCATTAGTTATTTTTCCTGACCTTTCCCTCCTCCCCTCCACACTAAACTAAAGAGCTTCTAAACAGCAAAAGAAACTAACAATAAACAGAAAACCTACAGAATGGGAGAGAAGTTTTTTGCGAACTATGCATCCTGAAAGGGCTAATATTCAGCTTCTATAAGCAACTTAAATAAATTTACGAGATAAACAATCCCATTAAAAAGTGGGCACAGGACATGGAGCAGACACTTTTCAAAAGAAGACATACATGCAGCCAGCAATTATATTCTTAAAAGCTCAACATCACGAATTATTAGAAAAATGCAAATCAAAACCACAATGAGATGCCATCTCACACCAATAAGAATGGCCATTATTAAGAAGTCAAAACCAACAAACAGATACTGGCAAGTTTGTGGAGAAAAAAAAGAACAACTGTATACTGTTACTGGGAGTATAAATTAATTCAACCTTTATGGAAGACAGTGTGACAATTCCTCAAAGACCTAAGGAAAGAAAAACTATTCAACCTGGCAATCCTATTACTGGGTATATACTGAAAGGCATATAAATCATTCTAACACATCCATGTGTATGTTCATTGCAAATAGCAAAGACATGGATCAACCCAAATGCCTATCAATGATACACTGGATAAAGAAAATGTGGTACATATATGCCATTGAATACTATGCAGTCATAAAAAATAATGAGATCATGTCCTTTGCAGGGGCATGGATGGAACTGGAGGTCATTAACCTTATCAAACTAACACAGGAACTGGAAACCAAATACCCCATGTTCTCACTTAAAAGTGAATGCTAGATGATGAGAACACGTGGACAAGTAGCATAATTTTTCAATTGACCTTTGAAAAATTTTAACCCCAAAATTGGTCTATTGCTCTTCCTAATTCCAAATCAATTAATAGCAGTATAAGTGTTGATATCCCACAACCTGCATTATGATTAACACATCCTGTTTCCTCATGCCTTCTGGGAATTTGAACAGGGAACAGCTCTTGAAATAAAAGTGGACTTTAATTTTCCTCTATCTGTGCCATAAAATCCTGAATCATCTTGCTCCTCATTAGAACACACATTTCCTCTTTGTGAAATTATTAATAAATTATTGAGATAATGGTACTTTTTTCTTTTCCTATTGCTGAAAATTTGCTGCATTTTTAGTGACTACTGGACAAATTACTATATTCAAGTGTAAAGAAACATATGCTGCTTTTCAATACTTTATAATTTATTCATTAATGAAGACTTACATACTGCTTACATGTTGTTGACTACTCTTAAGATTCATACAATTAGTAACTAATATTATTCTGATAATCAGCCTATGAGATAGATATATTTTTTATTTCAAATATGAGTAAACTGAGGCAGAGATAAACTAAGGATGTTTTTCAAGACTACACAGCTAGTAAGCAACAGAGCTGAAACTCAAAGCACAATATATGATTTCAGTGAATGTGCTTTTTCATGAATATATTATATTCTACCACATCCAATTGGGCATAAATAACAAGATTGGAGTGCAGTTGAAAATAAAATTATTTTAAAAAATTAACCATTCAGTCAGTTACAGGTTACATTTTTAAAGGCTTTTTCTTTTGAAAATGAAAGTTAAAAGAAATGGACCTTACAGTGCATTTTACAGAATCTAATCAAATCTTACTTTTCAGGGATCAAAGATAAATTAATTTCTTCTCCAAGTGATAACTAAAAAATGAATGCACATTGCAATTGGTACTGAAGTACTGGGAAAGCTAGGATAATTAATGTTCAGTTAAGCATAAATGAAGTAAGTGTATTCTGTAGAGAACAAAGTTGTGGAGTTTTAAATGGACCTAAACAAAGGTATTTTAAAAAATCTTCTGAACTCAATAGTCCTGGGTATTTTTTCATGATTTAAAGTCAAAGAGGGATTGGTGATAAGTTGTGATATTTGGATAATTCTTAAATAAAGCCAGTGAAGTCTTGGGACATAGAACTCCACTGAATTAGATTACAAAATCAGAAACTATTTCTATAAATATGTTTGTGTATTTTTATATGTGTATGAAAATTTTGAAACAAATAAATATGGCCATAATACGCATATTATTTTGTAACCTGATATTAACCTGATCTCACTCATTAATACTTCTTCAAAATGTAATTTTGATGTCTTGGTGGTGATCATTTCAGATATATCATTGTCTATCTACAAAACTTCTTGTTAGGTATTATTTTGTAACTTTCCATTATTCATGTGGCAATGACTATTATGGTAGCTAAATATTTTTTTAATTAGGTTTTTATCTTTAATTTGCTAAGATTTTTTAAATTAGGTTTTTATCTTTAATTTGCTAAATCTTTATTTTTAAAGAAATTCTGTTGCTGGTTGGTAGACATGGCTAAACTTGTCTTTTAAATTTTTGATTGATTGATTGATTGAGATGGAGTATGGCTCTCTCACCCCGGTTGGAGTGCAGTGGTACAATCTCTGCTCACTGTAACTTCTGCCTCCCAGGTTCAAGTGATTCTCCTGCCTCAGACAGGTTGCAGGATACCAACACTGATAGAGCTATTAATTGATTTGGGATTCAGAAGATGAATGGACATATCTGGAGGCTAAAATTTTGCAAGAGTCAGTTGGAATTTTTCAGTTCTTCTATGTATCCATGTTTTCTCATCATTTACCTCCCACTTATAAGTGAGGACATGTGGTATTTAGTTTTCTGTTCCTATGTTTGTTTGAAAAGGACAATGACCTCCAGTCATTACTTCTGAATAGCTAGGATTATGGGCACCTGCCACCAGGCCCTGCTAATTTTTGTATTATTTTAGTATAGATGAGATTTTACCACATTGGCCAGGCTGATCTCAAACTCCAGGCCTCAAGCCATACACCCATCTCAATCTCCCAAAGTGCTGGGATTACAGGCATGAGTCACCACACCTGGCCTTAAAAGTTTTTTTGATTTACATTATTTCCAGCTGAGTATGTGAATGTCCATTTTCTTCAAATTCTAAAAATTTCAATAAACTTGTGCCAATTCTGAGTATTAGTATTTCTTTTACATCTTTGATATTTGTACAAAGGAAAAATGGTATCTCAGCAATAATTTATTTTTTGTATTTGTTTAATTACCAGTGACGTTTTGCATTGTTGTTCATTCTTATGAGCCAATTGTTTTTCCTCTTTGGTGGTTTATCTGCTTTTTAAATCCAACACAACTTTTTCTATTAGTATATGGAATGTATTTTTTTTAACTGCAAAAAAACTCATTTTATGTTAAGGGCATAAAATCTTTGGAATTTTTTGCAAATTTTTTTGAATGCCTCTAAAGTTATTTTTGGTGCTTTTCTGATTTAATAGGCAGTAGAAACTAAAATCCTCAGGATCAGATGTGTAGTAGAGTTCAGAATTATTCTGAGTTTAAAAGACAGTGCTATGTGTATACCATATATTTTTTAACCCACTGCTGAGGTCTGGGGAAGCATCCTATAATCTATCATTGATGTTTCTGCAGGAAAAAAAAATAACTGAAATTCACAGTATGTGGGAGAATAACCTCATATTAGTTCAGGACAGCATTTGTAGCCTTGGTTTAAGAGAATTCAGGTTTTGCTGCCAGATGAGTTGTGAAAAAAACTCCTCATTTTTAGAAATTTTTGAATTACAGAATTCTTTCCTAGGGGTTAAGTATTAAAAAGTCTTCTGTATCCATGTGAACAACCTCCTATGTTTTAATTTTATTGCTTTAAGATTTCATTTTGTCCATTTTTATTGCTTGTCATGGTTTTAAGTTGTACAATAGTTTATAACTTACTGTAGTCCATTGTCTGAAACAGAGCTCTAGTTTTATTTTTGTCTAACTTTATTTTTGCTGTATTTTAACTGATTTAAAATAGCTATTTTATGTATAATTGTATATAATTATAGCATGTTATAAAATCATATATAATTATATGTCGAGTATTTTGTTATATGTTGTGTATGTAATGATATATGATATGTGTGCATGTATATATATGTGTATATATACATCAGTAGATGTGTGTGTGTATATACATATATATGTATGTATACAAATGTATGCATATATGTGTATATACACATGTATACATATGTATATACACATATATATACATGCACACATATGCATATGTGTCTGTGTATATTTATACATATACACACACACACTCACACATACCTATTAGTTTCCTTTTTATCCATTGCTTTGTCAATCTGTTTCTGATACAGTGAAGAATATGTTGTTTTCTTTTTTTCTTCCTTCTTTCCTCTCATTTTTGTTGTCCTTTTGTTTTTTTTCTTCATAAGAGCTTCATAGGTTTTTTTTTTTTTTTGATGGACATAACTTTGGAGCAGAGAAAGTTGAATTTAAAACAGCACTAATTATTGATGGATAATATCAGAAAATAACACAAACTTAAATTGTCTTAGTCTTAATTGCCTCATCTGTAAAATACCTGGCTTATAGGCTTATCTTGACTAAGAAGTATTGCTGTATAATTACTGCTTTGTCCAGAATAATTATAAAATTTTCAAAAACCTACAGGTATTTACACAAAGTATGCAGAATAATTTAAGAGAAGCTATCTGTTTACAACTTTTTTTTCCACCAAGCAATTCATTGTATATCTTCATTTATTTAAAAATAGCAAAGACCTGGAACCAACCCAAATGCCCATCGATGATAGACTGGACTGGGAAAATGTGGCACATATACACCATGGAATATTATGCAGCAATCAAAAATGATGAGTTTGTGTCCTTTGTAAGGACATGGATGAATCTGGAGAACATCATTCTCAGCAAACTGACACAAGAACAGAAAAAGAAATACCGCATATACTCACTCATAGGTGGGTGAGAAAAATGCGAACACATGGACACAGAGAGGCGGTCTACTATACACTGGGGACTGTTGGGGGAAATGGGGGAGGGACAGCGGGGGGATAGCCTGGGGATGAATGCCAGGTGTGGGTGAAGGGGAGGAAAGCAGCAAAACACACTGCCATGTGTGTACCTATGCAACTATCTTGCACATTGTGCACATGTACCCTAAAACCTATAATGCAATAAAAATTTAAAAAAAAAAAAATATATATATATATATATATATATATATATATATATATATATGTCTAGGAAATGTTTATCAGCTTTCTGTATAGCACATAGGCACTTTTATTTCTTGCTATTATAAATAAGTTGAATGTATATCTTTATGTTAAACTCTTCAACTAGATATAGAATTATAGATTTTAAATATTTTAAACCATTTAAAATGTGTTTCTGGGATGAAGTTATACTCCTCCAGGACTATATTTTCAAACTCATAGATGCCATGCAGAGTTTCTGAGCAAATGTTTTGTAGATCCTCTAAAATTGTGACTATCACTCATTTTCTTCAATTGCCATTTTCATTGGCTCAAAAATTCTCAGTAAGTTCTGTCACTATTCCATTAACTCGTATATTCCCAGGATAGACTTAGCATATGAATATATATTAATTTCCTTTAGTTAAAGGAGCCATTCTAGGACACAAAGGAACCGGAATGTTCAAAGGGAAAAAAGTGACATTTTCATATAACATTTTCTATTTTTCTTATGAATGTTAACATTTTACTTTGATAAACTTGTTTTAAGGTCTTCAAATATCACAAAAATTCTCATTACAAATAGAAATATTACAATAATGATACACTAAGTTGACTGAGAAGCTGTTATTTCTACTTTCTTTTCTTGTCTGCAGATAAAATTGTAGACTAAACATATCTGGCCATGCTCAGTGGCTCATGTCTGTAATCCCAGCACTTTGGGAGGCTGAGGCAGGTGAATATTTAGGTCAGGAGTTCAAGACCATCCTGGGCAACACAGTGAAAACCTGTCTGTACTAAAATTACAAAATATTAGCCAGGCATGGTGGCAGGCACTTGTAATTCCCAACTACTCGGAAGGCTAAGATAGAAGAATCACTTGAACCCTGGAGGTGGATATTGCAGTGAGCCAAGATGGTGTCATTGCACTACAGCCTGGGCAACAGTGCGACACACTGGTCTCAAAAAAAAGAAAAAAAAAAGAATAAACGTACCTAAAAATGAAATAAAAACTGTCTTGCCTATTAGGTCTGCTTCATCCAGATCTGAGTTCAAGTCCTGGATATCCTTGCTAATTTTCTGTCTCATGGATATAGTATTGACAGTGGAGTGTTAAATTCTCCTGCTATTATTGTGTTGGAGTCTAACTCTCTTTGTAGGTCATTAAGAACTTGCTTTATGTATCTGGTTGCTCCTATATTGGGTGCATATATATTTAGGATAGCTAGCTCTTCTTGTTGCATTGATCCCTTTACCATTATATAATGCCTTTCTGGGTCTCTTTTGATCTTTGTTGGTTTAATTCCATTTTATCACAGACTAGAATTGTAAACCCTGCTTTATTTTGATCTCCGTTTGCTTGGTAAATCTTTCTCCATCCCTTTAGTTTGAGTCTATATGTGTCTTTGCACACTCCTGAATATAGCACACTGATAGATCTTGACTCTTTATCCAATTTGCCAGTTCGTGTCTTTTGATTGTGGCATTTAGCCCATTTACATTTAAGGTTAATATTGTTATGTGTGAATGTGATCCTGCCATTTTGATACTAGCTGGTTTTTCCCCCCAGTAGTTGATGCAGTTTCTTCATCGTGATGATGGTCTTTACCATTTGTGCTCTCTACCCCAAATCCACAGAATATACATTCTTCTCAGCACCACATCACACCTACTCCAAAATTGACCACATAAGTGGAAGTAAATCACTCCTCAGCAAATGCAAAAGAACAAACATCATAACAACCAGTCTCTCAGACCATACTGCAATCAAACTAGAACTCAGGACTAAGAAACTCATGCAAAACTGCACAACTACATGGAAACTGAACAACCTGCTCCTGAATGACTACTGGATAAATAGTGATATGAAGCCAGAAATAAAGATGTTCTTTGAAACCAATAAGAACAAAGATACAATGTACTAGAATCTCTGGGACACATTTAAGGAAGTTTTTAGAGGGAAATTAATAGCACTAAATGCCCACAGGAGAAAGCAGGAAAGATCTAAAATCAACATCCTATCATCAAACTTGAAAGAGCTAGAGGAGCAAGATCAAACAAATTCAAAAGCTAGCAGAAGACAAATTAACTAAGATCAGAGAAGAACTGAAGGAGATAGAGACACAAAAAACCCTTCAAAAAAACCCCAAAACCAATAAATCCAGGAGCTGTTTTTTTGAAAAGATCAACAAAATAGACTGCTACCTAGACTAACAAAAAAGAAAAGAGAGAAGAATCGAATAGATGCAACAAAAAATGATAAAGGGATATTGCTACCGATTCCACAGAAATACTACCATCAGAGCATACTAGAAACAACACTATGCACATAAACCAGTAAAAATCTAGAAGAAATGGATAAATTCCTGGACACTGACAAAAGACTAAACAAGGAAGAAGTTGAATCCCTGAATAGATCAATAACCAAGGTCTGAAGGTGAGGCAGCAATTAATAGCCTACCAACCAAAAAATGTCCAGGTCTAAACAGGTTCACTGCCAAATTCTACCAGCCATACAAAGAGGAGCTAGTACCATTCCTTCTGAAACTATTCCAAACAATACAAAAACAGGGAATCCTCCCTAACTCATTTTATGAGACCAACATCATCCTGATACCAAAACTTGGCAGACACACAACTAAAGAAGAAAACTTAAAGCCAATATCCATGATGAACATCGCTGCAAAAGTCTTCAATAAAATACTGGCAAACCGAATGCAACAGCACTTCAAAAAGGTTATCCATCATGATCAATAGGCTTCATCCCAGGGATGCAAGGCTGGTTCAACATACACAAATCAATAAACATAATGCATCACATAAACAGAACCAAGACAAAAACCACACGATTATCTCAATCGATGCAGAGAAGGCCTTTGACAAAATACAACAGCATTTATATTAAAAAGTCTTGATAAACTAGGTATTCATGGAACATATCTCATATTAATAAAAGCTATTTACAACAAAACCACAGCCAATGTCACACAGAATGGGCAAAAGCTGGAAGCATTCCCTCTGAAAACTGGCACTAGGCAAGGGTGCCCTCTCTCATCATTCCTATTCAGGATAGCACTGGAAGTTCTAGTCAGATCAATCAGGCAAGAACAAGAAATAAAGGATATACAATCTGAAAAAGAGTCTCTATTTGCAGGTGATATGATTGTATATTTGGAAGACCCCATTGTCTCAGCCCCAAATCTCCTTAACATGATAAGCAACTTCAGCAAAGGTTTAGGATACAAGATCAATGTGCAAAAATCACAAGCATTCATATTCACCAATAACAGACAAACAGAGAGCCAAATCATGAGCAAACTTCCATTTACAGTTGTTATAAAGGGAATAAAATACCTAGGAATGCAAATAACAAAGGATGTGAAGGACCTCTTCAAGAGCTACAAACCACTGCTCAAGGAAACGAGAGGACAGAAACAGATGGAAAAACATTCCACGCTCGTGGCTAGGAAGAATCAATATCATGAAAATGGCCATACTCCCCAAAGTAATTATAGATTTAATGCTATCCCCATGGAGCTACCATTGACCTTCTTCACAGAACTGGAAAAAAACCACCTTAAACTTCATATGGAACCAAAAAAGAGCCTGCATGGCCAAGATAATCCTAAGCAAAAGGAACAAAGCTGGAGGCATCATGTTACCTGACTTCAAACTATACTGTAAGTCTACAGGTATCAAAACTGGTACCAAAACTGAGATATAGACCAATGGAACAGAACAGAGGCCTAGGAATTAATGCCACACACCTACAACCATCTGATCTTTGACAAACCAAACCAAAGCAAGCAATGTGGAAGGGATTTCCTGTTTAATAATTGGTGTTGGGAAAACTGGCTAACCATGTGAAGAAAGCTGAAATTGGACCAATTTCTTACACCTTATACAAAAATTAACTCCAGATGGATTAAATATTTAAACATTAGACCTAATGCCATAAAAACCCAGGAAGAAAACCTAGGCAATACCATTTAGAACATTAGGCATAGCCAAGCATTTCATGACTAAAGCACCAAACAACCAAAATAGACAAATGGAATCTAATTAAACTCCAGAGTTTCTGCACAGCAAAACAAATAATCATTAGAGTGAATCAGCAACCAAAAGAATGGGAAAAATGTTTTGCAATCTATCCATCTGAAAAAGGGCTAATATCCAGAATCTATAAAGAACTAGAACAGATTTACAAGAAAAGAACAAACCAACCCATTAAAAAGGGGGCAAAGGATATGAACAGGCACTTTTCAAAAGAAGACACATATGAGGCCAACAAACATATGAAAAAATGCTTTTCATCACTGATTATTAGAGAAATGCAAATCAAAACCACATGGAGATACCACCTCACACCAGTTAGAATGGCGATCATTAAAAAATTTGGAGACAACAGATGCTGGAGAAGATATGGAGAAATAGGAAAAGTTTTACACTGTTGGCGGGAGTGTAAACTAGTTCAACCATTGTGGAAGACAGTGTGGCGCTTCCTCAAGAACCTAGAAATAGAAATTCCATTTGACCCAGGAACCCCACTACTGGGTATATACCCAAATGATTATAAAGACACATGCACATGTCTGTTTATACCGTCACTGTTTACAATAGCAAAGACCTGGAACAAACCCAAATGCCCATCGATGATAAACTGGAAAAAGAAAATGTGGCACATATACACCATGGAATACTCTGAAGTCATAAAAAAATAATGAGTTTATGTCCTTTGCAGGGACATGGGTGAATCTGGAAACCATCATTCTCAGCAAACTGACACAGGAACAGAAAACCAAACACTGCATGTTTTCACTTATAAGTAGGTGTTGAACAATGAGAACACATGGACACAGGGAGGGGAACAATACATACTGAGGCCTGTTGGGAGGTGGGGAGGTAGGGGAGTGACAACAGGGGGTGGGGAGGTTGGGGAGGGATAACATTAGGAGAATTACCTAATGTAGGGGACAGGGAGATGGAGGCAGCAAACATCCATGGCATGTGGATACTTACGTAACAATCCTGCATGATCTGTACATGTACCCCAGAACTTAAAGTATATATGTATGTGTATGTATGTGTATGCTTTTATATATATATATATGTGTATATATAAAAAGTCTTGCTATCCTTACCCCTAATGTTTTTCTGTAAGCATTTGTTAGATATTAGCCTAAAGCCTGTTTTCCTCAAGTGTACCCTGAGTTTGGTTGATTTATTATTACAAAGCCTGTCTGATAGGGTCATCGAAGTGTATGCAGAGCCATATGTCATAAAGAATTTTTATTGTGATGTTAAAAGTGATTTGAGAATCCCATTAAAAGAAATAACCTTAATCATCCACAATAACTTTACATTAATTATTGATAAATCTTATCGGTAGTCTGAAATTGCTCACATTTAATATTAATCAGAAAAGCAGATGAGTTTCTAGCATGGTGACAAATTCTTTGTTCATCCAAGTATCTTTACAGTGTTATTAATCATATGCTCCTAATTTTGGGAAAATTTTATCTGTGGTAAAGCAGGGAAGATTAGATCCTTCAAAGAAATGACTTCATTGGCTTAGGTTTTACCCTTAAAATTGGTGTATCTAATATTCAATCAACTCACTCAATATGATATAACTTCAGTGGTTTTTTTCTTTTAAACTAGTTCTCTTATTATGTAAAATTTTGTGTTTATGTTTTAATGTTCACCTACAACTATACTTAGGAGTAGTCACGTACTACAAAGTTTATCTTAATATATTGAATACATTTTATATAAATCATGATGTCATTTTAAAAAGATGACAAAGGGAAGAAAATCTTATATATTGATTGGTAACATATAATATTTCATAATTCAGCTTAAAATATGAAATATTTCAAAAACACTTTTTAAAATTCTCCTGGATTATATTTTTGACCCTTCCAATGAGAAGTAATCATTTTAAATTTAAATTCACATTTACAAATTTCATATATTCTTATGTACTTTATTTTACATATATACAAATTAATGCAATGTATAGTATTATTTTTCATGTTGTAATATGTACTGAATTATACAATTATGATAATTCATTGTTTTGTACAATTTGTTTTCTTAGTTGTAGGATGCCCTAATATGCATACACTAACACTTATCATCTATTCTTCTGCCAATACATATTTATTTTGAAATTCTTGAGATTTCAAATGGTGCTGCATTAAACTCTCTTGTACATATCTACAAGAGAAAATGTTCAAGAATTTCTCTAAGGCATAAACCTATAGTGGGATTACTCAGTTGACTCATGTGCAGCTTTTCAATTTTACTAGGAATTCCCCAACTTAGTTATCAAATGTCACTGTGCTAAATTGCATCCTCACAATCAGTGGTTAAACATTTTAGTTTTTTTCACATTCAGTTAAATATTCATTTGCCAGTCTGACATATGTGGAATTGAATTTCATTGTGGCTTTCTTTATATTTCCATGATTACCCATGAAGTAGAACATTTTTATATACTTGTTGACAACTTCATTTCTTTTTTGACTAACAGATATTTTTAATATGTGTGGCTACTAAGTTATCTTGATAAAATAAACATTGCAATTTGACAACATGTAGTTTCTGGGATATAATGAATATTAAAAATAGTATTGGCTGGGTGTGGTAGCTCACTCCTATAATCTCAGCATTTTGGGAGGCCGAGACAGGCAAATTCACTGAGGTCAGTAGTTCGAGACCAGCCTGGACAACATAATAAAACCCCATCTCTACCAAAAGTACAAAAAAATTATCCAGGCATGGTAGTGGATGCCTGGAATCCCAGCTACTCAGGAGGCTGAGGCAGGAGAATCACTTGAACCCAGGAGGTGGAGGTTACAGTGAGCGGAGATCACAACACTACACTTCAGCCTGGGCGACAGAGCAGGACTCTGCCTCAAAAAACAAAACAAAACAAAAGTATCTTTTCCTAGCTATTGTCATCTCTGCTTTCGCTCAAAGATTTTTACTTTTGTAAGCAATAGCAGTGAAATAAGGACTAAATTTCAGAAACTCCAGTCTAGGTTTCTTTGTAAGGCTCACAATATAGCACAGAATGGGTTTTCTTCCTTTTCTTCCTAGGATATTTCTATTAATAGCTCTCAAATAATGAAAGACTTGTTGTGATAATTAATTAACATAGAAGTTCCCCAGATCCTTGGGCGGTTGGACTAATTGGAGTAATAACCAATCAAGTTTTGTGTTGCCTGAGAAAAGCTATAATTAAAAAACATATGTATTTAAATATAACTTTAATTTACTTTAATCTTAAAGTATCTGACACAATAAGCTTGTATTGCACAGCTAAACTTTAACATAATATTAAAAGTGTGTAAATGTCATTCTCTACTGTACACACATGCATAGTTGAATAAAAATGGTATAGAAAGGGCATTATGCAAGCTTTTTTCTTTCCTTATTTAAAAAAGTCTCAGCTGTCTTAGCTGAACAAGCTGGAACTTGAAGATACAGTTGAATTGTGTGATTGGATTTTCTTTTTAATTGCTCTGTGACAGACTTCACAGAACCATGTCAAATTTGAGAAGAGAAATTACAAAAGAGAGGTTCACCTGAGTTGTATCTGTCACAAAGAGAACTGTTGAAACATGGATAATGGGCGTATGCCCTGGGTTTCTTTGATTTATTTGCCTAAGGTCTCTTCTGTAGTAATATGTCTGGCTAAGGTTTTCAAAGAGTAAAAGTTGCTAGACTGTAGAGCTATTTAATAAAAACCTTCTGACTGGCTTTCAAGATAGTCAACCTCCCCAAAGACAGGAAAGCCTAGTTTGAGGGGGGAAAAAAAATAGGTTAATTGATCTTCATATGAAACTTTCCAGATAACTAGATAGATATTAACCTTTCCAAAAATTAGGAGCTAAATCCTCTCTGCTTGAAGTATGCTGCTTTTATAAAGCTAAACTTCCACTAAATGAACTAAACACTTTGGAGTACAAACACAGAGATGAACACTGTCCTCAGCTTGATTAACAGAATTTACAAAAGTTCTGGGTGTGGTATAGGGGGCACTGGATGAATTTCTATAGGGAATTATAAGGGAAAAAACCAGCCTGCCCAACTAGGTTTGTAGTCCTCAAAAAGACTGTATGAAAAGGCCTAAGAAAGGTACTTTAAAGGGAAATAACCACCCCCAACCCTTTTCGCTGTAATTGGTCCCTTTGAGCCTAGCTCTGCCTGAAGCAGATATAATTTCAAAAGGAAACAGACAACCCGGTTGGGCTCTTCTTTAAATGATCTGAGAGGAAGCATGGGGTACATCTGGGGGCATATTCCTTGGAGATATTTCTGTCATTGAGGTAGGATCTCTGTTTAGCTCAAGGAACATCTTGGACCCTCCTTAACGTCTTTTATTTTTACATTTTACCACTATCCTAAGTTTGCTGAGTCCTACTGTTTATCTTTGTAGTAACTTTCAAGCCTCATGCTTTATTGTTGATGCTGATAAGCAAGTAAGGTTTTCAAATATACACAAAATAGATCTATAGCTATAGCTATGCATATCAATCATCTATGAAATTTTTAAAACAGAATCATTAACATTTTTGGTACAATAATGGAACTATATGCCTGTATCACTTAGTGACAAAGATACATTCTGAGAAATGAGTCCTTAGGACACTTTGCTGTTTACACCTAGGCTATATGGTATAGCCTGTGGCTTTTAGGTTACAAACCTGTACAACATGTTTTTGTATCAAATACTATTGGCAATCTTAACACAATGTTAAATATTTGTATATCTAAACATGGAAAAGGAACAATACAATATGGTATAAAAGACAAAAGTTGGAATACCTGTATAGGGCATTTACTATGAAGAAAACTTGCAGGACTGGAAGTTGTCGTGGGTGAGTCAGTGACTGACCGGTGAGTAAATGTGAAGGCCTAGAATATTACCGTACTCTACTGTAGATAGTATAAACAATGTACCTTTAAGCTATATGAAATTTATAAAAAAATTCTTCAGTAGTAAGTTAACCATAGCTTCCTGTGACTTTTTCACTTAAACGTTTTTTAAAATTCTTGACTTACAACAGCTGGAAACAAATACAAAAACACATTGCACGGTTGTACAAAAAATATATTATTTCTTCCTCTCCTTATTCTATAAGCTATTTTCTGTGTTCAAAATTTTTATGTATTAATTTTTTAATTCTCTTTTTGTTAAAAACTAAGACATAGAGGCATACATTAGCCTAGGCCTACACAGGGTAAGGATCATCAATATCACTGTCTTCTAGTTCCATATTTTGTTTCACTGGAAGAACTTCAGGGTCCATAACATTGAAGGGATTATCATCTCCTATGATAATAATGCCTTCTTCTGGAATGCCTCCTGAACGACTTCTGTGAAGCTTTCTATAAATAGAAGGAGTACTCTCTAAAGCAATAAAAAAGTATAGTAAATACATAAGCCAGTAACACAGTCATTTTTATCAGAATATTGTAGGTATATTTTTATGATTAGCAGTAAAGAATCACCACAAACACAGGAGTAATTCATTGTACTAAGATGTTACAATGGCTACAATATCTCTAGATGATAGAAACTTTTCAGTTCTATTATAATCTTATGGGATCATCATCATATATGTTGTGTGGTCCATCATTGACTGACATGTCACTATATGATGCATGACAGACTGTGTATCCAAAAAACAAACAAACAAACAAAAAAAAAACTTCATTCTTCCCAGAACATTATAAAAATGAATATTTATCTAAAATATATATAATACTGAGCAATGTGCTAGATATATAAAGGATAAAAATACAAAAGAATTGTGTATTGTACAAAAGCCATTTGATGGCTGTGAAGTACTTACCATCTAGTGATAGAAACCAAATAATTAGAATCATGGCAGATATTGGTGAGTGTCATAAGAAATAGAGAAGAAAAGTGCTGTATTAATTTAGAACAGTGTTTCTTAAAATTTGGTATCAAAATCTCTGGGACCTTGTTAATTATGCAGATTTGGATTATTCATTTTCTAGAATGGACCTAGAAATTTCATTCCTAATCAAAACTCCAAGTAATTATAGTGAAATAGGCTGAGGATCAACTGAGAAACATCTCAATAGATGAAAATATTATTTCTGGCTAAGGATGATGAGAAAAAATATTCATGAAGCAGCTACGGTTTTTACTGGCTCTTGAAAACAGAATTTAGACATAGTGGAGATAGTATGTATGATCCTGATAAAATGCATTGAGAATTATGGCCAGAGAGGTTGCTTCTGAGACAGACAGACACTGGCAGTAGAACTGGGACAAAAAGAATGTTCCCTTAAATACTTATATTGAAATTTAATTTCCACTGTGACAATATTAAAAGATGAAACCATTATGGGGTGATTAAGACACTTTACAAAAGAAGACATACATGAGGCCAACAAACACATGAAAAAATGCTCATCGTCACTGGTCATTAGAGAGATGCAAATCAAAACCACATTGAGATACCATCTCACGCCAGTTAGAATGGTGATCATTAAAAAATCTGGAGACGGAGGCAAGATGGCGTCGTAGAGGTGACTCAGGATTGCAGCTCTCGGTGAAGGTGCAGAGGGTGAGTCCTAGCCGCATTCTCGGATGTTCCTTTTATGCCCACAGAGCGTTGAAAGTCCCAGGTGTGGGAGAGACACGGGACGCTAGCAGCCGGCTAACGCAACCGGCTCCCGCCGCCTCTTCGGCCGGCGCCGCAGCGGGACCCGGCGCGGAACTCACTGGTCTGGGTGCCCTGTTAAACCGGCAATCTGAGATTTGGAAGGGCAGATTGGCATGTCCATCTGATTGAACAGGACTTGGACAATGAGCCAGACCAGGAGTTTCCTGGGAAGCGTGATCTGAGCCGGGGTAGTGGGCAGCGGCACGGGAGATCGCACGGATCCCAGTGCCCTATCGGCAGGCTCCTGGGGCGCCAGTGAGAGAGTCGACCTTTCAGCTTGGGGAGAGGAAGAGAGAGAGAGAGAGGACGGACTCTGAGGCAGGGAGCAGGGTGATCGGGCTCGGCGGGTCCCACGCTCATGGGGACAAGCAGGGCCGCGACTGGAGGCGCTTGGGGCTGAGAGTTTTGTTGCCGGCATTTAGGACGGTGCAGCCCGGTCAGGGAGGGGCGTTCACCATTCCTGACAAAGTGCACCCCCACTTAAGTACCGCCCAGGACTGACGCAGCCTGCCGTTGCCGAGGCAACCTGCCATAACAGAGAGAGTCCGCCGGGCCGCAACAGGGCGGACCCGCCTTAGGAGGTCAGAGCCCCGGCAGGCAAATAGTGAATAGACTGCCACCTAGTGGGGCAGGACAGTGCAACAGATACTCATAAAGAAAGCCCCAACTCCCTGAGACAGAGCATCTAAGGGTGAAAAAAAAAAAAAAGTGGTGTTTTATGAGTTCTATTGCAGCAGACATAACCTCCCAACAACCCTGAATGAACAACGGAGCTCACAGCTCAGCACTGGAGCTCCTATAAAGCACAGACTGTCTCCTCAAGCAGCTCCCTGACCTCTGTATATCCAAGGAGTCACCCCAGAAAAGGACTAATCAGACTGACATTTGGCTGGCATCATTCTGGAACAAGGGCAGCAGAAAAAGAAACTGATATCATCCCTCACTGTTCTGCAGCTGCTGCAGGTATAACCCAGACAAGCAGGGCCTGGAGTGGACCTCAGCACTCATACAGCAGAGAGGATAGATCATTAGAGGGAAAACTAAGTAACAGAAATACTTCATCATCAACAATCTCAGTGTCCACACAGAGACCCAATTGAAAAATCAGCCACTACTAAGACAACAGGCGGATAAATCCATAAAGATGGGAAGAAACCAGCGCAAAAAGGAGGAAAGCACCCGAAACCAAAACACCTCACCTCCAAAAAAGGACCAAAACTCCTCACCAGCAAGGGAACAAAGCTGGACAGAGAATGAATGTGACGAAATGACGGAATCAGACTTCAGAAAGTGGATAATGAGAAACTTCAGTGAGCTAAAGGAACATGTTCTAAACCAGTGCAAAGAAACCAAGAACCTTGAAAAAAGATTTGAAAAAAGATTCGAGGAATTGATAACGAGAATGGACAACTTAGAGAGGAATATGAATGAATTGAAGGAGCTGAAAAACTCAACACGAGAACTTCGCGAAGCATGCACAAGTATCAACAGCCGAATTGACCAAGCAGAAGAAAGAATATCAGAAGTTGAAGATCAACTCAATGAAATAAAACGAGAAACCAAGATTAAAGAAAAAAGCACAAAAAGGAATGAACAAAATCTCCAAGAAATGTGGGACTATGTGAAGAGACCCAACCTACGTTTGATAGGTGTACCAGAATGTGACGAAGAGAATGAATCCAAGCTGGAAAACACTCTTCAGGATATTATCCAGGAAAATTTCCCCAACCTAGCAAGACAGGTCAATACTCAACTCCAGGAAATACAGAGAACACCACAAAGATACTCTGCAAGAAGAGCAACCCCAAGGCACATAATCGTCAGATTCACCAGGGTTGAAACGAAGGAGAAAATACTAAGGGCAGCCAGAGAGAAAGGTCGGGTCACCCACAAAGGGAAGCCCATCAGACTCACAGCAGATCTCTCAGCAGAGACTCTACAAGCCAGAAGAGAGTGGGGGCCAATATTCAACATCCTTAAAGAAAAGAGCTTTCAACCCAGAATTTCATATCCAGCCAAACTGAGCTTCATAAGTGAAGGAAAAATAAAATCCTTCACGAACAAGCAAGTACTCAGAGATTTTGTCACCACTAGGCCTGCTTTACAAGAGCTCCTGAAAGAGGCACTACACATAGAAAGAAACAACCAGTTCCAGCCATCCTAAAAGCATACCAAATGCTAAAGACCATCAACAAAATGAAGAATGTACATGAACCAACGGGCAAAACAGCCAGCTAGCATCAAAATGGCAGTATCAAATTCACACATAACAATATTAACCCTGAATGTAAATGGGCTAAATGCACCAATCAAAAGACACAGACTGGCAAATTGGATAAAAAACCAAAACCCATCAGTGTGCTGTATCCAGGAAACCCACCTCACATGCAAAGATACACAAAGGCTCAAAATAAAGGGATGGAGGAAGATTTACCAAGCAAATGGAGAGCAAAAAAAAGCAGGAGTTGCAATTCTCATCTCTGATAAAATAGACTTTAAAGTAACAAAGATCAAAAGGGACAAAGAAGGTCATTACATAATGGTAAAAGGATCGATACAACAAGAAGAGATAACGATTCTAAATATATATGGACCCAATGTAGGAGCACCCAGATATATAAGGCAAGTTCTTAATGACTTACAAAGAGACTTAGACTCCCACACAATAATAGTGGGAGACTTTAACACTCCACTGTCAATAGCAGACAGATCAACCAGACAGAAAATTAACAAGGATATCCAGGACTTGAACTCAGACCTGGAACAAGCAAACCTGATAGACATTTACAGAACTCTCCACCCCAAATCCACAGAATATACATTCTTCTCAGCACCACATCACACCTACTCCAAAATTGACCACATAATTGGAAGTAAAGCACTCCTCAGCAAATGCAAAACAACTGAAATCATAACAAACAGTCTCTCAGACCATAGTGCAATCAAGTTGGAACTCAGAATTCAGAAAATAACTCAGAACCGCACAGCTTCATGGAAACTGAACAATTGGCTCTTGAATGTTGATTGGATAAACAATGAAATGAAGGCAGAAATAAAGAAGTTCTTTGAAACCAATGAGAATGAAGACACAACGTACCAGAATCTCTGGGACACATTTAAAGCAGTCTGTAGAGGAAAATATATAGCAATAAGTGCCCACATGAGAAGAGTGGAGAGATCCAAAATTGACACCCTATCATCAAAATTGAAAGAGCTAGAGGAGCAAGATCAAAAAAGCTCAAAACCTAGCCGAAGACAAGAAATAACTAAGATCAGAGCAGAACTGAAGGAGATAGAGACAAGAAAAACCCTTCAAAAAATCAATAAATCTAAGAGCTGGTTTTTCGAAAAGATCAACAAAATAGACAGACCACTAGCCAGACTGATAAAAAAGAAGAGAGAGAACAACCAAATAGATGCAATAAAAAACGATAAAGGGGAAATCACCACAGATTCCACAGAAATTCAAACCATCATCAGAGAATACTACAAACAACTCTATGCACATAAACCAGTAAATCAGGAAGAAATGGATAAATTCCTGGATGCCTGTGTCCTCCCAAGCCTAAACCAGGAGGAAGCCGAAACTATGAATAGACCAATAACAAGGTCTGAAGTTGAGGCAGCAATTAAGAGCCTACCACACAAAAAAAGCCCAGGTCCAGATGGGTTCACAGCCGAATTCTACCAGACACACAAAGAGGATCTGGTACCATTCCTTCTGAAACTATTCCAAATAATCCAAAAAGAGGGAACCCTTCCCAAATCATTTTATGAGACCAACATCATCCTGATACCAAAACCTGGCAGAGACTCAACAAGAAAAGAAAACTTCAGGCCAATATCCATGATGAACATAGATGCAAAAATCTTCAATAAAATACTGGCAAACCGATTGCAACAGCACATTAAAAAACTTATCCATCATGATCAAGTAGGATTTATCCCGGGGATGCAAGGCTGGTTCAACATACGCAAGTCTATAAATGTAATTCACCACATAAACAGAAGCAAAAACAAAAACCACATGATTATCTCAATTGATGCAGAGAAGGCATTTGACAAAATTCAACAGCCCTTTATGCTAAAAACCCTCAATAAACTTGGTATTGATGGAACATATCTCAAAGTAATAAAAGCTATTTATGACAAACCAACAGCCAATATCATACTTAATGGGCAAAAACTGGAAGCATTCCCTTTGAAATCTGGCACTAGACAAGGATGCCCTCTCTCACCACTTCTATTCAACATAGTACTGGAAGTTCTAGCCAGAGCAATCAGGCAAGAAAAAGAAATAAAGGGTATTCAAATAGGAAAGGTGGAAGCCAAATTGTCTCTATTTGCAGACGACATGATAGTATACCTAGAAGACCCCATCACCTCAGCCCAAAAGCTCCTGCAACTGATAAGCAACTTCAGCAAAGTCTCAGGATATAAAATCAATGTGCAAAAATCACAAGCATTCCTATACACCAATAACAGACTTAAAGAGAACCAAATCAAGAACGAACTGCCATTCACAATTGCTACAAAGAAAATAAAATACCTAGGAATACAACTCACTAGGAATGTAAGGGACCTCTTTAAGGAAAACTACAAACAACTGCTCAATGAAATAAGAGAGGACACAAACAGATGGAGAAACATTCCATGTTCGTGGTTAGGAAGAATCAATATCGTGAAAATGGCTATACTGCCCAAAGTAATTTACACAATCAATGCTATCCCCATCAAACTACCATTGAATTTCTTCACAGAACTGGAAAAAACCACCATGAATTTCATATGGAACCAAAAAAGAGCCCGCATAGCCAAGTCAATTCTAAGCAAAAAGAACACAGCGGGAGGCATCACGCTACCAGACTTCAAACTATACTACAAGGCTACAGTAATCAAAACAGCATGGTACTGGTACCAAAACAGAGATATAGACCAATGGAACAGAACAGAGGCATCGGAGGCAACACAACACATCTACAACCATATTATCTTTGATAAACCAGACAAAAACCGGCAATGGGGAAAGGATTCCCTATTTAATAAATGGTGTTGGGAAAACTGGCTAGCCATGTGCAGAAAGCAGAAATTGGACCCCTTCCTGACACCTTACACTAAAATTAACTCCAGATGGATTAAAGACTTAAACGTAAGACCCGACACCATAAAAACCCTAGAAGAAAATCTAGGCAAAACCATTCAGGACATAGGAGTAGGCAAGGACTTCATGAACAAAACTCCCAAAGCATTGGCAACAAAAGCCAAAATAGACAAATGGGACCTAATCAAACTCCACAGCTTCTGCACAGCAAAACAAACAGTCACTAGAGTGAATCGGCAACCATCAGAATGGGAAAAAGTCTTTGCAGTTTACGCATCCGACAAAGGGCTGATATCCAGAATTTACAAAGAACTCAAACAGATTTACAGGAAAAAAACAAACAAGCCCATTCAAAAATGGGCAAAGGATATGAACAGAAACTTTACGAAAGCAGACCTACATGAGGCCAGCAAACATATGAAAAAGTGCTCATCGTCATTGGTCATTAGAGAGATGCAAATCAAAACCACATTGAGATACCATCTCACACCAGTTAGAATGGCGATCATTAAAAAATCTGGAGACAGCAGATGCTGGAGAGGATGTGGAGAAATAGGAACACTCTTACACTGTTGGTGGGAGTGTAAATTAGTTCAACCATTGTGGAAGACAGTGTGGCGATTCCTCAGGGACCTAGAAATAGAAATTCCATTTGACCCAGCAATCCCATTACTGGGTATCTATCCAAAGGATTATAAATCGTTCTACTATAAGGACACATGCACACGAATGTTCATTGCAGCACTGTTTACAATAGCAAAGACCTGGAACCAACCCAAATGCCCAACGATGATAGACTGGACTGGGAAAATGTGGCACATATACACCATGGAATATTATGCAGCAATCAAAAATGATGAGTTTGTGTCCTTTGTAGGGACATGGATGAATCTGGAGAACATCATTCTCAGCAAACTGACACAAGAACAGAAAAAGAAATACCGCATATACTCGCTCATAGGTGGGTGAGAAAAATGAGAACATGTGGACACAGAGAGGCGGTCTACTATACACTGGGGACTGTTGGGGGGAATGGGGGAGGGACAGCAGGGGGGGGCTGGGGGGGATAGCCTGGGGATGAATACCAAGTGTGGGTGAAGGGGAGGAAAGCAGCAAAGCACACTGCCATGTGTGTACCTATGCAACTATCTTGCTCGTTCTGCACATGTACCCCCAAACCTATAATGCAATAAAAAATAAATAAATAAATAAAAAAAAAAAAAAAAAAAAAAAAAAAAAAAAAAAAAAATCTGGAGACAACAGATGCTGGAGAGGATGTGGAGAAATAGGAACACTCTTACACTGTTGGTGGGAGTGTAAATTAGTTCAACCCATTGTGGAAGACAGTATGGCGATTCCTCAAGGACCTAGAAATAGAAATTCCATTTGACCCAGCAATCCCTTTACCGGACTATAAATCATTCTACTATAAGGACACATGCACACGAATGTTCATTGCAGCACTGTTTACAATAGCAAAGACCTGGAACCAACCCAAATGCCCATCGATGATAGACTGGACTGGGAAAATGTGGCACATATACACCATGGAATATTATGCAGCAATCAAAAATGATGAGTTTGTGTCCTTTGTAAGGACATGGATGAATCTGGAGAACATCATTCTCAGCAAACTGTCACAAGAACAGAAAAGGAAATACCGCATATTCTCACTCATAGGTGGGTGAGAAAAATGAGAACAGATGGACACAGGGAGGGGGTCTACTACACACTGGGTCTATTGGGGGAAATGGGGGAGGGACAGCAGTGGAGGGGAGCTGGGGAGGGATAGCCTGGGGAGAAATGCCAAGTGTGGGTGAAGGGGAGGAAGGCAGCAAAACACACTGCCATGTGTGTACTTATGCAACTATCTTGCACGTTCTGCACATGTACCCCAAGACCTAAAATGCAATAAAAATTTAAAAATAAATAAATAAATAAAAATAACCCTGAAAGACATTATGCAAAATGAAAGAGGCCAGGTACATAAAGACAAATACTAGATAATACAACTTATAGGGGGGATCTAAAATAGTAACAATATGAAAGCAGATATTAGAGTAGTGTTTGTCAGGGATTAGCATGAGGGGTATATGGGGGACGTATTAGTCAAAGGCTAGAGAGTTTCAGTTATGCAAAATGGCTAAGTTCTTGAGCTCTACTGCACAGTAGAGGGCCTATAGTTAACAATACTGTATTGTATATTTTAAAAATTTCTAAGGGAGATACCTGTGTTAGTTTTCCTTATTACATACATAAGCACACACAAATAATGATAATAAAGAGAGCAGGTAGACATTTTTGGATGTGATGGCTCTATTTATGACAGGTTATAGTGATGGTTTTATGGGTATATACTTATCTCTAAACTCATCAAGTTGTGTGCACTACATAAGAAAATCTTTTTATATATCAATTATTTCTCAATAAAGTGCTGTTTAAAAATAAAAAAAAAAAGACATGACAGCTCTGCCCTCATAAATGGCTTGAAGTTGTGATTATGAGAATGGGTTTCTTATCATGACAGTGAGCTTGTTATAAAATCAAGTTTGTCCTCGTCTTGCTCTCTTGCCCTTATGCCTTTCACCATGGGATGACACAGAGAGACAGCCTTGTCATCCCATGGACTTCTTGACCTTGGACTTCCCAGCCTATGGAACTGTAAGAAATAAATCTTTGTTTATATAAGTTAACCAGTCTGTGGTATTCTATTTAGCCACACAAAATGAACTAAGACAATGCATTTGGGGAATTAGTCAGTAATTAGGATTCTAAAGTATTTGATGAAATATAGCAAATACGACTTCTATTGTTAACCTAAGTTTCCTTCTATAAAAATAGACGGGATTGGGGAGGTTACAGGAAAATAGGATGGCAATAGTAATTTAAGGAATTCTTTGCTATCCAAGTGAATATTGTTAAGGAATATGATACATCTCATTGTCTTTAATGCCATGTTTCTAAAATGGGGTTGGGACTTTCTACCTGAGTTGATCTGTTTTATTAGGGAGAATACAATTTTCTTTGTAAGGCTGCCTTTCAGGGAAGTCTTAACTTGTCTTTCTTGCCTTCTAATGTCAAGAATTTCCCTGTAATTGATTTGTTGCTTTCCCCAAAAGCAGCATAGCACTTATTTCTTAGAGTTAAATGGATTAAACAAGCCAACGTTTGCAAATCATTTGCAACAGTGCTTATTAAACGCTGCCACCTAAATGTGAAATAAACGAAAATGGAACAAAACAAAGCAAAGCAAAACAAAACAAATTTTCTTGACTTCCTACTATATCTTTTAGAGTTATGTAAAACTGTTACCTAAACTATACTCAGTTCTTGCTACCATCTAGGGATTATTGGTCCATTTCTAGATCCATATGGCTAAAGCTTAGAAGTGAAGAGGAGTTTTGCTTTGTTTTGTATCATTAAGCTCTCTGTAGCACCAGAATCCTTCTCAACACAGCATTCCAAATAGTCACTCCCAATCCATCAAAATTAGTACTTAACTGGATTAATATTAATGAGCTCACACAGGGTATCCATGGTGTAAATTAGCTCAGAAGAAGAGGGAAGAGTGTATTTACCTTCCTAATTAATCTATTTTCAATTCCCACTATTCCTTTTTCTACCCCGTCTTTTTTTTTTTTTTTTGACTCTGATGTGTTGAGAGTTCTCTTACTCTGGATTTCTCAAAGTCAGTCATGCTAATTACCTGAATTTATAAAGAAGAGGGGATGGTTTTAGTTTTATACCTACAACATTTTATGATTCCAGTTTGTTAGCTTAGATACAAGGTTTTCATTGATTCTTTTCCTATTGGCCCGTAACATCTGTGCTGGATATTGTTCATTTACCCCTCCAGATCCACTTTCCACTCTTCTAATAACCTCTTTGTACCATGATAGAATCTGTCCTGTATAGATTGCATCATCTAGGCTTCCTTGTCACTGATTTGGACAATGGAAAACCCTTGAAAGAGATTAGAGTTCATAATACTGAATGTCCTCAGAAGAAGAGAGCTTATATAGGTAAAAGTTAAATAAGTATTTCTAGGAGGGAAAAAAATAACAGATCATCAAATGCCTTTGCTTTTTATTGTATACCTTCGAGCAGCTTTTTTTCCTCAGTTTTCTTTCCATTTTTCATGAATTACATTTTATTGGTATAACACAAAAAGGAACCTGAGCCTGTCCTAACATGAAAGAGTTCTCCAAGTTTAGAAGATGCAGAACCTTATGTGGTTAGGGAAAAAAAAAAAAAAAGCAAAGAAAAAAAGATTATTGCAGAAGCATCTTGGGCCAACTGTGTTTTCTTTTTCTAGATCAATCTTTTTTATCACTGAGGGTCATGAAAAGTCAACATATAGGCTAGCTTACTTTTAAAAAGTTATCTAAATTAGTAGTTTTAACAGTTAAAAATTCTATATATTTATGGTGTACACATGATGGCTTGGCTTGATATATACATATGCATTGTAGAATGGCCATATCAAACTACATAATACTTGCATTACTTCACATGGTTTCTATATTTTTGTGATAAGAACATAAGCCTATTAGTTAATGTTAATGACTGCATTATTCCTTTTCTTTTTTTTTCCAGACGGAGTCTCACTCTATCACCCAAGCTGTAGTGCAGTGGGGTGATCTCGGGTCACTACAACCTTCATCTCCTAGGTTCAAGCAATTCTCCAGCCTCTGCTTCCCAAGTAGCTGAGACCACAGGCATGTGCCACCATGCCTAACTAATTTTTTGTATTTTCAGTAGAGATGGGTTTTCACCATGTTAACCAGGATGGTTTAGATATCCTGACCTTGTGATCCATACATCTTAGCCTCCCAAAATGCTGAGATTACAGGTATGAGCCACTGTGCCCAGTCAATGACAGAATATTTCAAAACAGCTAGAAAAGAAAACCTGAAATGTACTCAACACAGAAAATGACAAATGTTTGAGATCATAGGTATCCTAAATACCCTGATTTGATTCTTACTCATTATATACATATATCAAAATATCACATGTGCCCATAAATATGTACTGTTGTTAGTTATCAATATAAATAAACATTTAAAAAACAAGAATCAATTATCTTGGCAATTATCAAGTATACAATATGTTGTTAATAACTATCATCATCATGGCATTAATAGATTTCTTGAACCTATGTCTTCTGATATTTTATACTATTTAATAAACAACACTCCAATCCACTTACCTATTAATTTAAAAGCGGAAGAATTTGTTTTATCTGCACCAGTACTCTACATGGGAATTCCTGTCAGATAGTACTGATCAATATGGCACTCTTTTTCACTAAGTTCTGTGCAGCATGCAAATTTTTCTCAATACATCAATCCAAATAGCATTTCCCAATCCATCAGAATTAGCACTTAAGAGGATTCATATTTCTCACATCCCTTCTAAGAATAGAAGGAAACATCAGCTCACACAGAGCATTCATGGTATACTAGCTCACAAGAGGAAGGAAGAGTATATAGAGGTTTGGAGCCACCACCCTAAGAAATAATGGAGTTTCCTTTTCTAATGGCCATACTGCCCAAAGTAATTGACAGCAATGCTATCCCCATTAAACCACCTATGACCCTCTTCAAAGAACTGGAAAAAACCACCTTAAACTTCATATGGAACCAAAAGAGAGCCTGAATAGCCAAGACAATCCTAAGCAAAAGAAGAGAGCTGGAAGCATCACACTACCTGACTTCAAACTATATTACAAGGCTACAGTAATCAAAACAGCATGGTACTGGTACCAAAACAGAGATATAGACCAATAGAACAGAATAGAGGCCTCAGAGGCAAAACCACACATCTACACCCATCTGATCTTTGACAAAACTGACAAAAACAGCAATGGCGAAAGGATTCCCTGTTTAATAAATGGTTTTGGGAAAACTGGATAGCCATGTGCAGAAAACAGAAATTGGACCCCTTCCTGATATCTTAAACTAAAATTAACTCCAGATGGATTAAAGACTTAAACATAAGACCTAACACCATAAAAACCCTAGAAGAAAACCTAGACAAAACCATTCAGGACAAAGGCATAGGCAAGGACTTCATGACTAAAACACCAAAAGCAATGGCAACAAAAGCCAAAATAGATGAATGGGATCTAATTAAACTCTAGGGATTCAGTACAGCAAAGAAACAATCATTACATAAACAGTACCAAAGACAAAAAACACATGATTATCTCAATAGATGCAGAGAAGGCCTTGGACAAAATTTAACAGCGCTTTATGCTAAAAACTCTCAATAAACTAGGTATGGTTGGAACGTATCACAAAACAAAAGCTATTTATGACAAACACACAGCCAATATCACAATGAATGGGCAAAAACAGGAAGCATTCCCTTTGAAATCTGACACTAGACAAGGATGCACTCTCTCACCAATCCTATTCAATATAGTACTGGAAGTTCTAGCCAGAGCAGTCAGGCAAGAAAAATAACTAAAGCATAATCAATCAGGAAAGGAGGAAGTCAAATTGTCCTCATTTGCAGACAACATGATTGTATATTTAGAATATCCCATCATCTCAGCCCAAAATCTCCTGAAACTAATAAGCAATTTCAGCAAAGTCTCAGGATACAAAATCAATGTGCCGAAATCACAAGCATTTCTATACACCAATAACAGACAAATAGCAAAATCAAGAACGAATTGCCATTCACAACTGCTGCAAAAAGAATAAAATACCTAGGAATACAACTAACAAATGATGTAAAGGACCTCTTCAAGGAGAACTACAAACCACTGCTCAAGGACACAAACAGATGGAAAAACATTCCATGCTCCTGGTTAGGAGGAATCAATATTGTGAAAATGGCCATACTGCCAAAGGATTTTAAAGGTTCGATGCTATCAGCATCAAGCTACCTATGACAATCTTCAAAGAACTGGAAAGAAAAAAAAACTTAAACTTTATATGGAACTAAAAGAGAGCCCTCATAGCCAAGTCAATTCTAAGCAAAAAGAACAAAGGCATCATGCTACCTGACTTCAAACTATACTACAAGGCTACAGTAATCAAAACAGCATGGTACTGGTACCAAAACAGAGATATAGACCAATGGAACAGAAGAGGCCTTGGAGGCAACACCACACATCTACACCCATCTGATCTTTGACAAAACTGACAAAAGCAAGCAATGGGGAAAGGATTCCCTGTTTAATAAATGGTGTTGGCAAAACTGGCTAGCCATGTGCAGGAAGCAGAAACTGGACCCCTTCCTGACACCTTACACTAAAATTAACTCCAGACAGATTAAAGAATTAAACATAAGAGCTAACACCATAAAAACCCTAGAAGAAAACCTAGACCAAAGAATTCAGGACATAGGCATAGGCAAGGCCTTCATGACTAAAACACCAAAAGCATTGGCTACAAAAGCCAAAATAGACAAATGGGATCTAATTAAATTCCAGAGTTTCTGCACAGCAAAGGAAACATTCATTAGAGTGAACCAGCAACCAACAGAATGGGAAAACATTTTTGCAATCTACCCATCTGAAAAAGGGCTAATATCCAGAATGTACAATGAACTAAAACAGATTGACAAGAAAAAGACAAACCTATTCAAAAGTGGGCGAATGATATGAACAGACACTTTTCAAAAGAAGACATATATGAGATGAACAAACCTGTGAAAATATGCTCATCATACTGGTCATTACAGAAATGCAAATCATAACCACATTGAGATATCATCTCATGCCAGTTAGAATGGTGATTAAAAAATCTGGAGACAACAGATGCTGGAGAGGATGTGGAGAAATAGGAATACTTTTACACTGTTTGTGGGAGTGTAAATTAGTGCAACCACTGTGGAAGACAGTGTGGTGATTCCTCAAGGACCTAAAAATAGAAATCCCGTTTGACCCAGCAATTCCATTTCTGGGTATATAGCCAAAGGATTATAAATCTTTTTATTATAAAGACACATGTTCATGTATGTTCACTGTGGGACTGTTTACAATAGGAAAGACCTGACATCAACCCAAATGCTCATCAATGATACACTGGACAAGGAAGATGTGGCCCATATACCTCATGGAATACTATGCATCCATAAAAAAGATGAGTTTGTATCCTTTGTAGGGACATGGATGAACCCGGAAACCATCATTCTCAGCAAACTGACACAAGAGCAGAAAATCAAACACTGCATATGTTCTCAAAGGTGGGTGTTGAACAATAAGAACACATGGATACCGGGTGGGGAGCATCACACACTGGGGTCTCTTGGGGGGAACTAGGGGAGGGACAGCAGGGGGTAGGGAGTTGGGGAGGGATAACATGGGGAGAAATGCCAGATATAGTTGATGGGGATGAAGGCAGCAAACCACATTGCCATGTATGTACCTATGCAACAATCCTGCATGTTCTTCACATGTAACCCAGAATGTAAAGTGCAATAAAATATTTATGCATATATGTGTGTATGTGCGTGTGTGTATATGTGTGTGTGTGTGTGTATGTGTGTATATATATATATATATATATATATGAGGAATCATTAGAGTGAAATGGCAACCAACAGAATGGGAAAACATTTTTTGCAAGCTACCTGTCTGACAAAGAGCTAATATCTATAATCTACAACGAACTAAAACAGATTTAGAAGAAAACAAATCCTTTCAAAAGTAGGCACAGGACATGAACAGACACTTTTTAAAAGAAGACATACATAGGTAAACAAACATATGAGAAAATGCTCCTTGTCACTGGTCATTAGAGGAATGCAATCAAAACCACATTGAGATACCATCTCACCTCAGTTAAATGGGGTTAATTAAAAATATCTGGAGACACTTCATGACTAAAACACCAAAAGCATTGGCAACAAAAGCCAAAATAGACAATTGGGTCCTAATTAAACTCCAGAACTTCCGTACAGCAAAAGAAACAGTCATTACAGTGAACTGGCAACCAACAGAATGGGAAAACATTTTTGCAATCCACCCATCTGACGAAGGGCTAATAACCAGAATCTACAAAGAACTAAAACAGATTTACAAGAAAAAAAGAAACAAACCCACCCTTCCCCTCCCTTCTCCCTCCCCTCCTCCCGTTTGCCCTCCCCATGGAGGTCCTCCCCGTCCAACCTCCTAAAAACAAAAACAACAATCAAGCAAACAAACAAACAAACCCATCAAAAAGTGGGCGAAATATATGAATAGACACTGTCCAAAGAAGACATATATGAGGCCAACAAACATGAAAAAATGCTCATCACTGATTATTAGAGAAATGCAAATCAAAACCACATTTGAGATACCACCTCACGCCAGTTAGAATGGCGATCATTAAAATATCTGGAGACAACAGATGCTGGAGAGGATGTGGAGAAATAGGAACACTTTTACACTGTTGGTGGGAGTGTAAACTAGTTCCACCATTGTGGAAGACAGTGTGGCGCTTCCTCAAGGACCTAGAAGTAGAAATTCCATTTGACCCAGGAATCCGACTACTGGGTATATACCCAAATGATTATAAACCATTCTGATATAAAGGCACATGTACACATCTGTTCATAGCGGCACTGTTTACAATAGCAAAGACCTGGAACCAACGCAAATGCCCATCGACAATAGACTGAACAAGGAAAATGTGGCACATATACACCATGGAATACTGCATAGCCATAAAAAATGATGAGTTTGTGTCCTTTTTAGGGACATGGATGAATCTGGAAACCATCATTCTCAGCAAACTGACACAAGAACAGAAAATCAAACACCACATGTTCTCAGTCATAGGCAAGTGTTGAACAATGAGAACACATGGACACAGGGAGGGGAGCATCACATACTGGGATCTGTTGGGGTGGGCCAAGAGAGAGACAGCCTGCAGGGTGGAGAGGTCAGGGAGGGATAACATGGGGAGAAATGTCAGGTACAGGTGTCAGGGGGATGGAGGCAGCAAACCACATTGCCCTATGTGTCCCTCTGCAACAATTCTGTGTGATCTGCATATGTAACCAGAACCTAAAGTAAAATTAAATATATATATATATATATATATATATATATATATATATATATATATGGAGACAACAGGTGCTGGAGAGGATGTGGAGAAATAGGAGAAATAGGAACACTTTTACACTGTTGATGTGACTGTAAATTAATTCAACCATTGTGGAAGGCAGTATGGTGATTTCTCAAGGACCTAGAAACAGAAATACCGTTTGACCCAGCAATCCCATTACTGGGTATATATCCAAAGGATTATGGATTGTTCTATTAAAAAGACACATGCACACGTATGTTCATTGTGGCACTGTTTAAAATAGCAAAGACCCGGAGCCAACCCAAATTCCCATAGATGAAAGACTGGATTAGCACAACGTGGCACATATACACCATGGAATACTATGCAGCCATAAAAAATGATGAGTTTGTGTCCTTTGCAGGGACATCAATGAATCTGGAAACCATCATTCTCAGCAAACTGACACAAGAACAGAAAATCAAACATCACATGTTCTCATAGGCAGGTGTTGAACAGTGAGAACATATGGACACAGGGAGGGGAGCATCACATACTGGGGTCTGTAGAGGGACTAGGGGAGGGGTAGCAGGGGGTAGGGAGGTTCAGGAGGGATAACATGGGAAGAAATGCCAGATGTAGGTGATGGGGGGATGGAGGCAGCAAACCACATTGCCATGTATGTACCTATGCAACAGTCCTGCATGATCTGCACATGTACCCTAGAACCTAAAGTACAATAAAAATATTTTTAAAAAATAAAAAATGAAGAAATATTAAGTTAAATTGCCAAAATAATAATTTTTAAAACATTGCATATGCTATTATATAGTGCTCATCTTTAACTGTTGAGAAAAGTCTACAGCTTGAATTAATCTGGTTTATGTTTGTTGTAAGAGAGAGAACTCCTCCTGGAATGAGTTTAAGGAGGGCAAAACCCCACAATTTATTGACACCAAACTATGAAAATACATGGCAAAAGTGAGCAGTAGTTCAAAGCAGGAATTGAACTAAAGGAAGGGTATTGTAAGGGTTTTCTCTATATCTTATTTCTGCTTATTTATTAGTTTCATTCTTTACCTTTATGGACGGCCTTTTTTTCAATGCTATGGTACCTTACACTAACATTTCCACACTGGTACTTCATGGCTTTGCTGACAAAGAGAGAATGCCCCTTTTTCAATTAAAAGAATCAAAGCTAAAAGTCATATAATGGGCTTGGTTTGGAACATGCCCTAGGGGTGGAATACTCTGATTGGTTCATACCTAGATCCATATGGCTAAAGCTTAGAAGTGAAGAGCTCAAAAAAGAAAAGCAAAGTGGTTTTGAAAAGAGCATGTGTTATTGGACAGACAAAATAATGGGTGATCACTACAAAGCATTTTCCACTTTATTTGATCACCGAATCCTTTTATTATACAGACTCTCTCAAAAAGATCTCTGATCTGTTGAATATCCTTTAGGAAGTCCTGGTTTATTTTGAAGATAGTTCTCAGAATATTAAAATGATGGTATATTGCTTGTAGTGAAACCAGTAATTCAGAATTGTGGCCATATTAAATGTAGCTACCATTAGCCAAACAAAGTTGTAGTTTCTCATTCCTTCTTCAACAAAATTTCTACTCTTTCCAGTTATTTTGCTTCTTTATAATCTTTTTATTAATAATCACTTTATTTCTATTCTATACACCCATGTTCTACTTAAACTTCCAGCAACTGCTCAAGCGTCTCTGGGAAACTTGCTGCCTAGTGATGTCCTATGTCTCTAAGCTTTTATATAATTTGTGGGTTTACAATTATTTGGCAAAATTACAAGCTACTTTAAATTGTTACCTATGTATGTGTGTGCAAATGAAATAGATGTGTCTCTGAGGGTTACACATATCTGTGTTTGTGTGTGTGCATGTGGGTGAGCTATGTACATAAACCTCGGGCATATAATTAAACCAGCAAGTTCTGTCATAGATCATAGAGGAATAGGAGTCATCACAGTAAAGTGCCTGAGACTCAAACACAAGCCACAAGTTGTCTTACCTGTGCAACAGCTATATCATCAGCTGTTGTTCCTGGTGAGATTATGTTGTCTTGGTAGCCCTAATTGTGTTCTTTGGCAGATCTGTCCTGGCACACACAAAAAAGTCTTTTTTGCTCATTAGGTATTTCTGCCTATCTTTTCAGAAAATGTGAATATTGATTCCCTAAATAGTGGTTTCCCTGAACTATGTTTTCCATTGATAGTTTCAAAGTAAGAATAAAATCAAAGTTATGCAAATAAATATTTATATCTGATACATAAAGAGTACATAAGTTAGGGTTAAGGATGGGCAGAATGAAAAAAAACTAAACCTGATTCCAAAACATTTGTCACTTAAATACATTAGAGCTTAAATTGCTGTTATTTGAATTAAGTCCAGAAGCAAGCAGTCCTGGTAAGATATAAATGTTCTCTACTCAGAAGGGTCCCTTCTCCTTTCATACCAAGATTGCTTACATGAGTTCTATTTTCATTGTACATATTGGTTTTCAGGCAGCAACATTGTGGACAGGATCAAAATGGTGAAGGGGAAAGGTTATGCATACTTTGTCTTTTAAAGTATGTTCTTGAAAGCTGTTACCATTGTTTTCACTTTAGACTTTTGGTCAAAACTTAATCCCAGGGCTTTATGGTTTTCTGCTAAAGGAGATTAGGAGAGAACTTATGAGGATCAGCAAATATTACTCTGACATAAAGCACCTGCAAAATGACAGCTTAATATTCAAATATTAGAAAAATATTTAAACACAATTAAAATGTATTAGTTGTAAGAAATATTGACCTAGCCATCATATGATTTTTAATAGCTATCCTAAAATATGTGAAAAAGTTAAATATTTAAATATTCAAAATAATGTATAGTTGAAAGACTAGTAAACCAAAAGCATATGACCTGACTGATTAAATACAGGACAAATTATCTAATCCTGATACTACAAGCAATTTGGATCAGTGGATGATTAGCTAGTTTGAATGTCATATTGTGATTTCTGAGATGGTTCTGATTCTGTGTGACTCTAAGTCAAATATAAATTTATTAATTATTCTGATAATTCCATTATGTCAGCATTTAGATTAGAGCTAAAGTATCCAAAGATTTCAGCTGCTGATGAATTTAGTGTATTCTGGGGAATGTGGGTACAATGAAAAGATCCTTTCATTCTGTCCTATAATGTAGACTATAATCACCTAAATCAGAATGTCGAGCTTCTTGGTCCTTCTGAAAGAAACCTCCCAGCATCAGGATACTGTGAATACAGTCAGCCCTCCTATATGTGAGTTTTGCATCTGTGTATTCAACTAACCAAAGACAGAAAATATTTGGATAAAAGAAATTTTGTCAGTTCTGAACTATTTTCCATGACATTATTCCCTCAACAATATAGTTCAACAATGATTGATATACCATTTACATTGTATTAGTCAAAAGTAATCCATCAATTAAAGTATATGAAATATGTACAAATAGTATGCCATTTTATATTAGGGACTTGAGCATCCTTAGATTTTGGTTTCTACAGGAAGTCCAAGAACAAATCACCCGCAGATACCAAGAGAGCTGTATAACATTAAAATGCTTTTCTCTTATTAGCTTTCATACAAAATGACATTCAAGTCAAGACCAACATTTTTATCCTATTATGAGAAGAATTATTTATCTTGAGCAGTTAGAGGTATACTGTATATATTTTTCATTTTTAATGTGTATTTTTTAAAAATAACTCTCCCTTTCTATTTTTTAAAAAGATGTGTGTGACATTTAATTTATACTTTAAAGGAATTAAAATTAGGTGCATTTTCGGAACCAGAGGATTTAGAATATAGTTTAAATAACTGAGGACAACTCTAGGTGGTAATTTCTAATGTGAATTATTGTTCTGAGGATTGAAAACTGATAGTATATATGTGAGGAAAGAGGAGACATGCATTAAAAATGCAAAATTAATTTCAGAAGTGAGAAAAACATTGTGTATTTAAAAGAGGTTGAGTAAATTTGTCATAAGTTGTAGAAATCCACAAATCATAAATTAGGAAAGTATACAGTTTTAAACATCTCTACCTACTGCTTACAGTGAAATATAATCCAAAACCTTGAGGATGTTAATTGCCAATTCAGAAAGTATTCTGTCTTATTCTTGTGTGTACGGAGGAAGGAAGAATATAGCCATGTAAAATGGGACATCTTTCCATGAAGCAGATATGAAATTTTTCATAAGAGGTCTGTGATTTTCTAAAATTGAACATTACTCTTCTTCACTGTTGCGAACTGACCTAAGCCCTTTTGACCATTCAGCAAATGTCAGGGATCTGTTCATAAATATTCATAGTCTCTGGGGTTGAGAGGTAGGTGGCAACTATAGTTCCTTTCTTTCCTATACTTAGTACAAGGTGGTAGGTATCAAGAAAGCAAATACTGACAAATATTTAATACGAAATGGTCATAAAAACTATCTGGTAGCTTATACAAATACCTCTCCCTACCTTAGACATTCTTACTAGAACTTTGCATGAAGAGTTGACTCCAAGGTGGACTCATGGGTTAAAGAGAATACTGGCCAATCTTATAATGAGGCCAAATTTAACTTCCCTGTGAATTTGGATGCAGAATGTACCAGTTTGCAATGACGCCACTAGTACTACATAACAGAAACAAATTCTCAACGACATTAGAATTAGCTGTCCCCCAACCAAATCATGAGATAGAGAGGCGTGCTTTACGAAGGCCTCTCTTAGCCTTTCCAGGAGAGCAGTGGGATTTTCATCAAACCCCTGGTTGGTCATGGACAACTTAGTATAATTGAGAGTCTTGGTCTTGGTCCTAGGTAAGTCCTCTATTATGTACACCTGAAAGTGATTCCTTTTCCAGTCTACCATCTCATCAGTGGGATCCCATTTAGAGTCATTCACTAGTACTGCTTCCCTTCCAGTTGGATAATGTTCACCTGCTTCCCTGACACTATATGTTAGGCAAAGCTCACCCCCAAATCTCTCTGCTGCTTGCAGAGAAACCTGCTTCTCTGTATCCATCACAGTCTGATTCAAAAGTAGCAAAATGTCTCTCCAGGAGAGTTCAAATATTTGAGTGAAATTTTGGAAAGCCTCTATAGATCTGTCAGGGTCATCTGAAAACTTGCCAAGATCTCCCTTAATTTGCTTTTAGTCCTGTAGGGAGGAAGGGACCTGAACCTTACTGGGCCCAAATTCACACAGCATTTGTTGGAGTGGCAAGAGTGAGACTGGGGCTTGTTTAGGGTGAGGATTTCTAGGAGGGTGCAAGTGAGAGGCTGAAGGTGTATGGGGTGGCTAGGGGTGGAAGTGGAGGAGCAGGGCTTGAGGGAGCTGACTTCTCTGCTGGGAGTGCCTCTGGGATTTGTATCTTTAATTCTCTGGGCTTGCCCCTTGTAAACTTCCCTGAGACAGCAAACAGGAGGTTTAGATCAATCCTACATTGTCAGCAGAGTTCCAGATGGCCTTGCTAGAAAGCCTGCACATGTGGGGCCGCAGACTATCTGTCCTCACATCCAAAAAAGAGTTCCAACTATTGCATGGTATCAAAATGAATGGTTCATTCCTGAGGTCAAGCCAATCCTTGCTGTAAATCACAATTTGGTCAAACCTTAGTGCAGAGGGCTATGAAATATTTTTCCTCCAGATTCTGAGGGTCAAAACAGTCCCAGTGGTTCAGGACAAACCCCAGAGGAGTATCAGCTGGGGTGGTTAAGAAAGTTGGCTGCCCATTCTGAACCACGGGAATAGAGGCACCCTTCATTCCCTCTCTTCTTTCAGTCAATACCCAGAGTTTGATGGAGAAAGACAGCAAGTGCCCTCCCTTTTCATTTCCCCTCTCATCCCGAGTTCCAGAGACTTTGACAGGTGCTGGCCATTGGTACCAATGCAGTACCTACCCATGAAAAAGGGAAAACCTGGAGAATAGGAATTAACTGCCCTCACCTGTGCCTCCCTTTCTCCCTGCTGATGGCAATCTTTGAGTTCTCTGGCCCTGTTAATGCCGTGGAGCATGGCCGCCTTCTGTGTGGTTGGGGGTTAAGTCATCAGGAATTGGTCCTGCCCATTTACTTTGTGCCTGTTGCCTGGCTTTGGATACCTCAGACCTTGTTTTTCTATTCAAGGCCTCAGTCTGAAGCTTGAAATTGAGTTTGGAACTGAAAAGGTTTTTTAGAGGCCATATATATTGGTCAAAATGTTTCAAGCCCTGCCGAATTTGCAGTTATCAGCCAGCAGGTGTTGTTCCTTCATTAATTTTCCCATCAGAAACAGAGTGCTGGGGGCGGGGGAGCCCTCTCACTATGAAAAGAGAAAAACAGAGAGAGACAGTTTAAAGGGCAAAAAGGTGAGATCCTGAGCGAAGAACCACTTATTCAGTGCAAGTGGATCCCTCTAATCTTTATATGTTTTCCATGGTTCAGACCTGTTGAAATCCTTGGCCAGGAGAGAAACATTCCATTGGCCCTGAGGGGTAACAGCTAAGGCAGGGTTGTCACCCGCCCCCCTCCTAGGAAGCAGAGGCTGCAGCCACAGCATTGTTCTTCCCCGCCCCCCCCCACACACACCCACCTCTGCCCCGCTGCCCTCATGGCTGTTGGGCTGGGCCTTTCCCCGCCAGACACCCCAGCTGGGAGGGGAAAGGATAAGGACAGGTGCCCTGAGCCCTGCATGCCTGCTGCTGTGGAGGTGGGGGCCTAGACAGCACCTCTAGGAACACTTGGTCTGATGTACACCTTTGGTGGCTGAGTCAAATGCTGGTTTTACTTAGTAACATCGCGGCAGCCAGTAGCAAAACTCAACATTATCAGGTAAGAGGTAAGAGCTGTTTCAACCCGTGAGAGAGAAAAGAGATGAAGTCTGGGGGTTTTCACCAGCCAGGGTTAGGGCAGAGTTAAGACTCCATGAAAGGAAACAGAGCCTCTTACACGCAGGAAAGGGAGAGAAGTGTCAGGGTTCTGGAAGAGAGGCAGCACTGACAGTTGCGCATTCACACTCACCTTCCAGGATCATGAGTGACGTCCCAGTTGAAACAGGAAAAGTTCCCTTGTCCCCATCGGACAGTGAGTGGTGGCTTCTTTGGTGCCCCGCTGCTCAAACCTCTGCGGGGAGCAGGCAGACAGGCAGGTTGCAGGAGGACTCTGACCCTCCAGCAGGGTCTAGAGGTGAAGGTTTACAGCTGAAGCTCCAGGGGGCGTGTGTTACAGGGTCCTCTTTCAGTTTAGCCATCTGTGGGCAGCTTGTTAACTCAATTAGACCCCCTGCCCTATCCCAAGGATAGAGGGCTTTCTGCATCCCCGGGTTTCTTGCCTTGGTTCACTAGAAGAATGGGATCACACGTGGGCTTGGAGAATGAGTCCAAAGCTTTATTGAGTGGAAGTAGCTCTCAGTACATGCGGAAGCCGAAAGGGAGATGAGTGAGAAGGCGGTTTTCCCCTGGAGTCGCCGCTCAGCAGCGGACTCTCTTCTGACCGCCCCTCCGAGTAGTTCGACCTGTTGTATCCTCCTGGCGTCTGCGGTGCAGGTCAGTGCACTCTTCCGCCAGTGTGTTCCTCTTGAAGTCTAGCCTCTTGTGCGCGTGCCCACTAGGGTCGCAGGGTTTTTAAAGGCACAGGATGGGGGAATGATGGACCAGGGTGGTCTTGAGAAATGCAACATTTGGGCGTGTAAACAGAAATGAGTGTCCTCACCTAAGTCAGTGGGCACAAGCCAGGGTGGAGCTTTAGCAAGGGACCAGCCCTTCTCTACCCAGCATTCCCCTGCCTGCTCCTATATCAAATGTTATTTACCATGTAAGGCCATTGTATGTAACAAATTGGATACTCTACAAAACACTTAGAAAAGTGTCTGACACATTATAAGTACTTAAAACAGTTATTAAAAGTTCTAAGCAACTGCTGTTGTTTTGTTGGTGGTGGTAATGAACTTATGCAGACACAAGAAAAACAATTAGAAGAACATTTCTCCAGTAGTCTAAAATAAGATTCATATGTAAAATAGTGGTTATGACTGTAAGATAATAAAGATGTATTGTTTTAATCTACCTAACGTGCTAATTTGCTATGCCAACAATGGGAAACCAATACACATGTTAATACCTAAAATTAGGGAAATGCCTTTGCAATTGGTCAGTTGGAAGAGACTGGAAAAAGTTTGAAGAAGCATGATTTTAAAAGCCTAGATTTTCGTAAAGAGACTGCTAATAGAAATATGAATGTTAATCACTGCTGATGAAGTCAGTGTGGAACATGGAAGAGGAAAAACCTTTAAATTTGAGTTGATACTATAATGAATTCAGACTTTTAGAGATATTGGAATGGAGCAAATGTATTTTGCAAGTAATACATTTGGGGGTCAGATGACTGTGATAGGCAGAATAAGAGACCCCAGTAATGTCGATGTCTTATGAATATGTCACCTTATATGGCAAAAATAACTTGCAGAAGTTATAAATTAAGGATCTTGACATAGGGAGATTATTCTGGATTATTTGGGTTGATACACAGGGACCCCTATAAAAGTGAAAGAAAGTATTTGCGTTAGGGTAAGGAGACAGATTTGATTATTCCAGCTGCTGGTTATAAAGGAGAGGAATGAGCCATGAGCCAAGGACTCTAGTCAGCCTCTAGAAACTGGAAAACACAAAAAACCTGACTGCCCTAGAGCTACCTGGAGGAAAGTGGCCTACTGACATTTTATTTTAGATGGTAAGACCCATTCAAATGTCTAACATTTATAACTATAATAAATAGATTTTTGTTGTTTTCAGCCACCAGGTTTGGGACAGTTTGTTACAGCAGAAATAGGAAATTAATATATGGTGAGAATGAAAAGAAATAAAATACTACAAAGGATCACCAAAATGTGGTGACTGATTAGATGTGGAGGGTGGAAACAAAAACTGAGGAAGTTAATCATAATACTATCATTTCAAGCCAGAGAGTAGGAGAGTAATGTCTCTCTTTCACAGACATGCCATATTAAAATGTTTTATTATTTCTAAGAGCCCCTCACCAGTCACATTATACCTTGAAGTTCTACTTTCTAATTTGTCTCAATTATAACTCTCTTGAGGAATTCTGGTATTATTGTGCTAATGCTAATATCTCATGTTTAGAAATATCATTGAACCTGTGGTTCTTTTCATTATGATGTCATGTATGTGGTTCTCTTCACTTCTCTGTTGAAACTGAGGCCCCATAACAGCAGGCACATTGCCCTCTAACCCTGCAAGAAAAAAATGAATAAAATAAAACTTGAAATAAAGAAAAATTAAAATTTTTATTCACTTTTCAAATGCATTGTGCTTTTCATCACAAAATAGAACTTTAGAAAGGACAGAAAGAAGGTCTTCCTGTATGTGACACATAGTTCTATAGCACAAATTCTGATCAGCCTTATCAGATGTTGTGTCTCTATTTCAGGAATCGTCTTTAGTACATTGGCCAAGATAAGTGATTCAAAGATATTTTTTAAGTTGTGGCACACCAAGTCAATCAATAACTCTCTACTTAATGATTGATGAAAGTTACACAATGATTAAGGAAGAAAAAGCCTCATAAAAGGGAAAGTAGAAATATATATATAACTTGCTATTTCTGACCTCTCCAGTATATGCAGTTTCTTCCCACTACCTAGCTGTCACACCAGACTTCTGACACCATGTGATTTATACAAATGTATCCAGTAATTTCAAGTAATTTTTTATACTTATTTTTTACTTAAGAGGTATAATGTAATTTTGACGTGCACCTAAGCTTATAGTCCTTCCTGTTGAACAAGGTCTTTGAAATTTTACTTACACTCAGAGGGATATAAACATACATTCACAAACTTCAAGTGGTTATTTAATTTACTTTAGGCAGGACATCATTAATTCTTAAGAAATGTATACTCCATTTGCTTTTTGTTGTCTCTGGGCAATAACTGCTTAATTAAATAATGATCCTGTTTACTTTCTCATTAAGTATCAAAAACACCTTTTGTGATTGATTAAATGTTAAGAAATAAACATCTTAATTGTGAAGATAGCTAATATAGTTTAATAGACTTAATGGTAAATATTAGTGGTTTTAGATTACAGGGCAAAGCTAAAAAGGCAGTATGGGGTTCTAAGGGAAAAGAAAACTAACTTCAAACGGGACTAAATGTGAGTCTCAGCTTTTTCTGGTACTATTAGCATTAACTTGGACAAATCAGTAAGACTCTATCAGTCTCAATTTTCTTATATGTAAAACTTAAATAAAAATACCTACCTTGCATATTTTTGAGCCAAGTAATATTATACTGTGCATATAACATGAATAGCACATAATATGTTCAGTAAATGATGCTTGTTACTTAAATAACACTCTTCTCAACACTTAGTTGTCTGAGCAATGTGACATTTACGATTTCATAGGCACATTGGACAGGAAATGAGGAAGTGCTAACTTATGACAGATTCTTTTCTGGTGCCATTAACCCAAAGTCTATAATTATCCATGAAACTTGACATAAACAAGAAAATATAGTTCCTTTCCACCCAAGGCTTCTTATTAAAAACATTTTTCCCATTAAATGAAATATTTAACATTATTTACCTCAAACATTTTTCTGATCATTATCTTGGCTCTCAAATTGAATTATGATCAAGGCAATTGTCAACATATACCAAAGTTTAAACAAAGCTGAAAATTTTGGGTGACTAATTTGCATTTAGCTATGTGTTTTAAAGCTTTACAAATAATGGTCTCCATTTGACGAAATCAGTCTTTAGTTAAACTGACAGTTCTACTAAAAGGAGTTTTCAAAGGCAACCTAACACAAAGCAATTTCCTTCTTTTTAACAAATGGCTACTGCATGTGGCCATAGTTTCATTTTCATGTATCTACTATTACAGCCATAATGTAAAAGTTAAAGTTTTATTTTAAGTTCATATTTCTACTCACCACTGTTACTGATTAGTTCAAAATAGGAGATTAGCTATAATAATCTTTGTCTTCAATAGCAATTATTTCAACATCAAGCAATTTTTTACTCTAGAAAATGTTTCCTACAGTTACTTTCACTGATTGCTTATAAAGTCCCACAGTTTACATATTTGAATGTTGTGGAGCCCACACTTAAACTCCCAACAGGACTGTAATTAGGGTCTGAGCAGTCCAGAATGCATATATATTTTTTTCTATTCTTGATGAAGCAAACTCACCTCAAGAGCATAGACAGCTTATAAACTACATTGATTTCTCAAATATTTTTCAGTTGTATTTATATGTAGTTAATATTTTACTATCTCCTCTTCATGCCATTTCATTTTTTATTCCCTTATACTCCAGGAAAGGCAGATAGATATTTTAGAAAGAAATTATAGGTGCATATATACATGAATGTTCATTTTCAGTGAGATAATAAAATCATCAAAACATGCCATTTAAATTTAATGTGTTCTGCTTTATTGACGATTCAATTGTGATTTTGAATTTCTGTTAATGCTTCATAGGCAAATGGGAAATATGGGAAAGAATAGGATTAAAATATTCCTTGGGACTAATTAAACTAATTTTACAATCACATGAGTTTCATCAAATTAAGTGAATTTCCCATCTTTGTACCAGTCTCATTTTTTCTTTCTCTGTTTTTTAGTCCATTCCACCCAAACTCCTAAAATACCAGTGCCTTTTATTATGTACTTTACTCTTCTGCAAATAAAAATGCTGCATAATTGCTAATGTATACTGTGGTATCAGTGTGAAGATGCTAATTTAGTCATAGGAATACTAACTGCACAAGAGTAAGGTGATTATGGGCTAACTGAAACATAAAACGTGAACAAAGATATAACTAAGAGGTAAATAACTGGAAATGGTGAACAACAAGCACAGACATGTTTCCAAATCATATTGGCCTGATTGGAAAAGTTGAAAATGAAGTTCCAAGAAAGAATCAATGCCACAATGTTCATGTAGGAAGGTAGTTTTAGAAGAGATTAGAAAAATCTAGTATATACTAGATTTCAGGGCAACACAGAATCCTGCAGTGAAAAAAGATAGGAGTGAATCTAAAAGCAAAATGTTTCATCTAAATACCTAGATGACAACTTAGCTGTTGGATACTGTACAAGCAAGTTGTTATTTTAGATATAATAAAAGTTAATGGAGGGTTAATGCTACCAAGAATTAATAAATTTTGAGGTCAGGTAATGTTGAGAGCATTTATTCAGTATTGGTGAAAAATAGTTAGTAATGAAACTCCATCTAGTCTAAAACTAAACCAGAATTAGTAGTAAAACAAAACAGGCACATTTGACAGTATAAATGCTGATATTCATATTTAAATATATCTTTTTTCGTGTGAATTTTTTTTTCTTTTTTTTATTGTACTTTAGGTTCTGGGATACGTGTGCAGATCATACAGGATTGTTGCATAGGTATATACATGGCAATGTGTTTTTCTGCCTCCATCCCCTCATCCCACATACTATATCTGGCATTTCTCCCCATGTTATCCCTCCCGAACCTCCCCACCCACTGCTGTCCCTCCCCTAGCCCACTCCAACAGACCTCAGTGTGTGGTGTTCCCCTCCCTGTGTTCTCATTATTCAACACCAGCCTATGAGTGAGAACATGCTGTGTTTGATTTTGGGTTCTTCTGTCAGTTTGCTGAGAATTATGGTTTCTAGATTCATACATGTCCCTACAAAGGAAACAAACTGATCATTTTTTATGGCTGCATAGTATTCCATGCAGTATATGTGCCACATTTTCCTTGTCCAGTCTATCTTCGATGGGCATTTGGGTTGGTTATAGGTCTTTGCTATTGTAAACGGTGCCACAGTGAACATATGTGTGCATGTGTCTTTATAATAAAACAATTTATACTCATCTGGGTATATACCCAGTAATGGCATTGCTAGGTCAAATGGAATTTCTATTTCTAGGTCCTTGAGGAAGCGCCACACTTTCTTCCACAATGGTTGAAGTACTTTACACTCCCACCAACAGTGTAAAAGTGTTCCTATTTCTCCACATCCTCTCCAGCATCTGCTGTCTCCAGATTTTTTAATGATCGCCATTCTAACTGGTGTGATTTGGTATCTCAATGTGGTTTTGATTTGCATTTCTCTAATAATCAGTGATGATGGCATTTTTCATATGGTTTTTGGTCTCATATATGTCTTCGTTTTAAAGAAGACTGTTCATATCCTTCTCCCACTTTTGGATGTAGATTTTTATAATGATATGTGAAATTCCAAACAGTATTTGGGGAATATTGATTCCTGATTAAGGTAATCCAATTGCTTTCAGAATAATGCTATTGACATGGACTCATACATCTCATATCATTTAGACTGACATACTTTTAAAGTTAGTTACCACACAGGCAATATAAGAACCATAGGACTTTCTATGAAACATTACATATTGATTTTTGTAGGGCAGTCCCAGCTTTGTACTATCAATACAATCAATCAGATTTTATATTCTATATGCTGGGAGAACATTAGGTTTGTCAACTTGAATTCAGCAGGATACTAGCCACAGCAAACTAGTACTTGAAATTGTTCCTCATAGTTCACCTTCTGTTGCCTCCCTTGGTCTCAGACACCTAGTGTCACACATTGCTGAAATGTGACCACCCTGATTTATTATGAATTAATTAACAACTAGCCTAGAAACCACTAGGAGGTTTTAAAATCATTGGTAATGTTAGAGCTACATAATTTTTTTTTAATAAGAACTTTACCCTGGAGGAAAACAGAATTATGGTTCTGGCTAGTTAACCTGAGATGGAAAAGGTGAGCACAGCAATATCTCAGAAATGAGTGGCAATTCCTGACTGCAATCATCAGAAGGGAGAAATCTAAGCTAAAAAAATATTCAGAAGGAAATTGCTCTCCTGATGTTTCCTAATGCTGCTATAGCAGGCCAAGCAGGAGGACCATGCAAGGAAAGTTAATTGCCTATGAGGCTTGCAACAAAAGAATAAACCAGAGGGAAATTATTGCATTGAAACCTAAATATAAATGTTCAGACAGGAAATTAATGAATGATAATAAAGTCAAATGCAGGGCAAAAAAGAAAAAAAAACTGTGAAATACTATTAAAATGAGAGCAGACACTTGAAATATTTCTAAATGTAAGAAAACTATGTCTTTAAGCTATAAATATATTTGTGTACTAATAAAATTTCCAGTAGCTAAAATGAAGCCCCTGTTATTTGAGCAATAAGGATTGTAGGTATAGGTGATTTTAGAATTCATGGGGTGAAAGTAGGAATCACAAAACATCAGAATTTCTATGAAGTGAGAAATCTGGAAATTATCACTTGAACCATTACAAAAGTAAAACTACATGGCAATAATTCTAGGTACTGGAAAAATAATTTGAAAATATTTCTAAAGAAAAGTATGCTGGAATTTTTAATACAATTTCTAAGATTAGGTCCTTGAAGTTTATGGATTTTGAAAATCTCTATATATTGTAAATTAAATACTTGGTCTACTTATTGTTGATTATTTCTTAATTTGAACATTATTTTGACTATGAAAAGAAACACTTTATTTTTTGTAAGCTAACAATTTTTCTACCTATAAAACTGAATTCTGAGATGTAATAAGCTATGATTTTTAAAAGTGAAGATTGAAGTGACTATCAGGATTATTCAGAGAATTTAACATGACAGCTGAATACAAGCCAAATATGCAAATAATAAAATGTTTTATTCTAGCAATAGCTTGCTGAAAGAGAAAATTTATTTTAAAAGATCCTTGGTAAAATAACAATGAATATTAAAAGTATTTAGCAATACAGGTAACAGATATTTAAGATCTATGTGAGAAAATGACATTATTTTATTGAAAAACATAGTCAAGAAATATACAAATAAAAATCAGTATATCTTTTGAGGAACTCTAATTTGAATCTTATGATGCTTTTTATGAAAATTGGATAAAATAACTTTAAAATTTTTTTGGAAGAAATAAAATTTAGAAATACCCAAGATAAAATATTGTACAAAATAAGGTTTTTGGGGAAAGGGAGAGTAGTATTTTTTTTAATATATTTTATTGGACTTTAGGTTCTGGGGTACATGTGCAGAACATGCAGGATTGTTGATTAGGTACATACATGGCAATGTGGTTTGATGCCTCCATCCCCTTCACCTGTATCTGGAATTTCTCCTCATGTTTTCCCTCCCCAACTCCCTAACCCCACTGTGCCTCCCCTAGTCCCCCCACAACAGACCCCAGGGTGTGTTGCTCCCATCCCTGTGTCCATGTGTTCTCATTGTTCAACACCCGCCTATAAGTGAGGACATGCAGTGTTTGATTTTCTGTTCTTTTGTCAGTTTGCTAAGAATGATGATTTCCAGATTCATCCATGTCCCTAAAAAAAAAACTCACCATTTTTTATGGCTATGTAGTATTCCATGGTGTATATATGCCACATTTTCCTTGTTCAGTTTATCATCGATGTTCATTTGGGTTGGTTCCAGGATTTTGCAGTTGTAAACAGTGCCACAGTGAACATATGTGTGCATGTGTCTTTATAATAGAATGATTTATAATCATTTGGATACATACCAAATAATGATAATGGGATTTCTGGGTCAAACAGAATTTCTATTTCTAGGTCCTTGAGGAAGCACCACACTGTCTTCCACAGTGGTTGAACTAGTTTACACTCCTGCCAACAGTGTAAAAGTGTTCCTATTTCTCCACATCCTCTCCAGCATCTGTTGTCTCCAGATATTTTAATGATCACCACTGTAACTGGTATGATTTGGTATCTAAATGTGGTTTTGATTTGCATTTCTCTAATGACCAGTGATGATGAGCATTTTTTCATATGTTTGTTGGCCTCTTATACATCTACTTCTGAAAAGTATCTGTTCATGTGTTTTGCCCACTTTTGAATGGGATTGTTTATTTCTTTTAAATCTATTTCAATTCTTTGTAGATTCTGGATGTTAGCCGTTTGTCAGATGGGTTGTTTGCAAAATTGTTTTTCCATTCTTTTGGTTGCTGATTCACTCTAATGATGGTTTCTTTTGCTGTAAAGAAGCTCCAGAGTTAAATTAGATCTGATTTGTCTATTTTGGCTTTTGTTGCCAGTGCTTTTGGTGTTTTAGTCATGAAGTTCTTGCCTATGCCTATGCCCTGAATGATTTTGTCTAGGTTTTCTTCTAGAGTTTTTATGGTGTTAGGTCTTATCTTTAATTCTTTAACCCATCTGTAGTTAATTTTAGTGTAATGTGTCAGGAAGGGGTCCAGTGTCTGCTTCCTGAACATGGCTAGCCAGTTTTCCCAACACCATTTATTAAACAGGGAATCCTTTCCCCATTGCTTATTTTTGTCAGGTTTGTCAAAGATCGGATGGTTGTAGATGTGTGGTATTACTTCCGAGGCCTCTGCTCTGTTCCATTTGTCTATATCTCTGTTTTGGTACCAGTACCATGCTATTTTGGTTACTGTAGCCTTGTAGTATAGTTTGAAGTCAGGTGGCATGATTCCTCCAGCTTCATTCTTTTTGCTTAGAATTGACTTGGCTATGAAGGTTCTCTTTTGGTTCCATATAAAGTTTAAGGTGTTTTTTTCCAGTTCTGTGAAGAGGGTCATAGGTAGCTTGATGGGGATAGTGTTGAATCTATAAATTACTTTGGGCAGTATGGCCATTTTCACAATATTGATTCTTCCTAACCATGAGCATGGGATGTTTTTCCATCTGTTTGTATCCTCTTTTATTTCCTTGAGTAGTGGTTTGTAGTTCTTCTTGAAGAGGTCCTTTACATCCTTTGTTAATTGTATTCCTAGGTATTTTATTCTCTTTGTAGCAGTTCTGAATGGCAGTTCATTCTTGATTTGGCTTTTTGTCTGTTTTTGGTGTATAGGAATGCTTGTGATTTCTCCACAAATTTTGTATCCTGAGACTTTGCTGAAGTTGCTTATCAGTTTTAGGAGGTTTTGGGCTGAGACTATGGGGTCTTCTAAATATACAATCATGTCGTCTGCAAATAGAGACAATTTGACCTCCTCCTTTCCTAACTGAGTACCCTTTATTCCTTTTTCTTGTCTGATTACTCTAGCTAGAACTTCCAGTACTATATTGAATAGGAGTGGTGAGAGAGGGCATCCTTGTCTAGTGCCAGATTTCAAAGGGTATGCTTCTAGTTTTTGCCCATTCAGTATGATATCTGCTGTGGGTTTGTTGTAAATAACTTTTATTATTTTGAGATATGTTCCGTTGATACCTAGTTTATTGAGAGTTTTTAGCATAAAGGGCTGATGAATTTTGTCAAAGGCAATTTCTGCATCTATTGAGTTAATCATGAGATTTTTGCTTCTGGTTCTGTGTATATGGTGAATTACATTTATAGACTTGCATATGTTCAACTAGCCTTGCATCCCCAATATGAAGCCTACTTGATCATGATGGATAAGCTTTTCAATTTGCTGTTGCAATCAATTTGCCAGTATTTTATTGAAGATTTTTGCCTCTATGTTCATCATGGATATTGTCCTGAAGTTTTCTTTTCTAGTTGAGTCTCTGCTGGGTTTTGGTATCAGGACAATGTTGGTCACATAAAATGATTTGTGTTCCCTCTTTTTGTACTGTTTGGACTAGTTTCAGAAGGAGTGGTACCCGCTTCTCTTTCTATGTCTGGTAGGATTTGCCTGTGAACCCATTTGGACCTGGGCTTTTTTTGGTTGGTAGGCTATTAATTGCCACCTCAACTTCAGCCCTTGTTATTGTTCTATTCAGGGTTTCAACTTCTTCCTGGTTTAGACTTTGGAGGGTACAGAAATTTACCCATTTCTTCCAGGTTTACTGGTTTATGTGCATAGAGTTGTTTGTAGTAATCTCTGATGGTGGTTTGTATTTCTGTGGAATCCATGGTGATATCCCTTTATCGTTTTTTATTGCATGTATTTGATTTGTCTCTCTTTTCCTTTTTATTAATCTGGCTAGTTGTCTGTTTATTTTGTTGATCTTTTCAAAATCCAGCTCCTGGATTTATTAATTATTTGAAGAGTTTTTTTGTGTCTCTGTCTCCTTCAGTTCTTGTCTGATAGTAGTTATTTCTTGTCTTTTGTTAGCTTTTGAGGTTTTTTTTTTTATCTTGCTCCTCTACCTCTTTCCATTTTGGTGATAGGGTGTCAATTTTAGATCTCTCTTTTCTTCTCACATGGAAATTTATTGCTATAAGTTTTCTTCTAGACACTGCTTTAAATGTGTCCCAGAGATTCTGGTACATTGTGTCTTCATTCTCATTGGTTTCCAAGAACATCTTTATTTCTTCCTTTATTTCATTGTTTATCCAGTCAACATTCAAGAGCCTGTTGTTCAGTTTTCATGAAGTTGTGCAGTTCCGAGTGAGTTTCTTAATCCTGAATCCTAATTTGATTGCATTGTGATCTGAGAGACTGTTCATTATGATTTCCATTTTTTTGCATTTGCTGAGGAGTGATTTACTTCCAATTATGTGGTCAATTTTAGAGTAGGTGCAATGTGGTGCTGAGAAGAATATATATTATGTGGATTTTGGGGTGGAGAGTTCTGTGAATTTCTATTAGGTTTGCTTGGTCCAGATTTGAGTTCAAGTCCTGGATATCCTTGTTAACTTTCTGTCTCATTGATCTATTGAATATTGGCAGTGGAGTGTTAAAATCTCCCACTATTATTGTGTGGGAGTATAAGTCTCTTTGTAGGTCATTAAGAACTTGCTTTATTTATCTTGGTGCTCGTGTATTGGGTGCTTATATATTTAGGATTATTAGCTCTTCTTGTTTCATTGATCCTTTTACCATTATGTAATGTCCTTCTTTGTCTTTTTTGATCTTAGTTCATTTTATCAGAGACTAGGATTGCAACACCTGCTTTTTTTTTTTCTCCACATTTGCTTGGTAAATCTTCCTCCACCCCTTTATTTGGAGCCTTTGTGTATCCTTGCATGTGAGATGGGTTTGCTGGATACAGCACACTGATGAGTTTTGATGTTTTATCCAATTTGCTAGTCTGTGTCTTTTGATTAGGTAATTTAGCCCATTACATTTAAGATTAATATTGTTATGTGTGAGTTTGATCCTCCCATTTTGGTGCTAGGTTGTTGTTTTGCCCATTAGTTGATGTGGTTTTTTCATTGTGTCTATGCTCTTTACCATTTGGTACATTTTTGGAGTGGCTGGTACTAGTTGTTCCTAACTATGTTTAGTGCTTCTTTCAGGAGCTCTTGTAAGGGAGGCCTGGTGGTGATGAAATCTCTGAGCAATTGCTTGTTCATAAAGATTTTATTTCTCCTTTGGTTATGAAGCTTAGTTTGGCTGGATATGAAATTCTGGGTTGAAAGTTTCCTTCTTTAAGGATGTTAAATATTGGCCCCCACTCTCTTCTGGCTTGTAGGGTTTCTGGTGAGAGATCTGCTGTGAGTCTGATGGGCTTCCCTTTGTGGGTAACCTGAACTTTCTCTCTGGCTGTGCTTAGCATTTTTTTCTTCATTTCAACCCTGGTGAATCTGACAATTATGTGCCTTGGGGTTGTTCTTCTTGAGGAATATCTTTGTGGCATTCTCTGTATTTCCTGGACTTGAATGGTGGCCTGCCTTGCTGGGTTGGGGAAGTTCTCCTAGATAATATCCTGAAGAATGTTTTCCAGCTTGGATTCATTCTATCTGTCACATTCAGGTACACACACCTATCAAATGTAGATTAGGTCTCTTCACAATAATCCTGTATTTCTTGGAGGCTTTGTTCATTTCTTTTTACCCTTTTCCCTCTAATCTTGCCTTCTCATTTTATTTCACTGAGTTGATATTCAGTCTCTGATATCCTTTCTTCTGATTGGTCAATTTGGCAATTGAAACTTGTATATGATTCGTGAAGTTCTCATGTTGTTTTTCAGCTCCATCAATTCATTTATATTCTCTATGCTGTTTATTCTCGTTAGCATTTCATCAAACCTTTTTTCAAGGTTCTTAGTTTCTTTGCATTGGGTTAGAACATATTTCAGCTCAGAGAAGTTTGTTTTTACCCACTTTCTGAAACCTGTTTCAGTCTATTCATCCGACTCATTCTCCAACCAACCTTGTTCCCTTGCTGGTGAGGAGTTGTGATCCCTTGGGGAAGGAGAGGCATTCTGGTTTTTAGTGTTTTCATCCTTTTTGAGCAGGTTTCTTCCCATCTTTGTGGATTTATCTACCTGTGGTCTTTTTAGTTGGTTACTTATGGATGAGGTATCTGAGTGGATGTTCTTTTATTGATGATGAAGGTATTTTTTTCTGTTTTTTTTAGTTTTCCTTCTAACAGGCCTCTCTGCTTTAGGACTGATGGAAGTCCACTCCAGACCCTGCTTGCCTGGGGATCACCTGTTGTGGCTGTAAGACAGTAAGGCTTGCTGCCAGTTTCTTCTTTTGTTATCTTTGTCCCAAAAGGATACCCTCCATATGTCAGCCTGAACTCTCCTTTATGGGGTATATCTTTGGATATATGGTGGTTGGGGAGCTGCTTGAGGAGACAGTCTGTCCCTCATAGGAGCTCAAGGGATGAGCTGTGAGCTCCATTTTTCCATTCAGAGCTGTTGAGCAGGTATGTTTATGTCTGCTGCAGTGGAACTCATAACCTTCTTTTTTCCCCAGGTGCTCTGTCCTGGGAAGGTAGGGCTTATTTATAAGTTCCTGACATGCAGCTGCCTTTTCTCAGAGATGCCCTGCCCAGCAAGGAGGTGGCCTAGTCACAGTCTGCCCACAGAAGTATTGCTGAGCTGCCGTGGGCTCTGCCTAGCTGCTGTGTAAACTTCCTTGCTGTTTTGTTCATAGAGGTATAGTTAGAACTGCCTTAGTAGTAGCAGTCTGCCTCAATAATGACGGACTGTCTCTGTAATGGCGGACTGCCTTGGTAATGGCAGATTGCCTTGGTAATGGCGGACTACCTCAGTAATGGACTGCCTCAGTAATGGCAGGCTGCCTCGGTAGTGGTGGACTGCCTTGGTAATGGTGGACGCCCTTCCCCTCACAGAGCTGGACCATCCTGGGTCCAGCTGTGCATCTCTCAATTCAGGGCATTTTAGATTGCTGGTCTTTGTGGGGGTGGAACTCACCTAGCCAGATCACCTGGCTCCCTGTTTCAACCCCCTTTTTTTCAGTTGAACAGGTGACTCTGTCTCCCAGGCATTCCAAGTGCTAGTTGAAACAGCTGCCCAGATTTGTGATAGTTTTTGTGTGGAGACCTGCTGTGCCAGCTGAAACAGCCATGCTGGAGACTCATGATGCTTTTCCACCCAGGATTCTCCTGGTCTGTGGGCAGTATAAACTTATTTGGAAATGCAGTGATCACTCATCCTCTGTGTTCTTGCTGGGAACTCTACTCCAGAGCTGTTCCTACTTGGCCATCTTGGATCTGTGTTGAGTAATCTTAATAAATACTAAATTTTATCTTAAAAAGGCAAAATTGAAGCAATATGGTTTTGGAATTGGATGAAAGTTGTATATCAAGAGCTTTAACTATATTCACATAATTTCATGCCTCTCAAAGAAAAAAAATGAATTATTTTTAAACAAAGAAATTTTAGACTAATTAGAAATTATTGAAAAGCTAAGACACTTTACTTAAAATAGATATTGGATAATCAAGCAATAATAAAAATATTATAAAATATTATTAAATTATTAATGATTACTCAACAATATGAGATAACATAACTAATGTTCAGAAAATGTTTAGATAAAAGTTTACAAGTAATATACAGATATTTAACCTAATCCCAACACTATATGGAAAAAAATAAAGCTTCTTCATAAACAAGACTAGAAGAAACTATTTTTTTAAATTAATACTGGCTTTCATTGGAAATAGAATAACTATGAGTATTTATATTACTTTTCTTCTATATTTAGTAAAAGTGTACTACTTTCATCATTATTGAATTACTTCTCAAACTAGCCTTTTAATATTGATATACACAACATTGTGGCAGGCTATTCCCTTGGACCATAATTAAATTGACAAATATAATTTTAAATTGCAAGCATCATTGATGAAGTCTTCACATATTTTATATGCATAATATTATTGTCTGAATGTGATATTAAATCTTACCTTGTATAGAAACTGACTGACAGTTTCCTTATGTCCTCATCATTCCTCCTTCTCTCTCCTCTTTCTATTCCCTTGGCCTCCCTACCCTTTTTATTTGTGGGGAATCTTAGGTGTTGAAGATTGAGTAATCATAATCTTATATTAATCTTTTGTAACATTTTGTTTGTTTCAGTGATCCACACATTTTTCTCCTAAAATCATCCAATGAATAATCATTGTTCTATGTACCCTATTTATGCCAATACCACACTGCCTAAAATACTAGCTTTACAGTATGTTGACATTGGTTATGTAAATAATACAGTCTTATTCTTTGTTTCCAGACTGATTTGTCTACCTTATTTTGTAGATTTGCATATAAACGTTAGAAGTAATTTGTAATTTATACAAAAATATCACTGAGATTTTAATACTGATTTCATTGATACTGTAGATCAATTTGGGAGAATTGTCATATTCATAATACTGTTTTCAAATCCACTGACATGGAAAATTTATCTATCTAATTAGGTCTTACTAATTTCTTTCAGCAATATGTAACTTTTAGCATATAAAACATATCTGTAAAATTTATTTATAATTTCATTTTTCTTTGAAATGCTATTTTGAGTGAAATTGTTTTTGTTATTTCACACTTGGGTTGGTTCTGGATGATATACAGAAATATTAAATACAATTGATTTTTTTAAATACTGATTTTAATTCCCGAGATCTTCAAAAACTTATTCATTGGTTCTAATACTTTTATTGTGAATTTCTTAGGATATTTAAATATTCAATCATATAACTTCAAAAACATAGACTTTAACTTTTCCTTTTTAATTGGGATGCATTCAATTTCTATTTTTGTTTGTGCTTTATTATACCTGTCAAACTCTATAAAAATGCTGAATAGAAGTGCTGAGAGTATATCCTTGCCTTTTTCTGATGTTAGGAGGAAATAAGTCACTTTATCTCCTTTAAGTGTAATGTTAGATATAGGTGTTACTTGGGGGCTTTTTTTTTTTTTTTTGATATCCAATTGAGAATTTCCTTTATATTACTTTATATTTGTTGAGATTTTTAATCATGGATTAATGCTGAATGTTTTTGATGGCTTTTTCTGTGTCTTTAGAGGTGATTAGATTTTTTTTATCCTTTAATCTCAAAATATAAAATATAACATTAATTGAGTTTTAGATGGTAAATCAACCATTAATTTCTGGTAAAAATTCTACAAAATCATGTTGTAAAATTGTTTTGATGTGTTGCTATGTTTGGTTTTCTAATAATTTGTAAGGACTTTGGCATCTATATTCATTAAATATGTTGATCCTTGTTTTATTTTCCCCAGTGCCTTTTTGTTTGAGGGCAGTGCTTCATAGAATGAGTTGGAAAATATTCTCTCCTTCTAAAATTCTGAATGTGTTTTTGAAATTTGATATTACTTCTTGCTGAAAAACTTGAGAGAATTCATCTATTAGGCCTAGGATTTTCTCTGTAGAAAGGTTCTCAATTACTAATGGAACATACTTACCATTTAGTTTAAAAAATTTTAATGATAATTTTGTCACGGTAATTTTGTCATTTTTGAAAAATTATTTTTATGTCATCTAAATTGTCTAATTTGATAGCATTTTTGTTCAAAATATTTCCTTATATTCCTCTTAATATCTGAAGCATCATACATAGTAATGTTTTCTCTTTCATTGCTGATTTTGGTAATCTGTGTCTTCTTTTATTTTCTTGGTTAGACTGCCAATTTTGTTAATATTTAAAAAATAATCAACTTTGGTTTCATTGACTTTTTCTTTTATTGGTAGTGGGAGGACAGAGTTTCACTCTTGTTCCAGGCTCAAGTGTAATGGCAGGATCTCAGCTCACTGCAACCTCCAGCTCCCAGGTTCAAGCGATACTTTTGCCTCAGCTTCCCAAGTAGCTGGGATTACAGGCATGTGCCACCAGGCCCAGCTAATTTTGTATTTTTAGTAGAGACAGGGTTTCACCATCCCAGGCTGGTCTTGAACTCCTGATCTAGTGATCCACCCACCTCAGCCTCCCATAGTGCTGGGATTACAGGCATAAGCCACCTCCCCAGCCTCATTGACTTTTTCTATTGGTTTTGTTTTGTACTTCATTTATCTCCTCTGTAGTCTTTAATATTTCCTTCTTCCTGCTCGCTTTGGGTTTAGTTGGATTTTTGGAAAGAGGGTATGTTTATTCACTCCATTATGCCAGAAATAAATATCTTTAAAAGTAGAGACATATCATTCCAGACTTCATTAATCAGAACCTCTGGAAGTGCTTTCATTGAGTGTTTACTTTATAAAATCTCCTTAGATAAATCTGAAGTTCATGAAGATTGACATCCAATTATCATATTTTACAGGTCTATGAACATAATTAAGTCTGCAGTCAGAAATGATTATGTTCAGATTCCTGACATGTGATAATAAGGCATAATTGATAGCCTGTTTAAAGTCAATAAAAAAATAGTATGTGTGATGTGTGTATACACACACACACACACACACACATACATGTGATAAGTAATAAAATTGTTTTGTATTATTATTGAACTATCATATCAGTTCCTTATCAGCCTTCTGAAGGCAAATTTAAATATGAAGTTAAATTGTAATGTAAAAGTTGTTCAGCATGAGTAATTAATTAGGACAAAGAAGGCTAGGTAATTAATTATTGGCTAATTTGATTAGATTATGGGAACCTACTATCCTTACCTAATGATTACACACACCATAGTAAACTCAAATATTCAAGGCAATCAGTCACTCTTCAATGGACAGTACTAGAAAGATATTGACAGTTCTTTCTCTTTGCTTGTACTTATTTTAGATTCTCTTCAGATCTTTAATTAACAAGAATCGCTTAAGTGCAGGATTTGTTTTAATTATATGATTCAGTTTGAATATTTACAAAGTCCTTGCACAACCACATATTTATGCATCTCAATGTGGGCTATTTCTTTATAGATCTTCTTTATGAGGGTTGTGGCATATTATCAAATGATATTAAGATCAGAATAAAGAATGTCTTCACTGATGTCTTAGCACCACTCTAGGTAAAAGTTAAGAGATGGAAATACTTTTTCTAACATTGTCTGGAAAAGGATTAAAATAATTTTGATGTTATAGTTTTATATCTAACAGAAAGCTTAAGTCACTATACATGTGAGTGAAAAATTGTTGTGCATTATCTATCATTCATAGTTTTATTTAATTTAGTAACATATTAGTTAATAGAATGGCTTCCACTGAAGTTGAGAAATTGCTGAGTGAGTAATCATAATCTCTTTTCTTCCTACTTAAACTGAAGTTTAAATTAGTAACAAAAAATGTTCATTTTATTTTTAGAAATACAGAAAAATATTTTTATATGCCTATATCTCTGTAATACATGGAAGATTCAAAGCATCAAGAGGGAGAGAATGAGAGAAATAGCAACTCTCATAGGCATTTGATTCTAATCAGTTTCCTACCTAAGCTTTCAGGCACCAAAAGTAGCAATTGAGTTGATTAGGTGGCAAATTGTCATGAAAGTAGTCCACACAACCACATGATTCTCTGGACCATTTTAACACAACAGCATTCTTGACACTTGTCTTGATTTCTTGTGTGTTTTATCAGAAGAAATTGAAGCCTGAATTTTTTTGAATAACTGGCTCTCTTTCACTTCCATTTGCATTAGTAGAGATAGAAATGTACCCCAAGCATAGAGAATGCCCAGAGAGTTACACCCACTTATTCTGCTGAGCCTCAAGGAGAAGATCCAGTCATTGCATTTTTATCATAAAGAATAATTAACACTGATTTATATTTTAAACAAGAAATTCATAGGAACAGTGGAATTCAATGTGTTCTTAAAAAATAATCTTTATATTTATTGTAGTAAAAAGCCTACAGTAAGTAAGCCCGTCTTTATATGGCCCTACATTTATTTAGGCAGGTTTCTCATTAGCAAGGCAAGTTCGCCTCAACTAAATTACACAGAGATAATACTTAGAAGACTCCAGAGAAAGCAATCCCAACTGAATAATTCCCAAGCCAGTTTTCCTATAGTGACCCATAGTCAATAGCATAGCAGTATTTTACTTAGCTTGATCGTTGCTAAGCAACAAATAGGGGGATGGGGTTAAGCTTTTAGAATAATTTACACATTAATTATAAGCCAGTAACATTAGAATAATGTAAGTTTTAATAATGAATAGTATTATATATGTTGTCACAGTATGCCTTTTTGCCTACCCAAGAAGAAAAAGATCTGTGTGCTACTTGTCATGGGGAAATGACATTTCATTAACATTTGAAGATACCAAGGGAGTAGGTTTTAAGAGAAACAATTAGGTGTTTTATTACTATCTTTCCCGTTCGCAGAGCTTTTCTTTCCTAATTGCTATTGACTTTTCATTCTTTGAACTACTGAAGCTAACAATAGTGTAAGTAGGTGTTAAGTTACCTAGTTAAGAAGTTGCTAAAGTGTTTTGATGACTGCATGGTTGCCAAAGATTTTTAGATGCAAGGGAATTAAAGACCATTAAGTGCAAAGAAATCAAATACTTATTTTTGTTCCCTATATTTAGAGCTCTTTATCAGAATTTAATTTTCCCAGGAGGAAAAAGCAATATTCTGAAACTGTAGAACATCTGTAGCCACATCTTGCAAAGCAGTTACATTGCTATCTACAGGTATTCTCCTTTGCGAAGTTATGTTGCTTTATAATTTTTCTTTCTTTCTAAATGGAACGTGTTAGCTTAAGCAAATACCACTTTCACTGTCTTTTGGTAACATGCTAATATTTGACCAGTAAAATGGACTGTAGAATACCTGAAGTGTTGTTGGCAGAGAGCTGCTGAAAGTCTTGTTATTTAGACTAAAAAATATTAGACTATTGATCACACACTGTGGGCTTCTCAATCAGCAAAACCTGTATATGAATGGCTTTAGCTATACAATAGTCTATCAACCAAAGCCATTTAAGAGACCTGCTACATTAAAAATACATTCAGCCTTCATGTATATACAAATTCTTTAGGGGAAACTGTGTAGTATAGTGGAAAAAATATGGCTTACATTCAGATAAAGATGAGTCTGATTCCAAGCTCCAGCACTTGATATTTGCATGACCATGGTTCAGTACTTTACTAAATTTCTTAGCCTTAATTCAGTCACATATAATGTAGAGGTGGTGAGAATATGGAGGAGGACAATCTAAATTACCTAAAGGGATCATGTATGGCCATAGAAATATATTTCTCAACTAGCCACACCTATCACTCTGTACCAGTTATTTTATTTTTTCCAATAGCACTTATTATTAACTGCTGTGTGTAAGTATGTATGTATGTATGTTTATATCTATCTGGAGGGTAGGAGATGCAGCTGTGAAGGAATGCAAAAATGACTGTGAAAGCTGAAAGCATTTAAACTGATCTCAATAATCAATGGGAAAAATGATGATTGTTTCTGAACTTTAGACATTTTTGTCAAAACATTAAAAATTGTCTTACTGTAGATATTAGTATATGTAGATACAAAAATTAGTGAAATGAATATTTATTTAGTACACTGTAATTTTTGTGTTTTGAGACAGAGTCTTGCTCTGTCCCACAGAGTGGAGTGCTGTGTCACAATCTCAGGTCACCGCAACCTCTGTCTCAAGTGATTCAACCTCTGAGTTCAAGCGATTCTCCTGCCTCAGTCTCTCAAGTAGGTGAAATTACAGGTGCCCCCCACCACATCCGGTTAATTTTTATATTTTACTAGAGAAAGGGTTTCACCATGTTGGCCAGGCTGGTCTCAAACTCCTGACCTCAGGTGATCCGCCCACCTTGGCCTCCCAAAGTGCTGGGATTACAGGCATGAGCCACTGCGCTTGGACAGTACCCTGTAATTTAAAACAGAAACATGGGAAATAAGTTGTTTTCTTTCTTGTAAAACAAAATCTTATCAAGTATAGTTTGAGCAGTGTTTTCCTTCATTTTGTTTAGAAAGTACAATAGAGAGTGCGCCTTTTAAGTTTGATCAAATTCCAACATTTTATTCTTTGTCTTTTAAATCTTGTGAAATAACTCTAAATGGTTCTTTAATGTAAAATGTGTTTTGTTGTTGTTTTTGTTTCCAGTGTCACTTTCTCTGGGACACAGAGCCTTACAATCACTTTCCTCATTTACCTAAATAATTTTGCCTACACTAAGTTCAGCAGGCAACATATTTAGAGCCTGCTGAACACTGATATCAGTGTCAACATACTCACACACATATTTCTTCTGTAACTCTTTTACCTTTGATTCACATTTCACTTCAAGAATTGTAACTTTTCTTTTCTTTGCTACACTTTCATCTTTGATGGCCAAGTCCCTCTTTTTATTATCCCCTTTTGAAAATGTCACATGGATTTATCAGTAGGAGACAAGAAGATAATACCTTTCCTATTAGATACCAATAAATAACAACATTTAACTATTGGTGTATAAAGTGAATATCACATGTGCAGTGACCAATCACTGAAAGAAGTAATGCAATCGGTCACACATCTGTTTATCTATTATTTATGTAAGTTATGTACCGAAGTAAAATTCTACATTTTAGAAAGAAGCACATTTTGACATAATGGGACTTATAGGATGAAAAGATGAATGACCTTTCAAGTAAGACATGTCAGAGCCAAAGGTGAGATTCAGGTTATAAGTTGTATGTCAATAGGAAATAATTATTACAGAATTGCATAGATAGGCTAGTGAGATAATTGTAGAAGAGTTGGGACTTGAGCAGAATCTTTGAAAAAGAACTTGGAGAAGCAGAGAAAAGGCATGTAAGGACTTCTCATCCAGGGAAATGACACAAGTCAAGAATGACAGACATCTCTGACACTTCTCCTGTTGCCCCCTCCAGAGCCCATGGTATACATCATGAATGAGCTGTGGCTATCTCCTCCTCCTGAGTTTAGGGGCAGTCTCCCAATGCCCATCAATAGCTATTTGAATTTCTACTCTCAAAGACTTACCTAGTCATATCTATTACATTTTTTTCCATGGGAAGGTACATGATTTTACTGTTAATACTTAAGCATATATTTGTACATTAATAATTTAGCATAAACATTGTAAATAATTTACCATTTGTCATTTACATTTATCATTACAGTGTTTTGTTTAGTGGTTGTTTTCCTCTATGATTAAGTTACAAATAAGTGAAAATGTTTTTATTAAAAATACAGCTAATTTCTTTATTGTTTCTGCATCTGATTATCTTTTAAAATAATTTTCAAGATTTTAAAAGATTCACTTTTTTGACTATTGATTTCATTTAAAAATAATTTTTAAAAACTTTGATTTCAAATTTATTTCTGTATGAATTTGAAATATATTTATCCCTGCCCCAACTGGCAAACCAGCTTTGCCCAATTATATTAATATCTTATATTGACTCAAAATAATGTATTTTTACTTTTATTAGAAATTGAATTCTAATGCCATTTTAATGATTGCAGAATCAAGGTTTATTTAGGAACATAGATTAAAAACATTCTAAATGATACATTAGCAAGTTGAATCTAACAGTATTTTATAATAATTCTATACTATGACCCTTTTTCTTTAAAAGAAAGCAGGGATGCTTTAATTTTATGTCTATTGATAAACTGCTTATATATATTTATATATATATCATTTGTATATTTTATATATGCATGTGAACATCTTTCTTTAGTTGTTTATATTTTTAGCAGTTGAGTTGTTGCATAACAAATCATTCCAAATCCTAGTGGCCAAAAACAGTAACCATTAATTATCCCTCTAGTCTGTGGATCAGCTGATCAGTGTGCCTGCTCTGGGCTGGGCTTGGCTGATTTTGGCTAGATTCATTCATGTCTATGGTTAGCTAGCACTTGATAATCATACTTATATTATAGGGTAGTTGGCTGGTTGTCAGCTGAGAATGAATCCATCTTCCATCAGTCTAGCCCAGACTTGCTCACATGGTGGTGATCAGGTTCCAAAAGGAAACACCAGAAAGTGCAAGTTCTTTTGAGGCCTGGGTTTGGAATAGAAAAATATTGCATTAGCTACATTCTGTTACACAAAGTAAGGCACAAAGACAGCAGAACCTCAAAGGATAAAGAAATAGACCTCTCCTCTATACTGCCAGGAGCTGCAAAGGTACATTGTAATGATTTGTACATACAGGAAGGAAAGAGTGGTTTTTGTTGAGGATTTTGCAATCTGTCACAATATTAATAAAGAAAATGACAGTAGAATAGTATTAATTATGCCTGCTGAGAAGCAATTCTAGTTAACAAATAGTACAAACTGCAAGTAGAAGAGAAACAGAAGGATATTTCTTAAACATGAAGAATATCTTTAAAACCCTAAAGATCCTATGTAACAATCTTGCACAAGCTGCACATGTACTCCAGAACTTAAAGTGTGTGTGTGTGTGTGTGTTTGTGTGTGTGTGTGTGTGTGTGTGTATATATTTTTTTTTTAAATTGCATTTTAGGTTTTGGGGTACATGTGAAGAACTTGCAAGACAGTTGCATAGGTACCCACGTGGCAGTGTGATTTGCTGCCTTCCTCCCCTTCACCTATATCTGGCATTTCTCCCCGTGCTATCTCTCTCCAACTCCCCAACCCCCACTGTCCTTCCCCTATTCCCCCCAACAGACCCCAGTGTGTAGTGCTCCCCTCCCTGTGTCCATGTGTTCTCATTGTTCAATACCCACCTGTGAGTGAGAACACGCGGTATTACATTTTCTGTTCTGTGTCAGTTTGCTGAGAATGATTATCTCCAGGTTCATCCATGTCCCTACAAAGGACATGAACTAATCGTTTTTGATGGCTGCATAGTATTCCATGGTGTATATGTGCCACATATTCCCTGTCCAGTCTATCATCATTGGGCATTTGGGTTGGTTTCAGGTATTTGCTATTGTAAACAGTGCTGCAATGAACATGCATATGCATGTGTCCTTATAGTAGAACGATTTATAATCCTTTGGATATATACCCAGTAATGGGATTGCTGGGTCAAATGGAATTTCTCTTTCTAGATCATTGAGGAATCGCCACATGGTTGGACTAATTTACACTCCCACCAACAGTGTAAAAGTGTTCCTATTTCTCCACATCCTCTCCAGCATCTGTTGTCTCCAGATTTTTTAATGATCACCATTCTAACTGGTGTGAGATGGCATCTCAGTGTAGTTTTGATTTGCATTTCTCTAATGACCAGTGATGATGAGCATTTTTTCATATGTTTGTGAAGATCCAAGATAGTGGTTTAGGAGCAGCTCAGGATTGTAGCTCCCAGTGAAAGCACAGAGGGTGAGTGGATGCTGCGCTTCCAGATGGATCTTTATTGCCCACAGACCAGGAGATTCCCAGGCAGAGGAGCCCCATGGGTTGCCAGCGTGGCTATTTTGGCTGGCGCAGCTATTTTGCCAGTGCCCCAGCATGGTGGTTCTCCATACAAAATACACTGGTCTGGTTGCCCTTTTAAGCTGGTGGTTGGAGCTCTGGGAAGGCAGAGTCACCCATTCATCTGATTAAACAGGGTGCTGAAACAGGGAGCCAGGCCAGGAGATTTCCAGGCAGAAAAGCACCATGAATCTCAGCACCATTGTTTCAGCTGGTACAGTGGGTCACCGCACTGAAAATCACACAGAGAGAGTCAACTGTTCAACTTAAAAAAAAAAAAAAAAGGCTCGGAGGCAGGGAGCCAGGTTACTAGGCTCGGCAGGTCCCACCCCAACAACAACAACAACAACAAAACAGCAATTGGAAATGCCCTGGGTTGAGAGTTTCACAGCAAGCACAGCTGAACCCGGGATGGTCCAGCTCTGTGGGGAAGGGGTGTCTGCCATAACCAAGGCACTCCTCCCCTACAGAGGTAGTTTGCCATTGCTGAGGCAGCCCACCATTGCCGAGGCAACCCACCACTACAGAGAGAGTCTGCCATTACAGAGGTGGGCCACCATTGCCAAGGCAGTTCTAACCACACCCATATAAACAAGACTGCAGGGAAGTTCACATGGCAGCAGGGCGGAGCCCACAGCAGCTCAGCAAAGCCTCTGCAGGCAGACAGTGACTATGACAACAGAAACTCATAAATAAAGCCCTAACTCCCCGGGACAGAGCACCTGGGGAAAAAAGGGGGGCTTATGAGTTTTGCCAGAGCAGACTTAAACATACCTGCCCAGCAGCTCTGAACAATGGAGCTCACAGCTCAGCACTTGAGCTCCTATAAAGGACAGACTGTCTCCTCAAGCAGCTCTCTGACTCCCATATATCCAAAGAGTCACCTCACAAAGGTCCAATCAGACTGACATTTGGTGGGCATCATTCTGGGACAAAGATCGCAGAAGAAGAAACTGGTAGCAACCCTTATTGTTCTGCAGCTGCTGCAGGTGTACCCCAGGCAAGCAGAGCCTGGAGTGGACCTCAGCAGTCCTACAGCAGAGGGGCCAGACTGTTAGAAGGAAAAATAAGAAACAGAAATAACTTCATCATCAATTGGACATCCACTCAGAGACCCAATCTGAAAATCAGCAACCACTCAAAAGACAGCTGGATAAATCCACAAAGATGGGAAGAAACCAGCACAAAAAGGAGGAAAACACCTGAAACCAGAACACCTCTCTTCCTACATGGGATCACAACTCCTCACCAGCAAGGGAACAAGGCTAGATGGAGAATGAGTGTGATGAGATGATAGAATCAGACTTCAGAAAGTGGGTAATGAGAAACTTCTGTGAATTAAAAGAACATGTTCTAACCCAATGCAAAGAAACTAAGAACGTTGAAAAAAGATTTGATGAAATGCTAACGAGAATGGACAACTTAGAGAGGAATATAAGTGAATTGATGGAGCTGAAAAACACAACACAACAACTTCGCAAAGCATGCACAAGTTTCAACAGCCGAATTGACCAAGCAGAAGAAAGGATATCAGAGGTCGAGGATCAACTCAATGAAATAAAACAAGAAGGCAAGATTAGAGAAAAAAGCGCAAAAATGAATGAACAAAGTCTCCAAGAAATGTGGGACTATGTGAAAAGACCTAATCTATGTTTGATAGGTGTACCTGAATGTGACAAAGAGAATGAGTCCAAGACGGGAAATAGTGTTCAGGATATTATCCAGGAAAACTTCCCCAACCTAGCAAGGCAGGACAATATTCCAGTCCAGGAAATACAGAGAACACCACAAAGATATTCCTCAAGAAGAGCAACCCCAAGGCACATAATCATCAGATTCACCAGGGTTGAAATGAAGGAGAAAATGCTAAGGGCAGCCAGAGAGAAAGGTCAGGTTACCCACAAAGGGAAGCCCATCAGACTCACAGCAGATCTCTCAGCAGAAACCCTACAAGCCAGAAGAGAGTAAAGTATATATTTAAAAAGAAAAAAAGCCTAAAGATGTTATCTTCCCTTAGTAAAAGCTACAGCCAATAAATGTATTTGTTTTCTAGGGCAGCTTCAACAAAATACCACAAAGTAGGTGACTCAAAACAGCAGAAATTTGTTCTCTCTCAGTCCTAGTCCTTAAAGCTAAAAATCCAAAATCAAGGTGTTGTCAGGGCTGTTTCCTGTGGCAGGCACCGGGGAGAATCTGTTCCTTGCTTCTCTCCAAGCTTCTGGCAGCTGGTGGCATTCTTTAGTACCCCTGGGTATATTTTAAACTCTGTCTCTGTTTTCATGTGGTATTTCTCCTGATAAGATAGCCTCATCTTAGCTAACTACATTTGTAACAACCTTTTTCCCAAATAAAGCCACGTTCTGAGATTCTGTAAAAGATATTAATATCTGTGAATATCATCCAACCAAATACAATATTACCATAGTGCAATGTAAATATTATTCACCTATTTTTTTTCTGAATATTTGTTCTAATAACTTAAGATGAGATAAATAATGAATATAAAGAACTACAGATTTAGAAAGGAGAGAAATGATTCTTAGTGATAGCTAATAGTTATCTACCAGGAAAACTACTAATTTAGCTACAAACTGTTAGGACTGAAATAAAAGTTTAGTAGAATGGATGAATTATATGCAAAATTTTAATACAAAATCAGTAATTCATTATCTTACAAACATCATTTTTTTTGTGCTGAAAAAACTTAAAATCTACTCTTATAGCAATGTTGAAAAGCACACTATTTGTTCAATTTGGCAATTTCACAATGCATACATACTTCAAAATCTACAGGTCATATGTGGCCAATAAATACACATTTTATATCTGAATTAAAAATTTAAAGATATCATTAAAAATAAAGCTAGTTTGGTTATGATAAATTAAAAAATAGTAATGAAATATGATATAGAAAAATATAGTGCCCAAATAGAAACATCAAAACAAGCAGATAAGAAATGTTTAGCTAATATATAAAGAAAGATTTAAGGTATAGAGATAAAAGCCATGTACAAATAGTGCAAATAAACATTATCTGGATTTAATATAGTAAGAGTGTTAAGTATACTTATATTAATATGTAACAATAACTGTAATACCTATCTGGAAGGACTGTAAGAATAGTTAAAATGTTTTGAAAACAAATAACTATTTAATGGGACTGGCTTTAACTGGTGTCTGAAAGTCTTATGAATGTCTAGGAGTAATAGAAATAAATGACTGACAGAAAAAGAAACAATGATCAATGGAATAAAAGTGCAACTATAGAAATAGAATGCAGGGATTTGTAGAAGTTTGAGAATGATATACATGACATTTCAGATAAGTGGGAAATCATTTTTCAATAGACAAAAGTAATTGGTTATTAATTTTGATGAACATATATTAAGGTCGTTTATTTCCAAATTCAAAATGCTAACTATTTTAATGTTATAATTCAATAAAACCACTATGAGAAAATATGTTTGTGTTCTCTAGTAGTGGTTTACATTCAGTCAGTTACAATATTGATAATTCATAAAGTCAATGATGGTTTTGACTACACAAAACTTTTATAATATCCTTACAGAGAGGAAATCATAAATAAATATAAAAGGTAAATGCCAATATAAAGGAAAATTGTTGTAACACCTGTAACAGACTGAATTCCTTTAAGTCAATAACTAAAAAACATGTAGTCTAATAGAAAAATAGAAAAGATGTTTGAAGGGGTAATTCATAGAAAAAAAGCAAATGACCAATGGCCAGCTATAAAGATGCTTAAACTTGCTGTTGAGCAAATAAAATGAAGTGAAATGCTTTAAACTATTAATTTGATAAAATCTTAAAGACTGGTAATACTTATGTTAACAAAAGTATAGGAAACAATCTCAGATACTTGTTCTCAGATATATAGAACAATAGCATAGTGGTTAAGAGCTGGTGTTTAGAAATTAGAATGCTGGATTCAAATCTCAGTTATGTCACTTCTTGTATTGTCATGGTCAAGTTATTGGACTTCTTTGGGCCTTAGTTCTCACCTCTGAAAAGGAATAATAATGATGACAATAAGAATAATAACAAAAGCAACCGCCACCTAATAGGGATTTTGTTTGATTACACAAGTTAATACATGAAAAAATTGTCTGGCACACAGTAAATGTACAATTGATATTAGCTATAAATATCATCCCACATTTGAGAGACTATGTGGTAAATACTTTTGGAGGGATAATTTTTTGTGTGCACACAAAATATTATGATCCTATTAAACTGAATTGGATAAGTTATAGTAATACAAGTAGCTTACAATTTAAATTATGAATAAAAGTATACATTCTCCCATAAAAAGATGACTACAAAGGTATATAATGATCCTATCCTTTCAGGTTCATATACAGAGATAAATTCCTAATCAGAAAATATTTCCATAAGCATCTAGCATAATTCTGGCAAGCTACATAGTGACTTTCCCATCTTCAGTCATTACATTCCAGGGAAAGTTTTGAAGGGGCTGTATCAACTCACCCAACTCTCAGCCAAACACTCTGGTTGGAAGGAACAGATGCTCTTGTTGGCTCAGCGTGGACCAAGTATTCAGTCCTATGTGTAGAAAATGGGAGAAGCTCATGGGAGAGTAGGAAAGAATAATTCCTCAACATTGGCAGAGCTATTATAAAAAGTGCTGAAATGGTTTCAGAAAGATAGCAGTAGATGAATATTACATTTCCCACTATATTTATTCATTTTCATAGATACATATCTATTTATATATCACCTATCCCTGCTCCTTCTCTCACATATGCAAACATACATGCACACAATTATTATTATTAATACATGCCTTTTTCTTTTCAGCAAACAGATGTTTACCTTTTTCTATGTAATTGTAAAAGCAACCCATGATAATTAAGTCCTTTCATTGGTAATTCTTTTGTGAATTAATGAAAAATCTTAAAGTTGATCTTTAGCTGCCTCTATTTGAATTAAAGAGTTTGAGTTTTTAAGTAATACTAACTGAAATAGAAATATCTTTTGTGGTGTGTGAGATAAGTACATTTTAGTCAAAATGCGGTGATTTTTGGACACAGTTGCATTGGTTAGTAAATCACATCAAAATGGGTCTTGTAAAAATGACTTTTGAGAATACTTCATGCATCAGGTTATATTTTACAATAATATTTCCTCATATTTTAACATTTTTACAGTCATTACTTCTACTTTTCCTTTGGCAAAAAAAGCTAAATATGAGAAAGGAAAAAATTGAATTATGTCTGGCTAAATTTGTTAATGATTTTGTTGCCTTAAACCAAGGGTTTATAAACTGCTGTCCTTGGTCAAATCCAGAGAGTTTTTTGTGTGTAAGTTTTTATTAGCATACATACAGTCACACATATTTGTGTGTATATTACCTATAGCTGCTTTTGAGCTAGAATGACAGAGTAGTTATAAGAGAAACCTTCTGGTTCTCAAAGCCTAAAATCATTATCATTTAGCATTTTACAAAAAGAATTTCTGACCTATGTCTTATACCAACCCCTCAACATAGTCAATAATTAAAATAGCTTCCTTGCCTTACACAGAGTGCTCTGCTAGTATATATTTTGGTAATTATATTCATTTTTCTTTAAATGGTCACTTCTCACTTTGTATATGTAAAACTTGTCTTATTTCTCTCATATGAGAGATTTTTTACAAATAACTGTATATTAGTTCATGCTGTTGATAAAGACTTACCTGAAACTGGGCAATTTACAAAAGAGGTTTAATGTACAAACAGTTTCACAGGTTGGAATCATAGTGGAAGGCAAGGAGTGGCAAGTCACATCTCACATGGATGGCAGCAGGCAAAGAAAGGGAGCTTGTGCAGGGAAACTCCTCTTGATAAAACCATCAGACCTCATGGGACTTACATCATGAGAAAAGCACAGGAAAGACCAGCTACCATGATTCAATTACTTCCCACTGGGTCCCTCCCACAACACATGGGAATTACAGGAGCTACAATTCAAGATGACATTTGGGTGAGGACAGAGCCAAACCATATCAGACTGTTAACAATTCTTTTCTCATTGCTAATTTAGCTTTTACCTGGGCTTTAAGGACATTTAATGTCCAAAGTTCCCTCAATTAATATGTTTAATGTGTTTATTATATAGTTTTATTTTTTTTCTCTGTCTCCATTCCCACGCCCTTAACTACTCCTGGCTTGAATCATCTTTATTACCAGTAATTATATATATTCTATATAATTATGTAATTATATAGAATATATATTTATGATAATATAATATATATAAATATATATTATATATATTATTATTTTTGAAATTATTATATATAATATATATATTATTTATTTATATGTGGAACATTTTTAAAGCCTTACATTAGGAAAGTGTTTCACCAATAATATAGAATTTTCAGACATTTTGTCACATTTAACTCCCACAAAAGTATGAGATATATGAATCCTATTATTTTAGTTTTATAGATGAAGCCTAGAGAAATTAGTTGCATTGCTCAAAATCTCGTAACTAGTAAAATACATAAGGAACACATCTTGAACCTTTTGATTTTAATGTATTTCTATATCCTTTGTCTATACATTTTTTTTTTTTTGCCACAGTTTTCATGGTCTATCTATGTACCTACCTACCTATCTTCCTACACCACCTACCTACATACCTATATGGTATTTCGCTGTGTCCCTCAAAGAAGATAAATTAATACCAGAAACTGTTTCACTTTTGCCTCAATTCCACAGAATAACTTACAGCATGACTTTGAACCCAGAAAAGCTCTGCCTTGAACTCAGTAAGAATTTTGAAAAAAATATTGCTCCATCATTTGGTAAAAACCTACATTTAATTGTGGAATTGGGTCGTAATTATAATTATAAGTCTACTGCTTTATCTTACTAAGTTGTAAGCTCTTTGAGACACACGTCTAGATGATGCCATTTGCTTTTTTCTGCCCAGTCATCTTCACTGTTTTGATTAACAGCCTTCCCTTTATTGGGAAAACACCCTACATCTTTCAACAACTTCCTATGGAGTTGATTCCAGCAACATATTTCAGCTCATGTGACCTGGGCTTGGCCAGATTGTTATATTTTTCTGACTCTAGCAATGAGTTCAGGCATGTGAACTTATGGAATGTTTAGGAAAAATGTAAATGTTTTTCAACTGAGATTGCTGGTAATACAGATGATTCAAGCCAGGAGTGGTTAAGAGCCTGGGAATGGAGACAGAGAAAAGCAGAATAGTGAGACAGAAAGAAACTGGAATTTAATAACATTATTTAATCCAGCAGATTCAATCATGCTTGCCTCTATTAAAAGACTTCTAGGTTATATATGCCAATACATTTCTGTTTTCATGGAATATTATGCAGCAATCAAAAATGATGAGTTTTTGTCCTTTGTAAGGACATGGATGAATCTGGAGAACATCATTCTCAGCAAACTGACACAAGAACAGAAAAGGAAATACTGCATATTTTCACTCATAGGCGGGTGAGAAAAATGAGAACACATGGACACAGGGAGGGGGTCTACTACACACTGGGGTCTATTGGGGGGAATGGGGGAGGGACAGCAGGGGAGGCTGGGGAGGGATAGCCTGGGGAGAAATGCCAAGTGTGGGTGAAGGGGAGGAAGGCAGCAAAACACACTGCCATGTGTGTACCTATGCAACTATCTTGCACGTTCTGCACATGTACCCCAAAACCTAAAATGCAATACAAATTTAAAATTTAAAAAATATATATTTTATTGCATAAAAATTTAAGATTTAAAATATATATATATTTTTTTAAAAAAATTAAAAAATATATATTTTTTAAAAAATTAAAAATATATATATATTTTTTAATTTTAAATTTTTATTGCATTTTAGGTTTTGGGGTACATGTGCAGAACGTGCAAGATAGTTGCATAGGTACACACATGGCAGTGTGTTTTGCTGCCTTCCTCCCCTTCACCCACACTTGGCATTTAATTTTTTTTGTAAACCTAAGAATTTGTGACTGGCAAATAGCATTAGAATAATGTTCACTAAATAGTAATGTAAACTAAATGAAAAATACTAGTGTTGTAATAGATAAATGGCTTTAAAAATGTTTTCATTTTGTTTTTTAAAAATATCTAGTTATTACAAAAACTGTTTTGAGTGTGTAAATATTTCTATTACTTTTCTGCATTGATTTTAGTGTATTTAATTTAATTTTTACTGCTAGATATAAAAATGTTTCCTCAAATTTTATTTTAAAATTTCAGCAAATTACTTTCCATAGTATTTAAAAATATTTCTCTATTAGGGGAGATATCAATAAATTATCCATGGTCCCTATTTTAAGTCCTAGCAGTCTTATTGTAATAAAAAATAGTATGATTCATGTCCTGGCACTGATTCTAGCTTAACTAATAATAACACAAATTAATAACTCCCTTGGAACAAGTTGCTTATTAGAACAATAAGGATTCACTAAGAATCAAAATATTGACTATAGTCCTGTCTCAAAAAGCCACTAGCAAGTATTCAGCTCAAATGCTTCAATTACAACATGAAAAATCTTAAACTCTTTAAAACCAGATTTTTGACTGGGCACGGTAGCTCATGCCTGTAATCCCAGCACCTTGGGAGGTTGTGGCGGGCAGATCACCTGAGGTGAGATCAAGACCAACTTGGCCAAGATAGTGAAACCTTGTCTCTACTAAAAATATCAAAAATTAGCCAGGCTTTGTGTCTGGAGCCTATAATCCCAGCTACTCAGGAGGCTGAAACAGAAGAATCACTTGAACCCTGGAGGTGGAGATTGCAGTGAGCCAAGATGGTGCCACTGCACTCAAGCCTGGGCAACAAAACTCGGTTTCAAAAAAAAAGAAAAAAAAAAAACCTTTAAATTTTTGTTACTAATTTCTCATACTAACAATAACAGGTCAATAGTAGGATAGGGTGAGGAGTAATGGAAAGAACATGACCCACAATGCCTTTCAAAATTGGCTGTAGCTGGCTGTAATCATTAATAGTCATATGACAGAGCAAGTTGCTTACATTCCTGATTGTTGGGTTTAAAACATATAATAATCAACATCGCTCAGTTTTTTTAAGGACTAAATATAATTAGTGAATGTGGTAGTTGGGAGTGGCTTTATATTTAAAAAACCTAGGAGATGTTAAATATAAATTCTATAAAGTTATGTAATAGTTGATCTCACTATGTAACATGTATAAACATGTGTACATATAAAACATATATATAACATATAAGCATGTATATGTGTGTATGTATATGTGTGTGACTGTGTATATGCCTATGTATTCATATAAACTCAGCTTTTTAGTCCCTACCCTGAAAATCCTTTGAGTACTCTGGTCAAACTAAGATTCTTGACTGTCACAGAATCTTTACAGATGTTGTATTAGTCCATTCTCATATTGCTATGAAGAAATTACTGAAAAAGAGTTTTAATTGACTGGGATTTAACAGCATTATTTAATCTAGCAGATCCAATCATGCTTTCCTCTATTAAAGGCAGCAAAACACACTACCATGTGTGTACCTATGCAACTATCTTGCGTGTTCTGCACATGTACCCCAATACCTAAAATGCAATAAAAAAAGAATTCTAGTTTAAATATGCCAATAAATTCCTATTTTATAAAAAATATTATTTTACTTGTTTTTCTGGAAACCAAAGAAGTTGTGACTGGCAAACAGCATTAGAATAGATACTATCATTAGATAGTAATGTGAACGGAATGAAAAATACTAGTGTTGAAATAGAAATGGAGATTTATTCTATTAAGAAAAGAGGTTTAATTGGCTTACAGTTTTACATGGCTAGGGAGGCCTCCCAATCATTGTGGAAGGTGGAAGGAAGAGCAAAGTCATCTCTTACATGGCAGCAGGCAAGAGCCTGTGCAGGAGAATTGCCCTTTATAAAACCATCAGATCTGGGGATACTTATTCACTCTCATGAAAACAGCAAGAGAAAAACCTGCCTTCATGATTTAGTTACCTTCCACCAGGTCCCTCCCATGACTCATGGAGATTATAAGAGCTGTAATTCAAGATGAGATTTGTGTGGGGACACAGCCAAAACATATCAGATGTTTAAGCAGTTATTCATCAACAGGCTTTGATATTCCCAATCTCAGGAAAACTAAAAGAACTGGAGTTGCCAGGTGTGGTGGCTCACTCCTGCAATCCCAGCACCTTGAGAGGCTGACGTGGGTGGATTATGAGGTCAGGAGATTGAGACCATCCTAGCCAACATGGTTAAACCCCGTCTCTACAAAAAATGCAAAAATTAGCTGGGTGTGGTGGCGTGTGCCTGTACTTCCAGCCACTCAGGAGGCTGAGGGAGGAGAATTGCCTGAACCTGCGAGGAGAGGTTGCAGTGAGCCGAGAATGCACCAGGGCACTCAGGCCTGGTGACAGACCGAGACTCCATTTCAAACAAACAAACAAACAAACAAACAAACAAATAAATAAATAAATAAAACCTTAGAAAATGAAAGAACGGCAAGGAAAGTGCTGCATGAAAACTGAAGCACTGTTTCACTGGGAATGTCAACCTCTCTGCTAAAGAACTCCTCTTCCTCTTTCCCAACAATCTCTGAAAGAAAAATATACTTCTTTTCAGGTGAGAAAATAACATGTGGAAATCATAAGAAGGGACAGCAATTAAACTATGGAAGAAAGTAGCAAAGAAAATAAAGATGTACTGAATATCAAGAAACAAGAAGTAATCAGTGGCTATATGTGGGGTACTGTATTAGTATGTTTTCACACTGCTGATTAAAGACATATCTCAGACTGGGAAATTTACAAAAGAAAGAAGTTTAATAGACTTACAGTTCCACATGGCTGGGGAGGCCTCACAATCATGGTGGAAGGCAAAGAGAAGCAAGTCACACTTTATGTGGATGGCAGCAGGCAAAGAGAGAGAGCTTGTGCAGGGAAACTCCCATTTTAAACTGAAACTCCCATCAGATCTCCTGAGAACTTATTCATTATCGAAAGAACACCAGGGAAAGACCTGCACTCATGGTTCAGTTGTCTTCCACTGGGTCCCTCACATGACCCATGGGAATTTAAGATGAGATCTGGGTTGTGACATGGCCAAACCACAGCAGAAACAATGGCTATGTCAGTAAACAAACCTAGAGATACAATGATCTTCCCTAAGTCAGGCTCATGCATTTGTGAGGCCTAAGGAATATCAAGTTAAACACACACATTTAAATTTGTTTTACATTATTCAAGCTTGAGTTTTATTGGTGCTGATCACATTAAAATAGGAGAGTGTCCTAGTCTGAGAGGCAAAACTGAAACAGATAGTAACAGTTAAAAAAAAAAAAAAAAAAAGGACCCACCACTACCACCACCACCACAACAATTGATAAAACTAAATTTTGACCTTAGAATGTGAGGCACAATGAAAAAGAGATTATGCGTATCACTAGACAGCTACTTAGAGAGAAGGTGATGGTCAGTAAGTTTTCTGACCCACTGAATATCAAAAACTTGATGCAGAAATGTGGGAGGGGGTAGTGTGCCCCATGGAAAGGAATACAAATTAGGTTACAGGGATTTGAGACAGCCAATTCAAATCTAATTTGAGAATTACTGCATCTGCTTCCCACAATATTTTTCATGACACATTTGCTGCATTTGAAGGTAATTAATAAGTAGAAAAATGTACACAAAATCTACGCATAGCTATTGTAAAAGAAACAAGCATGCAAAACCACAGAGAGGTAAAAATACTTAGACCCACACTGGGCACTGGAATCATTTGTCATTATCTTTTGTCATGCATGTACACAAATTTATATTGTCAAATCCTATTAATTTATTTCAGGGTTTAAATTGAATAAGCTATTCTGCTTCCTCTAAAAATGTTTTATGTGAATATAAAATAAGACATCTCTCACTAACAGATACTATATCTTAGCTAGGCTCTGAATATGAAATTCTAGGAAAGAGATATTTATAAGTTATTATCCTAATTTTACAGATTTAATTAATTATATAATGAATTTCTGTGATATTTTCTGAATAACAATCTTTTAATTTTTATTTTTTTTTGTCTTATACACTTGCTTGCAAGATTACAGTAAGACTTTTAAGACTTTTTTTTGAAGACAGTGTCAGTCTGTTAGCGTTCTGCCTGTACCAGGATAAAACATCCCATTAATGTCAGTATAAGGAAAGTGAATTTCCTTATTTAGGCACTAGTAGACTGTGGTTGGGCCTCTTTCTATACCTTTGTCTCTTCTGGACTGTGAAATCCAAAGACTGACACAGTGGAATACATATGTTGATAAACAGAACAACATGTCACTAGGTTTAGTGCAAGGTTTAGATATTTTCCAGCAAATAAGAAGTCTGACTTCTTTCAAGTTAGTGGATAAATATAAGTGATGTTATCAATCTGGTAGCTCAACTTTTTTTTCAATTAAGTCAACTAGTGTCATATCTAAGAATACACTGAAATTATCCAGGGCAAGAATCCTGTCTTACTCATTTTTCTATGTCTGTGCCTAGCCAATTGTGTGGAATAAATGAGCTTAACGTTATCAAATAATACTGAACTAAAATAAAGTCCCAATAGCAGGTAAATAAATTCTGATCCTATAGATAGGCCAAACATAACAAATTTATCAATGCTGCATTCCATTTGATCCAGATTTATACAGTTAAATTAATAAAATTGATCTAAAATATAGTAATGTCTTTGTATGACTCTTTTAATTTCCACTCTAAACACATTGATACTTCATTATGGCATGTAATATCAAAAGAAGCAAGTATCTTTTCTCCTTGCTTTACTTAATCTTTCTATGTGCTCATAATCTTCTTGAAAATCTAGATTTTTTTTCAGTAAAGAGAGACAATACATACAAGTATCAGTTTTCAGACATGGGCAGGGTATTTGCTCCCAAATTCTCTGTGAGGTTGGCTTTGCAATCCTGTTTTATTTTTACTAATATTATTGCTCTAAAACATGAAAATCTCTGTGTGAATTTTTTAATTCTTTCTTTATGGATTGATACAATGATGTGAATATAATTTTAATGGAAGCTATGATCTTACTCCCATACTTCACATATTTGGAGTTCCCAAGTGCAGTCTTTATTTTCCTCTATAGATTCACCATAAGGGATCCTGTCTCTATGCACTGATTCTTGCCAGTTGGTAATTCTTTAACCACTCTAGTGGGAAAAGAGCTTCATGAGAATCCACAAGTTAAAAGGTGAAAAAGGGAAGACAATATAAAAACTTAAGCTTCTTAAAAGTGCAAAAGGTATCTAAAAAATAAACAACTAGATAAAGTGTCTTTGGTTTCCTGTTTTGATCTTATTCAATTATGACTAAAATGTTTCTTATCACTGAAATTGCCAGCTGAAAATTTTTATTTGTAGCATTTTTTAAACTGAGTCTTTGATCAGAGACTAAACTCTGAATTTTGCTTTTGCCTCTTTCTAGTTTGTGAATTTGAGCAAACCTAATATAGTGATTCTGTTTTGTCCACAATATAATAGATTGCAAAGTCTACCTCATAGGAAACTTGTGAGAAACAAGCTGAACAGTGCCTAGACTAAGTTCTTAGTTATTTAGGAAAAGGAAGCTGGTCAGAGCATAGAATACGTTCTCAATGATTTTCTTCCTTTTCCCTGAAAACATCTTTGAAGTTGCAGATTTTAAGGCTATTGAATATATTCAAATTTTAATTTCATTTAGTAAATATCAGATTATATGAATGAATAAAGAAGAGGATATTTAAAAAATAATGGCATTTGTATCAGAACGGCCTTTAGAAAATATTATTACATGCACATGTTAAATACTGAAAATATTTTTTAAAATTGCTCTAAAACATAGTCTTTCTCCCACCTTATAGCTACAAGGTAGCCATAAAGAGTTTTGTGGAACTATCCACGTATTTCTGACATTTTTTATACCAACGTGACCATGCCATACAGTTTTTCTAGTATCTTTATATTGGTGCCTAAAGTTGTTTCATTCTTTTTCATTGCTGCATGGGTACCATAATTTATTTCACTAGAGGGTAAATTATGGTACATAAATATCATATGGCACATAAACTTACCCTTTAGTCATTTACTATTTCAGATAATTTTAAATCAAAGCAAAGATATCTATCTATCTATCTATCTATCTATCTATCTATCTATCTATCTATCTATCTAATAGATATAGATATAGATATAGATATAGATATAGATATAGATATCTTTGCTTTCATTTGCTATGCTTTACATATCTAAAGATTGGTAGATCTATTATACATTCTTAAAAAGAATAAAGATAAAAGAATATTTTTGTTGCAATTGTGTTTGGTGACACATGGATACATAGGGGCCTATCATAGGGTGGAAGATGGAAGGAGGGAGTCGATCATGAAAAATAACTAATGGATACTAAGTTTAGTACCTGGGTGATTAAATATTCTATCCAACAATCCCCCACAGCACAAGTTTACCTATTTAACACACCTGCATATGTACCCCTGAACTTAGAAATTGAAAAAAGATAAAAATTTAAATTCTACTTAGAGAGTTACCAAAAAATTTGCTTGTGCATTTTAATCATTGACAGATTTTGCTGAATTGCTCTTCCTACAGCTTGCATCATTTTATCTTCCCATTAATGTTAATAAAATTTTCTAAATATTAATTCCTTTGATAAATATAATAAAATATTCATTATTTTTAAATCTGGTAGATGAAAGTGATTTCCACATGATTATTTTAACTTTCATCTCTGTGAGAAGTGGAATATCTTTTCAGATGATCATGGGTCACTTTCTAATTTTTTTTTCTGGACTACCTATTCAGGTATTTTGCCTATTTTTACATAGGGTTCTATTCTTTTTGTGACGATATGTATAAACATTATGTAGGAGTCTTTTGACTTGGTTTAGTGATTCTTTAAAGCGTCTTTGCCATTTATGAGAAAGTTGTAACAACCTATAAAGCTGGAGAGACAGTAGGAGTTGGGTGTAGATAGGACTTTGGAAAATTTTGCTAAAGACCATTATTGGATACATAAAAATAAAAGGAAATAATTTATTCTTATTCTTTCTTCTTTATCTTTAATGTAATTTAGACAGATAGTACAGTCTACATTGCAGTCTAGGGGATGCGGTAGGAACAAATGTTGATCAAAGGGTACAAAGTTTTAGTTAGACTGGAGGAATATGTTTTGGTCATCTACTTCACTGCATGGTAACCACAGCTAATAACAATGTATTTTACATTTCAAAATTGCTAAAAGGATACATGTTTTATGTTCTCACTACAAAATAATGATAAATTGATGAGGTGATGAATATATTAAGTAGCTTTATTGACTCATATTAATTAAAACATCCACTTATTTTTGTATATGGTTAAAGATAGTGGTTCAGTTTCATTCTTCTGCATATGGCCAGCCAGCTATCCCAGCACCATTTATTGAATGGGGCATTCTTTCCCCACTGCTTGTTTCTATTAAACTTGTTGAATATCAGATAATTGTAGCTGTGACTCTTTACTTCTGAGTTTTCTGTTCTGCTCCATTGCTCTATGTGTCTGTTTTTGTACAAGTACTAGGCTATTTTGGCTTTATAGTATAGTTTGAATCTTGGTAGTGTGATGCCTGCTTTATTCTTTTTGCTTAGAGTTATTTTGGCTATTTGGGCTCTTTTCCTTTTTTGGTTCTTTATGACCTTTAGAATACATTTTTTTTTTCTAATTCTGTGAAGAATGACTTTGGTAGTTTGATAGGAATAGCATTGAATCTGTAAATTGTTTTGGGCAGTATAGGCCATTTTTACAATATTGATTCTTTCAGTCCATTATCATGAAAATTTTTCTACTTATTCCTGTCTTCTCTGATTTCTTTCAACAGTGTTTTGTAATTCTCCTTGTAGAGATCTCTTGCCTCTTTGGTTAGCTATATTCCTTGGTATTTCATTTTTTGTTGTTGTTGTTATTGTTTTGTGTGGTGATTGTGGAATTCTTTCCCTCAATTTACATCTCCTTCTATCCCTACAAAAGTCTGTAATTTGTTGAGAATACATATAGTAAGACTCAAAAATGTCTACTCTCTCTATAAATCTCTCAATTTAATTTTATTTCAATTAGTAATATGAGTAGTCTGTACAATATCTAATAAATAGTAGTTTTGGGAGCTTAAAAATTCATCATGAATTTTAATTTTCTTGCTTTGAGAAATATCTGAAGTTGAAAACAACCAGTTTTCAAATCATCTTTTAGAAAAAAGAAAATATGGTCTACCTATAATGAATGCAGAATTTATTGTATAAAATGAGTATAGCTATTTACATTTCCTTTACTCACTTTTGCATACACAACAGTGTACAGATTAATTTACAGACACATGTTTCTCTGGAGGGTCTTGATAAAACAACAGCAACAACAATAGCAAAAACCTCTGAAACCCCTAAAGCCCAGTTTACAAAATGGTTTAGTCTGTACAATAATTTGATTCAATTAGTAATGATCTGGCAGATCCAAAAGAAAAGTGATTTGTTATTCATCAAATGTTAATAAAGTATTGTAATTTCCTAAACATTTTTAGCAAATATTTACACACATAATATAGACATTTTTCTTGTGGCAAGAAAGGTTTCAATTATTAAAGAATGTGGAAAATCTTAGAGTCCTCTGTTACCTTTAGAAATAATTGCAGAGAATTCTGAATTGAAATCTAATTGCGGGAGTTGAAGATATTCTTAACATTTTTTTTTTCATTTAGAAACGCTGCCCTAGTTGTTTTGCAGTAAAGAATAGTAAAACCATATTATGTAAGGTGTCATATATTAATTGGTAATGAAAAATGCTCAGCGATTTGTCTGAGACCTGAAGGTTGCATAGCATGGCAACCACAGCCCTATTTTACTTGCTAGACTCAATTAAAATCTAGGTCTCCTGAGCAGTTTCTAGGTAGAGACCCAGTCTGAGATATCATCATTAGTTTACATTCTGATGACAAAAACCATTCCCGGACACATTGAATTTTCAGCACCAGAGGCTTCTTGATAAAAGCTTTAAAAAATAGCTAGAAAATCTTACTTTAAAAATCACAAAAAGCATCACTGCCTGGTAATATAAAGAAACAATCACTGAAAGGAGAAGAAAATAATGATTGTTGTCATCATTTGATAATAGATTTCCAGGGTTACTTGATAGAGTAAGACTTGCTTATACACTCAGAAGAGTAACAGAATGCTGGGACTCAGATTATTAGACAAAATTATATTTATTCTTTCAGCTTTTGTTTTTAGTGGCATATCTGCATGTTTATTATTGAAAGTGTAACATTTTTACCAAGCCTTGCTCCCATGATAATGTTGAATCAGAAATAGCAAATATTTTATTCATTCTCTAAAAGATAGTTTAAAATCTTGCTATGAAAACAGTGATTCAAGAAAAGTCTCACTCCTTAATTTTAAAAATGTTTTAAAAATATTAAGCCCAAACCATTATGGTATAGGCCATGCGTGGCTGGATTTCAATGATCTAAACCATGAAGCATGCCGAGATTCTACTTATAGCACTGCGGCTTTTGTCCACTTTAGTTCTCCATGGAATGAATGATCTAAGAAAAATACATTCTCACCCACCTCAAAATAACATATTATTTTGTCAGTGAGTTCAATTGTATTTTCTCAAGAGGATTGCATAAAATGTATGATGAATAGTCATAAGAATATAATTGGAAAAATATACAAGTTACTCTCCTGGCACTCCTAGAATCAGTGCCACCTCTCTCTGTCCTTTTGCAACCAAGCTTTCTTTTAAAAATTATGCTAACTGTTCTTTTTCAAACCTAGTTACTCCTTCCGTTTCCAATCCAACATCTGTTCTCCTACTTATACTGTTCTCATTTTGGTCACCAGCAGCCTCCAAATAGCTAGAGCCAAATAACATTTATATATCCTGATTTTGCTATATCTCTGTAGGTTTTGACAATGTTGATAACTTGCCACCACTTTGCATTTTCTTCTCCCTTAGCTAATGTGACAAGATTCATTCTCATTATGAAAAATCTGTGTTTAAATATCATCTCCTAGCCTACAGGGATCTCTCTGACTATCCAATTTAAAATAGCCTCTACTCTAGATACTTAAACTGCTTAATTTTCTTCCCGTTACCTATCACTAACTGAAATTCCATTATGTATTCATTTGTCTCCTTGATTTTTGTTCATACCCACTTTATATTCTAAGCTTCACGAGTGCAAGGAATTCTTCAGTCCTGAAGCCTCAGCACCTGTAACAGTACCTGAACACACAAGAAAAGTTTCTTAGTACAGTCACTATTGAACAGAATGAATGAATACTAGGTCACAGACCTTTAAAGCTAAGTAGCTGTTTCTACTTAGATTTTTCACAAGTACCTCAAACTCAAGCTTTTAAACCTTAATTTATTTTCTTTCTTCCCCAACATGATTTTGAATGCAACCTATCCATCTGAATTACTTCATTTCATCACTCCTTCACCAAAAAAAGAAAACATGTTTTTAGAATATAATTTTTATAATTCTGTCTCTCCCTTTTTTTTTTTTTTTTTTTTTTGAGATAGAGTCTCGCTCTGTCTCCAAGGCTGGACTGCAGTGGTACGCTCTTGGCTCACTGCAACATCCACCTCCTGGCTTCACGTGATTCTTCTGCCTCAGCCTCCAGAGTAGCTAGGACTACAGGCCTGCGCCACCATGCCTGGCTAATTTTTCTATTTTTAGTAGAGACAGGGATTCACTGAGTTAGCCAGGTATAATTCTCTTAAATAGATTTTTTCCTATTGTATTTATGTTGCTTCTCTCTTTTTTTTTTTTTTTTTTTAGCAAACATATAATATTTATTTTCTTTCTGGAAATCAAATAATGGAAATGAAAATAATTAGAGGACATTTTGTCTATAAAACTGACTTAGCCCCAGTACTTCTATCTACTGCAATAGGCTTCTAATTAGTTTATTATTCTCATGTGTTTATCATTTTCAATCTAGCCTCTATATTTTTGCATGAACTTTCAAAAATTTAAATCTACCTATTTTAGTCCTTATGTTGATTATGTTTCAATATTTCACTGAAGTTTCCACAATAAAGCAGCACTTCTTTTTCCTGAGCTCCATGAGGCTATTTGTGACCTCCACTATTATACCTTATCACCCCTCTCTGTGTTTTCTTTGTTCTATAAAGGTACCTACAATGACCTAATTGCAATATGCTCTTTTATTACTCTCTGCCTAGATATATTCTGTTCTGCCAAATATAAATATTTCTTCTTATTCCTCTCTTCCAATTCATCTAGCTGTTGATCATTCATCTTTTTAGTACATCAATTTTTGAGTCCCTTTGTATAACAGGCACTAGGCTGGGTACAGAGAGTATAGCAATTGGAAAAAAGCCAGACATCATATTTGCCTTCCTGAAGCTTAAAGTGTGGTGATAAAAAAAGATATATGAAGAGACTAGGGCCAGAGCAAGGCAAAGCCTCACATTGGGTCATTTTTTGAAATGATTATATATCACATTATAATCAACTTAAGGAAGTTTCTGTCTTACACTAAACCCAGTGGCACAAAAGAAAGATTATTAACTTAAAATGCTTGTGTTATTCAGTATGTCAAAAAAATTATTGACATTCCTTTGTTTCTTTTAATTCAACTTCTGTTTGCAATCTGCAATGGCGTGGTTTTTTCAATGCTTTCTTGAAAAAGCTTCTCTGTTGCCTTAGCCTGTGTATAGATCTTTGTTCTCTGATACTTGGCCATTTTCTCCTCTCTTGAAATCCTCTTCAAAGAGAAGTAGTAAGCTGAGAAGAACATCAAGTGGCTGAATACACAAGAATTTATACATTAATTTAGAGTTCCTAAGTGAGAGGAGAGGGTAGACAATAATATTTAAAGAAATTATAGCTAAAAAGTTTCCAAATTTAATGACCTCTCTATTCACATACATCCAAGGTCAATAAATTTCAAATACAAGTGCAAAAAATATAAAGAAAATTCCACCAACATACATCATATTCAAATTGTTCAAACCAGTATAAAAGAAAAAATAATAATAACATTAGTTAGAGCAAAAAAGGCATGTTATATAAAAAAGGAACATAGATAAGAAAGACAATATATTTCTTGCCAGTAACAATGTAAGTAAGAAGATAATTAAATAGCATCTTTAAAGCACAAAGGAAGAAGATAATAACCTAGGAAACTATACTAGTGAATTTGGCTTTTAAAATAATAGCAAGTGAGAACTTTTCCAAACATACATGCAAAAGCTGAAGTAATTCATTACCAGTATAACACATTACAATAATATTATACTGTAGATAAAAAGAGAAAGAAATATATATCTACACAAAGAATAAATATTCTGATCTTAGTTCCCTTTTAGATAACTTATCTATTTTATCAAATTATTCTTATAAGAAATTATAAGATTACTTATTATTAGTTCTGCTTCCTTCCTTTCTTTCTTCCTTCCTTCCTTCCTGCCTTCCTTTCTTTCTCTCTTTCTCTCTTTTTCTCTTTTTTCTTTCTTTCTTCCCTCCCTCCCTCCCTCCCTCCCTCCCTCCCTCCCTCCCTCATTCTTTCCTTCCTTCCTTCCTTCCTTCCTTCCTTCCTTCCTTCCTTCCTTCCTTCCTTCCTTCCTTCCTTCCTTCCTTCCTTCCTTCTTTCCTTCCTTCCTTCCTTCCTTTGTTAGGATCCCACTCTGTTACCTATGCTGGAGTATGCTGTTGTGATTATAGCTCACTTCAGCCTGAAACTCCTTGGCTGAAGTGATGCTCTTACCTCAGTCTCCAGAGTAGCTGGCACCACAGATATGTGCAATTACATTTGACTAATTTTTTTTGTAGATATAGGGGCCTTTCTATGTTGCTCAGGCTGGTCTCAAACTCCACTTCAACCTATCTTCCCACCTGGCCTCCCAATATGCTGAGATTGCAGGCATTAGCTACCACACCAGGTCACTTTCTTTAAAAAATTATTGTTAAACAAAAATAATAATGTATTGAAATGTTCATAACAGATGTAAAAGTAATCATCACTCAATTGGGCAAGGAGAAATGGAAGGATATTATTATAAAGTTTTTAGAGCATATATATAGATAGCATACAATTCTCAATGTCAATTATACCTCGATAAGGCTGTTAAAAATATTCTGGATATTGAAAGTAGCACTTGACACCTATAATTTAGATATTTATACTACCTAATGGAAAAGGTTGAAGACAAATAATTAACATGTACAACTTTATTACTCCCAGGACAAAAATCTGTGGAACTGCAATAATAAAATGTAAACTTTCTCTCTGCTAAGATATTCATAAAACCAGAGACTCTGTAGTATAATGTATCAAATATGTAATCAATTTAATAACAAATTTAATCCTATAAATTACTATTTATACCACTTTAAAAACCATCATCTAGTTAAATGTGCCTGTGTGATTTAGGGAATTTAATATCCTGTTTTGAAATGTAAAGAAATCGTAATTGGCGTAATGTGATAGCAAATATTACTAAGATCATAGATGTAATATGTGCCAAACACCATCCTGAATACAGAAACACTTCTTTTCCTTCTGTAGCTCATGATGCAATTTAAATATGGGATTTATATTTAAATATCACTCTGCTGTGTTCAGAATAGGATTATTAGAATTGCAATATAGCAGAAGATCCTCCCCCCACCACTTTCAACTAACAACCTAGTAGTACAGGTGAGAAGATGGTGATTTAGCAAGGGGAGCAGAAAAGCTTAAGTGACACAGGTGGATATAGGACATATTTCTGATGAAGAGCTAAAACTTGCTAAGGAAATACATGAAAAGAGTAGCAAAAAGCAAGCAATTGAGAATGCTCTTTAAGTTTTTGGGTTTAGGCAACTCTGCAGACCTTGATGCAACAAACCAGGTCTGTAAGAACTGACATGAAGGACAGAAAACAAGTGTCTTAAATGTTATTGTCTAGCTCACGTTTATTACGTAAATCACTTGTATGGTCTTATTGACTAATATTTATACAGCCTTTTCTATCACTTTCAAAAAACAAGTGATAGAACTACCTTGTGAGATAAGGCACTCCTGATTTCAAATTAATGTTGAGGCATATCTGAGACCATTTATGTATTGTTCATTGTAATTTTTAATTCAGTTCCTTGGGACATGCTTACGCTTGATAATAAATTCAGACAGATTTATTCTAATTTGTTTTGAAATTTAAGTAGTGTGTGGATTTATTAAATTTCTTGAACTCAGTGGAAATTAGCCACCTTTTATCATTTAAATGTGACTTGGAAGAATATAGAAAATGATAATTTATAATTTATAATTTAATTTTGATATTCCCAACTTAAATGAAAGAAAGTAATATCACAGTAGCTCATGAAACAATATACTACTACCTATGACTGAAATATTTTCTACCAGCTGTGAACTATATTTATTTTACCAGTAGGTGCCAGTCTCAGCTCACGAAACTGAGATTCAAGCACTTGCTTATTGGTAAATTCCATTAGAAGGATTTTTATTTTGAAAAAGTCCAGAATAACAGATTTTTTTTCTGTCAAGGCAAATGAATATTAATGGGATTTGAAAGCATAACACAATACAAATTCCTGAACAAGCATACAACTATAACAACTGGAAATAGGATTAATCACTTATTCCAGATATTTTATGTTGATATTAGGAAATACTGTTCCCATAATAAAGGAGCAAGGAATAAAATGGAAGAAAAATTTATAGGTGGCGCTTACTGAAATGAGTTCACTGCTTATCTTATCTTCACTCTTGTCTTTATTATTTTGGCTTTTTAAAAATGTGGAATGAACACAGATGATACATCAAAGCCAAAAGGAATGGATTTTTCTGTACTAAATTGTAACTAATTTTCTGAAGTTCCTGAATCAGACATCGAGGGTTCCAGTTGGTCACTGCCTGAGTGTTGTGACTTCTCTCATTGAAGCAAAATGTATTTGTGTATAACATCAAGATTTAGCACAGTCCGTAGATCATCTGTGAGCACCACAAATATGCCCATTTTTAGCACAGACAGGTACTATCAACTCTTAGGATAAAAATGTACTTGTGGTAATAAGTTGAATCACAGGTGTGATTTTTAAATATTTGTTAAATAAATTATTTAACAGACACTTGTATGGATTATTAACACCTTGTGTGCTTGTCATAGTGTCTTAGATTTTTCTCTGCCCCCTAGCCTTGTAAAATAATATAAGTAAAAACTTAAGGGGGGTGACTTAGAATTTACAATCAAAGACTACAATAAGGGGCTTATTTGCTTTAGAAAATGCTGAAGCCCTTTTGGATAGAAGCTATGTTTGGAGAAAACACAGGGATAATTCCCATAGATGGAGGTGTTAATTTTATACACAAAAATACTGTGCTGTTAGCCAAAACATAAAAATATACCTACAGCTTGCCAAACTAGCTTTCCTTAATAAATGAGGGGAAAAATAAAGCGCTGGACTGGTAAATCATGACGCTAGCTCTTCCCTTCTAGTGCATTTGAGGACTTGTGTGGATGAGCTGATTGACCAGGGTATGTATGCACAGTGTGGAAAGAACTCATCCTCTTTAAATAAAATATCCCAACCCACAGGCACGTTGTGTATGACCCCAAGAAGCAGCAGCTCAGATGGGAAAAGAGAATGTAAATTAATTTTCACATGCCAAATTATCCTAGCAATTTTCTCTGCCCCTTATTTTTGCATATGAGATAGGGTAGAATTAAGAGAGAGACAAAGCAAAACAAATCAAAACAGAAACAAAACCAAAAAAGCTTCTTGGTCTGGAAAAGTCACTAAAATACATTAATAAGAGTACTAGTTAACACAGAACCCAACTCTACCTCTGATTCTTTACATTTTTAGAGGAGATTATGCTTGCTATGTGTAGGGGAAAAAGCAGAAAAGATTCTCAAATGGAAAATAAAAACAAAATACATAAGTAAGGAAACTACCAACAAAATATTTGCAGTCGTTAACCTATTTTGTATTTTAGAAACAGAAATGTGCTAGTATTAAATATTGTACCACTAGGAGCATCATTGGTCTCAGAATCAGCTGGCTGACCACAGCCTCAGGTTGGCAGTTGAAGGCAGGTAAAATTCTGAAACTGAATAATACGTTGCATGGCAATCTTTAGAAGAAAAAAGACTTTATTTAATTTTCTTTATTTTATCTTGATTTTTCTCAATTTCAAATACTTTGTAGTCTTTGTTTCTCAGAGAGTCAAAGAGAATTAAAGTAGAAATGAGACAAGTAAAGGAAAAATGTAGGTTATATTGAGGCAAGAAAATAAAATACATTTAATTTAAATACAGTAACATATCTTCTTCCAATTCTATGGATGTATGATGAGTGCTATCCAGGTATAAGATATGAAGAAAGGCAAAAAGAAAACCAATTCCAAAGTAGGAAAACATTATATTTTTGGCATTACTGTAGTACACGCTTTTCAACATTTTCCCATTAGAATCTTCTTTCCACCATCACAGTCACAAGTGTATATTTTACCAATATCTCTTGCCTATGTGCCTGTTGTATCTTGCAGAATAGCATTCTTGCTTCTACTCCTGATTTTTTCCAGTACATTTTTCACACAGATGAGTAAACATGTGTAAATGGAAAGCAGGCCCTCTAATTAACCAGTGCATAAGCAGGCTCTTCTAGCTTTACCATCCTCATGCCTGACTCCTTTCTCCACACACCTGCCGCACTCCACCACTATTCCACCCAGTATTCACCAAGGTGGGGTCCAGTGAGGTGCTTTAGTTTCTTAGATAGTTCAATATTTTTTTATTTCTTTAAACCTATATACCTATTGTATCCTTTACCTGGAATATTGTTTTTTCAGCATTTGTTCCCTTGGCCCACAATACGAAATAAACTGTAATGCTTATTCTTATCCTTACCATATGTGATATCTCCGAAATTTTTTAAAACTTTTAATGGCTGGTCATGACTCACTTAATTGATGTTATAAGCCACTATTATACAGAAACCTAGAGCAAAATTACATTTTACTTTTTACTTATAATATCACTGAGGCATTGACATTCCTTAGGTCTCAAGTTAAATACTATTTTATATTCCTGATAGTTGCACCTGACCACCATTGTAAAATTAGTCCTCTTATTGCTAGTCCTCACTGAATTATAACATAGTTAAACATTTATTGTTTTACCTCGTACTGTGTTCCAACAAACTGTACAATCTTTGCAGAAAGGGTCTGCAACTTCTGGTATAAGGTTTTGTATCCAGTGTCATATATATAGCCTGACACGTCGCATAGGTCATGAATAATGTCTAACAGCTCCTCTCAATGTATGGTGGTTGCAAAAAGTCATCCTGCTATCAGTTTTTGGAAATCAGTTGTAAACAGGATCTTAGTTGTGCAGGTAAGCAGAAAAAAAAAATCCACATTAAAAACTAAAAGCAACAATTAAGAATCAAAATACATGAGGCCAACCAACACATGAAAAAATGCTCATCATCACTGGTCATTAGAGAGATGCAAATCAAAACCACATTGAGATACCATCTCACGCCAGTTAGAATGGCGATCATTAAAAAATCTGGAGACAGCAGATGCTGGAGAGGATGTGGAGAAATAGGAACACTCTTACACTGTTGGTGGGAGTGTAAATTAGTTCAACCATTGTGGAAGACAGTGTGGTGATTCCTCAAGGACCTAGAAATAGAAATTCCATTTGACCCAGCAATCCCATTACTGGGTATATATCCAAAGGACTATAAATCGTTCTACTATAAGGACACATGCACACGAATGTTCATTGCAGCACTGTTTACAATAGCAAAGACGTGGAACCAACTCAAATGCCCATCGATGATAGACTGGACTGGGAAAATGTGGCACATATACACCATGGAATATTATGCAGCAATCAAAAATGATGAGTTTGTGTCCTTTGTAAGGACATGGAAGAATCTGGAGAACATCATTCTCAGCAAACTGACACAAGAACAGAAAAAGAAATACCGCATATTCTCACTCATAGGCGGGTGAGAAAAATGAGAACACATGGACACAGGGAGGTGGTCTACTACACACTGGGGTCTATTGGGGGAATGGGGGAGGGACAGTGGGGGGGGCTGGGGAGGGATAGTCTGGGGATAAATGCCAAGTGTGGGTGAAGGGGAGGAAGGCAGCAAAACACACTGCCATGTGTGTACCTATGCAACTATCTTGCACGTTCTGCATATGTACCCCAAAACCGATAATGTAATAAAAATTAAAAAAAATAAAAATAAAAAATATATATACCCAAAAATAAAAAATAAAAAAAATAAAATTATTGTATTAGTTTCCTTTGGAAACTGTAACAGAGTACCACAAACTTGGCGGTTTAAGACAACAGAAATTTATTGTGTTTTCTGGAAGCCAGTGTGAAACCTATATCACCGAGCCAAAATCATGGTGTCAAAGGGCCATACTCCATCTCAAACTTCTAGAGAAAAATTTATCCCTAGTTTCTTCTAGCTTCTAGTGGTTGCTGGCATTTCATGACTTGTGACTGCATCAGTAAAATCTTTAACTTCACCTTCATCCTTATGTTAGCTTACCTGTTTATATCAAATCTCCCTCTGCCACCATCTTATAAGCTGCATTGTGATTTCATTTTGGACTTGCCTGGATAATTAAAAGTTAAGGAAACAAAGTAAAGACAGTAATCCCAGAGGAACAAGAGAAGCTTCAATATTTTATGACTCTATTTAAGCATAAACATAAGTGAGTAGGACTTAGTGATAAGGGACTTGAAAGAAGAATTTAAGTTCTAGTATATATTGTGGAGGGGGATCAAAATCAAACAATAGATCCCAAGAGTAATAACACAGAGATTATTTCTGCAGCCACTCTGATTATCAGATTATCATAAGGGTGTTTTCAGATATTGCTTTAGTTTATGGGACTAGGCCTTCAACACACAAGAGAGTTCAATCATGCTCAACAGAATAAAATTTTATCTTTCTAAAACCTGTACATAAAAAACAAGAATCAGCAGTTGAAATAACTTTTTACATAGATAATTTGACACAGTATGTACTACCTGCAAAGTAGCAGCATAATTTTAGTACCTAGATTGGCTAAAACCAATATAGCAATATCTGCTCTCCTTACAGAGCTTTCTCTAGGTTCCTTACACGTTTTATGCACTGCTATGTCACTCATCTAAGGGCTTAACAGTTTATTTTAACGAACAAAGGATATAAGGGAATAAGAAAAAAATGGGCATCTATGACCCAAAATATTATTTCTAGCAAACTACAGTTTTCCACTTAATATCAATTTTCTACCTACATAATGTAACTTCCATTTTTATTTAGGCAGCAAACGGGTGGTTAAATGACCACATTTTCAACATTTCCTGTAGCTAGGAGTGACTTGTGATCAAATTCTAGTCAGTGAAATGCAAACAAAAGTGTTATGGGCATTTTGAGAAAGACATAGGAGCTGTGTTTCAGTGAGATGGACAATTATGATTATGTGAAATACAAGTTTCCTGGACTATGTTGTACCCTTTGAAAAAATTCATGTAATCAAGATGATAAAGCAAAAAAGTCTGAAGAGGTCTTTGCTTTATGGGAGAAAAAAAAACATTTATTTAAGCTACTATATTGTTTTGATGTTTTTGTTGCATGTAGTTGACCCTAATCCTTTTTTGCTATCTGTAACATTATTATGTATCATTACTGTTTAATTGTGTAATTGTTAAAATTTACTCAAAACTTCATTCTGAAGTATCAAAATGTCAGCATGTGTAGGGCTGCTAAAAAGTTTACAGGTTGTTAAATATTGTTGGATTCTCAAAAATGCATAAAATCTAACTATGGGCAAATATTTACTGTAAAGTAAAATTATTACATTTCTTCTTTTTTTTAAATTTTAAATTTTTATTGCATTTTAGGTTTGGGGGTACATGTGCAGAACGTGCAAGATAGTTGCATAGGTACACACATGGCAGTGTGCTTCTTAAACATACAACTATAAAATTCAAAATCACTATCTACTTTTTGAAGACTTTATACAGATTTGATTTTACTGCTTTTGTGGTTCACAATTTTTCTTGGCCATTTTTTTTTTTTTTGCCAACTGCAAACATGACCTTTATCATCTAAATCACCAGTTAGCAGTTAATCTTAAGTTTTGATGTCATGTTTCATGGATAAATTGTAATAGTGTAGAAACCTTTCTAATTAATATGGCAAGATATTGGGGGATGTGCTTAAAAATTTTGAGTTTACATACCAGCTGCAAGTCACAGCTGCTTGTCTAAAAGACAATTTGTCCACATGAATATAAAAATAACTTTAATCTGTCATGCAAATTCATTTTTATGATAATTCCTTGATCTCTCATTTGATTGTCTGTCAATCTATTTCAGCCTGTTAATAAAGTTCATAAATATGACACTCAATCTAATTAATATGCACTCTGTTCTAAGTGCATATTAATTGTATGTATATTCCATTGTAATTATAGACTTATCACATATAAAAGATAAACATTTTTCTCTACATATCCATGAACCAATCTTTTGATTCAAAGGTAAAGGTAGTGGTCATAGTGTTCAGCTAAGAGGATATTTGAAAAAAAGATGTTTCAAGTTCAATTTTGCTAATATCTTTATCTTTAATATATGAGAATTGTCACATTTCTACTGAATCCAGACTGGTTGCAGTGGGGAGTTGGGATGTGGGAAAGGATTTTAAAAAATTTGTTTCTGTAGCCTGGGGCTGTTTCTGACTGTTGATTTGATGATTGATCTTGATTCATCTCCATGGTTGCACTAAGGAAGGCTTACGCACTAACATTAATCTGCCTACAGAGTCATATTGACAATGTCCTAGTCCTATATTTAAAAGTGTGTATTCTAAATGAATAAGCCATTGCACATATTTTTAAATTTCTTAAAAATTGTGTGTGGTACTCAATGATAATAATTATGGCTACTCAATTTTGCAACATAGAGGAACTAAATTAGCCAGTGCATTTTAACTTGGAGTACATATTGTATTTTATATTTGTATTTTATTTGCATTATGATTATTTCATTGATGCTTGTACATCCAGCGTCTTGGGGTCATTTGAAATATATTTGCACAATAGTGGCTAATCACACTCTAGACAGATCCCTTCTTAAAAACAGATTTTGTTTCATATAGTTATTTGGAAGATAGTTATTAGGAACATCAAAAGCGATTTCACATAGCCTCAAGTTTTAAAAATGTGCCTTAGGTTATTTCATGACAGAATATTTAGCCTCTACAGTAGTTGAAAATTGAAATATTAAAAACTCATAAAATATGAATAATATAAAAAATTAAATAAGCTTTTTAATATTTTGCTGTTTAATATTTTTACAACATATTGGCAGTTTTGTATAATTGGACAATTTGAAGACAATATCTTCAAATATATGTACAGCATATTCAAACAATTCCCTTCAAATATATGTATGCATTTAATCTAAAGCATAAATCTCATAGGAAATAAGTAATTTGAAACACTATTATGATACTTACTAATAAATTAGTTTGCTGCAGAATATTAGGATGATATGCCAAAAGCTCAGATGCAGACAACTTTGAATACCTAAAATTTTTGAGTTTTTTTCCTCTGTGAGGTAGTGTATAGAGCACATTTGAGGATTACATAAGAAAGTACACACAAAACATTTCACACCTTGTTTAGCAAATGCTTATTCAAAAGCACACACTTTCAGAAATAAAATTCACATTTGTTTTGATATTTTAAAACTTTAACTTACATAAAGACTTCAAAATGTCTTTCTGTAATGGATTTTTTTGTGTGTGTGTTAGTTATTTCAGGTGTTATACAATTGACAGTGTTTTAACCACAGAGATGGTTTCATGTGTTTAATTGTAAATGAACCTTTTCCAGGTGTTAGGACATTCAATATTCCACAGAGGGAAATTTTAATGACTTTTTAAAAAATTAGTTTTGCTTCAAATTGCTAATCCCTTCTGACTGCCTGTTGTAACCAGGTACTGTCATGAGGGTAGATAAGGAATTGAATGTTATGAGTGGCCAACTCACACTTTTAGGAGGGATGAGATAAATTTCATTCATAAACCAAATTTGATTTTGAGTTCAGGACCAGTCCTGTTTTACTCAGGTAACCTCCCAATACAGAATCCTAGGGAGAAGTGAGTATAGCCTTGTTGACTAACACATAAGTAACTGTCACCTCCCAGTAATTGCACTGTAAACAACAAGACTTGCTTTCCTTTACTTTTACAAAAATGAAAGAAAAAGAACTTTCTATTTCTATAATCCTGTCTGTGCTCTTGTTCATATGGGTACAAATATAGACGTTTTTGATGTAGGTTCATTTTGATTGATAAGAGGATGTAAAGGCATAAAATTCATTATTACCTAGGTCATTACACAAAATTTATTATTTTTAATAAGTTTCCATGACCTTTCATGAAGGAGCTGCCTATTTTTTAGTTTTGGACAATGATCAAAACTACTAGTTTTAAAAGAACAGCTCCAGATTTGCTTTACCTATCTGAGATATGTAAGTGTTCCAGAAAATTCTGGAGCTGATTATCCTCAAGAGTATAGAGCTATGGACAAATTACAAAACACTTTATGGATAATAATTTTTTGAATATGAAGTTGACTGTGTATCTTCCCTTTTCACAGGTCATTTGCAGTTCTTACAAGAGAAGTACCAAAATATATTAGGCTCAAGAAAAGCTGCTCAGTCCACTTTTGCTGCTCTCTGCATTTATCCATACAAAGAATAGTGAATGTAGTAAAACATTTTCTGACTAACATATAAATGCTTCAGCTCTTATCTCCTAGAAAAACTGGAGAAAAAAACTGTATTGTAAGTATATAGATATTTCCTTGCATTTTTAGTATTATTTACTGTCATATCTTAATCTCCATACTGGGCAAATCTATTTGTCTATTTCAGCATCATTTCTTCATTTTCATTTATTTATGCTTTTTTAGAAAACCATCACCTAGGAAAATAACTCGCAGAAAGTGGAAACATTCTGTATGCTTAGTGTATTATTATTATTAGTTTTTTTCTTATTTTAATTTCCGTGTATTACATGATCTTCTCTTTGGCATCTTTTGGATTGTTGTTTTATGCTTTGTGACTCCTTTGTGTGCTTTTAAGATATACATGTATTTATGTACAGTGTTCTTTTGAGGAAGGCACCAATTATTATATTACTTTGCATTTGCTCTGTTATCGATTTTAGTTTAGAAAATAAAATGACTTCTTCATGATTAATTTATTTCCTTATATTTTGCCTTAATAAATGGTATCTGTGATGGTTAACTTTAGGTTTCAGCTTGACTAGGTATCCACAGAGCTGGTAAATGTTTATTTCCGGCTATGCCTGTGCTGATTTTTCTTTAATAGATCAACATTTGAATCAATGTACTAAGAAAGTTTCACCCTCACCAGTGTAGGTGGGCACTAGCCAATTAACCGAGGGCCTGGGTAGAATAAAAATACAGGGCAAAGGTGAATCCCTTTTCTCCTTTCAGGAGCTGGAACAAATTTCTTTCTGCCTTTGAACATTGGGAGTCCATATTCTCTGGCACTTGAACTCCAGGGTTTGCACCAATAACCCCCAGGTTCTCAGACCTTTGGCCTTAGACTGAGAGTTACACCATTGACTTTCCTGTTTCTCCAGTGTGCAGATGGCCTATATTGGGACTTCTCAGCCTCCATAACCATGGCAGCCAATTCTCCTAATAAGTCCTATCTATCTATCTATCTATCTATCTATCTATCTATCTATCTATCTATCATCTATCTATCTATCTATCTATCTATCTATCTATCTATCTATCTAAATATCTATCATCTGCTACTGGTTCTGTTTCTGTGGTGAACCCTGAGTCATAAAGCATTCAAAGTATTTCAAATTCCTAGCAATATGTAAATTAGGGACAATCCATGGTCTTAATGTTGAAAATTGGCAACCCAAGTTGCCACCCTTTCTAATGTTAGTCATTTAATTTTCACTTAGCCAGAAGAAATAGGGCAGAGGAAAGATGAGTGCCTACATATTGGAGAAAGTGGGTGATGTCTAGACTTCTTGGCCCTTTGTTTTTTCAGATCTTTGTATTACTATCTTTTGAGCTTGAGGAAGGTAGCTAATAGAAATGATGTCCAGATGAGACAGCTGCATTGGGGTAGTTTATATTGCCAAAGTAAGATGTTTGTTAGGATCTGTGACAAATACCAAAGGCTTTCCAACTAATCTGGGTTGATGAAACGATAATTTGTTGAAATCCTCTTGAAATGACTTCAATCAACATGAGGGCTTTTTTTTTTTTTTAGCTGTATTTCTTTGCTTATAGTTTTTCACTTCCAATCTCTTAAGCAATGGAAAATAAAATAGGTAATAATAGGGACTCAGAAGAAACAAAGAAATGAAAAAACGATGCTGAAAATGGCATTACATTATCCTTGCTTATCTGTTACTGAGGAAATATTCACATTCAAAAAATCAGGAATGGTTATAAAATTTAATTTACTAGTTTAGAAATTATGTTATAGCATGATTGGCAATATATGTGTATTTGAGTCTTCTCATATTCTAAATCGAGCAAACAATAATAGTTTTTATTGGATGCTTACTTTGTAGCACACATTGTACTAAAGGGATTTTATTATTAATCCTCACTAGAAACTTACCTAGGTGGGACTATTATTATTTCTATTTTGCATTATCAGACAACTAAGGCTTAGAAAAGTTAAGGCCAAGATGGTAGAAAATGATGGGACTAGAAACAACTATCCATGTGTTTATGGTCAAGCATTTGCTTGTTTGGTTCATATTGTGGCTATTTTTTCTGGTACAAATGCTTTGAAATATTTGTATAATTTTAACACTAGTTTAAGGTTAGGATTTCAAAGATGAAAATTTATTTTTCTGTAAACCAAATGTAGGCATAATTAATAACTATAATTTCAAATCAGCGATAGTTTACATGAAAAATATGTATGTGTTAAATATATTTAAAGATGGCAGTTTCCTATTTTTTGTTCATTTGTTTGTTTGTTTTGAGACAGAATCTCACTGTGCCATCAAGCTGTAGGGCAGCAGTGCCATCTAGGCTCACTCAACCTCTGCCTGCTGGGTTCAAGTGATTCTCCTGCCTCAACCTCCTGAGTAGCTGGGACTACAGGCGTGTGCCACCATACCCAGCTAATGTTTTTGTATTTTTAGGAGAGATATAATTTCACCATGTTGGTCAGGTTAGTCTCAATCTCTTAACCTCGTGATCCACCTACCTCAGTCTCCCAAAGTGCTGGGATTATAGGCGTGAGCCACTGCACCCTGCCAGAAGTTTCCTGTTTGTATTGTCTCCAAGAGATAACAAAGTGTATTGGGTTCTAAATAGATTTTTTTGTCAATTTTATGTATGCAGAATTGGCTACAGGAAATCATAGTTTCTTTCCATCTCATCACTTTTTCCCCTTTCTCTTTCCCCAGTAATATTAAGATGAGTTAAAGTTGACCTTTGATTTTTCAGCGGTGCTTTGTCATTTGTCTTAACTTTCCTCGTAGCATTTTTGGGAGACTCAGGTAGTGGAAAAAATGCATCCCTAAAAGGAGCTTTGTTATATATCTCTAATGTAACTCATTAGTCTTCTGAGAACATAGATAGTACAGAGAGAACATCAAATTGATATTTGTAAGGCTAATAAGCCTCTTATTGGCATCTGAATAGTTACAGTTAGCAAGATACGTGCCTTCCAATGATTTATAGTGGTTAACATCCAGGATTCCTTTTCTTCCTTGAAATGTCTTATCAGCTACCTTAAGGAACACCCACACACATATACACATACTCCCACACACATATACACATATATACACACACACACTCACACACTCTTCTGATTTTCTTCATGGCAAACAGAACAAAATATAATATTAACACACTAGAAGAAATTATTTTCAGTAAATAAAGTGGGTTTTTTGGAAATATTCTGTTAGGAAGAAGGAAACAATACAAATAATGTCATTGTATAGGATATGATGGTAATCAGGAAACTGCATACATAAAGTTGTATTGATAAGTATTCGCACAATATATATTTTCCGAAGCTCAGTAGGTAATCATGGATCACTGTTTTGAGTCTTGAGTTAAAATTGTATTAATTCTGAATTTATTCATTCAACAAATATTTGCTGAGACTATGCCATATGCCTTATACTATGCAAAATTCTAGGGATATGACAAGAACAATATAGGCATGTTTCTTGTTAGAAATTGTACAGAGTCTGGTGGGGACAGACAGGTAATTAAGTCAACTGTGAACTGTGATAAATATCATGGTAGGAAAATCACTCACCGGAAGGAAATATTCTATTTGGAGGTCAAGAGATTTTTATTAGAGGAAACAGAGAAAGAATGAAAAAACGGAAAGAAAGGTAATCAGTGAAACAACAATATTAGACTCTGTGTGTTGTGGGGGGGTGGAGGGAGAGAGAGAAAGAACAAGCGGGATGGTAGTGGATGCCTACTGTTCTGCAAGTCATTTTCTGAAGCTACTTTATTATTTGTGACATAAGGAAGTTTCATTATAAAAAAATTAAGGCCCTTTCCTGCTTAGAAAAATGCTATGTGTCTAAACTATGAAATTCTACAAGCAACATTACAAAAACAAGACTAAAAGAGCCAAGCTGTCCTAATTCTTAACAATATACTGCCTGATAAAAAAAATTCCACATTTTTAAAAGTTTCAACAAGAAGTCATGTAACAGTAAGATAATAGAGTCATTTCTGAATGAGTATAAATCTTAGAGTGTTCTAAATGCTACCTTAACATTTAGCAAATTTCTATTGGAATAAGTTAAATGATGTTGTAGGCTTGAAAGAATAATTGAAGTTTGAGAAGTGCATAACTTTCCATCATGGGTCAGTGAGCAAAGTGACAGACAGTGGTACATATGCACCTGAGAACCCATTTGCTCTAAAAAAAAAAAAAAAAAAAAAAAATCAAATTGCATGTAGAACATTAAGTTCATAAAACCCAACCTGTAAGAAAGACCTCATTTCATGCTGTAGAGATAATTTAAATAAAATTCAGAGAAATTTAGATCAGCAGAATCAGGTCTATTATATCTTCAAATTCTTAAGTTTCTCCTGTCAGATACTAATCTACAATCCTGGCAACCCCTCACTTCTAGAAACCTGAAAACAAGAGAGAAAGCCTAGTGGTAATGGCAAGATAGTTAAATTTTCTGGTTTGGTCTTGTGTGGAAAACTTCTTATTGAAGTCATTGGGACTAAATTCAATGTCAGAACTACCAGAATAAAGGGCATTGACTCATAGCAGATGGACTGAGGAGAAACGTTTCCTAGAACATGGGAAATACTTGGGTTGCATTATTGTTTGTCAACTTGTACACACTAACTCTACTTTCTCTCTCCAGGTGAAGCTATGACTCTGTTGTTCTGAAACTAGTCCAAGAAACAAGAGGTTTTCTTTTTGAATTATCTTTTTGCAAATATCTGGTAGTCTTCCCTATGATATTAAATACCTTTATATTATGTTTGATACAATATCATTTAAGTAACATGCCTATTTTTAAAAGAATACTTATTGAATTCAAAATAATTTAGTTTTAATGATGAAAGTTAATTCTTTGAAAAGACTTGTCTGTGCACGTTCTTCAGTGAACCTCCTACTTTTCTTTGTAAAGATAACATGACATGGTGAAGAAATAATACGTGAGTACGTAGTGTAGCATCAAAATTACTAACTCTGACATGGTACTGTCATAAAACCAGACTCATAGACCAAATGAACAGAATAGAAGATTCAGAAATGAATCCATACATTTACAATTAATGGGTTTTCACCAAAGGTGCCAAGAACACACGTGGAGAAAGAACAGTCTCTTCAATAAATGGTGTGGGGACAACTGGATATTCATATGGCATAAAAATAAAATCAGAACTTTATCTCACAGCACACATAAAAATAAACGCAAAATAAATGCTTAAATGCTTAAATGCTAGAGCAGAAACTGTAAAATTACTAGAAGAAAACAAGGAAAAGCCTTCATGTCATTGGCAATGATTTCTTTGGACATGCATCCAAAAGCACAGGCAAGAAAAGCAAAAATAAGTAAATGGAATTATAGTAAGCTAAAAAGTTTCTGCATAGCCAAGGAATCAATCCACAGAGTAAAGAGACAGCCTACAAAATGGGAGAAAATATTTGCAAACAGTGTATCTGATGAAAAGTGAATAACCAAAATATCTAAAGAATCCAAACAACTTAGTAGTAAGGAAACAAATAACCATATATATATATTTTTTCTTGAGATAGAGTCTCACTTTTTCACCCAGGCTGGGGTGCAGTGGTACGATCTAAGCTCACTGCAACCTCCCTCTCCCAGGTTCAAGTGATAATCCTGCCTCAGCCTCTTGAGTAGCTGGGACTACAGGTGTTTGTCACCAAGCCCAGCCAATTTTTCTTTTTTTTTTTCTTAAGCAGAGATGGGATTTCACCATGTTGGCTAGGCTGGTCTTGAACTCCTGGCCTCAAGTAATTCTCTGCCCTGGCCTCCCAAAGTGCTGGAATTACAGATGTGAACTGCTGCTTCAGGCCTAGAATTAAAATAGACAAATGAGATGACTGGTTATTTCTTAAAAGAAGAAATACAAATGGTCAACAGAGATACGAAAAATGCTCAAAATCACTAATCATCAGAGATATGCAAATTAAAACCAAAGTAAGATTTCATCTCACACCTGTAAGAATAGCTGCTATTAAAAAGAGGAAAGAGAACAAGTGTTGGTAAGAATGTGGAAAATAGGAAATTCTTGAACACTTTTGGCAGGAATGTAAATTGGCACAAATTTATGAAAAACTATATAGCAGTTCCTAAAAAATTAAAAATATAAATATCATATGTTGTCCCAATCCCTCTACTGGGTATATATTCAAAGGAAAATACAACTGTATGTCAAAGAGCTATCTGCATTTCCATGTCCATTGCAGCATTATTTATGTTAAAATATGGAATTAACCTAAGTGTTCATCAATGAATAAATTGATAAAGAGAATATGTTATACACACACACACACACACACACACACACACACACACACAATGGAATACTATTCAGCTTAAAAAAAGAAGGAATCCCTTCATTTATGACATGCATGGATGAACCTGTTGGACATTATGTTAAGCAAAATAAACTTGGCACAGAAAGACAAATACTGCAAAATCTCTGTTATTTGTAGAACCTAAAAATGTTCAATTGAAATAAGTAGAGAGTACAATAGTGGTTACCAGGGGCAGAGTGAGGGGAGGGTTGGGAGATGTTGGTCAAAGGATACAAAATTTCAGTTACATTGGAAAAATGAGTTCAAGAGATCTATTGTACATCATGATCACTGTAGTTATTGGCTCTGAGGTTCTAGGTCATGCATTTGCCCTTCCATACTTTCAGTTTTGTTTTTCCACATGAGAAAGTTAATTGTTAAAAACCAGAGATTATCATCTGGATTGAATTAAATGATATAGGAATAGTATTTACCATACTGTTAAGAAAAACCAATAGCTCAAAAAATGTTAGCTGTTATTTGCACAAATATAGGTGAAATAAGAATAACCAAACAACAAGAAAAAAACAGAAAAATATTAAAGCATCAATGTTTTCATAAAAATTTACCTGTTTCAAAATTAAAAAAAAAGAAAAACACTTCCATCCTTCTTCCCAACTCATACTCTGCCCACACTTTGGAGAAAGGGTAAATTTATATATTGTTATGTAATTTTATATAAGACAGTCCTGTTATTATTAGTCAATTAGAACATCTATAAAGTTCTTGAAATGTATATTTACTCCATAAACATTCCAAATATGTATCTATAACAATAATACACATTTCTGTTCAATTTCCCTTCTAATTCTTTCTCTTTAACAATTTTAGAAAATCAAAACAAAATTCACATTTCAAATAGCCTCTATTTTGGGCCTAGCAACATCTCTTCCCCAAATAGAAGGTTTTCTCAGTTGTGGAACATTACATACAATCTCACTGTGAAAGGAAACATTTGTCGATGTTCAGGAAAACCCGATAGAAAGTGAAATAGCTTTGGTTCTGAATCACCTCGGAGGATGAGCGGCAATAATGTGATGCGATGCACTTCAGCCAGGACTGGCCAGACTCAGAGCCAAACAATGCTGCAGTCAGAAACAAGTTATGAACAGAAAGGAAAGCTATGGGTATAATTAATCTTATAATTTTCACTGGAAAGCTAATTGTATTCAACATTTTATTATGTAGAGAGAATGAACATATCAATAAAAACCAATTCTTAATGGCCAGTAATTGAATATTAATCTAATTCTTAAAACTTGCTTCAGATATATTTGATCTTTCAATAGTTTTATTTTACATGAAAAGTTTTATTTTACCCTATTCATATTATCTCTTAAACTTTTATCTGCTAGTGTATATAATTCTCTTGTACATTAGAGCAGAAAGACAATTTAACAAGATGCAAAATAGTCACTAAAAAGCTTTCAAAATATTTTACAAATCAATTTTTAATTGTGTATATTTTAAACTTCCTATCTTTAGTCCCTATTATGTGCTGGACAATATATTAATAGTACTACATGGCCTACAACTTCATTTTAATAGCAACTGTTTTAGGTAGATTATATTATAATAATTTCACAGATGAAAAACAATTAGATTCAAAGATGTTAAAAATAACACCTAAGATTTCCTAGATAAATTTGTAGGAGATAAATTTATAGACAAATTCATAGCTTTGTCTGCCTACTTATAAGCTACATTCTGTTTGATGAAAATAAAAATTAGATTTAAGTAGTCATATAAAGAATATATATGAAAAATACTTATATTTTCATATAAAGTGTCAAAACTTCAAAATGTGTTACATAAAAATAGCATCTTCTCAGCTTCCAAATCCCTGTCGGCCATCATATTCAAGTCTTTAGCTATTTTGATATTTATCTCTAAATACTTAAAAAACATTCTACTTTTAAACTTTTTAGTGTTAGGCATTGTCTACTGACTAGCTACCACTGAAGTTGTGGTTATAGTTCTTAAAACATTCAGATCCAAACACAGAACATGTGTTGTTGTCTCCCCTTCCCACTTCATTCATCAGTTATAATTCTGGTTAGATAAGTGAACTTTATATTAAAGTGATTAAGTAAACATTCATGGCCGGGCACGGTGGCTCAAGCCTGTAATCCCAGCACTTTGGGAGGCCAAGGTGGGTGGATCACGAGGTCAAGAGATGGAGACCATCCTGGTCAAAATGGTGAAACCCCGTCTCTACTAAATATACAAAAAATTAGCTGGACATGGTGGCGCATGCGTGTAATCCCAGCTACTCAGGAGGCTGAGGCAGGAGAATTGCCTGAACCCAGGAGGTGGAAATTGCGGTGAGCCGAGATCTCACCATTGCACTCCATCCCGGGTAACAAAAGCGAAACTCTATCTCAGAAAAAAAAAAAAAAAAAAAAAAAAAAAAAAAAAAAAAAAAAATTCATATTTGTGGTGATAAATTGTAATTATTTATTATGAATATGTTTATTTCTTGTTCAAGATTGTTTTCATTGAGCAAATATTTTCATTTGCTTTGTTTATTAGGTACCTATCACCTCAAAATCTCCCCAGTTGTGAAAGATCTACTGTCAATAAATTTAAAGCTATATTATATACTTCCATTTCTTCTGATTTGCTACAGTCTGAATTTGTTTCTCTCTGGCACTATGGGGTTCCTTCTGTCTCTATCTTTTTTTTCCTTAAATCATCTGCTGCTTGGATGCTATATCCTATTCTTTAATGATTTATTCTCTTGTTTTGAGAAACACATATATCAATGGCTTTATAAGAAAGGATGCTTAGGACTTACTGTTTTACCGTCTGGAAACTGAGAGGATCATTTTTGTTCATGCTGTCTTGAAATTTCATATTTTCTTTGATATATGTGTTTATTTTCATCCACTGCACTGGGCATGTGTTGAGTTGTTTTAAATCTGAAAATCGATATCTGTTCTACGGTACATTTACTCCACCTTTCCAAAAATAGACGTCCTCTCACCCACTTTAGAGAAGTATTAACAATGTACTTTTTCTACTCTCCTCAATCTTTGACCATTTAACTCCATTACATCCATTAACCCATCATAAACAAAGTATCTGACTTTCTATCCCTTGTCACAGATAAAATAGAACCCATGAGACAGGAGAGCAATGTCCAGACTAAATGTTTTCTAATTTTATTCCTGTAGGAAAGTTTTGTTGTTTTCTCTTTCACGTTTTAAATTGACTTTCACCTTGAGAAACTGATATACCACCCTCCTTGCTTAACGCTTTTCTGAGCTTTTGCTATCTGAAAATTTACTGATTGTAACATAGAGGCTGCAACATAATACACATTCAATTCACACAGAGAGTGCTCTAGTGTCTAGCTGTGTAGCTTCTCAGGATATCAATCTTAAATTTTTGCAGGAATACCACAGAATATGCCAGCAGATACTGGGTTCTTGGTCAAGTCAATGCAGAGACCTCACATTCTGCTCCATTCTCTAATACAGACATGAGAGAATGACAGACACAATATCAAAACAGAAAACCAAGATGTTATTTCTGTTTACGAATATCATATCACATTTTCACAAAACAAAAGTAATATAAAAAGTTAAATAAAACCATGAACCTACTAGACTCCAGGTTGAGAGTCAGTCACTAGAGCATGTTTGTGGAACAGTAAAGATCACACAATTTCCAAATGAGGAAAGATACTTTTGATCCAACCAAGTTTGGAAAGAAGAGAAAAGAAAAAACAGCAGTAAAGAAAAGATGGGATAGAGGGAATTATATAATTAATTAGAATGGACTTTCACAACATAAAATACATACATTTGCTAAAATTATTGCAAGTTGAAAACCTTTGGGAAAAATTATGTTCTTGCACTCAAAATCTCACTTCATAAATTGCTTACAGATTATGAGAATTTCAAAAAAGAGTTTAAACAAATAAATGAATGAAGGTGACAACTTAGGCTGGGTGCAGTGGCTAGCCTGCAATCCCAGCACTTTGGGAGGCCGAGTTGGGTAGATCATCTGAGGTCAGGAGTTTGAGACAAGCATGGCCAAGATGGCAAAACCCCATCCCTACTGAAAATACAAAAATTAACCAGGCATGGTGGCACGTGCCTGTAATCCCAGCTACTGGGAAGGCCTAGGCAGGAGAATTGCTTGAACGTGGGAGGCAGAGGTTGCCATGAGCCGAGATGTGCTACTGCGCTCCAGCCTGGGCAACAGAGTGAGAATCCATTCCAAAAAAGAAAAAAAAAGTAAACACTTAAATACATACATGAAAACAATACTCATCACTTTATTACCTTATCAAATATCAAACTTCAATGATAGGGCCAATTGACACAGCATTATCTATGTAATGTCCTAACTAAAAGATTTACATTAATTGAATCTTGGGGAAAATGAGTCAAAAGTAAATATAGTTGGAGGATGGTGGATGGTTACTAGGTTAAAGTAGTTTAAAGAGTTATGAAAACCAATTAGAATGACTTTTGAGTCATTAATGTTTAGCTATAATGTGTATTATTGTGACACATGGGAAATTTTAGTATGATCTGTATAATAAATAACAGTATTTTATAATAAATTAACAGTATGTTAACTTTCCTAATGGAGAGGATTTATTATAGTCATGTAACAGTATGCCTTCCTTGTTAAGGAAATACTTCCAAACTATTTTGTGACAGACTTTTGTATTATGCACAAGGATTTTTCTACTCTGCTGTTGAGAGTGTAAATTAGTTTAATCACTTGGGAGAAAATTTGACATCATCTAATAAACTGGAATATTCACATGCCTTCCTCGAGATAATTGAGCACAAATACAGCAGGTATGTTGTAATAATGCTCATGTCAGCAATTTTTTGTAGCAAAAACTTGAATAAACATAAGTACTCATCAACAAGATTCAGAATAAATGTGTTTGGTGTATTTACAAAGTGGAATATTACAAAATACTCTACAGAAGTGGAAATGAAGGAACTCTACACTCTTTAACATGATAACAGGAATGATTGAGAAAAGCTAGATGCAAACATGTATACAGATACACATATTTATAGATTATAAATATAAAAACTATATACTCTTTAACATAAAAAAATGAAAACCTGGATGCAAACATACATATACACATATACGTATTTACAGATTTAAAGCATACAAATGTAATATGTGTTACAAAAGTATAATGAAGAGCACACACATATTAAACATAATATTCAGAATAGTGATTATCCTTGGGGAAAGAAGAAGAAAAAAAGATAACACTGATGAGGGATACAGTAAAGGCATTAGAAACATTGTCATATTTTCTTTTTTCTTAAAGTGGCATCAATTTTGAATATGTACGACTTATGGAAAACATATCAAAAACAAAGCCACACATAAAGAATGGAAAAGATAAAATATTAAACATTGTATACTATGCCAATTGAAAAAATAACTCCCTAGAAAATATAAGCATCCTAAAATGTTATGTATCTTAAAGTCTTAGCAAAAGCAAATTAAAAACTGACTGGATTATAGAAGGAAATTAAATATTTGATATTTATGGTGATACATTGGATTTTTAATTATTATTTTTTTTAATTTCAACTTTTATTTTGAATTCAGGGGGTGCACATGCAGGTTTTTTACGGGGATGTATTGCATGATGCTGAGGTCTGGAGTATGATTGATCCTGTCACCCAGGTATGGAGAGCATAGTAACCCAACAGGTAGTTTTTCAACCCTTGCCCCACTTCTTCCCTCTCTCCTCTGGTAGTCCCCAGTGTCTATTGTTCCTATATTTTTTCTTCTCCTCCTCCTCCTCCTATTCTTCTTCTTCCTTCCTTCTTCCTTCTTCCTTTCTTCCTTCCTCCTTTCCTCCTCCTCCTCCTCCTCCTCCTCCTCCTCCTCCTCCTCCTCCTCCTCCTCCTCCTCCTCCTCCTCCTCCTCCTCCTCCTCCTTCTTCTTCTTCTTCTTCTTCTTCTTCTTCTTCTTCTTCTTCTTCTTCTTCTTCTTCTTCTTCTTCTTCTTCTTCTCTTCCTTCTCTCCTCCTTCTCCTCCTCCTCCTCCTCCTCCTCCTCCTCCTTCTTTTAGTTGCATTTTACATTTTGGGTACATGTGAAGAACATGCAAGATTGTTGAATAGGTACACACATGGCAGTGTGATTTGCTGCCTTCCTCCCCATCACTTATATCTGGCATTTCTCCCCATGCTATCTCTCCCCAACTCCCCACCCCCTGCTGTCCCTCCCTTATTTTCACCTGACAGACCCTGGTGTGTGATGCTACCCTCCCTGTGTTCATGTGTTCTCACTGTTCAACACCCACCTATGAGTGAGAACATGTGGTGTTTGATTTTCTGTTCTTGTGTCAGTTTGCTGAGAATGATGGTTTCCAGGTTCATCCATGTCCCTACAAAGGATAAGAACTCATCGTTTTTGATGGCTGCATAGTATTCCATGTTGTATATGTGCCACATTTTCCCCGTCCAGTCTATCCTCGATGGGCATTTGGGTTGGTTCCAGGTCTTTGCTATTGTAAACAGTGCTGCAATGAATGTTCATGTGCATCTGTCCTTATAGTAGAATGATTTATAATCTTTTGGATATATACCCAGTAATGGGATTGCTGGGTCAAATGAAATTTCTATTTTTAGGTCCTTGAGGAATCGCCACACTGTCTTCCATCATGGAGGCACTAAATTACACTCCCACCAACAGTGTAAAAGTGTTCCTATTTCTCCACATCCTCTCCAGCATCTGTTATCTCCTGATAATTTAATGATCGCCAGAAATACCTGAGACTGGATAATTTATAAAGGAAAGAGGCTTAACTGACTCACAGTTCTGCATTGCTAGAGAGGCCTCAGGAAACTTATGATGATGGCAGAAGATACCTTCTTCACAGGGTGGCAGGACAGAGCCAGCATAAGTAGGGGAAATGCCAGACACTTATAAAACCATCAGATCTCATGAGACTCACTCACTGTCATGAAGACAGCATGGGGAAAAATGCCCCCATGACACAATCACCTTCACCTGATCCCACCCTTGACACATGGAGATGATGGGGAATATGGGGATCACAATTAAAGATGAGATTTTGAGTGGGGACACAGCCAATTCATATCACACAAAATGTTGTTGTATTTTCTGGTGTCATCTGTAATTTCAGCAGTGTTTTGTAGTTCACTTTGTGGAGATCTTTAACCATTTTGGTTACATGTATTCCTTGGCATTTTACTTTATTGTGCCTATTATTAATGAGACTGTATTCTTAATTTGGCTCTCAGCTTGATGATTATTTGTGTATCTCAATGCTGCTGATTTTTAAACATTGATTTTGTGCACTGAACATTTTCTGAAGCTGTTTATTAGTTCCAGGAGCCTTTTGGCAGAGTCTTTTGTGGTTTCTAGATATCAAATTACATTATCAGTGAAGAGAGATAGTTTGACCTGTCTTCATATTTGGATGCCGTCTTTCTTTCTTTTGCCTAATTGCTTTCACAGGTACTTCCAGTACTTTTATTGAATAGCAGTGGTGAGAGTGCATCCTTGCCTTGTTTCAGTCCTCAAAGAAATGTCTCCAATTTTTAGCTGTTCAATGTAATGTTGACTGTGGGTTTGTCATTGATGCCTCTTATTATTTTGGGGTAGCCTTCTAAGCCTAGTTTCTTGAGGCTTTTTATCATAAAGGGATGTGGGTTTTATTAGAAGACTTTTTTCACATCTATTGAAGTTATTGTATGTTTTTGTTTTTAAATCTGTTTATTCGGCAATTCGCATTTGTGGATTTGCCTGTATTGAACCAACTTTGCATCTTGGAAATAAATCTTACTTGATTATGATGAATTAACTTTTTGATGTGCTGCTGAATTTGATTTGCTAGTATTTTGTTGAGGATTTTGAGGTCTATGTTTATCAGGAATGTTGATTGCCCATTTTCCTATTTTGCTATATCTTTACCATCCCCCTTTGATATCAGGGTGATGCTGGCTCTGTAATATGAATTAGAGAAGTGTCCTCTATTTTTAGAAATAATTTCAGTAAGATTGGTATCAGCTCTTCATTGTATATCTGATAGAATTTCCCTGTAAATTATGGTGAAAGATTTTTAATATATCTTTATCAGAAAATGATGCTCCAAACAGTGTGTGGCAAAAATAGAGAAGGAATAAACAGAATAGTAATACACTTGAGATAAAACTTAAAAAAAAAACACATAGCACAATTTATCTTTCAATTTGAAAATATGCATTATTTTATTTATTTATTTATTTTTATTGCATTTTAGGTTTTGGGGTATATGTGCAGAACGTGCAAGATAGTTGCATAGGTACACAGATGGCAGTGTGTTTTGCTGTCTCCCTCCCCTTCACCCACATTTGGTATTTCTCCCAAGGCTATCCCTCCCCAGCTCCCCCCACCTGCTGTCCCTCCCCTATTCCCTCAATAGACCCCAGTGTGTAGTACCCGCTTCCCTGTGTCCATGTGTTCTCATTTTTCCTCACCCGCCTATGAGTAAGAATATGTGGTATTTCATTTTCTGTTCTTGTGTCAGTTTGCTGAGAATGATGTTCTCCAGATTTGTCCATGTCCTTACAAAGGACATGAACTCATCATTTTTGATTGCTGCATAATATTTCATGGTGTATATGTGCCACATTTTCCCAGTCCAGTCTATCATCAATGGGCATTTGGGTTGGTTCCAGGTCTTTGCTATTGTAAACAGTGCTGCCATGAACATTTGTGTGCATGTGTCCTTATAGTAGAATGATTTATAGTCCTTTGGATATATGCCCCATAATGGGATTGCTGGGTTAAATGGAATTTCTGTTTCTAAGTCCTTGAGGAATCGCCACACTGTCTTCCACAATGGTTGAACTAATTTACACTCCCACCAACAGCGTAAGAGTGTTCCTATTTCTCCACATCCTCTCCAGCATCTGTTGTCTCCAGATTTTTTAATGATCACCATTCTAACTGGCGTGAGATGGTATCTCAATGTGGTTTTGATTTGCATGTCTCTAATGACCAGTGATGATGAGCATTTTTTCATGTGTTTGTTGGCCTCATGTATGCCTTCTTTTGAGAAGTGTCTGTTCATATCCTTTGCCCATTCTTGAATGGGCTTGTTTGTTTTTTTTTCCTGTAAATCTGTTTTGAGTTTTTTATAAATTCTGGATATCAGCCCTTTGTCAGATGGGTAAACTGCAAAGATTTTTTCCCATTCTGTTGGTTGCCAGTTCACTCTAGAGACTGTTTCTTTTGCCATGCAGAAGCTGTGGAATTTTGAAAATATGCATTATTTTAAAGCATAAATTAATATAGTTCAGCTGTGTCCCTACTTAAATTTCATCTTAAATTTTCATGTGTTATGGAAGAGACCTGGTGGGAGGTAATTGAGTCATGGGAGCAGCTCTTTCCCATGCTGTTCTCATGACAGTAAGTCTCATGAGATCTAATGATAATTATAAGGGGGAGATTTCCTGCACAACCCTCTCTTTGCTTGCTGCCTTCCATGTAAGATGTGACTTGCTCTCCTTGCTTTCCACCATGATTGTGAGTCTTCCACAGCCACACAGAACTGTAAGTCCAATTAAACCTCTTTCTTTCGTAAATTGCCCAGTCTTGGGTATGTCTTTATGAGCAGCATGGAAGCAGACTAATACAGTAAATTGGTACCAGCAGAATGTGGCACTGCTGAAAAGATGCTTTAAAATGTGGAGATGACTTTGGAACTGGGTAACAGGTTGGAACAGTTTTGAAGGGCTCAGAAGAAGACACAAAAATGTGGGAAAGTTTGGAAATTCCTTGAGACTTGTTGAAGGGCTTTGACCAAAAGCTGGTAGTGATATGGACAATACAGTCCAGGCTGAGGTGTCTCAGATAGTGAGAAGGAACTTGTTTGGAACTAAAGCACAGGTGACTCTTGTTATATTTCAGCAAAGAGATTGGTGGCATTTTGCCCTTGCCCTAGATATTTGTGGAACTTTGAACTTGAGAAAGATGATTTAGTATATATGGAAGAAGAAATTTTGAAGCAGCAAAGCCTTCAAGATGTGACTTTGGTGCTGTTAAAGGTATTCGATTTTGTAAGGGAAGAAGAGCATAAAAGTTTGGAAAATTTGCAGCCTGATAATGTGATAGAAAAGAACAATCCATTTTCTGAGGAGAAATTCAAGCTGGCTGCAGACATTTTAATAAGTAACAAAGAGTAGAATGTTAATCTCCAAGACAATGGGGAAAATGTCTCCAGGATTTCTCAGAGATCTTCACAGTAACCCCTCCCATCATGGACCGAAGGCCTAGAATGGTTTTCTGGGCCAGCACCAGGGTCCCCATGCTGTGTGCAGTCTAGAGACTTGGTGCCCTGCATCCTAGCCACTTCAGATGTGACTAAAAGGGGCCAGGGTACAGCTCATTCTGTTGCTTCAGAATATTGAAGCCCCAAGCCTTAGCAGATTCCAAGTGGTGTTGAGCCTGCCGTTAACAACTGAGGTTTTGGAACCTTCACCTAGATATCAGAAGATGTATGGAAATGTCTGGATGCGTAGGCAAAAGTTTGCTGCTAGGGCCCTCATGAAGAACCTCTGCTGGGACAGTGCAGAAGGAAAATGTGGGGTTAGAGCCCCCAAAAAGAGTCCCTACTGGGGTACCATCTAGTGGAACTGTGAGAACAGGGTCATCGTCCTCTAGTCCCCACAATGGTAGATCCACGAACAGCTTGCACCGTGCCTTTGGAAAAGATGCAGAAATTCAATGCCAGCCCCTGAAAACAAGCATGAAGGGGGCTATACACTGCAAGTCCACAGGGGTGGAGCTATTCAAGACCATGGGAGCCTACCTCTTACATTAGCATGACCTGGATGTGAGACATAGAGTCAAAGGAGATCATTTTGGAGCTTTAAGATTTGACTGCCCTGCTAGATTTTGGACTTACATGGAGCCTGTATCTCCTTTGTTTTGGACAGTGTGTCCCATTTTGAATGTATTATCCAATACCTGTGTTCCCATTGCATCTAGGAAGTAACTAACTTGCTTTTGATTTTGCAGGCTCATAGGTGGAAGAGACTTGCTTTGTCTCAGATGAGACTAGTGACTGAAGTTTTGAGTTACTACTGAAAAGAGTTAATGCTTCAGGGCACTGTTGGGAAGGGATTATTTGTTTTAAAATGTGAGAATATGAGACTTGGGAGGGACGAGGGGCAGAATTATATAGGTCGGCTGTGTCCCCACCCAAATCTCATCTTGAATTCCCATTTGTTGTGTAAGGGACTCGATGGAAGGTAATTGAATCATGAGGGCAGCTCTTTCCCAACTGGTCTTAGAATAGTAAGTCTCATGAGATTTGATAGTTATTATAAGGAGGGGTTTTCCTACCCAAGCTCTCTTTGCTTGCTACCATCCATGTAAGACATGCTCTACCTTGCCTTCCACCATGATTGTGAGGTTTTCACAACCATGTGGAACCATAAGTTCAATTAAACCTCTTTCTTTTGTAAATTGCCCAGTCTTGGATATTTATTTATCAGCAGCATGGAAATGGACTAATATTTATACTAAATAATTCATAGGAACACTCTTACACTGTTGGTGGGAGTGTAAATTAGTTCAACCATTGTGGAAGACAGTGTGGCGATTCCTCAGGGACCTAGAAATAGAAATTCCATTTGACCCAGCAATCCCATTACTGGGTATCTATCCAAAAGACTATAAATCATTCTACTATAAGGACACATGCACACGAATGTTCATTGCAGCACTGTTTACAATAGCAAAGACCTGGAACCAACCCAAATGCCCATCGATGATAGACTGGACTGGGAACATGTGGCACATATACACCATGGAATATTACGCAGCAATCAAAAATGATGAGTTTGTGTCCTTTGTAAGGACATGGATGAATCTGGAGAACATCATTCTCAGCAAACTGACACAAGAACAGAAAAAGAAATACTGCATATACTCACTCATAGGTGGGTGAGAAAAATGAGAACACATGGACACAGAGAGGCAGTCTACTATACACTGGGGACTGTTGGGGGAAATGGGGGAGGGACAGCAGGGGGGGCTGGGGGGGATAGCCTGGGGATGAATACCAAGTGTGGGTGAAGGGGAGGAAGGCAGCAAAACACACTGCCATGTGTGTACCTATGCAACTATCTTGCACGTTCTGCACATGTACCCCAAAACCTATAATGCAATAAAAATTAAAAATAATAATAATAATAATTCACTATGTGATGTATAGAATATAAGACACAGCAAATTTCCAAGAACAATTATCACACATATTTTGAATATCAGTTGAATAAAATTAGAAACCAAAAATAAAGAGATTTTTAATTTTTTATTGTAATACAGTTTCATTTTATGGATTTGAATTTTTTAAAGTAATATTTAGAGAAATACAATTTTATGCTGTTGAATCTTCTTAATGTTATTCCATTCCTTTCTGTTGAACATTTTAGTGGGTATCAGTCAATGGTATACAAATAATTATAATAATGAAATGTATAGGTAACAGAGGGATAGAGGCAGCAAACCACATTGCCATGTATGTACCTATTCAACAATCCTGCATGATTTGCTCACTTACCCCAGAACCTAAAGTACAACAAAAAATGTGGGTGAAGGACATGAACAGACAATTTTTAAAAGAAGACATATATGAGGCCAACAAATATATGAAAAATGCTCATCATCACTGGTCATTAGAGAAATGCAAATCAAAACCACATTGAGATACCATCTCACACCGGTTAGCATGGCGATCATTAAAAAATCTGGAGACAACAGATGCTGGAGAAGATGTGGAGAAATAGGAACACTTCTACACTTGGTGGGAGTGTAAATTAGCTCAACCATTGTGGAAGACAGTGTGGAGATTCCTTAAGGGCTTAGAAATGGAAATTCCATTTGACCCAGCAATCCCATTACTGGGTATATATCCAAAGGATTATAAATCATTTTATTATAAAGACACATGCACACATATGTTCATTGCAGCACTCTTTACAATAGCAAAGACCTGGAACCAACCCAAATGCCCATCAGTGATAGACTGGACAAGGAAAATGTGGCACATACACAACATGGAATACTATGCAGCCATAAAAAACGATGAGTTTGTGTCCTTTGTAGGGACATGAATGAATCTGGAAACCATCATTCTCAGCAAACTGATACAAGAGCAGAAAATCAAACACCACATGTTCTAACTCATAGGCAGGTGTTGAACAATGAGAACACATGGACACAGGGAGGGGAGCATCGCACACTGGGGTCTTTTGAGGGAGATAAAGGGATGGGCAGCAGGGTGTGGGGAGGTTGGGGAGGGATAACATGTGGAGAAGTGCCAGATATACATGATGGGGGGATGAAGGCAGCAAACCACATTGCCATGTACATACCTAGGCAACAATCCTGCATGTTCTTCACATGTACCCCAGAACCTAAATTGTAATAATATATAAAAAAATAAAGAAACAAAAATAAATAAAAAGAAAATTAAAACCACCATGATGCATTAAAAAAAAGAAAATCCTAGAATATCTATAAATTTCCACAGAAAATCCAAACTCATAGGCAGGTGTTGAACAATGAGAACACATGGACACAGGGAGGGGAGCATCGCACACTGTTGAGGGAGATAAAGGGATGGGCAGCAGGGTGTGGGGAGGTTGGGGAGGGATAACATGTGGAGAAGTGCCAGATATACATGATGGGGGGATGAAGGCAGCAAACCACATTGCCATGTACATACCTAGGCAACAATCCTGCATGTTCTTCACATGTACCCCAGAACCTAAATTGTAATAATATATAAAAAATAAAGAAACAAAAATAAATAAAAAGAAAATTAAAACCACCATGATGCATTAAAAAAAAGAAAATCCTAGAATATCTATAAATTTCCACAGAAAATCCAAACAAGGCTATGCATTGAAATTAATAATTTACCCAAATAATTAGATGTTACATTATGTAAAATAAAATATTTTATACCAACAATATTAAAATTTAAATTGAAATACACATATCCCATTTACCATTACAACAAAATGTATGTATAAATAAGTTAAGACTATGTTAACAGGTTTATTTATGTATTATAATACATTATAGAAGACTATATAATTACTGAACAAAATGGTAAGCTGTATCTTGTCTAATCATGGTAAGTGACATGGTTTGGTTTTGTCTCCCCACCCAAAGCTCATCTCAAATTGCAATTCCCACATTTCAAGGGAGGAACCTGATGAGAGACGTTTTTCCCCATGGTGTTCTTGTGATAGTGAGTGAGTTCTAATGCGATCTGATGCTGTTATAAGTATGTGGCAGTTCCTCCTTCTCTTTTTCTCACCTCCTTCCATGATTGTTAGTTTTCATAGGCCTCTCCATTCATGAGGAGCTGTGAGTCAATTAAATCACTTTTCTTTATAAATTACCCAGTCTCAGGGAGGTGTGATTTGTTTTAAGGAATTAACTCTCCTGATTTTGGGGACTGTTAAGTTTAAAAGTTTGTATAGCAGGCAGGCAGGCTGGGAACTCAGGCAGGAGTTAATGTAGATATCTTGAACATAATTTTCTCTTGCCTTGCAAAAATCTAGAATTTTGCTCTTAAGGCCTTTAACTAATTGGATGAGGCCCAATCATATTATCCAGGATAATCTTTACTTAAAATCAACTGATTGTAGGCATTAATCATAGCTATAAAATATGCTCACACCAATTTCAAGATTAGTATTAGATTAAATAACTGGATAGTATAACCTAACCAAGTTCACACATAAAACTGATGATCACAGCTAAATAATACTGAATACATAGTTCAAAACCATAACAGATATCCCCTATATACTAATTAATATATTCTATTTACTTCTCTAAGTAATTTATATGCTTAATAGATTTGTCACAGCAATCCTATGAGATGATTTATATATCAATTTTATTGCTGAAAATAAGATTTAAAGATATTAAGTCATACAGTCGTGATGGCTCAGGTAATAAGTAGCAGGTGTTAGATTAAAATTTTATGGTGTACCTTTAAAAAGAAAGCTGTTTTTCATGTTAAATCTGCTCTGTAAATACAAGCATGTGTACACACATACACACAAACACAGACATCCCACATTAGGAAGAAGAATCTACTGAAATCCTGGTTAATTATGATTGTCTTTTACCAACATTCATTTTCCCCCTGAATCCATTCATTATAGGACATTTATTGCATAATACAGTGTCTGGCACATAACAAGCACACAGTAAAATTTGTTGAATGAATGGTTGTATAAATAAAAGAATGGATGAAAATGAATAACATGCTCATGGATTGTGTTATTATCTCAGTGAAAGATGACAGTTATTTTGGACAGAAAGTCTTCCTTTTTAAGGATGAGGGGAAATATTTTTCATTTTTAAGACAAAATGAAATCTCCTCAGTTTTTGATCTAACTGTACAATTGCACTGTAAAATATAAGGAAATATGTTAAACCTCTATACCAATATACTGTTTTAGTAGACTATTAATATATGACTTACCTGTGTAGTAGATGTCCATAAAATTGTTTCTTTTAACCTAAGTTATTTTAATAAGAAAAAAACACATTTCATTTCATGCTTTTAAACCAAGCTATTAAAATAAATATGTAACCATTTGATAAATAAGCATAAATAACTATTACTCCAAAGATGATGCTGATCAGCAAGTTCCTTGGCTTGTAGGGCAGTGGGGTTCGATTAAAATGTTTGAAAGTACAGCATGGAATGGAAATGAATTAAGAAGAAAAATGAGATGTATTAAAGACTAAATTAACAATTCTGTTAATTTTTTAGAATTGTACCTCATTTGGTGTGGCCCTGTGTATACATTTTATAAGGATTGTAGGGAAGTTGTAACACAATATTCACCTATCAAGCTCAAATAAGGACCTTAATAATATATAATAATATATATCAACAGACAGCCAGGTTCTTTGTGCAAGTGGACTCCTTTTCTTGCACCGAGCTGGGGTGCCTACTTCCTCACAGTAGCTTTTGTACATTGGTTTTGAGTTTTAAAATAAAGCTTATCTGTTTGGCTTTGGCCACGTGTTAGCCTCTGTTACTGGTGATTGATGAGAGGCTTGAAATCTAGTTATAACACACACACCACACACACACACACACACACACACACACACACACACACCTCAGTATGCATATAGAGAATTCAGAAAAAATAATTTATTTTATTGAAAAAAATATCTGCAATATTATATAAGCCTATATTTCTCATGTTTTTTTCAAATTTTAGTTAAACTTTCTTATTTTTTACTCATAAAATTTCAAGAGCATATACATCTTCTCATATGAAGATAATGTTTCTGATAGGGTAGGTTCAGATATGCAGGAATAGACTGGAGATTGATGCCCAGTCTGGAGCTCTTGCACAATGATTATAATAGTACACTCTGTCCTTTTAATAGTCTCTGCAGCTGTTGCTTCTAGGCTCTATATGCTACTGATTTTGTAAATAGTATAATTGTTTCTTTAAAAAGAATGTCTGGTTGATTTTGGAAAGTTCCAATATAAAATTTCTAAATTTTCACATCTGGGGCCAAAATTCTAGCTTGGATTATAAAAATTCACTGTGCTGAAGATCATGATCTCCTTTCAGTTTGTTTTAGAAAATGCAGCTGTGATTTTTTTCTTGCATTTGTTTTTGTACCTAAATATGATTAGTCAGGTAAATGCTCTTGATGATGATAATTTTCTGAATATTTAAGTTTTGTGTGCAATGAGTCTTGGAGCAGACAGCATCAGTAGATGAGAAAATAAACTGTGAATGCCTTATTTAAGTTTTAAAAAAAGTGCTCAATGTGGTCTAGAATTTCTTCCAAATCAAAACACTTTCTGGTGATTGTCTAATCCAAGTTTGGCCTCCTGGTAACTTCTCTTTTTCTTCGATAAATAATCCAAAGGAATGGGTCCCCTGATGCCTTTTCTTATTCACTCTCTGAAAATAAGTGCTGATGAAAATAAATGAAATTTATAATATTTATTATTGGTTCTCAACCATCTATTGAATCTTATGAAAAGATAGCAAGTCAGGCAAGTATTGCCCAGTGTAGGGCAGAGAGTCAGTGCTTGGAAGAACAAATAGAAATATGTGAGAATCCTCTCATAGCCATTGGAATCATAGGATACACTGATGTAAAACCCTCTGCCATGTCGACTGAAAGATTAAATGAAAAAAAAAACTGTTAAATATTTCTGCTAAAAAAAAATCTAATCATGTCCCTCACTTCAGCCAGTCTTATTTTTATTTAAATGATGAAATATTTGTGGAATACTTTTCAAGTACATGGATAAGATAACTGATAAGGGTAATCATAGGGCATTGGTTTTTTTTTGTAGCGAAATTTGAAGGGGAAAACCATTTCCTCATCTCTCATTTTTCTCATGAATTCAATAGAAATAGATGTGGTTGTATTACCTGGAATTATCACATAAAATACCATGACAGCCCTTAAAGTGAAAAGAATTATTTAAAATCAAAGCTCTCTGTTACCTAAATGATGCAGATATTTTCATGCCTAATGTTTAAATAGACATGGGCTGGATGTAAAAACAGGAACACATTTCATCTGAAAGAACACCAAATTCTGTTAAGAAAATTAAGACACAGTGTTTGGTATACAGTTGAGGTTGAGGCTGCTGTTAATCTTTAACTTTATATTTATTAGCATTGTGGTCATATTACACCACAAGTATGTCTTATTTAACATTTGCTTTGAAAACAAAGGAAAACAAAAACATTTGGTTTGAAGAGGTACGGTATTTTAAAAATGGCAAAACTTAAGGAAGCCTCAGTTGATCTAGTACAAATGTATCTGAACCATAACATTCAGGCTTGACATTTAAGTTCTGAATTTTTATAGTTTACTCAAGGAAAGAAAGATGTCTTAATATAGGGTTATTTTATGATTTAGATAGCAAAAGTATCTGCTATTTTTCCCCTGCAGTCCATTTGTCATTGATATTTTGTGCCTTTTGCTCAAGAAACAAAAGCAACAACAATAAAAAACAAAAATAAAAAGCATTAGTACCTATTTGAATAGATAAATTGTATTTTACCACGTTTATTTTTGTTATTAAATTTGTAATTCAGAATTAGGTGACCTTTTTATCTTAACATAAAATACAGTTATACCTCATGGAAGTAAAAGAAAAAAAAAGACACTTTTTTTTTAGTAATGGGATTTGTGGAAGATTAATAATTGTGATTTGCCTGCACATTTTACTTTGTGGCATTTAAATGAAAAGTAACATGATCTTAAATTTTCATGGGTCACTTTACAGACTGATAAATCCTGGTAAATTTTCATGGGTAACTTTACAGATTGATTTTTACATTGATTACAAAATTAAAATTTTTAGCAATAAGGATTTAAAATAGAGTATCACAATTTTTTTCCATTTTATATAAACAGGCTGTGAAGTTGTTTTTTACAGAAATGTTAGAATTTATATTTAATATGGTTTTATAGTAGAATACTGTCAAAGAAATCATTCATTTTCCTTTTCAATAGTGTCTTCAACAATGGTTTTGGAGCAATCTTTTGAAGTTGAAATTCAAAAACTTCTATATTCCATTTTTGAAATGTTTATGTGTATTACAATAACATATTTTGTTTTATAATTAACTGGGTCAAAATTTCCTTTATTGTGTTTGCTTCTTCACTTTTAAATTACCAGATTTTGAGTTCCTTTTCAATGAAAAAAAGATGTGAAATTACTACATATTTTCAAAAGAAAGCATTTATTTGTTAAATATTTATTGAACATCTCTTTCTTTCTGCCACTGTTATATCTTTGGGAATAAAACAGTGAGCAAAATGGACAAATAAATTCCAGTCATCAGGGGAACTAACTTTCTAAAATAGAAGGCAAGACAGTCAATTTCTGAAAATAAGTAGAGTAAATAAAAAATTAGACAATAGTAGTGGTTAGATAAAAAGATGAAAAATTTCAAGATGAGAGTTTATAATTTTAAATGGAGTGATCAGGAAAGTCATTCCTGAAAAGGTAAGAATTTAACAAATATCTGAAGGGAGATAATAAGTGAGCCATGCAGACAACTAGACCGAGAATTCTGAGAGCAATCAGCAAATGCAAAAACCCTGAGGCAGGAGCAAGCCTTCTGTGTTTCAGGAAGAATACAGAAAAGTCTGTGTTAGTGATGCATTTTTATTTTTTCATAAAAATTTGAAAGTTTAGTTTCCAAACTGTTATTTAAATTATTATTTGCAATTAACATGTCAACAAAATAAGGAGAATGTATGTATATAATCTCAAAGAAAAATACATTGATATTCATAGCAGATGTTGCTTCAGTAGAAAAATATCTAGAAAAAAAGGGATGTTGGAGTTACCTGATTCTCAATTGTGTGAAGTATTGTCACACAATACTTCAGTCTGCTTCTGAAGTATTGTGTGACATTTTAGGTATTTTGTTTTCAACAGGCTACAAATTACTAGAAGCCTAACACAGAGAAAGAGATGATATACTAAGGGGGCTTAAGACCACAAGATATAGAGAGCAATGCCAGGATGTTGGGTCTGCAGTTGAAAAGTCTTCCAAGGAGGAAAGTGAACAGAGAAAATGATAGCTCTCAACTATTCAATATTTTTTTATTGAATGGATGCAAAAGAGAGATAAATTTGTTACTGAACACAACTAAAAGGATTGTTTGGAAACATTTAATGAGTAAGTATTATTCCTTTCATTAAGCTATACATGTTTTTTTGAATGTATTGTTTCTGTGAATGACTACCAGAAAAAGTAGAGATCTTAGATACACCTCATTTGTTCTAGCTAGTGGATACTTATATATTTCATAATATAGTTATGAAAATAATGTATAAGGAGAATCTAGTATAATTTTGGAAATATTAGTTACTTAATGTCTGTTGAAGGGAAGGAGTGAGGAAAGGAAAAGCGAAAAGCAAGAGATAAAAAAACTTAAATATTTTGTCAACAGTAACCATTATACTAAATCTGCAAATCGTTCTTGAGCTATATAACTCAACTCCTTACTTGTACATTGCTCTTACATAGCTCAAGTTTTAATATGACATCTTGCAGGTCACCCAAGAGTAGTTACTCTATCAATATGTTTTTATAACTCTTAATAAAGAGCTGTTTTAAAATCGCAGTTAGCTCTTGCTATTACCTAATGAAGTTGTGATGATTTCTATTGCGCAGCCAAGGAAACTGAAATTTCAGGGAACAAAGTCACTTGTGGTGAGTTATACAATTCCTAAGGATCATCTCTAGACTCCACACTATTAACTCTCCATGGGCATCTAAGAATCCCATTAAGTGCAACACAAAGTCAAGGGTTCTAACAGTCAAAGTCATCTGAGATTGGACTATACTAACTTCACAAGGAAGTGAAACTATTATTATTTTAGGTGGTCAGTGGCACACTGGATCTTTATTTGTTGATGATTCATAATTCTAAGGTTCACATACTAATGCTAATGATTAGTGATTATAAGTTGTGTATATGTAAAAAGAATCAGAATTCTTTATGATCTTCCTTCCGGTATACTTAGAGATAACCTTTTTAATTCCATATGGGTTTTTGAATCAATTTTGTTTCATTTTCATATATTACACTCTTACTTGTTAGGCCTATTTTCCCAAATCAAAATTGATAGGTTACTCACACACAAAAAAGATCAAAGCTAGACTTTTTGATATGTGTTTATTATTTTTGAATTACATTAGAAACTAAAGACATCTCCTAGTGAATATGCCCCTTAACATCTAATGATAGGTACTTTATAAAAGGTTTATTTTTCACATTACCTAGAATATTTGACTTAACCAAAAGTTACTGCTAAATCTATTCTTGCACTTATCTCTTCAAATGTTGAGACTTTTGGTTACAGAAGTGGATGCTCAGGCTTTTGAAAGCCAAAACACTTCTCACTAAAATATTAGAATATATTTTCCAGCCTACCTTTTATAAATTGAGCCCTTCTTTGTTATGATGTTAAGTTATGATTCTCTCTGTTTCTAAGTGAACCACAGCGGAATTCTTACCTGCTGTTTAGATTTGCCCCAGAGAATAGAAACTTCAAAGATGTGTACTTTTAGGTCTAACATAAAAGGGAGACATAGGTACATATTTTATAAATGGTATTCAAACTATGCATGACAGATCAGAGCTCGGTAGATAGACACCTCATTAGAAATGTCTCTGCTGCTCAGTTTTCTCAAATATAGATTTCATAAAATGTTTTCTATTTGCTCTAATTTTTTCATGGTTGCCCAATTATCAAATAAAATTCTCTACTAAGAAGCATGTTCTTGTAGTCTTTTTTATGTATAAGAATATAGTCTTTCCAATTAAAATGAAATAATATTCAGATTTATAGTAAATAAATGCATTTATTTATTGACTATGTAGGTTCAGGGCCTCTACATGCTGATCTAGTTTAGAGATCTCTCATTAAATTTATATTTTTTTCCTGTCTTTGCTATGTGAGTCTAGATAAAAAGCCCTGTCCTTTTCTTACTGGCAAGTAAGAAAAGGGCTCTTTTGTTTGTCTACAAAAATTCACTGAATTATTAAAGAGAAAATGATTTTTGCTACAGTAATGAAGATACTGTGTTAATTACTAGATATCCCTCTCTGAGAGCTGTTTGGCCATTTAAGCTACTGGGATTCCATCTTCCCACCATGTTTGCGCTCCTCATTCCCAGCTCTTCTTGTCTCCAGTGTCTAGCTCTGTGTCATTTTTCTATGAAATCCTTGTCCATTCATAAAGAGATGGCATTTAGGCATCTCTCTCTCTCTTTTTCTCTTCAATTCTTCATGTTCCATAATAAGCAGTTCCCATCTCTCTTCAACAGAATCTTTTAGTTGACCAATCACCTATATTTAGTCTATCCAGGGTTTGGGGTTTTGTTTATTTCATTTTAAGTTATTATAAGTCATGTGATAATGAATATTTTTGTGCTATAGGTTATTTACTTATTTACTTATTTTGAGACAGAGTCTCACTCTGTCACCAGGCTAGAGTGCAGTGGCATGATCTTGGCTCACTGCAGCCTCCACCTCCCGAGTTCAAGCGATTTTCCTGCCTCAGCCTCAGGAGTATCTGGGACTACAGGAACATGCCACCACACCTAGCTAAGTTTCCTATTTTTAGTAGAGATGGGGTTTCACCATGTTGGCCAGGATAGTCTCGATGTCTTGACCTCATGATATGCCCGTCTTGGCTTCACAAAGTGCCAGGATTACAGGCATGACCCAAAATGCCCAGAATGTAGGTACTTTTATAAAATTAAATAAAAACTATTTTCTTTTATTTTTATTTTTTTTCAAATATTATGGTCCTTTCTTCTGAGGTCAGTATTACTTTAGAGAGAGGCTGGTAGTAGTAAACTTAGGTGTAGTTGTTCTTGTCCTATAGATACTCAGCCTGCTTCTGACTACCTTAAGTACAAGTGAATATGAAGAGAAGTAGCAAGGACAGTAGTAATAGACTCATACAAGGGCAGCCAGAACTTCTTTTCCCCCTCTATTTTTTTGTGAGATTGAGTTTTGTTCTTGTTGCCCAGGCTAGAGTGCAGTGGTGAGATCTTATCTCACCACAAACTCTGCCTCCCAGGCTCAAGTGATTCTCCTGTCTCAGCCTCCCAAGTAGCTGGGATTACAGGCATGCACCACCATGCCCCACTAATTTTGTATTTCTAGTAGAGATGGGGTTTCTCCATATTGGGCAGGCTGGTCTTGAACTCCCAACCTCAGGTGATCTGCCCACTTGGCCTCCCAAAGTGCTGGGATTACAGGTGCGAGCCACTGTACCCGGCCAGAACTTGTACAATATTACAGTGTATGGGGTGGCTATTTAATGTTGCCCAGAGTCCCCCGTCAGGAGAGACTTGATACAGATTCTGGGAATCTTGCCAGCTAGAGCTCTCAGCTATCTTCCTTTCTGGTAATTGTCCTCAAGTGAAGAAAGCGTCTTTGACAAAAGTCACAGTCTTCCCCCAGGAGTATCTTGTATCCATTGACTAGCGATTAAGAAGTATAAAGTTCTGGCCGGGCGTGGTGGCTCACGCCTGTAATCCCAGCACTTAGGAAGGCCAAGGCGGGTGGATCACGGGGTCAAGATATTGAGACCATCTTGGTCAACATGGTGAAACCCCGTCTCTACTGAAAATACAAAAAATTAGCTGGACACGGTGGCACGTGCCTGTAATCCCAGCTACCCAGGAGGCTGAGGCAGGAGAATTGCCTGAACCCAGGAGGCGGAGGTTGCGGTGAGCCGAGATCGCGCCATTGCACTCCAGCCTGGGTAACAAGAGTGAAACTCCATTTCAAAAAAAAAAAGTATAAAGTTCTGGCCCCTTGTTTAAAGGAGAGACAACTCTGAAGTGTCGCTATAGCTCCAGAACTTCCTGTAGGAACAGCTGAGGGACTATGTCACAGTTCATCTTCTACCTCTGCACAATCTTGTTTCCCTTACCCTCTTAGAGGTATATTTCCTGATAATTTACCCCTATAAACAGTCTGGTTGTAAATCTCAGCATATCAGAGCTATATCTCCCATTAGCTGGTTAACAATGAGCTGTATTTATGGTGGGAGAGCACCGAAGGGTTCTGCCATGCACTTTTGCTATAATTGTTTAAATTTACAGTTTAAACAATGTAAATTGGAATGGGATAACTATGTGATAAAATGCATTGGCTTATGCAATATCTCACATTTTTTGAGAGAAATTATAAGGACTTTGGAACTGATTATCTGTTACTAGAGCCACTGATGCATTGTTGAAAGAGGCTTGCAAAACAACAGCAACAAAGAAAGCCTTTAATCAATATAAGAACACATTTGAAAGCCAGAGTTAGTAGATAAAAAAGCTGTCTTCTAAACCAGAGGTCAAAGTTTAGAGCTTAAAACATACAAGAAGCAGAGTTCCAGAGATGGTAGAATTCTCAACCCGCGTGTGTTTGATATCCAAAGATCCAGGCTCCAGGTGGTAAGGATTGGACACTAAAGTTGACATGAGGACAACTGAGTCAATACACTCCAAATTCTTGAATTCTCAGATATCTTTTAATCCCCTGGGCTTAATTCTCACTGTTGAATCTAGCATTATCTACTTGTTTGAAAATAATGCAGAGATTTTCTTTTGCAAAAATATATTACCACCTTAGCATACTCACCATCTATCTTCTTCCAAGATTGGTTCCATTTAACCTTCCGTTTAACCTTCCAAGGTTAAAATATTCCAGTCTAAAATATTAGACTTCCTAAAAGAGAAGAGGGTGTCTTCTCTGAAGAAGGGCCAGGATATAACCAAGTCCGAGCAAGAGATGGGAGAGAATATATGGGAATAGCTCTTGTTAGAACAAGGTATATAGAAATAAGGTTGAACAAGAGTATGTCTATTAATGTATGAGCTGTCTCCAAAAATATAGAGCTTAATGTCTGACAAGGCCCTAGAGAGATATTAGTAATATGCAGGCAGATTTGCTGTTGGAAGCTTGGAAAAAGTAATAGGAAATCAAAAGATGTCAAAAAAAAAATGGGCATGCTAAAGTGCCTATACCACCTTAAATTAGAAATTCTACCTGTCAACTATGTTCCAAGAGAGGGCCTGGATGACTCTCTAATTACCAAAATAATAGGGAGTGCACTGGTGAGAAGAGTGCAAGAATCATCCAGACACTCAGTAGTGGCTGTCTTCTGTAGTCCAGTACTGAGAGTAGGCCATGTTATAGAACTAGGCTCTCTGATAACAATAGGGATAACAGAATTATTAATAATTCAAGTCAGGTATCAGGTACTAACCATAAAAAGCAAGAGGGTGCACTTACTGTAATAAGTGGGAACAAAGAATTGGCAGCTCAAGATCTTGACTCATAATATGACTTACAGAGCACAGAATTCTTAGAATCAAGATAGATGAGTATCTGATATGAATTTTGTTCAACCCATGCAACCAAACGATATCAAAATTGATTATCTGACGACTGAATGCAGAGGCCCTAATTTTTTTTAATGGGATATAGCCTGCCTAATTTCCAGATCTGAGCTACAATTAAGATCTGGAACTTATTGGCTAAAAAGCAATTATCTTTTGAGAGGTAATTACCTTTTACCTTGCAACATGGTGATGAGTATAAACAGTAATGATGCCTTCAGTCATTTTCCCAAAATATCTAAAGCAAAGCTTTAGTTTGAGTAACTTCAGTAACTATCAGTCAAAAAACAATTTAAGCAAAAAAGCAAATAAATAAATAAATAAACAGGAGTTGTAACTTTCGTCTTTGACAAAATAGACTTTAACAGTAACAAAGACTAAAAGAAACAAAGAAAGACATTACATAATGGTAAAAGGATCAATGCAACAACAGAAGTCAATGATCATAAATATATATGCACCCAATATAGGAGCACCCAGATACATAAGACAACTTCTTAATGACTTATAAAGAGACTTGGACTCCTGCACAATAATAGCGGGAGACTTTGACACCACATTGTTAATATTTGACGGATCAACGAGATAGAAAATTAACAGAAATATCTATGATTTGAACTCAGACCTGGAACAAGTAAACTCAGTGAATATTTATGGAATTCTTCACCCCAGGTCCACAGAACATACATTTTTCTCAGTATCGCATTACACCTATTTTGAAAGTGACCACATAATTGGAAGTAAATCATTCTTCAGCATCTGCATAGCATTTCAGAGACTTAAATGAAATATTGGTTGGCTGTTTTTTTGTTATTTTCTTCCCTTATTCCTTCCTGTCTCCGCTGTTAAGCACAATTATCTGCATAAAAGAGGTTTTAATACCTGTTTTTAGATTGCATTCCAGCCTGGGCAATAGAGCAAGACTCCTGTTCTCTCTCCCCTTTTCTCTTTCTCCTCCTTTCTTTCTTTCAAAAAAAAAAAAAAAAACATGAAGGGGAGGAAGGCAGCAAAACACACTGCCATGTGTGTACCTATGCAACTATCTTGCACGTTCTGCACATGTACCCCAAAACCTATAATGCAATAAAAATTTTTTTTAAAAAAAAGAAAGAAAGAAAATGTGGCACATATACACTATGGAATATTATACAGCCATAAAAAGGAATGAGATCATGTCCTTTGCAGGGACATAGATGAAGCTGGAAGCCATTATCCTCAGCAAACTTATACAGAAACAGAAAACCAAATACCACATGTTCTCACTCATAAGTGGGAGTCAAACAGTGAGAACACATGGACACAGAGAGGGGAACAGCACACATCGGAGTCAGTCGGGGGTTGTTGGGGCAAGGGAGGGAGAGCATTAGGACAAAATGCTAATGCTTATGGGGCCTAAAACCTAGATGACAGGTTGACAGATGCAGCAAACCATCATGGCACACATATACCTATGTAACAAGCCTACATGTTCTGCACTTGTATCCTGGAACTTAAAGTAAAATAAATAAATAATTAAAAAAAAAAAAAAAAAAAAAACAATTTAAGAACTGGGGATACGTGGTCCAAATTGTGAAATATATCCAGAGAAATGAAAATCACCATGGCCTTTGTTAGAGTGGCTACAAGGGAATGATGACCAGGAAATAATTGGATTCGTGGCCCAGATTGGCTCACAGTAAGCCCATTGCTTTCATGGACTCACATAGTAGTCATTTCTCTTGCTGTACATACATATTTTAAAGCACACATATTTATTTTTTGATAATTATAAATTTGCATGCAATTCTAAGACATAGTGTAGAGATACCGTAACATTTTGCAAAACTATGCTATCACAACAAAGACATTGCCATTGATTTAGTCAAGATATTGAAAACTTTAATCACCGCAAGAATCCCTCTTGTTACCTTTTTGTAGCCTCATCTACTTCCATATGGTTCTCACAACCTTGGAAAACACTGAAAACCACTAGTCTTTTATTTGCATAATTTTAGAATTTTCATTTGATATGAATGAGATTATATGGTATGAAACATTTTCAGATTGTATTATTTTTCACTCAATATAATACTCTGAGGTTCATAAAAGTTGCTTAACCATTCATACACTGAAGGACATTTGGACTCTTACAAAGTTTTGCTAATTATCAATAAAGTTGCTATAAATAATTTGTGCATAAATTTTTGTGTGAACATAATTTTTATTTCTCTGATATAAATTCTCAGAGGTACAATTCTGAGTTTTATGTTAGGTATGTTTTCGTTCATGTTGTTTTGTAGTTGTTATTGCTGTTATGTTTTGTTTTTAAAGAAACTGCAAAACCATTGTCCAGAGCGGGCTGTGCCATTTTACATTTCCACTGGTAATGTGTGAGTAATCTAGTTTCCCTGAATCCTTGTTGTCACTGCATTTTATTTTAGCTATTCTTATAGGTGTATAGTGATATCTCATTGGGCTTTAAATTCAAATTTCTCTAATGGTTAATGACATCGAACATCTTTTCATGTCCTTATTTGCCATCTGGGCATTTTCCTGTGAAATGGCTCTTCATGTCTTCTCCTGTTTTCTCATTAGATTGTTTGCTCTCTTACTGTTGAGTTTTGAGAACTTTTAAAAAATGTATTGTAGATATAGCACTTTTTTGGATATGTAGTTTATAGCTTATATCATCATCCTTTGAACAGGGTTTTCTGCAGATAATGAAACAAAATTGATGACCAATTTATCATTGTTTGCTTTGTATGGATTGTGTTTTCAATGTCAAGGCCAAAATTACTTGTATTCCTCTAGATCCTGAAGGTATCTTTAGAGCTTTATGGTATTACATTTACATTTAGAATTCATGATTCATTTTTAATTAAAATTTGCATAATGTCTGAGATTTAGTTCAAGATTTATTTTCTCCCACATGAATGTCTAATTACTCCAACATCATTCGTTGAAAAGGCAGTCACTCCACTGAATTTCTTTGCTTTTCATCAAAGACCAGTTGGGCATATTCTTGTGCTTTTTAGATTTCTCTATTTTGTGTAATTAATGTATATGTATATCTTCCCACCAGTAACCAACAGTCTTGGTTACTACAGCTATCTAATAGGTCTTGAAATCAGGTAGACTGATTTCTCCACATTTTATTTTCATGAAAATTTTCTTAGCTACTCTAGCTCTATTTTTTAATATAAATTTTAGGCTTTCTATATCTACGAAAGTCATCATAATTGATAGGAATTACATTAAATGTATATATCAGTTGAGAGACAATTAACATGTTTTGTATGACTTTTTCAATTCAAAATACAGTATCATCTCCCTCATTTTTACATATCCTTGAATATCTTTTGTCTATGGTGAATAGTTTTCTGCATAGATGTCCTATACGTGTTTTGTTACATTTACACCTCTAAGTTTTTATTTTTTGAAAAAGTTTTACATTGTATTGCATTTTAAATTGTGGCATCTGTGGGTTATTGCTAGAATATAGAAATAAATTTGGTGATTATCTCTATCTTATGTCCTGTGATCCTCCATGTAGAAAAGCTTTATTTTTCATACTTTGATTTACATGTGTTCTATGTCCATTGTTCTCTTTGTTGCACTACTGAGACCTTCCAGCTTTGCACTGAATGAGAGTAGTGAAAACAGACACTCTTGCCTTATTCCCAAACTTATGTCTAAGGTATTTAATCTTTCACTACAAGATATAAAATTAGCTGTAGGTATTTTGTAGATGCTATTCATCAAGTTCAGGAATTGCTCCTCTAATTATTTTTATTATTTTTTTGAGAATTGAGAAATTGCTTCTCTAATTATTATTATTATTTTTTGAGAATTGTTCTTACAAATAATTGTTCAATGTTGTAAAATGCTTTCTCTGCATCAATGAATGTAATCATATGATATTTATTCTTTAGCCTGTTAATTTGGTTAATTGTACTGATTGACTTTGAAATACTGAAACAGCCTTTCATCCCTGTAATGAATTCTACTTGGTGATAGTGTATAATTCACTTTTTTACATGTTTTACTTATATTTGCTATTATAATATTTAGTTAAGAATATTTATATCTATATACATGAGGGATAGATAGGGGTATGAGGGATATTGATCTGTAGTTTTCTTTATGTTGTAATTCTGGTTTGGAACCAGGGTAATACTCACTTCATTAAAAAAATGGCAAGTGACAACTCCTTTTCTATTTATAAAGTGGTTGTAAACAATTCGTGTTATCCTTTTGATGATGGCAGGGTCTGTAATTATATGTCCTATTTCATTCCTGATACTGATAATATTTGTCTTTACTCCTTTTTCTTTGCCAGCCTTGCTAGAGATTTTTCAATTTTATTCTTTTAAAAATGCTAGGTCTATTTTATTGATTTTGTTCTATTTTTTTCCTCTTTTCAAGTTTACTGGTTTCTGCCCTTATCTTTTTTCTTCCTTAGACTTGCTGTAAATTTATTTTGCTGTTTCTTCTTCTACTATCTTGAAGTGAAAGCTAATTCATTGATTTGAGACTTTTCTTCTTTTCTACTGTATACATTTAGTGCTACAAATATCTCTTCAGTACTGCTTTAGTTGCACTCCATAAGTTGCATTATATATTTTACTTTCATTTACATTCTGCTTAATGTATGTTTTGATTCCCCTAGAGACTACCTCTTTAATCCATGAATTATTCAGAATGTATTTGGTTACTACATGTTTGGAGAACTTCTTACATTCTGTTATTGATTTAGTTTGATTCCGTTGTGATTAGAACACACTTTGTATGATTTTAATTCTTACTTTTATGGTCCAGGAAATAACCTGTCTCAGGTTACATATTGTGGAAACTATAAATAAATGTATATCCTGCTGTGATTGGGAAAAGTATTTCTATAAATGTCAATTAGATTTTCCCTATTTAACAATGTTTCCTAGTTTATTTATATGTTTACTGATTTTCTGTCATCTAATTCTTATACTAATCATGAGAGAGGAGTTTCAAAGTCTCCTACTATAACTTTGCATTTGTTTATTTTTGCTGGCGGTTCTATCAATTTTTGCTTCACCTATTTTGCAGCTCTGTTTTTTAGTGCATATGCATTGAGGGTTGTTATGTCTTCTGTGGAAGTATGCCAATTTTAATATTATATAATGATCTCTTTGTTTCTAGTAAAACTCTCTCCTCTGAAGTATATTTTATTATTAATATACTTCTTTCCTTTTCACAAATATTGCATGATGTATCTTTTTCATTCTTTTGTTTTATTTTAGATTTTTCTTTTTCTTTTCAAGTATTTATGGATTTATTGGTATAAATGCAGTTGTGTTACATGGATCTATTGACTAGTGGTGAAGTCTGGACTTTTAGTTTACCCATCACCTGGATAGTGTGCATTGTACCCAATAAGTAGTATTTCATCTCCTACTCTCCTCCCACTCTCACATCTTTTGGACTCTCTAGTGTCTAATGTTATACTCAGAGTGTTCCTATGTACCCACTGTTTAGCTCCCACTAATTAGTGAGAACATGTGTTTTCAACTTTCTGTTTCTGAGTCATTTAATTAAGGATAATGGCCTCGATTTCTGTTGATATTGCTGCAGAATACATGGTTTTATTATTTTTATGGCTGAATAATGTTCCATTTGGATGTATCTATATATACTACATTTTAAATCCTATCATCCCTTCATTGACACTTAGGTTGATTCTATGACTTCGCTATTGTTAATATTTTCTCATAAACATATGAGTGCAGGTGTCTTTTTGATAAAATAATTTGTTTTCCTTTAGTAGATACAAGTTCTGTTGTGACTCTTTGAGAAATCTCTGTATGGTTTTCCATAGAGGTTGTACTAAGACATATTTCCTCCAACATTATATAAGTGTCACCTCTTCTCTGCAGTCTCATTAACATCTGGTTCTTTTGACATTTTAATTGCCATTTGAACTGGCATAAGATATTGTCACATTGTGGCTTTAATTTTCATTTCTCTAATGATTATTAATCAAGAGAAATGTTTTATTTGTTTGTTGGGCACTTGTATGTCTTCTTTTTAAAAAAGCTTGTTAATATCCTTTGCCCACTTTTTAATAGTGTTATTTGTTTTTATCTTGTTTAGTTGTTTATTTCTTGTAGATTTTATATATTAACTATTTGCCAGATGCATAGTTTGCAACTATTTTAATGCATTCTGTAGGTTGTTTGATTACACAGTTGACTGTTTCTTTGGCTGTGCAGAAGTTTTTTAGTCTAATTAGGTCCCATTTGTCTATTTTTGTTTTTGTTGTGTTTCCCTTTGAGAACTTAGTAATTAATTACTTATCTACATCAATGTCCAGAAGACTTTTCCTAGGTTTTCTTCTAGGATTTTAGAGTTTCAGTTCTTAAGTTTAAGTCTTTACTCTATTGTGAGTTCATTTTTTGTACATGGTAAGAGATATGGGTCCAGTTTCATTCTTCTGCATATGGCTTTCCAATTTTTTCAACATCATTTATTAAATAGGGTGTCTTTCCACAGTGTATATTTTTTGTTGACTTTGTCAAAGATCAGTTAGTTGTCCACATTTGACTTTATTTCTGGCATCTTTATTCTGTTCCATTGATCTATGTGTCTACATTTTTATACTAATATCTTGCTGCTTTGGTTATTATAGCCTTGCAGTATAATTTGATGGCAGGTAATGTAATACTTCCAGCTTTATTCTCTTTGCTTAATATTGCTTCAGGTATTTGGGTTCTTTTTAGGTTCCATATGAATTTGGGGATTTTAAATTAATTATATGAAGAATAGCATTTGTAATTCAATGGAAATTGCATTGAATCAGTAGATTGCTTTGGGAAGTATGATTGTTTTAACAATACTGATTCTTCTGATCCATGAACATAGGTTGGTTTTCCATATGTGTCATCTATGATTTATTGAATCAATGTTTTGTAATTTGCTTTGAAGAGATACTTCACCTCATTGGTGAAGTGTATTTCTAGGTCTTTTCTTTTGTTTGTTTGCTATTGTAATTAAGAATGAGTTTTTATTTGGTTACCAGCTTGATTTTTATTGGTGTTTAGAAATATTACTGATTTTTGCTCATTAATTTTGTATTCTGAAAATTTACAGAAGTCCTAGAGCAATGAGAAAAAAGAGCCATCTAAATTGGAAATAAAAAAGCCAAATATTCTCGGTTACTGATGATATGATCTTATACATAGAAATCCTTAAAGACTAATCTTTTTATTTTAAATATATTTGTATTTAAATATGTGAAATAATTTTATTCTAAACATACAGTTGGGTCACATTTTTCTCACATAATGTGCCAATCTCTGTCATTACATTAATCTTTTAAAACCATTTACATTTCGCCTGTAATCCCAGCACTTTGGGAGGCCGAGGCGGGTGGATCACGAGGTCAAGAGATCAAGACCATCCTGGTCAAAATGGTGAAACCCCGTCTCTACTAAAAAAAAATACAAAAAATTAGCCGGGCATAGTGGAGTGGGCCTGTAATCCCAGCTGCTCAGGAGGCTGAGGCAGGAGAATTGCCTGAACCCAGGAGGCAGAGGTTGTGGTGAGCCGAGATCACGCCATTGCACTCCAGCCTGGGTAACAAGAGCAAAACTCTGTCTCAAAAAAAAAAAAGAAAAAAAAAATTACATTTGATGTAATATTTGATAGGATGGGGCTTGAGTCTGACTTTTTTGTTTGGTTTCTGTTTGCTGTCTTTGTTTTTTGTGTTTATATCTTGGTTTTCTTTTTCTGCCTTCTCGTATTGTGTAAAGATTTTCAAAACTTTGATAGTTGTTTTCATATATTTATGTCATACCTTTCTTAGTGGTTTTCCTATGTATTACATTATATATATGTATAACTTATGTCAGTCTACAGGTGTAATTTCACTGCTTCAAGTGAAGTATATATAACTATATTCCTCTATATTATTTTACACTTCATTTTAATATATTTGTATTAAATATTTTATCTGCATACATATCATTCTGGTGTCTGCAGAGATTCAGAGCTCTCTAAGGTGTATAAACCTGACTAGCAGGCTGTTAACTTAGGTTAGAGTTTATATTGTAGCCTTGAGTCTGAAATTTGTAGGGCAGATTAGCATATTGTAAACTCAGTTAAGATTTTTCAAGTTTTAATCTTAAAGCAGAATTCCTTCTTCTCTAGGAAATCTCAACTTTTGTCTAAAGATTTGGAACTGATTGAATGAGGGCCACCCACATTATTAAGAGGAATTTTTTTACTTAAAGTCAGTTGATTGTACATATTAATAATATCTACCAAATACCTTCACAGTGACACATGTATGTATGTGTGTGTGTGTGTGTATATATATATACATATATTACATATATATATATATACATAAATGACATATATATGTCATTTTTTTCTTTTTTTGTTGAGATGGAGTCTCACTTTGTTGCCCAGACTGGAGTGCAGTGGCATGATCTCGACTCACTACAACCTCCACCTCCTGGATTCAAGTGATTCTCCAGCCTCAGCCTTTTGAGTAGCTAAGGTTACAGGCACACTCCATTGTGTCTGGATAATTTTTTTGTGCTTTTAGTAGAGACAGATTTTCACTATGTGAGTCAGGCTGGTCTCGAATGCCTGACCTCATAATCCACCTGCTTTGGCCTCCAAAAGTGCTAGGATTACAGATATGAGCCACCATGCCCAGTCAACATCTATATAAATGTTGGACCAAAGAACTGGACCCACAGCCTAGGCATGTTGACACATAAAATTAGCCATTGGAACATACATTTAGAATACATCAGATAGTATTATAATTTTTGTTTTCTTCCTAAGTCAAATATAATTTAGAAAGAAGAGAGAGAAATTGTCTTTAGAAACAAGAGAAAAGAAATGAATTAAATCTAGATTTTTTTTTACTATTATTTTGTTCTTTCTTTTGTTGTGTGTGGTGTTTCAAGATCCCTTCTTTTATCCTTCCCTTTCTATTTGGAGACCATTCTTCAGCTATTTTAGAATAGTTATATAGACGACAATGCTTCTTAGTTTTCATTCATCGAAGAATGTCTTAATTTCTCAATTTTTCTCGGAGAACATTTGTGTTAGATACAGCCTTCTGAATTGACAGTTCCTTTTTATTCAGCACTTGAAAAATATTGTGACACTTCCCACTGGTCCCCAGGGTTTCTAATAAGATGGGAGTGTAAATTAGTTCATCCATGGTAGAAGACAGTGGGGCAATTCCTCAAAATCTAGAAATAAAAATACCATTTGACCCAGCAATCCCATTACTAGGTATGTACCCAAAGGATTATAAATCGTTCTACTATAAGGACACATGCACACATATGTTCATTGGGGCACTGTTTACAACAGCAAAGACCTGGAACCAACCCAAATGCCCATCAATGATAGACTGGACAAAGAAAATGTATCACATATACACCATGGAATACTATGCAGCCATAAAAAATGATGAGTTCGTGTCCTTTGTAGGGATATGGATGAAGCTGAAAACCATCATTCTCAGCAAATTGACACAAGAACAGAAAACCAAATACCACATGTTCTCACTCATAAGTGGGTGTTGAACAATGAGAACACATGCACACAGTGAGTGGAATATCACCCACTGGGGCCTGTCGGGGGTGGAGGCTAGAGGAGAGATAGGAGAGGGGTGGGAGGCTAGGGGAGGGATAGCATTAGGAGAAATACCTAATATAGATGACAGGCTGATGGATGCAGCACACCATTATGGCACATGTGTACCTATGTAACAAATCTGCATGTTGTACACATGTACCCCAGAACATAAAGTATAATTATAATAATTTAAACATAAACAAATTCTTCCCCTTCAAAAGAAAGAAAAAGAGAAAAAGAACTGGTTGTCATTCAAATAGCTTTTCCCTATAAGTAAAGTGTCATTTCTCCCTTGCTACTTTCAGGATTTTCCTTTGTTTGTAGGAGGTTGATTAAGATGAAGCGTTAGTTTCTTTGGGGTTATCTTGTTTGGGGTATGCTCAGTTTCTTGATTCCATTGGCTTGTCTTTTGTCAAATTTGTAAAGGTTTACCTAGTCTGTTTTAAATGCTTTTTAGCCTTGACCTCTTTCTCTTTTCCTCCCATGCATATTATAATATAAGTGGTAGATGTGAGGTACTTTTTAATAATCTCACAGTTCTTGAGGCTCTGTTTATTACCAGCCCCTTCCTGGTCTATTTCTCTGTTTTGTTTTGTTTTCCAGATTAGTTTTTATTCTATCTTGAAGTTCACTAATTATTTCCTCTGTGTCTTTCATTCTTCTTTTTGGTCCATCCCTTGAGTTTTCAACATTAGTTATTTTTTTTTTTAAGTTAAAAATGTGCACTTATTTCTTCTTTAAATATTTTATGTATTTTCTGAGACTTGTGGTCTTATTTTTTTGAACTTTCTGTTTTTTCAAGAATGTCTATAGCTGCACATAGTGATTTTTTAAAATGATGTACAAGTTCTGCACATGTACTCCAAAACTTAAAGTACATATATATAAGTAAAAATCAATGTCGTTTCAAAAAGGCTAAATAAGAATCATAGACTTTCACCCTTACATGGGTAACATGGAGTACATGTGCTTTGAAATCTTTGTCAAATATTGTCAGATATTGTAACATATCTGTCATTAATGAGTTGTCATCCACTGAGTTTTTTTTTCATTCAATTTAAGATCATAGTGGTTATTGGCATAATAAATTATTTTCTTTGCATAGGTATTATTCAGGTTTCTGCAGATATTCAGAGCCTCCTAAGTTGTATAAATAAGACTAGCAGGTTGTAACCTTAGGTTATAGGTTATAACCTGAAATCTATACATTTTGGAGGTATATATTATGAATCTCTCAGTCTTATTAAAATTTTTTATAGCTGGCTATCTCTGACACTACTCTAATAGGAGAAGGGTGTTGTTTCCTCATCTCTGCCAGATAGAGGCTGATGTCCAGGTTTCTCATTTTTCTATTATTAACACACCAGAAAGGGGTTTAGATACTAATGAATGGGGATGGGAGTACCTACTTCTCACTAGTCCTTCACAGACACCTTTCTATTGAGAGTAGTAGTAGATCCTTATTTCACTTCTCAAGTGAGTATCAATGGCAATAGAGTGATGGGGCTGGCCTCATTACCAGTGGGTAGTGGTAAAATTCTGACTCTCAACTAGGCCTCCCCTGACATCATCCCAGTAGAAAAGGGGAGGGACAGGTTTCCCACATAGTACCCAGTGACTCTTGGGGAGAGTGGTAACTTGTTACCCATGTAAGGGTGAAAGTCTATGATTCTTATTTAGCCTTTTTGAAACGACATTGATTTTTACTTATATATATGTACTTTAAGTTTTGGAGTACATGTGCAGAACTTGCAGGACTGTTGCATAGGTATACACATGCAATGGTGGTTTGCAGCATCCATCCCCCCGTCACCTACATCAGGCATTTTTCCAAATGCTATCCCTCCCCAACCTCTCCATACCGCACTATCCTTCCGCTCACTGGAATCCCCCAACAGACCCCAGTGTGTGATGTTCCCCTCCCTGTGTCCATGTGTTCTCATCATTCAACACCCACCTATGTGTGAGAACATGTGGTGTTTGATTTTCTGTTCTTGTGTCAGTTTGCTGAGAATGATGGTTTCCAACTGCATCCATGTTCCTGAAAAGGACACAAACTCATCATAGTTTATGGCTGGATAGTATTCCATCGTGTATATGTGCCGCATTTTCTTTGTCCAGTCTATCATTGATGGACATTTGGGGTGGTTTCAGGTCTTTACTATTGTAAACAGTGCCTCAATGAACATACATGTGCAAGTGTCTTTATAGTATAATGATTTATAATACCTTTGCTATATACCCAGTAATGAGATTGCTGGGTCAAATGGTATTTCTATTTCTAGATCCTCGAGGAATTACCACACTGTCTTCCACAATGGTTGAACTAATTTACATTCCCACCAATGGTCTAAAAGTGTTCCTATTTCTCCACATCCTCTCCAGCATCTGTTGTCTCCAATTTTTTTAACAATCACCATTCTAACTGGCATGAGATGGTATCTCAATGTGGTTTTGATTTGCATTTCTCTAATACCCAGTGATGATGAGCATTTTTTCATATGTTTGTTGGCCTCCTAAATGTGTTCTTTTGAAGAGTGTCTGTTCATATCCTTCACCCACTTTTTGATGTTTTTTTTTTGTCTTTTAAATCTGCTTTTGTTTTCTGTAGATTCTAGATATTAACCCTTTGTCAGATGAGAAGATTATGAAAATTATTTCTCATTGTGTTGGTTGCCAGTTCACTCTAATGATTGTTTCGTTTGCTGTGCATAAACTCTTAAATTTAATTAGATCCAATTTGTCTATTTTGCCTTTTATTGCCATTGCTTTTGGTGTTTTAGACAGGAAATCATTGCCTATGCCTATGTCCTGAATGTTGCTGCCTAGGTTTTCTTCTAGGGTTTTTATGGTGTTAGGTCTTATGTTTAAATGTTTAATCCATTTGAAGTTAATTTTATTGTGAAGTGTAAGGAAGTGGTTTAGTTTCAGCTTCTTTACATGGCTAGCCAGTTTCCCCAACACCATTTATTAAACAGGGAATCCTTTCCCCATTGCTTGTTTTTGTCAGGTTTTAAAGATCAGATGGTTTTAGATGTTTGGCATTACTTCTGAGGCCTCTGTTCTGTTCCTTTGTTCTATATCTCTGTTTTGATACCAGTACCATGCTCTTTTGATTACTGTAGCCTTGTAGTATAGTTTCAAGTCAGGTAGTGTGATGCCTCCAACTTTGTTCTTTTTGCTTAGGATTGTCTTGGCTATCCAGGCTTTTTTTGGTTCCATATGAAGCTTAAGGTTTTGTTTTTTTTTCCATTTCTGTGAAGGTCAATGCTAGCTTAATGGGCATAGCATTAAATCTACAAATTACTTTGGGCAGTATGGCCATTTTCAGGATATTGATTCTTGCTAACCATGAGCATGGAATGGTTTTCTATCTGATTGTCTCTTCTGTTATTTTCTTGAGCAGTTGTTTGTAGTTTTTCTTGAAGAGGTCCTTTACATCCTTTGTTAGTTATATTCCTAGGTATTTTATTCTCTTTGTAGCAATTGTGAATGGGAGTTCACTCATTATTTGGCTCTCTGTTTCTCTGTTACTGGTGTATAGAAATGCTTGTGATTTTGCACATTGATTTTGTATTTTGAGACTTTGCTGAAGTTGTTTATCATCTTAAGGAGATTTTGGGCTAAGATGATGGGGTCTTCTAAATATACAATTATGTCATTTGCAAATAGAGACTATTTGACTTCCCCTTTTCCTAATGGAATACCCTTTATTTCTTTTTCTTGCCTGATTGCTCTGGCTAGAAATTTCAATGCTATGTTAAATAGGTATGGTGAGAGAGGGCACCTTTACCTAGTGTCGGTTTTCAAAAGGAATGCTTCCAGTTTTTGCCCATTCAGTATGATATTGACTGTGGGTTTGTCCTACATAGCTTTTATTAATTTGAGATATGTTCCATCAATACCTAATTTATTGAGAGTTTTTGTGTAAAGGGCTGTTGAATTTTGTCAAAGACCTTCTTTGCACCTATTGAAATGATCATGTGTTTTTTCTCTTTGTTTCTGTTTTTGTGATGGATTATGTTTATAGATTTGCATATGTTGAACCATCCTTGCATCACCTGGATGAAGCCTGCTTGATCCTGATGGATAGGCTTTTTGATGTGCTGTTGCATTTGGTTTGCCAGTAGTTTATTGAAAATTTTTGCATTGATGTTCATCATGGATATTGGCCTGAAGTTTTCTTTTTTAAGTTCAGTTTCTGCCAGGTTTTGAGATCAGGATGATGTTGGTCTCACAAAATGAGTTAGGGATGATTTCCTTTTTGTGTATTGTTTGGAATAGTTTCAGAAGGAATGGTACAAACTTATCTTTTTACATCTTTTAGAATTTGACTGTGAACATATCTGGACCTGGACTGTTTTTCGTTGGTTGGCTATTAATTACTGCCTCAACTTCAGACCTTGTAATTGATCTATTTGGGGATTCAACTTCTTCCTGGTTTAGTCTTTGGAGGGTGCAAGTGTCCAGAAATTTATCCATTTCTTCTAGATTTACTGGTTTACATGCATAGTGTTTTTTCTAGTAAGCTCTGATAGTAGTTTGTATTTCTGTGGAATTGGTGGTGATATCCCCTTTATCATTTTTTTATTGCATCTATTTGATTCTTCTTTCTTTTCTGTTAGTCTGGCTAGTGGTCTATGTTGTTGATCTTTTCAAAAAAACAGCTCCTGGATTTATTAATTTTTGAAAGTTTTTTTTTGTGTTTCTATCTCCTTCAGTTCTGCTCTTATCTTAGTTATTTCTTGTCTTCTGCTAGCTTTTGAATTTGTTTGATCTTGCTCCTTTAGCTCTCTCAAGTTTAATGATAGGGAGTCAATTTTAGATCTTTCTTCACTTATCATATGGGCATTTAGTGCTATAAATTTCCCTCTAGAAATTGCTTTAAATATGTCTCAGAGATTCTGATATGTTGTGCCTTCGTTCTCATTGGTTTTGAAGAACATTTTTATTTCTGCCTTCATTTTATTGTTTATCCAGCTGTCTTTCAGGAGCAGTTAGTTCCGTTTCCATGTAGTTGTACAGTTTTGAATGCTTTTTCAATCCTGAGTTCTAATTTGATTGCACTGTGGTCTGAGAGACTGATTGTTATGGTTTCCATTCTTTTGCATTTGCTGAGGAATGATTTACTTCCAATTATGTGGTCAATTTTAGAGTAAGTGCAATGTGGTCCTGAGAAGAATGTATATTCTGTGGATTTGGGGTGGAGAGTTCTGTAGATGTCTATTAGGTCTACTTGGTCCAGATCTGCACTGAAGTCATTTATGTTTTTCTCTAAGCAGATTATTCTAATTAGCATTTTATCTAACCTTTTTTCAAAGTTTTTAGTTTCTTTGCTTTGGGTTAGAACATGTTCCTTTAGCTCAGAGAAGTTTGTTATTACCCACCTTCTGAAGCCTACTTCTGTCAATTCATCAAATTCATTCTTCACCCTATTTTGTTCTCTTGCTAGTGAGGAGTTGTGATCCCTTGGAGAAGAAGAGGTATTCTGTTTTTCGGTGATTTCATCCTTTGTATGCTGTTTTTTTTCCCATCTTCATGGATATATATACCTTTGGTCTTTGGAGTTGGTGAATATGGATGGGGTCTCTGAGTGTACATTTTTTCTGTTGATGTTGAAGCTATTTTTTTTTTGTTTGTTTTTTAGTTTTCCTTCTAACAGATCCCTCTGCTGTAGGACTGCTGGAGGTCCACTCAAGACCTTGCTTGACTGGGAATCACCTGTGGGGGCTGCAGAACAGCAAGGATTACTGCCTGTTTTTTCCTCCATTAGCTTCGTCCCAGAAGTGTACCTGCTGGATGTCAGCCAGAGCTGTCCTGTATGAGGCATCTTTTTGTTTACAGGGATCAGGGAGTCACTTGAGAAGGCAATCTGTCCCTTACTGGAGTTCAAGTGCTTTGCTGGGAGCTCCATTGCTCCCTTCATTGCTCCCTTTAGAACTGCTAGGCAGGTATGTTTAAGTCTGCTGCAGTGGAACGCACAATCGCTCCTTTTCCCAGGTGCTCTGTCCCAGGAAGATGAGGTTTTATTTGAGTCCCTGACATGCTTCCTGTGTTTTCAGAGATGCCCGCCCAGCAAGGAGGTAGTCTAGTCACAGTCTGCCTGCAGAGGTGCTGCTGAGCTGTAACAGGCTCCGTCCATCTGCTGTGTAAAATTCCTCTGGCTTTTGTTTACACAGGTATGTTAGAACCACCTTGGCAGATATCCTTCCCGCCATCAAGCTCAATCGTCTAGAGTCCAGCTCAAACTGATTTGTTTGCTGTGAAACTCTCAGGCCAGAAGGTTTCAGTTTGTTTGTTTGTGGGGGATGGGTCCTGCCAAGCTGTATCACTTGGATCCCTGCCTTCAGCTCCCCCTCCTTCTGAAGGGGAGGCTCTGTCTGGCAGGCGCTCCAGGAGCCAGCCAAAATGGCCACCCAGATTTGCACTGATAACCTGTGGCACTAGCCAGAACAGCCACTCAGATCTGTGCTGGTAATTCGCTGTTCTTGTTGGCCCAGCAGGGATCTCCTGTTCTTTGGGTTGTAAAGACCACGGGAGAAACACAGTATCTGAACCAGAGTGACAGAGGGAAAAATTTCCCTCCTGATGGCCTATCTTGGGCAGGAGGGAAGTCCTCTGGCCAGTTGCACTTCCTGGGTAAGGCAGCACCCTGTCCTGCCTTGGTTTTCCCTCCTTGGCCTACACCCACTGTCCAGCCAGTCCCATTAAGATGAACCTGGTACCTCCGTTGGAAATGTGGAGATCACTTGCCTTCTGCCTCCCTCTTGATGGAAACTGCGCTCCGGAGCTGTTCCTATTCAGCCATCTTGGTGGAAGTGTGAAACTATTCTGATTCTTACTTAGCGTGTTTTGAAACTACCCTACCTGATTGTTGTGGCACCTCATTACAATCTGTTGGTGGTGACAGTTTATGCTATCTCCTTGCCTTTGCCAGTATGGATAGGATTGGGACAGTTTTTATTGTGTGTACGGTATTTGGTTAGAGTAGTCAACTTTGTCTAAAAGTATTCTGTCTTCCTTAGATGTTACTTTCCTGGTCATTTGGTTAGATACATTAGGCATATTGAGGAGGCATTTTTAATCATTGTTTGTTTTCTGTGTATCTGATTTTATTTCTAGGATTCCAGTTCCTTTACTTCCAAATCTTGAGTATATAAGACAGGAAATCCCTGTAAACTAAAAACTATCTTAGCCCTTGATGCTAAGGTCAAGGCTATCCCCCTCTTTTCTCATTATTTCATAGTCTCCTTCTGTTTGTTTTATAAGTAATGTCCAGGGTTTTTAGTTATACTTAGTGGGAAGAATAGGGTATTGTAATTCCATTCAGTATTCCCTTTGGTACAATTTTAATAGAAATTCTTGAGCATTGATAAAATCGCCACATTAATTTATTGTTCTGGGGGATAGGAGTTATCATAATGATGAATGCCAGGTCTGTGTCTGAAATTACCCTCCACATCTAAGTTAGCAAATAAAGAATGTTTTCTCTTTCTAGGGGGTGAATACCAGATATTCATGCCATCTTAGATACCAAAAGGATGCATGAAGATGGTACCTATTATATCAATTTAATTCAGTATATTGATGTCATACTATCCATATATTAAATGTGCTGGTACTGGAATATTCTCCTATTAGTTCTGTTTCTCTAGATAATCCTGACTAATATAGGCATCATATCATTTCCCAGTGTAGCCCCCTCAGCTCACAATTATGACCACCTATGTGTGTGAAGGACATATTTTTGATTAGTGATTGTTGGAGAAAATCTAACCCTGTTTCCCGAATTTGTTAATTTGTATGTGGTACAAGGTGATACGATTTTCTTGAATAAGCCAGAAGTACTCTTTCCTCAGAATCTTTGCACTTACTGTTTCTTCTGGATTTTTTTTTCCTTAGACATCCTCACAGCTCACTCCCTCACTTTATTCTTGTCTTTAACTTCACCAATAAAATCTGCTTATGAGGGGACTCTTTTCCTTCCTCCATTCTGTATTAAATAATAAAGTCTTCTTCCTCCAATCTTCTAAGTCCTTGTCCCATTTTCCTTCTTTTTCTCATGGTATTTATCATCTTCTGACATACTTAAAACTACAGGAGATAATAGATAAATGTTGAAAGAATGAAGAATCTGACTTGCCATATGCACTTGGTTTTAGTATATCTCATCTCTAAAATGTGAGCTCCATAAAGTCAGAAACTTTTGCCTATTCTTATACCCAGGCACCTGGAATAGTGCTTTGTACTTAGTAAACATGAAGCAAAATTTTGTTGAATTGAATGAACTGCTGTTTTCTCATGAGGAAACTTTTTTGATTAATGTCCCAATGTTAATCTACCACTGAAATAATTTTGGGGAGTGGAGGTGGGGATGAAATAAAAGGGATCAATCATGTACGGTTTTGCCATAACAATTGCAGAGTGTAGGTCTTATAAACTCCCTTGTATATGTGAAGAAAATAAACCATAGAGAGATTAGAATATGATGAATAATTGCATGTGAGTTATATCACCAACATGATATTTAAATTTAAAATATTCAGAGTACCACATTGTTCTTTACCATGCAGTATTAGCTATTTTTTCATACTCATCTTTAGGTCAAAGAAAGCTGCTTAAGGGACTTAATTTACATGACCCACATCATGTAAAATTTTAACATTTTTAAAATTTTGCAGTATTTAGTAGCTTTGAAGAGCAGAGTTGGTTTGTTCTTTAGTAAATTGCACTATGGTGTAATATTTTAAAAATTATTGCCTAACCTAAAGTTACATAGATTTTATGCCATATTTTTACCTAACATAGTGGTCCTGAAACATTTTGGCACCAGGGATCAGTTTCATGGAAGACAATTTTTTCCACAGACAGGGTTTCGGGGGATTGTTTTGAGATGATTCAAGCACATTACTTTTATTGCACACTTTATTTCCGTTATTATTACATTGTAAAACATAATGAAACAATTATACAACTCACCATAATGTAAAATCAGTGGGAGCCTTGAGCTTGATTTCCTGGAACTAGATAGTCCCATCTGAGGGTGATGGGAGACAGTGACAAATCTTCAGGCATTAGATTCTCATAAACAGCAGGCAGCCTAGATCCCTTGCACATGTAGTTCACAATATGGTTCAGGTTCCTGTGAGAATCTAATACTGCTGCTAATCTGAAAGGCAACAGATCTCAGGTGGTAATGCTCACTCACCTGCCGCTCACCTCCGGTTTTGTGGCCGGATCCCTAACAGGCCATAGACAGTTATCAGTATATGGTCTGGGGGTCGGGGAATCCTTCTCTAGAAGATTTATAATTTTAGGTTTCATAATAGATGGATGAATCAATCATTGTGAGTTAATTTTTGTATGTGATTTGAGCTATGGGACCAAGTTCACTTATTTTTGCATATTGATATCCAATTTCCGGCACAATTCATTAAAAATATTATGCTTTCTCCCTTTTATTGCCTTTGCAATTTTGTAAAAACTCAGCTTTTTAATTTATCCTTAATTTTATTTTTAGAAACTTCAGTTTATTCCATTCAACTGGTTGTCTATCTTTATCCACTGCTATGTTATTTTTGATTATGCTATTAAAATTAGATAGGTTTAGTTTTCCAAGTATGTATTCTTTTAATGTTGTTTTAGTCATTCTGTTTTAGAATCAGCTTGTTAATGTCAACAACAGTAATAATAAATGCCTGCTGAAATTGTGATTGGGAGATTGGGATTGTCTTGAATCTGTAAATCAATTTATCAATAATTATCTCAACAATATTGACTTTCCAAACTATAAAAAGCCATTGCCTTATTCATTTAGATTTTCTTTCAATTCTCTCCCTATAATATTTTGTATTTTAAGTACAGAAGTCTTTTATCAATTATCTCACATTTCCTTCTGCGTATTTCAAGTGCTGAAGCTATTGTAAAGGATCTTGCTTTTATATTTCAATTTCGGATTGTTTGTTGCTAGCATATAAATATACTTGATTTTTCTATATTGACCTTATGTCTTGCAACCTTTCCAAATTCAATGATTCATCTGAGTAAATTCTTTTTGTAAATTTCATCAGACTTGCAACTTAGATACTTGTGTTGCATGCAAGCGTCAGTTTTACTTCTTCCCTTTCAATATGGGTATTTGTGTTTCCTTTCTTTCCTTGACTGATTTCACTGATCGTAACTGATGTGGTTTGGCTGCGTCCTCACTAAAAATCTCACCTATAATGTAATAATACTCATAATCCCCACCTGTCAAGGGAAGGACCAGCTGAAGGTAGTTGAATGATTGGGGCCGTTTCCCCCATGCTGCTCTCATAATAATTAGTGAGTTCTCACGAGATCTGACGGTTTTATAAGCATCCGGCGTTTCCCCTGCTTGCACTCACTCAGTTCTGCTGCCCTGTGAAGAAGGTACCTGCTTCTCCTTTGCCTTCCAATATGATTGTGCAATACCTGAGGCCTCCCCAGCAATGCAGAACTGTGAGTAAATTAAACCTCTTTCCTTTGTAAATTACCCAGTCTTGGGTATTTCTTCATAGCAGTATGAGAACAGACTAATACAATAACCTTTAGTACAACTTTAAATACAAGTAGTGAAATAGAATACCCCTGCCTTGTTCCATGTATTAAATTCAAAGCATACTTTTACCATTAAATGTGGTTACCTGTCAGCTTTCTACAGATTTTTAAAAATTAGGTTAAAGAAAATCTCATATTTTCTTAGTATGCTATTTATTAATATTTAAACAATGAGCATATACATTGATAATTATGACCCAGTGGATTTTTTTAAAACTTTTTTAAACCATAGCAAAAGGCGTACTTTACATTTTGACCCAGTATATACATATATCTTTTATTCTATGTGTGTCATTGAAATAAAAGTTTTTAGTCAATTCATAGTCTTTCTAAATGGTATAAACTTTATTCCATTCATTTGTATTCTACTTTTCTAAAAAAAAAGTTTATTATCTACTTAATTGATTTTATAATGTAATTTGAAAATTGAAAATCAGTGATATGTTCAATTGGTTATACTGATCCTCTCCTATTATCTCCTTAGAACCTTTTAAGAGCCAAACATTTCTTTTAGCATTGCATAGATACGGTAATTTTTTTAAAAAAATTAAAAACCACAATCCAATTACATTTTGACATTGTGTTATTTTGCCATAATAGGGAAGCAATATAAGAAATGTTTAGAAGCATAGTCTCTGAAATCTGACGTATAGCCTACCTCTACAATTTTTACTTGTGACTTTTGGCAAAATAAAGAAAAGCTTTCTCAATTTCTTAATCTATAAAATAATGATAATAAGTACTTGCATCATTAAGTTTTGTAAGAGATAAATAGGCTAATAGATATAAAGAAATTTGATTAATAGAGGAATTCTTAACAAACCTTAGATGTTATTTTTTTTTACTATTAATTATTTTACTGGCTACTGACAGGGAAACTGAGGGAAGAGGAAGTCAATTTTGACACTGACCACATTTTTCTCATCTTGACTATCCACTTATACTTTTGTGCAATTTATGACAAAGGAAGTACTCCTCATTAAGTAACACAGATTGTCTGAGGAGAAATTTTTTTGTATTATGTCTCTAATTTGTCTTGTAATAAGTGTTGAATAAATTTAGATCCACCAAGTTAAAGGAAAGAATTAAAAAATAGCAAGCCATAGATAAATTTATTGCTAATTATGGTACTGCTTAATTTTTCTTTAGAAAATTGGAAACTGAAAAAATTAATTTCTCACAAATTATCAACTTTACCATATTTAAAGACATCAGTATAATGACTATCAATTAATGGAGAATATTTAATAATATACAAATATAGAAATAATTATACAGTTTTCCTAATTTTTAAAGAATATGAGATTTGAGTTTAACTTAGAATAAATTTGATGTGTCTTTTTTTTTTCCTTTTTCTTTATTTACATTTTACCAGTATTTTGCATCTCGCCTTATTTTTTTAGCAGTGTATGATTATAAAGCCCTTCACTCAGTTGGTCTCCAGTTATAACTCATTAGAAGCTTTTCTAAATAACGATAGTAAAGGAATGCTTTCTGATTGAAATTCATTATAATTTAATTCTTAAAGGTTTCAAATAAGAGGCTATATTAACAATGAAATGATTATGAACAGGTTTTGGAATTAAACTTAGTTTGAGTCTCACAACTTGTATGTATGGAGTAAATTATTTGACTATAGTAACTTTGAATTTCTTTACCTCTAAAATTAGTGAGTACTTAGTTCATAGTTCTATGGTGAGGACTAAATGTGATTCTGTATATGTTGTGAACTTATCTACATCAATTTGGTGATGTACAACCACAGTGTATTAGTTAGCCTTTGTAGGCAACAGCAGCCACTCATACGTAAACCACTTGCAAGGTGTCTTCTTCCAAACTCGCAGCTAGACTATATTGAAGGTATATTTTTAACCAAATAGCTCCAAACATACTCCATTCACTAAGTAAACAGTTGGCCAGCAAGTAAAAAAAAAATTCATGCAACTTTATAGCCCAATGAATTCCTATCTTTCTACTTTTGTTATGGGCTCTTGCAAAGGCAAGTGAACCCCTACCCACGATTTAGTTTAAATGTTTAAATGTTTAGACACACATGCTACACAGACACCACACACATGCCAAACACATGCAAAACATACATCAAGTGCACGCACACACTCACACATGCACACACATACAAGCACACCCCAAGTGGATATGAGGTTTATTACCTATATAATTGAGGTCTCTGGGGAAAGCAGGGCAGCTCATACATAGCTTGAGAAAGCAAGGAAGTGAGTCTGGCCTGAATTTTTATTGTGATTAGGGGATGAGGCAGAAATGAGAGCTTCTCTGTGTTGGAAAGGGCTCATGTGGTTTGACTCTCCTGCCAGTGCCAAAGGAGTGACACCCAGGCTTTGTTGTCTGTTTTCCCAGATTGTGCACACAGGAGGAAAGAAAGGGTGAGGCTTAGAATTGCCCTCGGTTAAATATTCGAAAATGAAGTTGTACTCCTCATTATGGTTTTATAAGTACTTTGAACATATTTATATGAGAATTTCACCAAGACAAATGTGACAATATTCTATATTCCAAGGAAAAGATTTAATTTATCTCCAAACTAATGCCTAGAATCAAGCGTATTCAGAGGTCAATCTTCAGGTATTTTCCCTGAAGTTAGAAGGTACAGGAATACTATATACTTCCAACTTATTTACATCAGAGTTGAACTCATCTCTGAACTATTTTAGCCAATGAGCATTTTATCAATGAGAAGTATTTTAATATTCATCTTTTTAATAGCTAGCAAGTCCCAAGACCTTTCTCAAATTTCCCTTATTTCAGCTGAGATCCAGCTGAGATTTTTGGAATACTTTAAAGGAGGCTTATTATAATAGAAATATAGCTTAAGATAAAGATAACATATAGTGCTACCTTTTTTTGAGACAGAGTTTCACTCTTGTTGCTTAGGCTTGAGTGCAATGGTGCAATCTCGGCTCATGACAACCTCCACCTCCTGGGTTCAAGAAATTCTCCTGCCTTAGCCTCCTGAGTAGCTGTGATTACAGGCATGTGCCACCATGCCTACCTAATTTTGTGTTTTTATTAGAGAAGGGATTTCTCCATGTTGGTCAGGCTGGTCTCGAACTCCTAACCTCAGGTAATCCACTTGCTGGGATCCCAAAGTGCTGGGATTACAGGTGTGAGCCACATCGCCCATCCCTAAGTTCTTGTCTACAATGTCAGTGTTTCTTAGCCCTGTTAGAGTGAATTCTTTTGATAACAATTTTGTCATCTCTATTTGACATAATGAATTAAATTTCATAAATGATATAACATAGATACACATCTCTTCAAAAACATATTTAAAGGAAAATAAAAGAAAAATGGTTAAAGGTGGTAACCATAAGTAGAATCAGTTGCTACAATGTAGGTAACCGTGATGGGGCTGCTACATATGTAGACACATTGTGCTAACAATTCAAGTATCATGCCACAGCAGTGTCATCCTTTGTCAGTAACTATATACAAAGAAGGCACAATTTACCTTTATGTCCACAAAAGTGACATTACAGGAAAAACATGTGCGTATTAAATTTATCCTAAAACACTTGGGTTTATATGTACAATACAGTTCGATTCTGAACTCAGATAATTTAAGCAGGCTTTTAATTTCAGTGAATATTTATCGGTACTGTGTGTATAGTACAGAAAGACTAGAATTGAGTGGGCACAGTGGCTCACACCTGTCCCAGCACTTTGGGAGGCTGAGGTGGGCGGGTCATGAGATCAGGAGTTTGAGACTAGCCTGTTTAACATAGTGAAATCCTATCTCTACTAAAAATACAAAATTTTCTGGGTGTGGTGGCATATGCCTGTAGTCCCAGCTACTTGGGGGCTGAGGCAGAAGAATTGCTTGAACCTAGGAGGCAGAGGTTACAAGTAAAGACCATGCCATTGCTGATTCTCTATCTCAAGAGAAAAAAAAAGTCTAGCTAGCATCCCTGATTCTTTCTTCTAATTATATTAAGTGGCAATCAAGAAATCACTTTTTCTCCCCTTTTCTAAAGGACCACTAGGAAGTAGTATTGTTCTCACCAGAAATTATTCCAGGATTACTAGAAATGCTCATCATGTCTTTGACAGGCTCGAATAAAAAGACACCAGAGGAAAAACAAAGAAAAAACATCCTCTCTTCTCTACATGTGACCCACATAATTAGTTCTCACTGCCTCAGAACCTTGCCCATTTCAAGACAACTGTCAATGTGAATGATCCTTCCTTCAAGGAAAATACCAGACCCTCATGCTTTGGTGTGTATTAGTCCTCTCCAGAATGGCTATACTCCTGCTTTCCATTCATGCCACTAAAAATATCTGTTGACAAGATTGGTCCAAAATAAAGACAACCCAAGTTGTAATTCAAATCTCACTCTTCAGATACTAAAACTTGCATATGGCTTTCACATGGAAGTGTTTCTTTCCATTTCAACCATTTAATATCTATAAGGGTCAGTTTAGAATAAAAAATATCTGTCTTGAGTTTCATCAATGAAACTCATTATTTACACTATTATATGCAATACATTTATTAATATTTTATTTACAAATTTACATATTTACTCATAATTATACTGCCTTATTTATAGCATTAAAAAGATGCCTTCCCTAAATAGAGTGTAGTGTTACATTCATGTATCATTTTTCTCTGTACATCATTGTTGAGGTAACATTTGTGAAAATTTTTAATGCAGTTAAGATGTATAAGGCAGAAAAATTATTACCTTTTATTTGATTTGCCAAATTGCCATGGCCAAATTTTGTTGCTTAAACACCATATTTCTTTAGGGTGCTGCCAGGTCTTTATAGTATATTTCTAAGATTATGGCCAACTAAACTTTTAACTGTAACTTAGAGTTTTAACTCTGTAAAGGTTCTGCACTTGTTTACACATGGAAATAAAATTTTGCCATGCTGTCAATTTCAATGCAGTGATCAATTCTAATATTTATTCTCAGGTTTGCAATGCCCTTATTCACATTTGATTTTTCTAATGGTTGTTATAAATCCAGTTCCAATTTCCCCATAATATTTGAATTAGAAAACATAGGATGCAAAATTATCAACTCCCTATAATATATCATATTAATACATAAGCCAAAACAAAATTCCCAGTGGATACTTAAAAAATTAATGTAGCTGGGCATAGTGGCCCAGACCTGTAATACCAACACTTTGGGAGACTATACAAGAGGATCACATGAACCCAGGAGTTCAAGATCAGCCTGAGCAAATGATTATAGTAAGACCACATCTCTAAACAAAATTTTAAAAATTAACCATGATTGCACCACTGTACTCCAGCCTGGGCAACAGAGAGGGACCATGTCTCAAAGAATGAATGAATGAATGAATAAGTAAATAAATAAATAAAAATATGATCAAATAACTTTATACTCTAGCATGCTATATTAATTATCTTTCCATACTCAATCCTGTTTTTTTGTTTTGTTTTGTTTTTTTAAGTTGCTTAAGGATCTTTATTTGCTTTATTACTATCATGTAGAATTTTAATTTTTTTGCAATATTTAATATTAAAGCATAGTTGCCACATATTAAATCACATATTTTAAATATTCAATTTGATGAATTTTGATATATGCATACAATCATAAAATAATAACTACAATTAAGAAAGTGAATATGTATGTCACCTTCAAAAATTTTCTGCTGTTTTTTTTTTGAATTTTTTTTCTTCACCACACACCACTAGCTAACCCCAACCAGCCACCAGTCTGCTTTCTGTCACTATAAACTCGTTTGTGTTCCTAAGGTTTAAATAGAGTATAAATAAGCATTTTTTATCTGGCATCTTTCATTTAGTAGCTGTAAGAAAATCAGCCAAACATATGATCAACAGAAGCTTATAAGTACCACTGTAAAGTGGCCCATTACAGCCATCAAAGAAGCCTAGAAGAATGTAGTATATGGATTATCATATTTTGTTCTCCATTAAGAAAATAAAACAGAAAATTAAAATTTTTTTTGTCATACAAGCTAAAGTAATTGATATAATTCTTGAGAAAGTTTAGAAAAGCATTTTTCATGTCTGAACTACTCTCTTTATATACTCAATATACTCAGATGCGATGGGCAGGTGTGTGTGTCACACTGCATGGAGATTTAGGAAATTTAAGACAAAATAAAACAAAACAAGTATATGTAACTTCCATATGCAATCAAACCACCTCAGTCTTTTGGGATCCAAAACCTGGGATGCAGCACTGGATATAGGGAATATTTTGTGAATCTTTAATAGTCATTTGATTTCAAAAAGCACTTATATGTTTAAATAAACATTTTATTTTAACTTATTATATATGATTTATTAGTAGTTAGGGCACTATATCAAAATTTTGAAATGATGTGGATAACTTTTTGGAAGTTTTGAAATTATGTGGATAACTTGATACTACACATATATTTCAATTCAGGAGATTAAAGGGAGTATTATAAAATATTAATTTTATATAAGGGGACACATTAATTTTGATCAAGTTGAGAACCACTGCACTACCTGGGCAATATCTTTATCCACTAACATGGTGGTCAATTTCTTTTTTTTTTTTAATAGAAATGTACCATTTTATTACAAAGAGGCTCACAAAAATGGAAATAGTATCTCAAAAAAGAAAACTAGACTACCAACCTCCACCTGCAGAATTGGGAGAAGACAGAGGGCAGACAGTGTGACTTTCTTGGCTCCCTTGAGGCCAGTGGGAAGGTATGAAAACAGAACCAATCTAAAAATGGCTGTTACCTTAGGAGCCTGAAAAGAGCAGGAGATCCTTGAAAACCCAGCCACCCCTTCTATAATGTTCAATAAGGGCACCTTTCCAAAGCTACTAAGCAGGCACTTGGCATTTCAGGATTTTGTCTTATGGTTGCATAAAAGTATCCCTTTCACTTAGACCTTTTGGCACCCTTTGTGGTTCCAAGTTAAGATGGGTGGCAAGGCAACTTCTGAAAGCTCACCCAGTACAGCTGCCCTGGGCTCAGAGCCTTGGTTTCTGTCCCTGGGGATATTTATATTTAATAATTTTTTATATAAATATACAGAGAAGTAGAAAATATAAAATCTGAGGAGTTGGAGGAGAAAGGTGAGGAACTCCGCAGGAAGCCAAAGCTGGAGAGGTCTGCTTAGGCCAACTTGACCTCCTCCTTGACCCCTTTGGCTTCTGGCTTCTCCTCCTTGGTTTTCTCCTCTTCTGTGACTTCTTTCTTCTCCTCTGGCTCTTTCTCTTTTTCATCCTCTGTTTTGACTCTTTTGGCTTTTTTGAAGTTGGAAGAGTTCTTGCGGCCCCCTTCTCCCTTCTCTTCAGAGTCTGAGAACTCTTCCTCACAGGCAATTCGTTTGTCAGAGGAGCAGATCGAGATGCCCTTGTCAGGGTCTTCTTCGTCTTCATCACGACTCTCCTCAGGGATGGTGTCCTCAGGAATCGCCTGCATTTAGACCCCGGGTGCATGTGGCAGCATCCTCAGGTTCTCAGTCGCTGTTTGATCTTCTCCAAGTACTCATTCGTGTTCTGGTTAGTCATATTGGAAGGACTGATGTGGAGCTTGAAATCTGGTCCAAAGTATTCGAAGTAGTCGTTGTATGGAAGCTCATTAGGGATCTCCGTATTCAGGGCCACAGCTGTCTCCTACGTCCAGCATCGGGCGACATTACAAATGGTGTAACCACCTCCTCCCAGCATCAGCATAGGCAGGTTAAAGCTCTTGACAAATTCCACACACTTGGCGTGCCCTTTGATGGTCAGATTGAAGCAACCTAACCGATCCCCAGATAGGGAGTCTGAGCCACACTGTAAGACCACCGCACTAGGCTGGAACATCTCCATTACTTTGGACATAACCGGCTTGAAAATGGCCTCATAGGACTCGTCATCAATCTCATCTCGGAGCGGGTAGTTAACAGCATAATACTTGCCTTTGCCAGCCCCGATATCCCATAGGTCCCCAGTTCCTGGGAAGTACTCTCCATACTTATGAAAGGACACAGTCATGACCCGGTCTGTGGTATAGAAGGCCTCCCGCCCGCGGCTCCGCTCAGCCCATGGTGGTCAATTTCTATGAGCATTGAGTAAATCCATGTATAAGCATACAGGAACTGACTGTGTCATCTCTTGTGTAAGTCGGTAGCATCCGGAACAGCTGCTGACACATAGCAGATCCAAAATACATGTTTGTTAATTTGGATTAATTTAATTAATAATCTGCTGCCTATTGATTTATCTTGGTAAATGAATATTATGCAAATTATTTTTGGGCTGCAGAAAGAATCAATAATTATAGTACTAGTATAAAGCAAATACCTAAATTTAAGAATCCTGGCTCCTATAATTATATGTCAAAATATGAACAACCATGAAAAGACCTTTAATTGGCCTTAATATATCATTTTCATTATCCCAGACTAAGTACTATGTCCTGAAAGTTGAGTACTAAAATTTCATTTAACTTTAAGACTGATAGGCAGTATAATTGGAAGTCTTATCAAAAGCATATGATTGGAACAAGGGAGCAGTACTAACTCAAAAGAAGATTGGAATGGGTTGTTAGATGGATAAATTGTTTGAAAAGCCAGCTTTTCTCAGTTTTGACTAAGTTACAGAGCTGGGTGTATGTAAAGCAGCAGCTTGTAGTATCAGGTTGTTCTCTACCTTCAGAAAGCCTGGTCTACAAAGAAGGAAATAATTGTTGCCAAAATAAAACAGAACCAAGATATGGAGAAGTCATTGTCCTTCAGTGCAGTTATACCTGAGATTTGTTATACCTCATATTTGTTTAATTTACTACATTAGGTAGTAATTTAGCTTTGTTACACCAAGCTAAAAATAGTACATTTCATATTGATTAGTAACACTCAGTATATCAAGAACTATTATATTAGAAATCAGTATACTACAAAATCAACACATGAAACTAAAAAACCCTTTATCTTTATTAACTAATTTTAATTACTTTTTGTGATGAGTCAAACATAGAAAAAGACAATTCATATTGTGGGACATGAGTGTATCTTAATTCACTTTGAACTATTTATGGATCTCTTAAATGAGAGTGACTTGTTAAATGTTCTTATGAGTACATAAAAAATTAGTCTGAATAAGACATTAAAATAAGATTTATAAATACTAAAACTACTCAGGTTATGGAGATAAAGTATACTGATTGCCTTATATTTTATTTATATTATATATATTTATTTATATTTTATATTCATATTTTACCTTTTTTTATATTAAAAGGCTGGTAGTCTGTGTCTGACTCTCTTAGTGCAGATTGTTCACTCGATGACTGTCTGTCACAACATTTAATGTATTTTTCCAAATGGTAGCATGTGAGGTAAATGTTTAAACACTGAGGTTAGACACACAATGACCTCAGAAGTATCTAAACCCTATTGCTTCCCACACATTTCCTGTAGTCCTTAAATTAAATGGATAACAAAAGCAACAGCCAAATGTTATATAGAAAAATTTGTAAATTTTCCCCTTGTTAATTTTTTCTCAAGCCAGTTGATTTTTATCTTAAGTACAAATAAGACATTTGAAAATAGTTTAGAAATAAGCATATTTCTTTTCCTCTGTTACATCATTCCATATAGAAATATTTAAGCAACAGTGAAGTCCCATGTTTTTTTTCTTTGCTTTTAAAATAAAAGCTACATGGGACCCAGCACAGTGGCTCATGCCTGTAATCCCAGAAAATTGGGAGGTCAAAGGATTGGATCATTTGAGGTCAGAAGTTCGAGACCAGCCTGGCCAATGTTGTGAAATCCCATATCTACTAAAAATATAAAAATTAGCTGGGCATGGTGGCATGCCCCTGTAATCCCAGCTACTCTGGGGGCTGAGGTGAGAGGATCGCTTGAATCTGGGAGGTGGAGGTTACAGTTAGCCACAACTGTGCCACTGCACTCCAGCCTGGGAGACAGAGTAAGACTCTGAAATAAATAAATAAGCAAGCAGGTAGGCAGGCAAACTACATGGTTGATGATAAACTTAAGTCGTTTTAATTACGAGACCAGAAAAGCAAATTTTACCTTTTGTGTAGTCAGGCTAACAAAATTTTCTTTAAGTTATCTAAATCAATTGAACTTATCACACAGATTAGTAATCTAAATGACCGATACAATATTTATTGTTTTGACTAATATGACTAGGTATTTTTGAGATGTAGAGAAGCTAATAGCATACTAGAAAAGTAACCACTTAAGCGGGTAGAAATTTCTCAAAGCAAAAATCATATAATTTATTAATCAACTAGTTTTTCTGGCCCTACTCTATGAGCCTATTTGGAAACAAAGATGTTTAAATAGATGAAAGGTTTCCCTCTTTTCTCTATGTCTCACAAAATTTTAACTCATTTGAGTGAATTTCCCATTGTCTTAAAAATCACTATGGCTAATTGTGGAGATTGCCATGGTTACTAAATATCTTTTCTTTGCCCAATTAAACCGACAATGTAAACAATAAACGTATTTTCACTGACTGTCATTCACAGTAAAGCCTGAATGTTAAAAAAATTCATATTCTAATTATGCCATTTGGGTTGAGTAATTTGAGTATTTCAATTAGTGTTGATCTCATAGTTCCATTGGTCTTTATATAGTCCAGAATATGCTTAACCTGTTTTGTTCCAGATGGTCAACATCAAAGTTGAAATGTTTGATTATAGGACAATATAACATATTGCTTACGTTAATACAAGTTAGCTTCATTTATAAATGCTCAGTGTTATAAAAATAAATTTTGTTTTGGGGAATATCTTTTGTTTGAAATAAGCACAAAAGAAATATATTTGCTAGTTTGATTTAATTCTATAATTACAAACTCTAAAATATTCAAGTCATAATTATCAAATATGCTCATCTGTGAGAGAAACATTATTTTATTTTTAGTTTTGTTATGAAGAGTAATGGGAGAGTCTTGGTGTGTTATAATCATTTCATATTTTCATGGAAAGAAAGGGAGCATAGCAGTAGAATGATCTTGAAGGAGATTAGTAAGATTTGGAATTGCTTGAGATAAGCTAAAATGTAAAAACTGGCATTATTCTTTGAATCATTTTTATATTGATGTTGATAAAATGCCAAGAAAATTCACATTGGACAACTTTAATTGGCAAAGCATCTCTGTGTTTAGTATTTCTAGAGGGAAAATAATAGACACTTCCTTATGTATTTTATGCCTGTTCTATATTTGAATGGCTTCAAACATGTGAATTTGGGTTTGGAAATAGATCTAAATGATGTATTCTGTCTTATTTTTTACAACTTCTAATTTTCGTTTTTCAATAATGAAGAATCTAAATCGTCATATTTCATCTTGCTATTTTTGGTAAAGAATATTCTATTTGCAGGATAGGAACAAAATGTGTTTTTCAGACCTTCAATTTTTCAGTTCAATTACCCTGCTGATAAGATCTGTGATGTTCATCATTCATTCCAGGTATCCTGGGAGATGAACATTTTTCTAATCTTATAAATGAGAATGTGGCTCATCTTATAGGAAACATCTGACAGTTAATAAAATACATGATGATTTAAAATTCATTTAAAAGTTATATTTTATACCTTTATCTCATGAAACAAAATTTCATCATGTCATCATATTTTGCTGAGCTAAACAAAATTCAGAAGAAGTGAATATTTATATCTTATTCTTTGACCAGTACTGTGATGTCCAAGTCTCTCCACTAAATGGAGTTTTAAAAATTTCTATAAAAATCAAATTTATTTCTGGCTCTGTATTCTATTCCATTGGTCTATTTGTTTGTTTTTATGTAAGTACTGTACTGTTTTGATTATTATAGCTTTGTAACATCTTCTGAAATCAGGAAGTGTGATGACTCCACCTTTGGTTTTTCTTCTCCATACCCTGTCTATTCAGGATGCTTTGTGATTCCATGCAAATTTTAGCACCTTTTTTTTTTTTTTTTGTATTTCTGTTTAAAATGTTACTGGAATTTTGATAGAGATTGCACTAAATCTGTAGATCACTTTGGGCAGAATGAACATTTTAACATCAAATCCTCCAATTCATGAACACAGTATTTCTTTCCATTTATTTGTGGGTTTTTTTTTTTTCAGTTTCTTCAGTCAAAATTTTACAGTTTTCAGTACATAAATCTCTTACTTTCTTAGTGAAACTATTTCTATATATTTTGTTCTCTTTAATGATGTTGTAAACAGGTTGCTTTCTTGATTTATTTTTCAGAAGTGAAGAAATGAGGTAACATGGGTGGAGCTGGAGGCTTTTATTAACAAATTAACATAACAGAAAAACAAATATGTGTTCTCACTTGTAAGTGGAAGCTAAACGATGAGAACTCATGAACACAACTTAGTAACAGACACTGGGTTCTACTTAAGGGTGGAGGCTGAGAGAAAGGAGAGGAGCAGGAAGGATAACTATTGAATGCTAGGTTTGATACTCAGGTGATTAAATAATCTGTACAACAAACCCTCATAGCATGGGTTTACTTATGTAACAAACCTTCACATATACCCCTAAACCTATAATAAAGTTTTAAAAGTTAAAGAAATACAAATTATTTTCTACAATAATTTTTGGATCCTATTGATTTAAGTTCAATTTATTACTCCTAGAGTGTGTGTGTGTGTGTTTTGGTGTAGACTTTATGGTTTCCTAAATGTAGGATCAAGTTATAATTTTACTTACTCTTTTCCAATTTGGATGTCTTTACTTTTTCTTATCTGCTAGAGTTTTCAGTACTATGTGGAATAGAGTGTTGAGATTAGCATCTTTGCATTCTACAAGATACTAGAGAAATAGCTTTGATTTTCCCCTTGCGATTGATTTTCACCAATGAATTTTCTTATGTGGAGGAAACTTTCCATACCTATTTTTTGACAGTTCTTAACATAAAAAAGTGAACTTTGTCAAATACCTGTTCTCATTTCATTGAGTTGATCATTAAATTTTCTTATTCTGTTAATGCCATTGGAATTTTGATAGGATTGCACCGAATAATTGATTCATTTGAAAATGTATAGGAACATTTCATCCCTGGGGTTAACTCTACTCATCCATGGTGTATAATATTTGAGAAGTGTTTTTTAATTCAGTTTGAATATCTGGTCAACTAATTTTTGACTAAGAAATTACAAAGGAGAAAAAATAGTCTTTTCAATAAATGGTGCTGGTAAAATTGGATATATGCATCCAAAAGAATGAAGCTGGTACAGTTTTACACTATACACAAAAGTAAACTCAAAATAGATTAGAGAACTAGATATAAGACACGAAGCCATAAAGCTCCTAAAAGACAACATAGAAAAAAATGCTCTTGCTATTGACAACGGCATTTGTTTTTTGGAGTATTTTACCAAAAGCTTGGGCAACAAAAACAAGAATGAACAAGTGGATTCACATCAAACTAAAAAGTATCTTCAAAATGAAAGCAACAACAAAATGAGAAGGTAGTACATAGATTGGGAGATATTTGCAAAGTGTATATCTAATAAGTGGTTAATATCCAAAACATATAAGGGATTAACACAATTCAATAATAAAAATCAAATCACTTGATTTTAAAAATGGACAAAGCACCTGAATAAAAATTTTTCCAAAGAAGGCATAAAAATGGAAAAAAGTGTATGAAAAGGTATTCAACATCCTTGATTATCATAGAAATGTAAATTAAAACCTAAATGATATACCACTTCACAGCTGTGAGGATGGCTATTATCAAAAAGACACGTTATGACAAGTGATGGTAAGGATGTGGAGAAGTTGAAACCTTTGTTTCCAAATTATTATTACAAGTGTACATTCCTACAACCCTTATCAAAAACAGCATGAAATTCTTGAAAAATCAAATATAGAACTACCATGAGATCTAGGATTCTCTCTGCTTACTATATCCAAAGGAAATGAAATCAACATCTCATAGAGACAGATCCACTTTCTGTCACTGAAGCATTGTTAACAATAGCCAATATATGAAAAACTGTCAACAGAAGAAGAAATGATTAAATTTTGACATTTATACCTATAAACACATATATATTTTTCTATAGATATACATAGATATTTCTTTATATATACATAGTTATTTCTATGTATAAATATATTTCAATATGTATACACATATTTCTGTGTATGTGTATGTGTATGTGTGTATATATACATATATATATATATATATATATATATATATATATATATATATATAATTTTATTGAATTCCTTAAAAAAGAAAATATTCCTATTTGGGACAATATAAGTTAACCTAAAAGACAATATGTTAAATGAAGCAAGCCAGCCACAAATAGAAAAATACTTAATAATCTTAAAAGTTAGAATCTTAAAGTCAAATAGGTGTAAATAGAGAGTGGAATGGTGGTTACCAGTTATGTATAAGGAAAAAAAAGGGATATGTAGGTTGAAGAGACCAAAGCTGTAATTATGTAGAACAAGTAAGTCTAGAGATTAAATGTAAAGACTATAATTAATTGCATACTGTATACTTGAATTTTCTAAGAATGTAGATCTCAGGTGTTTTCACTACAAAAGGGAACTAATATGAGGTAAAAAAATATACTAATTTGCTTGAGTGTAGTAATTATTTTCCTATGTATATTTATGTCACATCATGTTATGCATCTTAAATATATACAATGAAATGCATACATTTAGAGAAAAACTAAAATAATATTTTCTTTAAATTTGTCATTGTTTCTTGTCATGTTATATATCTTAACTGGTTTCATTATTGAAAACCACACATATCCACAACAGCAATGTGAAAACCATGAGATAATTACCTCATATTAGGGGATGTGTCTTGCTATCTGTGTACTAAATTGAACTGTCCTAACAGGCACTCCCACCCTCACCGTTAATGTTTCAGATCAGAACCAAGATAAAAAGTCTTCATTAGACAGTTGTAGGACAGGTGTATTTGAATATATTGAAAAATAAGTACCCAATTAGAAAAAAATCTAGTCACATGACATATGACATTTTAGAATAAACTGATTTAAGTAAGATGCTGGTCAGAGATTATAAGTGAAGTATAAGAAAAAAGATACTTGGAAACAACAGTATAAACAATGCAGAGGCTGAACTCTCTGAAATTAAAGAAAACACATTTGTCCATAGAAAATCTGTAAATGAAAACAAATGCTATACATAGTATAACAAATTTTATAGGAGTTTATATTCTAATTTAAAGCACAGGCTATGTGTTTTTCAAACCATAGAAATAAGTATTGAAAAATGAAAGGAATTGAAAAACTGCAGAATTATAAGGTAGAGTTACATACTTTTGTTTGTTTGTTTCTTAGTTAAAATAGTATGTAAATAGTAAATATTTGAGTTGTCTAAAATGAATATAAAATGTGTGATAAAGGCAATAAGGAAGGCAAAAAGCTGTTCTTAGATTTTTAGACTCTTCTTTAGTACTATCTGATCCACTGGAGCATAAATATATATTGTATTTTACACCAGCATCAGTCGTATTCTTAAATAGGCTATTTGCCAAGTTCATTTAAGTGACACTTCCATGAACTGAAGTTGGGATTTATCAACTATATATTATATAGATTTACTAAAATGTTATTTCAAGCATGTAGCCCTAGAGGTCACTCAATTTAACTGTCTTGCAGAGTTATAATAATTGATTATGGTAGAAGTCAGATGGCTAGTGTATGAAACTTATAGCCATAACTGAACTCCATTAAATACCTTCACAATGTCAAAGTCAATTGCTCCTGGCAGTGCCATTCCTGTTATCATGTTGCTCTAAAGGTAATGGGAAGTGACAAGCAGTATCACAAACACTCCATCATAAACAACATATTCTTCAAACACTTAAATGACTATGGTGATAGACTGTTTCATAATTGTCAAATCCAACAGTCTTTTACAGCTTTCTGAAACATGCTTATGTTTTGCAGAAACAAATCTTCTTCTAAGGCCCTTAAATATAAGCTGGTAAACTACCTGGAGAATAAAGGCAAATACTAGTCCATAGAAACATCAATGTGAGAAACCCACTTCCATGCACAACTCCCTAAGTGCTGGGATTACAGGCTTGTGCCACCGCGGCCGGCCCTTGAGCCACCACGCCACATTCACAAGCTAACAGACATTACCTTTTCTCTTACCTTTCTCATATTTTACTAAAATTTCATCTTCTAATGTAAGTCTTCTTTGACAGTCTGTTTAAAATTTCACCCCTCAAAACCCACCTTTTTTCCTTCTTTTTCATACAACAGTTTTCCCATATCTCTTTTAATCCTGAACTACTGTATACTCAAGATAGTTTATTTACACCCCTTCCTTGAGTAAAAGCTAAACTCAATGAGGACTGAGATTTTCGTTCATTAGAAGTCAGCAAAGACAGTGAATAACTCTAATATGTGAGTGATTCTCTTAAGCTGATGTTTTTATAGTCCTGTAACTGCAGTCTGAAAGGGTATTTTTTTCTCCATTGCCCATATGAAATGGTCTGTTTTATTTATTAACAGATATTAAGAATTTATATACATTTCTGCATTCCATTTCTGTAGTCCAATTACATTCTTTTTATATATCAAACTTACGTTTCAAAAATATCTCCTTCTGTAAAAAGCCCTGCTTGATATCCTGGTAGAATTGCTTTCTTACTTTTCTTTTGCACCAATAATAAGTAATGCTTCCACAAAAACATTTATTATAGTGTATATAAAATTTATTTTAACTTTGTTCACAATTATGTTGCACTAGGTGTGGTGAAGAAAGTGTATGCATGCATTAGTCTGCAAATTAGCATTTTCTAGTGAATATTGATGATTTTTTTCTCCTAGAAAATACATAAAAAGGTCTTATTAATTATATTTGTGGCTCATATGAGTACCTTTTAATTTAAAATTTAAAATACTGATATGAAGAAACTTCTAAGATGTACTGTTATAAAAATTTGGTAAAGAATGATGTGTTAATTTGCTTACAGAAATACTTGATGAAATTCTTTATTGCTTATTCTCTACACTTATGTTATTGAGTAATTTGAATATATTCTCTGCATAATAAAAAAACTTCAAAATACAGCTTCCCTCCTCCTTATTTGTACTGTTCAGCAAAAAAAAATCTAGAGACATATTTCGATTTCTATAAGTAAAATTTTAGATTCCTTAAGAGGGATGGACTATTAGTAATAAGCTGATAAAAATTATACATCAAATTCTAAGGGAAAATAAGCACTTTGTGTGTGTGTGTGTCTGTGTGTGTGTGTGTGTATGTGTGTGTGTAGTACCCGTAGGAAACATTAAAATAATGTTCATTGAATTTAATGAATATTTATTGAGCTTCCATTCTAAGTGTTGAGTCATTAACCTAATAGCTACATTTGTGCCCTCTGGAAATTACTATTCCAGAAAAATTAAAAATACATAATGAATTTATTAATAAATACTAAAATGAATAAGTGCAATATAAAGTAAGTTGTACATCAGGAAAGTGGAGAGTACTGCAATAGATAGAGAACAGGTCTTTCCAGGAAAACCTCTCAGGGGAGGTAGTATCCATACCGAAGCTCAAATAAATGACAAGAAATCAGCCATGAATAACGAATCGAGCAGCCATGTTTCCAGGAGAGAATGAGTTGGTCAAGTGCTCTCAGGCAGTAAGGAGATCACTGTGAATCCTCAGATGCTAGTGAGCAATGAGCAAGAAACAGAGTAGCATGAATTAAGATGGAAGAAGTTTACAGACACCAAATTCAGCAGGATCAATCAGGAAACAAATTTGGACTTTACTCCAAGTTCAAAGAGGGATTAACTTAGCCTATGTTCTATTCTTATAAATATTCCTCTAAGCAAATAATATGTCTCCAATAGGTGAATGAAAAAGCAAACCATGATGCATCCATATATTAATAATAAAATATGATTTGGTGATTTTAAAAAAGTATTTCTTTTCCTCCAACTGGAGTAGGAAAAAATAATAACAAAAAGAAGCTGATAAAAGCTATCAAGCCATGAAAAGACATTAGGAGCCTTAAATGTATATTACAAAGTGAAATACATGAGTCAGAAAAGACTATATTTTGTATAATTCCAACTATATGATATTATGGAAAAGATTATACAGATAGTGAAGATATCACTAGTTTCCAGAAGTTCATGGGAACTTGAAAGTGAGTGATAAATAGGTGAATTTTGGGGCAGTGTAACTATTCTATATGGTACTGTAAGGGTGTATACATGACATTATGCATTTTTAAAAACCTGTAGAACTGTACAACAGAAAGTAAACTGCAGTGTAAACCATTAACTTAGTCAATAATAATGTACTATGTTAGTATTATGTAAGTGCTATCTTTCTTCATCTGGACTAAGAATATATGTGTGTGGCTGTGGACATATGTGTGTGCACATCTGTACATCTGCACATTGTGGGTATAAGAATAAAGGGTATAGTAATGAAGTGTAGTGTTACTGGGATGTGCATCCTGTTTATTCCAGTGCTATGTAGATCTAATATAGCCTCATGATTTCCCACATTTAAAAACATTTACTAATGATGGAAGAAAACATAGCTAATACAGCCAAGTTTTGAATATTTAAAAAAAATGCTGAGAATATGAAAGCATCCTACATTTAAATGAAGGGTGGTGAATTAAAAGATTGGTAACACCGTTGAAACTGCCTTTGCAAAACTTATAACTGAGGATATTACTACAGTGAAAGTGATCTGACCTAATTGACTCCATCTTACTTCTAACTTTCAAGCTGTCTGTTCATTTCTAGGTGTAGATCAAAGTAGTTTTGGGGGGAATTTAGTTTAAAGTACTTTGAAACAAAGATGATACTCTTTCCCAAAATAAGCCCGCTTCTTGACTTGGGACAAGTCTGCTTTTGTAGGACTGACAAATTAGCTACAAGACTAGAAATTATGATTTAGGAGTCATGCAGCTGAAGACTGCGTGATTCTGAATCTGCTTCTGGGGATAGCATCACTGTTGTAAAACCTAAGATCAGTGATTGAGTTATTTTGCAGACCTTGCATTATGATGCACCAGTGGGCACCACTCACACAGCAATCTAGCTTAACCAGTTCTGTAATTTCACCCAGGAACAGAAGACAGCAAGTAAAACCCACTTCCACTCCATATGATATCACCTCTGCCCTGACAAATTATCCTACCCACCAAATTATCCTTAAAATCCCTGATCTTCAAATTTTCAGAGACTGATATGAGTAATAATAAAACTCCAGTCTCCCACACATCTGGTTCTGCATGAATTAAACTCTTTGTAGCAATTTCCCTGTCTTGACAAACTTTCCCTGCGTAGGCAGTAGGCAAGGAAAGCCTTTTGGGAATTATACCTTTATCTCTTGCTTTTTGTTGCTAATATTCAATAAATATTTTTCTTGGTTTTGAGGAATGTAGAACACAAGGTAAATAATGAAACAACAGAGTTTTTAAATAAAATATGTGAGTGTGTGAATGAATATGTGACTATTATTGGAAAAAGTGAAATATTTAATTTATAAACTGCTCATTTGGAGCACCATACTGCAAAGCAAATGATAATAGAATAATATATTTACTATTTCTGTCTCATTAACTATAACCTTCCATTAAATAGTGTGTTTCAATTTTCTCTGGGTTACAAATCTATATAAATACTGTTTTATTTATTGAGAATATATATTTTTTGTTGATACTATGCTTAGAGGTCTATATGAATTTATCCTTTTAATCTTTAAATTGTATCAGTTGGGGTAAAACAAGTTTTGTTTCTAAACCAAGAGTAAAATTCATGGTGGTTTAAGCCAAAGAATTGACATTTCTTCCACATAATAGACTGAGTATAGGTATTCCAGGATTGTCATGACAGCTTTGGGATGTCAAAAATACAGGTTCATCTTCTTGCTTTATCATCTTCAAATCTGGCTACTGAATTGTCTCTATTATGCTTAATCCAGCATCTCACCCTGTATTTCATTTAGCAGAGAGAAAAGAGAATAATTGAAAGGCAAAGTGTTTCTTCCCTTTACAGACTCAGTAGGTGCTCATGTTACTTCTAATGTCATGTAATTGAACAGAAATTTAGTAACATGGCTATGTATAAAGTTAAAAGAAAAAAAGAAGGCTGGGAGATGCGGCCTTTAATTCAATTGCCATATAACCAACCTCATGGCTTTCATTATTAAAGGAAGAAGGAAAGAGATAGTATTGGGAAAAAAACTCACATCTCTGCTTAAGTCCTTGCCTCTGGCCACCCAAATATCTATACATACCCTGTTTCCTACATAGCAATATTACCCCCTTTCCATAGTGCAAAACACTAAGTTCCATCCAATTACTGAAACCAGCTCAATGTTCATGGTAATTTTCTCTGTCAATTTCAGTCATCTATAAACTTAAAGAATGACACTGGTTTTTCAAATCAAAAATAACAAGGTGAAGCAAAATCAAGATAAATCTATCTAAAATACAATTTCAGAAAAGGAATGAATAGGGAACACATATAAATCACTGGTCTCCAGCAATTATCAAATCATTCTGGGCAAATGTTAAAATTTTCTTTACTGGTAAAGGAATAAGACGCTTGGAAACATCTGAGGCTGCTTTATTGAGGGAAATATCTCATTTATTATTCTGTGTGGCTACTATATTTCTCCTGAAAGGATAGACTTCCTAGAAAAAGTTAGACAGTCTAAACATATTTTTAAATGGTCTTTTTTTTCCACATAAATTTTACAAGTGAAATTGATATAGTTCATAATTTCCTGAGCATAGAATTTAACTTTATTTTATGAATAAGTATTTGAGGGGCATATTTTACAACCAAATATTCTAGTTTGGCAACTAAGAAGTATATTAAGAAAAATTATATTTAACATATTTAAAATGTACTGGGTGAACGGTAGACATTGAAGTTTTCAGCAACTTCTCACGTAGTTGTAAGAAGATCAGCTTCAATCTCTAAACTGGCCATTGTGAATTTTCAGTGGCCAGCCACTATGCTCCTCATCTTCAAGGCCCTCATCTGTTTTACAAGACTTCTTGAAAAACCACTGCACTGTATTTCATTTAGCAGGAAGGAGACAGGAAAATTAGAAGGGAAGGTGTTTCTTTCCTTAATGGATTCAATAAGTGCTCCTGTCACTTCTAATCTCATTTCACTGAACAAAAATTTAGTAACATGGCCATGCATAAGTCACACAAAATGGTGTTTCGTTAGGAGTTCCTGGGCCAAATAAAGGCGTTGATGTTGGAAGTTGTCTCCATTTCTTTATGACGCATTTAGAACTCAAACAAGAAAATCACTTGAATTTCCTTTTGTCTAACATCATTTCCATTGTATAAAATAAATATAAAATAAACAGCAAGTAATAAGTGACTAGCAACAAACAAAGTGAGAAATGTGCACTAAAATGATGTATAACGTAACCACATTTAAGAATGCATTCCAATATCAAACAGCAAACTTCAATAATGCAAAAACCACAATTATGTACATACCACCCTAATATATTGATGCAAATATACTTTATAATTACAATATATAATACTATACCGTATAATAATATATACCACATAATATATTAATATACTATATTTAAATATAATTTAGATAGTACACAAAAATTATTTTTAAAAAATGAATCATTTATTTTTATCTCAGTGGTGAGATTTAAGTCAATAATACAACATATTCGTATTGGCTTTTATTTGATGCTCTAACATTCATGTAGATATTAAATATGAGCATAAATACCTGACCACTTTGTCTTCTAGTTTTGTTTCTTCCCATACAGTTAAGTGTAGAACTACATTCTCTGTTGTTATAAATCTGTTTTCTTATTATTCCCTTTCAATTACATTCGGATCATTGTGTTGATTTTCCAAAACCAGGTGTAAATATAGAGTATCATATTTATTTTGGGATCTCATGAGCCGAGTAATGTGTAAAGCTTATTAATCCTTGGTCAACCAATGTTGTCATTGATTTTGGAGAAAAAGTCTATTATAACCATAGAAATCACAAAAATGTTAACATTTTAAACTTAACATTGTTTATTTTCTTATTTGTTTTGACCAGTTTTCATTAAAAATCAAACAGAGTCCTGAGAAGGATTATTCTGATATACTTTTAGCATTATATCTTGAGAAAGTACACACATAACATACGTATATGACCATTTGCTAAACCATGAAAGAACAATTTAAGGTTCAAACATGGATAAATATGAAAGTACAATATTCTAGATGTTTATATCCTCAGAAGATAAAAATCCTAAAAAAAATTAAGATGTTCTCCAGTGCCATTTTCCCATCCTACCTAATGGTCATGTTCTATTCCTTCATTTTTCAATAATTTAACCCTAAAAATTATGGGAAGAGAGATGGGAATACAAATGATTTAAAATTATATGACATTCTAAACAGTGATAATTAGTTAGCATCCACTCTCTTTTTCTTATAAAGACAAAGAAAAAAATAGCATCACGTAGAAACATCAATAACAAGGATGTAAAAACTGTTTTGTCAGAAACTTGAACAAATTAATTTTTTAATATAAAAATTCTCAATGTTGGCTTTGTCCTAGTTTCTTAATACTTTACAAAATTGATTGCTTCTTTCAGTAGGAAAATTTTTCTTCACTGTTTTCCAGCACATCATGTACAATTTGGTTCCTCTTCTATGTGAAGTTCTTAAACAACTTATTTTATCTATCTACACTCACTCCCTAAGTGATTCCAAGCAGAATATTGATTTTAAACCCTGTCTATTTATATAGGTTACTTCTAAATTTATATCTCCAGCCTAAATCTGTCTTATAAACTTCAGACTCACACATATATCTATTTAATACTGTACTTGGATGTCCAAGGTATTTTCAAAATCATATAACACAAAATAAATTCTTAATCTTCACTATTCAAGCCTACCAAAATTTATATCCATTTAAGACATTAGCAACTTTATACTTCCAGTTGCTTTGGCCCAAACAGGTGGAGTCATCTTTGACTCTTTTTTATCTCTCATGGTCCTCATCAAATATGTCAGTAAACTATCAGACTCTCTCTTTAATTCCACTGATTCCATGTGGTACAGGCCACTGTAATTTCTTATCTGGGTTATTGTTACAATTTATTGATATTATTAGTATAATTTTCTAATGATTCTTATCTGCACTCGTTCCTACCACAGTTTATTTTCAATTTACTTGTCAGTCATTTCCCCTAAAACTTAAATACTTGTCTTCTGCTAAAACTTTTCAGTGGTTACATATTTCACCCAGCATTAAACTAGTCCTTAAAATTGTCTAGAAGTTCCTTTAGGATACATTTTGCACAACTCCCTGGTATCCTACTAACTACATTTCCTCTCATTTTTCCATTGTATCTGTAATACCTATAATAGTGACTAAAACATAGTAATAGTTTAATAGGCAATTGATTAATAAATAAATTTAGAATATTATCTATAAAATGATTAATTACTAACTTGATGTTAAATTAGTGGCCCATATGAACACATGCATTGTAGTTCATTATGTCCTTGCAAGCAATATTCCATATTCTTGCTAAACGCTTTTTTTTTTTTTTTATTTGCCTTTCCTTTTTAATCTTCTTCTTACTCCAACTGTTTTTTAAAAAATCCTCAGAAAACCCAGTAATTAAGCAAAAGGAAGCTCAAAGAGCCAAGGCAAGCCAGCCCAAGAGTAGCAGGGTCCCTCCCGCAGGGGCCAAAGTCTGGATGCTGGGGTCTCCACTCAGAGCCTGGTAGTAAAAGCTGGTGCAGAATAAGGTCGTTCCGGAAGCTAGCAGTAACCCAGCCCAGAGGGGCTTTCTGCAATGGGGCACCCCTAACAGGGCCAGGCTGTGGAAGAAGTGGTGTTTGTTGGCCTTGTCAAAGAGCTCCTTTCCGTAGGCATCCGGGAATTGGGCGCCGTGCGCGCCGTAGGAGGCCAAGCCTAAGGCCGCTGCTCCGGACAAAGCACCCAGGCGGCGGAAAGCGGCCGCAGGCCGGGCCATAGCTGTAGAACAGGACGCACGGGACGAACGCCGCGTAGGCCACCTTTTTTTTTTTTTTTTTTCTTGGGGAGCAAAGTGAGGATATAGAGGGTCTTTTTTTTGAAAGGAAAAGAGAGGAAGAAAAAGAGGGAGAGAGAACAGAAATATTGCTTTATTCTATAAATGGCTATTAATAATGGCCAATCATTATTTTATGTATTTAAAATGGAGAATGTATATTTTATTTATCTAAAGTGAAGAGTTTGCTTATTAAGTTTACTTCTTACTGATATGAGTTCAGATTCTGGATATCCTTATTAATTTTCTGTTTCGTTGAGTCTGAATCTCTTTATGGGTCTTATGTATCTGGGTGTTAGAATGCATTGATCCTTATACCACTCTATCTTTTTTGGTTTGAAATCTGTTTTATCAAATGCATGAATTGCAACTCCTTTTTGTTTATTTATTTGTTTTTTTCTCTATTTGATTGGTAAATCTTTCTCCAACCCTTTGTTTTTAATATATGTATATCTTTGGATATAAAATAGGTCTGGTTATAGTATACCGTTAGATTTTGGCTGTATTTTTAATTAGAAAATTTAGTCGATTTCCATTTAAGATTACTGCTATTTGATGTTAACTGGCTATTTTATCCATTTGTTGATGTAAATTCTTCTTTCTGTTGATGTTCTTTACTTTTTAGTATATTTTTAGAAAGGCTAATACTGGTTGTTCCTTTCTGTGTGTAATGCTTCTTTCAAAAGTTTTTGTAAAGCAGGCCTGGTGGTAATAAAATCTCTGAGTACTTGCTTGTTCATAAAAGATTTTATTTTTCCTTCAATTGTGAAGCTTAGTTTGGCAGGATATGAAATTCTGGGCTGAAATTTCTGTTCTTTGAGGATATTAAATATCGGCCCCCACTCTCTTCTGGCTTGTAGGGTTTCTACTGAGAGATCTGCTGTAAGTCTAATAGGCTTCCCTTTGTGGGTAACCTGACCTTTCTCTCTGGCTGCCCTTAGTATTTTCTCCTTTGTTTCAACCCTGGTGAATCTAATGATTATGTGTCTTGGGGTTGCTCTTCTTAAAGAATATCTTTGTGGTGTTCTCTGTATTACTTGAGGTTGAATGGTATCCTGCTTTGCTAGATTGGGAAAATTCTCCTGGATAATATCCTGAAGAATATTTTCCAGCTGGGATTCATTCTCTCCATCACATTCAGGTACACCTATCAAACGTAGATTAGGTCTTTTCACATAGTCCCATATTTCTTGGAGACTTTGCTCATTCCTTTTTATCCTTTTTTCTCTATTCTTGTCTTCTTGTTCCATTTCATTAAGTCGGTCTTCGACCTCTGATATCCTTTCTTCTGCTTGATCAATTCGGCTATTCAAACTTGTGCATATTTCACTAAGTTCTCGTGTTGTATTTTTCAACTCCATTAGTTCATTTATATTCCTTTCTATATTGTCCATTCTTTTTAACATTTCGTCTAACCTTTTTTCAAAGTTCTTAGTTTCTTTGCATTGGTTTAGAACAATTTGTTTCAATTCCCAGAGGTTTTTTACCATCCACCTTCTAAAGCCTCCTTCAGATACTGGAACACAGTCCTCTTCCATTAGGGCTTGTTCTGTTGCTGATGAGGAATTACTATCCCCTGTAGAGGGAGAGGGGTTCTGACTTTCAGTTTTCTCGGCCTTTTTAGGCTGTTTTTTTCCCTTTATTGTGATTTTATCCATCTGATATCTTTACAATTAGCGCCTTTCTGATTAAGTTGCTTTTGGCACCTTCGCTTACACATCATCTATTTTATTTTATTTGTAGAATAAGATAAAATGGACTTTTGGGCTTTTATTCTCTATTTTCATCCCATAAAAAATAAGTAGGCAAAATCTTTAATCTTATGTAACTTTATAATATTTCATGGATTTCAAATTATTCAATAACAAAGATTGTTAACTCCCAATCAGAAAATGGATCTCCTAGAGAAAAATATTTCATAGGTGCAGACTCTACTTTAGCACTATGAAAATCTGCTGATTTAAAAATGTCTAAAATATAATTTTACATTTGCCTTAAAAATAATGTATTTATCTTCTAATACGTATCTACACTGCTGAAATTTACAGAAACTTTGAAAATAAAGAACTTATTTTCCAAGGAAAAAAGCAAGTAAAAAATTGTATAATAAAAATCCTTTATTAGTATTATACAAATATCATTCTTGTGTGAGTCAAATTTGCATATGATTAAGCATTTTATCCCTGAGTCTTTTATTTTGTAATAATGACTTACAGTATATAAAATATTCAAAAAATAATTAAATTCAATGATAAATTTGTCCTTTTCTAAATTTTAATTACTAATTAGAAAATTTCTTAGTCTAATAAATGCTTCTTCTCTGAATTACATTATCGTACATCAATTTGTACTTTTTAAATGTTAATGTCTCAATTCTATCGAGGTTTTTCTTTTCATAGAAAAGAAATACAAGAATGAATAATAGCATTCAATGAGTACATTAAAATTAGTTCTTAATTTTTGTATTTCAAAAAAACAGGCACAACTAACTAAAATTTTCATTATGTTTACAAGTTTTAGGTGTAGCCTTAGCAGTTTATTAAATTCATAAGGAAGTCTGGGTGCAGTGGCTCGCACATATGATCTCAGCACTTTGGAAGGCTGAGGTAGGCAGAACACTGAAAGCTAGGAGATTGAGACCAGCCTGACCAACATAGCAACACCATGTCTCTACCAAAAAATTCAAAAACAAAAATTAGCTGGGAGTGGTGACACACGCCTGTAATCCCAGGTATTCAGGTGGCTGCAGCAAGAGAATAGCTTGAACTGGAACGCAGAAGGCAGAGGTCATGGTGAGTGGACTCCAGCCTGGGTGACAGAATGATACCGTCTCTAAATAAATAAATAAATACATACATATATAAATAAATTCATATAGAGAAAAAACAGTTCTAGGAGTTATTTCTTAATCATGGTTTTAGGAATACCTTGCCTGCTTTTGAAATTAATAATTACTTGTATCCAAGATATTATGATTGAATAGAATTATTTTTAGAACTTGGTATCAGCATTTTTATAAGGTTCCTTGATGATTCTGATTCAGATGCCAATGTATCACAAATCACTGAGAAATACATTTAACAGTAAGTACCTAAGATTTATGTTTTTGCTTTTGTATAGAGGAAAATGAAATCCTCTGATGTAAACAATTTTCAATCTATTATTCTTCACTGAATAATTACTGGAGGCCCATGGCTCTGGGAAAAGCAGGTTTTCAGTGCATTTTTCCTTCCCTTTTCTAGCCTGTGGCTGTAGAATGAAGGATTTATAATAAGTATGTTCAGGGATCTTCTGTTACAGATATTTTGGGGAAATTACCAATGTCTTGTTAAAATTAAGACATGAAGGAAAACAAAAGAAAAATAACAATTTTATTGAAAATAGAAAGTACTGCCCATAATGACAAAATTTGAAATATAAGCAGTAATTTTTTCCATTGGCCATACATATAAAAAAAATTGATGTACTGTTAAAAAAAGTATAACTTCCAAATAAAAATAACGCTGAAATGGAATAAATGAAAAGACAATCAATCAAAATTTGAATTATGTTTAACAAAATTTGAATTACATTAAGTGAATTATTAACCAGCTCAAATTAATGAATAATAGTCACTAGCACTTGTTAAGGCCTTACTTTACATCAGAATTATAAGGCTTTTAAAAGATTAGCTTATTTAGGTTTTATTACTATACTAATTTTCCATAGGTTTGATGTCACTTTCAGGGCTATAGATCTCAGAATTAATAAGTGCACACAAATAGTAACTGATAATATTAATAGATTAAAAACTGCTTTTCTTTTTACTGTGATGACATATCAGTGGCTAGGATATACCACAGCAAAAAATTGATTTGAAAGTAAATATAAAATGACTATATTCATGATGGATATGAAAATAAAATGAAAAATAAACAAAATATCTATTAAAAGCATAGAATTTAACTCTTAAACTAATAATCTTATATAAGTTCCTGTCATGATAAGTTGACTAGAGTGAGGACTGACAACGCTAAGGAACTGAGGTTAAAAACACAAACAAAAAAAGTTCTCACAATGTGTTGTCTTTTTAAGTTAAAACATTTTATTTTGCTATGTTTATGGTGTCTCTTGTTCCTTCTTTTTTTTTTTAATTTTAAGTTTGGAGATACATAGGAATGTTTTTTAAATAGGTAAATTCGAGTCATGGGTGTGTGTGTGTGTGTGTGTGTGTGTGTGTGTGTGTGTGTGTTTGTATAGATTATCTTATCACCCAGGCATTATACACAGTACTCAGTAGCCATTTTTTGCTCCTCTCCCTCCTCTCACCTTCCATCCTTGAGTAGATCCCAGTGTTTATTGTTTCCCTCTATGTGTTCTCATCATTTAGCTCTCACTTATAGGTAAGAAAGCGCAGTATTTTGTTTTCTCTCCCTGGGTTACTTTGCTGAAGATAATAGCCGCCAGTGTCATCCATGTTCCCGTAAAATACATAATCTTGCTTTTCTCTATGGCTGCATAGTATTTGGTAGTGTATATGTACCACATTTTTTAATCCATTCTGTTATTGGTGAGCATTTAGGTTAATTCCATGTCTTTGCTATTATAAATAGTGCTGCAATGAACATTCACATGTATGTGCATGTGTTTTCATGGTAGAATGATTTATATTCCTCTGAGTATACAACCAGTAATAGGATTGCTGGGTCAAATGATATTTCTGTTTTTAGGTCTTTGGGGAGTGACCATACTGTCTTCCACAAAGGTTGAACTATTTTACACTCCCACCAACTGTGTTTAAGTGTTCCCTTTTCTCTGCAACTTCACCAGCATCTGTTATTTTTTGACTTAATAATAGTCACTCCAATGTGAGATGATATCTCATTATGGTTTTGATTTGCATTTCTCTAATAATCAATTATATTGAGCTTGTGTTTGTTGACTGTGCATACTTTTTTTTTGTTTTTAATGTACTACTCTTTTTTAGAATTTTTAATGCGTGTGTCTATGTGTGTTTTTTTTATTATTTTTTAAATTTTGATTGCATTATAGGTTTTGGGGTACATGTGCAGAGCGTGCAAGATAGTTGCATAGGTACACACATGGCAGTGTGTTTTGCTGCCTTCCTCCCCTTCACCCACATTTGGCATTTCTCCCCAGGCTATCCCTCCCCAGCCGCCCCACGCTGTCCCTCCCCCATTCCCCCAAATAGACCCCAGTGTGTAGTAGACCCCCTCCCTGTGTCCACGTGTTCTCATTTTTCTCACCCGCCTATGAGGGAGAATATGCTATATTTCCTTTTCTGTTATTGTGTCAGTTTGCTGAGAATGATGTTCTCCAGATTCATCCATGTCCTTACGAAGGATATAAACTCATCATTTTTGATTGCTGCATAATATTCCATGGTGTATATGTGCCACATTTTCCCAGTACAGTCTATCATCAATGGGCATTTGGGTTGGTTCCACATCTTTGCTATTGTAAACCGTGCTGCAATGAACATTCGTGTGCATATGTCCTTATAGTAGAACGATTTAGAGTCCTTTGGATATATACCCAGTAATGGGATTGCTGGGTCAAATGGAATTTCTATTTCTAGGTCCTTGAGGAATCGCCACACTGTCTTCCACAATGGTTGAACTAATTTACACTCCCACCAACAGTGTAAGAGTGTTCCTCTTTCTCCACATCTTCTCCAGCATCTGTTGTCTCCAGATTTTTTAATGATCGCCATTCTAACTGGCGTGAGATGGTATCTCAATGTGGTTTTGATTTGCATCTCTCTAATGACCAGTGATGATGAGCATTTTTTTATGTGTTTGTTGGCCTCATGTATGTCTTCTTTTGTAAAGTGTCTGTTCATATCCTTTGCCCATTTTTGAATGGGCTTGTTTGTTTTTTTTCCTGTAAATCTGTTTGAGTTCTTTGTAAATTCTGGATATCAGCTCTTTGTCACATGCGTAAACTGCGAAGAATTTTTCCCATTCTGATGGTTGCCGATTCACTCTAGTGACTGTTTCTTTTGCCGTGCAGAAGCTGTGGAGTTTGATTAGGTCCCATTTGTCTATTTTGGCTTTTTTTTCCATTGCTTTTGATGTTTTGGTCATGAAGTCCTTGCCTACTCCTATGTCCTGAATGGTTTTGCCTAGATTTTCTTCTAGGGTTTTTATGGTGTCAGTTCTTATGTTTAAGTCTTTAATCCATCTGGAGTTAATTTTAGTGTAAGGTGTCAGGAAGGGGTCCAGTTTCTGCTTTCTGCACATGGCTAGCCAGTTTTCCCAACGCCATTTATTAAATAGGGAATCCGTTCCCCATTGCTTGTTTTTGTCTGGTTTATCAAAGATTATATGGTTGTAGATATGTTATGTTGCCTCCGATGCTTCTGTTCTGTTCCATTGGTCTATATCTCTGTTTTGGTACCAGTACCATGCTGTTTTGATTACTGTAGCCTTGTAGTATAGTTTGAAGTCTGGTACCCAGTGTGATGCCTCCCGCTGTGTTCTTTTTGCTTAGAATTAACTTGGCTATGCGGGCTCTCTTTTGGTTCCATATGAAGTTCATGGTGGTTTTTTCCAGTTCTGTGAAGAAATTCAATGGTAGTTTGATGGGGATAGCATTGATTGTGTAAATTACTTTGGGCAGTATAGCCATTTTCACAATATTGATTCTTCCTAACCACAAACATGGAATGTTTCTCCATCTGTTTGTGTCCTCTCTTATTTCGTTGAGCAGTGGTTTGTAGTTTTCCTTGAAGAGGTCCCTTACGTTCCTTGTGAGTTGTATTCCTAGGTATTTTATTTTCTTTGTAGCAATTGTGAATGGCAGTTCGTTCTTGATTTGGTTCTCTTTAAGTCTCTTATTGGTGTAGGAATGCTTGTGATTTTTGCACATTGATTTTATATCCTGAGACTTTGCTAAAGTTGCTTATCAGTTTCAGGAGCTTTTGGGCTGAGGTGATGGGGTCTTCTAAGTATACTATCATGTCATCTGCAAATAGAGACAATTTGGCTTCCACCTTTCCTATTTGAATACCCTTTATTTCTTTTTCTTGCCTGGTTCCTCTGGCTAGAACTTCCAGTGCTATGTTGAATAGGAGTGGTGAGAGAGGGCATCCTTGTCTAGTGCCGGATTTCAAAGGGAATGCTTCCAGTTTTTGCCCATTAAGTATGATATTGGCTGTTGGTTTGTCGTAAATAGGTTTTATTACTTTGAGATATGTTCCATCAATACCAAGTTTATTGAGGGTTTTTAGCATAAAGGGCTGTTGAATTTTGTCAAATGCCTTCTCTGCGTCAATTGAGATAATCATGTGGTTTTTGTTTTTGCTTCTGTTTATGTGATGAATTACATTTATAGACTTGCGTATGTTGAACCAGCCTTGCATCCCCGGGATGAATCCTACTTGATCATGATGGATAAGTTTTTTAATGTGCTGTTGCAATCAGTTTGCCAGTATTGAAGATTTTTGCATCTATGTTCATCATGGATATTGGCCTGAAGTTTTCTTTTCTTGTTGAGTCTCTGCCGGGTTTTGGTATCAGGATGATGTTGGTCTCATAAAATGATTTGGGAAGGGTTCCCTCTTTTTGAATTATTTGGAATAGTTTCAGAAGTGATGGTACAAGCTCCTCTTTGTGTGTCTGGTAGAATTTGGCTGTGAACCCATCTGGACCTCGACTTTTTTTGTGTGGTAGGCTCTTAATTGCTGCCTCAACTTCAGACCTTGTTATTGGTCTATTCATAGTTTCAGCTTCCTCCTGGTTTAGGCTTGGGAGGACACAGGCGTCCAGGAATTTATCCATTTCTTCCTGGTTTACTAGTTTATGTGCATAGAGTTGTTTGTAGTATTCTCTGATGATGGTTTGAATTTCTGTGGAATCTGTGGTGATTTCCCCATTATCGTTTTTTATTGCATCTATTTGTTTGTTCTCTCTTTTCTTTTTTATCAGTCTGGCTAGTGGTCTGTCTATTTTGTTGATCTTTTTGAAAAACCAGCTCTTGGATTTGTTGATTTTTTGAAGGGTTTTTCTTGTCTCTATCTCCTTCAGTTCTGCTCTGATCTTAGTTATTTCTTGTCTTTGGCTAGGTTTTGAGCTTTTTTTTAATCTTGCTCCTTTAGCTCTTTCAATTTTGATGATAGGGTGTCAATTTTGGATCTCTCCATTCTTCTCATGTGGGCACTTATTGCTATATATTTTCCTCTACAGACTGCTTTAAATGTGTCCCAGAGATTCTGGTATGTTGTGTCTTCATTCTCGTTGGTTTTGAAGAACTTCTTTATTTCTACCTTCATTTCACTGTTTATCCAATCAACATTCAAGAGCCAGTTGTTCAGTTTCCATGAAGCTGTGTGGTTCTGAGTTATTTTCTGAATTCTGAGTTCCAACTTGATTGCACTATGGTCTGAGAGACTGTTTGTTATGATTTCAGTTGTTTTGCATTTGCTGAGGAGTGCTTTACTTCCAATTATGTGGTCAATTTTGGAGTAGGTGTGATGTGGTGCTGAGAAGAATGTATATTCTGTGGATTTGGGGTGGAGAGTTCTGTAAATGTCTATCAGGTTTGCTTGTTCCAGGTCTGAGTTCAAGTCCTGGATATCCTTGTTAATTTTCTGTCTGGTTGATCTGTCTGATATTGACAGTGGAGTGTTAAAGTCTCCCACTATTATTGTGTGGGAGTCTAAGTCTCTTTGTAAGTCATTAAGAACTTGCCTTATATATCTGGGTGCTCCTGCATTGGGTCCATATATATTTAGAATCATTAGCTCTTCTTGTTGTATCTATCCTTTGACCATTATGTAATGACCTTCTTTGTCCCTTTTGATCTTTGTTGCTTTAAAGTCTATTTTGTCAGAGACTAGAATTGCAACTCCTGCTTTTTTCTGTTCTCCATTTGCTTGGTAAATCTTCCTCCATCCCTTTATTTTGAGCCTTTGTGTATCCTTGCATGTGAGGTGGGTTTCCTGGATACTGCACATCGATGGGTTTTGGTTTTTTATCCAATTTGCCAGTCTATGTCTTTTGGTTGGTGCATTTAGCCCATTTACATTTAGGGCTAATATTGTTATGTGTGAATTTGTTACTGCCATTTTGATGCTAGCTGGCTGTTTTGCCCACTGGTTCATGTAGATTCTTCATTTTGTTGATGCTCTTTAGCATTTGGTATGCTTTTAGGTTAGCTGGTACTGGTTGTTTCTTTCCATGTGTAGTGCCTCTTTCAGGAGCTCTTGTAAAGCAGGCCTAGTGGTGACAAAATCTCTGAGTACTTGCTTGTTCATGAAGGATTTTATTTTTCCTTCACTTATGAAGCTCAGTTTGGCTGGATATGAAATTCTGGGTTGAAAGTTCTTTTCTTTAAGGATGTTGAATATTGGCCCCCACTCTCTTCTGGCTTGTAGAGTCTCTGCCGAGAGATCTGCTGTGAGTCTGATGGGCTTCCCCTTGTGGGTGACCCGACCTTTCTCTCTGGCTGCCCTTAGTATTTTCTCCTTCATTTCAACCCTGGTGAATCTGACGATTATGTGCCTTGGGGTTGCTCTTCTTGCGGAGTATCTCTGCGGTGTTCTTTGTATTTCCTGGAGTTGAGTATTGACCTGTCTTGCTAGGTTGGGGAAATTTTTCTGGATAATATCCTGAACAGTGTTTTCCATCTTGGATTCATTCTCTTCATCACATTCTGGTACACCTATCACACGTAGGTTGGGTCTCTTCACATAGTCCCACATTTCTTGGAGATTTTGTTCATTCCTTTTTGCACTTTTTTCTTTAATCTTGGTTTCTCATTTTATTTCATTGAGTTGATCTTCGACTTCTGATATTCTTTCTTCTGCTTGGTCAGTTTGGCTGTTGAAACTTGTGCATGCTTCATGAAGTTCTCATGTTGTGTTTTTCAGCTCCTTCAATTCATTCATATTCCTCTCTAAGTTGTCCGTTCTTGTTACCATTTCCTCGAATCTTTTTTCAAATCTTTTTTCAAGGTTCTTAGTTTGTTTGCACTGATTTAGAACATGTTCTTTTAGCTCACTGAAGTTTCTCATTATCCACTTTCTGAAGTCTGATTCCATCATTTTGTCACACTCATTCTCCATCCAGCTTTGTTCCCTTGCTCGTGAGGAGTTTTGGTCCTTTGTAGGAGGTGAAGCATTTTGGTTTTGGGTGTTTTCCTCATTTTTTTTCTGGTTTCTTCCCATCTTTATGGATTTATCCACCTGTCGTCTTAGTAGTTGCTGATTTTTCAATTGGATCTCTGTGTGGATGCCCAGATTGTTGATGATGAGGTATTTCTGTTACTTAGTTTTCCTTCTAATGGTCTATCCCCTCTGCTGTATGAGTGCTGAGGTCCACTCCAGGCCCTGCTTGTCTGGGGTACACCTGTAGCAGCTGCGGAACAGTGAGGGATGCTACCAGTTTCTTCTTCTGCTCTCTTTGTTCCAGAATGATGCCCGCCAAATTTCAGTCTGATTAGTCCTTTTTTGGGGTGACTCTTTGGATATACAAGGGTCAGGGAGCTGCTTGAGGAGACAGTCTGTGCTTTATAGGAGCTCCAGTGCTGTGCTGTGAGCTCCGTTGTTCATTCAGGGCCTCTGTGCCTTCACTGAGAACTGCAATCCTGAGTCACCTCTACGATGCCATCTTAGTTCCTATGTGTGTTTTTGTATAAGTAGATAGGCACATGTTGTAGACAAAGCTTTCAGCATTGTAACCTTACATGTGTGGCCCAAAACAATTTAATATCCTGAGGCATTCATGACATTTTTATAACATCTGAGTTCTGTAAAGACTTAACACTTACATTAAAATAATAGGAGAAATAAATTCTGTCATAGATCCAGTAGTCAATCTGAATTATTTAGGAAACTACCAAAAAATAGAATCATTCCCCATAAAAATTAAAAACATGGAAATTCATCAATAAGCACGTGAAGATGCTCAATATAATTAATCATTTTGGAAGTGCAAATTAAAATTATAATGAAATACCACTACACATCTTCTGGAGAATTTTTTTATAATTAAAAAGAAGGAAATTACCAAGTGTTGGCATGGGTGAGGAACAATTGAAACTCTGACAGAATTGTTTGAAAGATAACTTTGGAAAATAGTAACTTTGTATAAATTTAAGTATATATTTACCATATATGACCCATATATGACATATGTGACCCAGCAATGCCATTTCAGGTTTTAATATTATTATAATCATAATATAGCAGCTTTTAATAATAGCTTTCTAAGTCTACAGTCTATCTAAATGTTCACGCAATGGTTTATGGATAAATAAATTGTATACCTGAAGCATTAAAATACTCAGCAATTAAAAAGCAATAATCTATTGAAGCACGCATCATCATGGAAGAAGTTCATAGTATGTTAGCTTCCTGTGGCTGCTATTACAAATTATAATGTGGGGGTTTATAACAACATAAATTTTGACTTTCATATATCAGAAGAGGAGACCAGAAGTACAAAATCAGTTTTATTGAGCTAAAATTAAGGTGTCAGCAGGACCATACTCCCTCCGGGGAATCTAGAAAAGAACCTAGTTCCTTGCCTTTTTAACTTCTGATTACTAGCATTCGTTGACTGTATCACTCTAAAATCTACTTTCTCCTCTCTCTATGTGAATAACCTTTCTTTGTTCCTTTCATATATATATATATATATATATATATATATATATATATATATAGTATAGATTTATTATCATTTTGGGGCAAACTTAGCTGAGTTGATTCTTTTTCTCTGCCATACTATAGAGCAGCTTAATGACATTGGACATCACAGTTTCTTAAGAAGGTCATAACGCTCACTGTTGAGCTGCACCCGGTGCCTTTGCAGAGCTCCTGGACTGCTTTTACAATTTATATGAAAATTCTCTACCCCTTGAGTTAATTTGGGTTACATTATTTTCTGAAAAATATAACCCCATCTAGGTATTTGAATTCATTGCCCTAAGTCATTCCTTTTCTGAGTTCTCTCAGAGATGCTTCTGGCCACCATGCCATGCCAGACCTGCTGAGTCTTCCGGACAGGGCAGGATTTCCAAGTCCTTAGTGCCAGGGGCTGCAAAGTACTTTTTTTAATATGACTTATTTATTTACTTTTTTAGAGAGACCAGGTCTTGCTGTCTCCCAGCCTGGAGTACAGTTGTACAATCATGGCTCACTGCAGCCTTGAACTCCTGAGCTCAAGTGATCCTCCCACCTCAGCCTCCCAAGACACTGGGAATACAGCTGTGACCCACTGCTCTTAGCCCAAACTATTGATGTTGTAGGAGGAGTTTGCAATGCAGTGTCTCGGATGAGTTCCAACTGTCCACACTGAGTGGATAACTTTGTATACAATTCATGCAGCCCTCTCTAGGAGCAGGTATGTCCCACGTTGGAGACCTCCTCCTATTCCCTTCTCTGAACTCGCCCTCAGTTATTCTTCTTAGGACCTAAGTGCAAAGCTCTGTTCTTGTGCTTTTTTTCCACTTTGTTCCTTTCTTTAAAAGACATTTATGATGTTCTTTATAACCTGTTTGGATAATATAGAGTAATCTCCTCATTTCAAAACTCTTAACCATATCTGCCAAAAATTTACCATATAAAGTAACATTCACGGGTTCCTGGTATTAGGACTGAGATAAGGTTTGGCTCTCTGTGCCCCCACCCCAAATCTCATCTTGAATTATAATCCCCATCTATTTGGGGTTTGGTAGGAGGTGATTGAATCTTGGGGGAAAACTTCCCTTGCTGTGCTTGTGATAGTAATTTCTCACAAGATCTAGTTTTTTGAAAGTGTGTCTGACTTTCCGCTTCACTCACTCTCTCTTGCTACCATGTGAAGAAGATCCTTTCTTCCTCTTCACTTTCCTCCATGATTGTAGTTTCCTGAGACCTTCCAGACACGCTTCCTGTAAAGCCTGCAGAATTGTGAGCCAATTAAACTTCTTTTCTTCATAAATCACCTAATCTCAGGTATTTCTTTACATGCAGTGTCAAAACTGACTAATACAGATTGGATATCTTGGAGGCCATCTTTCAGCCTAACACAAATTTTAATTGTTTTATGCTGAGTGTTAAAAGAAAGACTAAAATGTTGCATAGGTTTGATTCTACTTATACTCTATTCTATCATACACAAAACTATAGGAACCAGCAGATCTTTGAGGAAAGAAGTTAAAATTATAGAACTATATTATTAAAAGAGTGAATTTTACTTTATATTAATTACATCTCAATCAATTAAAAATAAAAGGAGAAAAGATAACATGGTGTACCTTATATAATACTTTTAAATTCGTCTTCAGTTGAGACTTTAGAAACATACCTGTCTCTTTTCTATGATATGAGAGGAGATCTAGAGCCAATTGTTTCTCTATTTCACCTTGAAATTTTGACAACCTAGTATAAATTCTAATTTGTTCAGAAGTCTTAGCACTGTAATTTGTCTTCCATTAACTGTTTTCTATTCAGACCCTTCTATATTCTCCTCAAATTCTCAAATTTTAAGGATATTTTGGTTTTATGAATTGCTATGAGGAATAAATTTTCTCAAATATATCCTGGGAATGTGTTTCTTCAACTGTTCCCTTTAATTCTAGTTGCTTAATACAGATTGTGTGTGTGTGTGTGTGTGTGTGTGTATGTAAATGTGTATGTGTGTGGATACATAGTGTCTGTGTAAGTGTGTATGTGTGTGGATATATTTAATATTTTATTAAATATATGGGTTACATAAGGTTAAATGGGTTGGATTAGTTTTTTAGAAAGTGCAATTTAGTTGAAATTGAAGGACGAGTAAAAGTCATGCAATGAGAAGCAAGAGCTTCTGTAAAGAAATGGAACCCAGAAGTAACATTTAACACCTCTTTCCCGAAACCCTTTTATCCATACCAGTATCTTCAAGTTGTGTCTGTTGCACCTGTTAAATTATAACATTTGCCACAATTCCATTTCTCTGCCAATACAGCTTAGTTTAAGCTAACCTCCATGTCATACCTGGAAAGTGTCATGCCACATCCCCACAACTAGCTTATAAACATCTTTTCTTGTTCACTCCTTTCTTTTTTTTTTTACTTTGATCACAGTCACCTGATCCGAAAAGAATTTACATCAGTATCTTCTCTTGACTTTTAGTCTATCAAGTCAGTTCTCATTACCTCATAAAAGAATTTCCTATCCTTTTTGAACAGAATGCATCTTTCAATTACAGTTGATCCTTAAATAATGTGGGGGTTGAGACACTGACCCCCGACATAGTCAAAAATTTATACATAACTTTGATTCCCCTAGAACTTACCTACTAATAGGTTACCTTACCTATAACATAAAGAATTAATAAAAATCTATTTTGTACATTATATACATTATACATTGTATTCTTACAATAAAGCAAGCTAGAGAAAAGAAAATATTAAGAAAATCATAAGGAAGAAAAAACACACTTAGAATACTGTACAATATTGTTAAGTTTATGTAATCTGTTCATAAGATGAATCCTCTGTCTGAAATGATAGACAACCACAGCTGTAGACCTCAATCTTCAGTGCCTATCAAGAAATTCAACTTTTTTTCATAATGTGATGACTTTTTTCTCACTACTTGGAAGTATTTCCAGCATTAATTGTGACACTTTGAATGAATTCCATGGTGTTATTCAAAGTATAATTATATATGCATACTTCATTTGAATACAAAAAAATATATATAGATATGGAACTGCTTAATTTTCAAAAATGTTCACTTGCATACACATTGATTTCTTTAGCTGTCACATATATTTTTCTTAGCTGAATCTAGAATTTTTTTTTTAATAAATGAAATTCTAGTTTTAGAACTAAATATTACATTTTTTATTTTTTATTTTTAAATTTATTTAGCTTTAGGTGCATATTATATCTGGCATTTTTCCCCATGTTATCCCTCTCCATCCTCCCCTCCCTCCCCATCCCCCACTCTTTCTCCTCTATCCCCCCCAACTGCCCCCAGTGTGTGATGCTCCTCTCCCTGAGTTCAGGTGTTCTCATTGTTCAACACCCACCTATGAGTGAGAACAAGCGGTATGTGGCTTTCTGTTCTTGTGTCAGTTTGCTGAGAATGATGTTTTCCAGATTCATCCAACTCCCTACAAAGGATATGAACTCATCGTTTTTAATGGCTGCATAGTATTCCATGGTGTATATGTACCACATTTTCTTTGTCCAGTCTTTTAAATACCTTTTATTAAGTTAACAATATTTAAAATAATGAAAGAATGTGAAAATTTTGTAAAATTTATAATAGAATTATTATATCAAGTTTTCAAGTGATTATGTTTCTTACAGAAAATAAATTCTGTTAAACTACCCCCAAATTAGTTTATAGAACAGTCATAATTGAAATTGGATTTTATAAGTTTTACGAGTTGAATACAGCTTTACCTTTGTCATTTATTCTTATTCTCAGCAATACAGTTTACTCCACCAAGGATTGATTCTATTGGTGCTTCTCTATTTCTCCCACTTAAATGTATTGTGCAACAGTATTTCTTTTTTAATCTGGTGAATAGCTATCCCAGTCATACTGGAGCTTACCTAACATGTATAACATGATGCATTGGGTTTTCCCAACCCTCATATAATTGTGCATAGCAATATTGAGAATATTCAATCCTACCCTTAAGATAGCCCCTGTCCTAGAGGCAAGAGAATACTACCCAGCTATGAATTTGTTCAATAAATGTTCATTGATAGCCTCTGAGTTTCCAAACAGTCTTTCATATCACCAAAAGCTATAAACTCTGATATCAGTTGTGGTCCTTACCCTAAAAGAGGTCTGAAGCTAGCAGACCTCTTTCCAGATTAATATTATTGAAATGATGTCAATAATCACAAGATAAACCCAGCTTCATTGACCTGCTTGAGGCACTATAAAATGTCATAATACATATAAAGCACTTAGTTGAATATTTATGGATGCTAAGAGCTGAATACATGTTTAGTACCACTATTATTTTTAGTAGGAAGAGTATAGTAAAGTGTGGATACTTTGATGCATGTTAAATTATAGTGGCCCAAAGTCTAGCTTACAGCAGTTAACACAGACTGAAGGGGCTGAAGAAGATAACTGGAGGTAATAAAATGACAAGCATGTTTTAGTGAAAAGTATATAGCTACCACTTTATACATCTGACATCTGTCTCCAAATTTCACACAGTTATCTATCTATGGGGGACTTTGTCATATATACGCCTTAATTGCAAGAAAGTTTAGGAAATATTGTTTTAGATTCCTGCATTCTATAGTAGTGTAGGGTGACAAGTTAGAAAAAGAGGTTTAAATGAACATCTGTTGAACTAACAGCAACTCAGCAACTGCAGAATCCATGGTTGGCCTACTCTTCCACCATAGGTACCTGATTTCTCATATCTAACTTTGAAATAATAATAATACCATGTTTTCACTTATCATAATAAAGCCATCTATGTGTCCATGAAAATATACTCACCATTTACCCAGAAGAAGAATTCTAAAGTTTTGTTAATCCTTTTCCCATCACTGGGAGATAATTTTTCCTTAGTTTAACTGCTATATTATCTTGATAGCTTGTCCTATATTAAATAATTGTATATATGACAACCTCCAACACATCCTATATAAAACTGTAGAGGAAAATGAGTTGTCAAAAATGAAAATTATTATAAATAACTAGAACAAAGAAAAAATATAGTATCTATTATAGTCCTTGTTCTACCTAGCCACAAACTGATAGTTGTTCTTTACAATTTTCTTCCCCGTTTACATATAATTTTGTGCTTTCATCCAGCAGCTCATGTGATCAGGTCTCTTTATCTAATGGAGTATCAATCAAAACCTTTATTTCTCAGGATTCTGAGAGCACTTGCTGATTTCACCTATATTAGCATTTCAAACTTACCTATGATCTTTTACCAGTATATACCATAGTATTAAAAGATGTTTCAGAGGATTTTCTCAGGCTCCACACATGCTCTCGTGACAGAGTAAAACCCATTTTTTCTTTTTTTTTAAATTTTTATTGCATTATAGGTTTTGGGGTACATGTGCAGAACATGCAAGATAGTTGCATAGGTACACACATGGCAGTGTGTTTTGTTGCCTTCCTCCCCTTCACCCACACTTAGCATTTATCCCCAGGCTATCCCTCCCCAGCGCCCCCCTGCTGTCCCTCGCCCATCCAATTTTTCATTTAATTATGCACCCCAATGCTACACATCAGGCTTGTGCTTGCCTATTTGTTCAGTGAAATGAGAAATCCTAAAAGGTCAAATAATGAACACAACTTCCAACTTAGTAAACCCATTTGTATGTCCTCTACTGTGGGCAGTTCTCCTTTGGGTATTAAGATCTGTAAATCACCATGGTTCCACACCATAGGCATAGAAAACAAACAAACAAGTAAAACAAAACAAAAAAAGAAACAAAGAAAAAAATTTGAAGTGAGTCGTGAAGTGCAATAATGAGGGACATTATCTTAACTCTATTTTTTATTTTCCATACCTATGTATTCTGGCTATGGGTGAATAAAACAAAACATACATTGTTCATTCTTTTTGTATTTGTATTTTTGTTTTGAGATGTAGTCTTGCTTATGTTGCTGTCCCCCAGACTGGAGTGCAATGGAGTGATATGGGCTCACTGCAACCTCAGCCTCCCAGGCTTAAACAATTCTCCTACTTCAACCTCCTGAGTAGCTGAGATTACAGGCACAAGCCACCATGCTAATTTGTATACTTTTAGTAGAAACGAGGTTTCACCATGTTGGACAGGCTGGCCTCAAACTCTTCACCTCAGGTGATCCACCCACCTCAGCCATCCAAAATACTGGGATTACAGGCATGAGCCACTGTACACAGTCATTGTTGAAGTCATTCTTGAAGGCACAAAAGATGACATTTTGTGCAAAAAATAGTAACACTGAAAACTCTGAAAAAAGCGATTCAAGGAAAGAACTGAATGTGAAGTGTTTGAATAAGAAATTTAAATAACAATAAAGCACTATGTCATAGTTTTTTGGCTGTGTTTTAAAATGTTATTTTAGTATTACATAAAGTAATGGCACAATTATAATAACTGGCATCTTAGATTTTATAATGCTTGTTATGAAGAAAAGCATCTGCCCTGTGGCAGCCATTCACATGTGCTACATGACCTGATCTACCTTCCAAATAAAACCTACTTAGTAGTTGGCTGACAGCCTCCAGCTGCAGAATTTTCAACTTTCCCTTGGAGGCTACAGTCCTAAGCTCTTTTCAAACAACACCTAGACATGACAGATTTCCTAGGGATGGCCATTTCTGTCCAATGTAAAATTCTTCTAATGAGAAATCTTTTCTCTAGGGCTCCACTGACCTAACCAAGCCTTTCTCAGATTAGTGCCTGTGTCTCTCTTTCAAGAAAATAAGGATTATATTTAGGCTATGTGGCTGGAATGGGAAATTCAGATTTCTAATATGACCTTTTCAAATATTGAGACTTAATGAGCTTTTGTCACTAAAGTTTTCTCAATCTTTTTTTCCTTAAAATTTGTCTAAAAGCAAACAATTTTTCTAGTCCTTCAAGGCCTTATATTTCTGAATTCTATCAATTCCTTTTTCTTTCTTCTTCAAAACCACTGAATTTTTTCCTAAGCTTATTTTTCTTGTAATATCTTGCCAAATGTAGCCAATATTTGATAAAACTACACAGGGGTCGTTTTAACTGCTTTTCTAGAGGTTTTGCTTCAGGAAACTCAAGATTTGCTTTCCAAGTTATGATCAGTAGTTTTACCAACTTTCTACTGAATAAAACATATTGTTCTATATCTGGTATGACATATGTCCCTTTAATGCTCACCATATGGCCACTAAGCCAATAGTACTTGAAACTATTACTGTTTTTACAGTCAAAATATGATAAATGCAGAAACAAACAATCCTGAATCTCAGTGGTTTCATAAAATTAAATAATTACTCTTTTCTTACATAATAGTCTTATAGGTAAAAGCACTTAGTTGAATATTTATGGATATTCACTCATTTACCCACGGCTCTTCCATCCTATCCTGCTAACATATTTTAAACACATAGCCTCCAAGGGCAAGTGGAAAACCACATATTAAAGGAGCACACTCACTCTTTACTCTCCAAAAGAAGTAATGTTTCATCTTACCATTGGTGCTAGTTAGTTATATAGCTAAAGTCAAATTGCTTTTCCAGAAAGAAAAAATAGCTTTGTTGTTTTATCACCTAAACAATCATTTCAGAGGAAACATTCATATTGTTGGGGTCATAGAACATTTTAATTCTTCATATTCATTTTCTACTAAGCAATTGTTGGGATGGCGAGGATAGCAGCTGGCTGAGGAATAGATAGATAATTTTGATAATGCTCTTATGAAGATAATTGTGTTGAGAGGATTTACTGGTGAGCATTTTATGATTATTCCAACATTTCTAGCCACTATTTATTAGACATCTGGTCACCAGTCCAATCTACTTCTACATAATTAGTCATCCTGATAAACTATTACCACTTTTCACATATTAATATGTATGTATACACACACAGACACATACACATCTCTGTATGTCTCTCTTTTCATGAAAATCAGAAATATAGCTAAAAGGATAGATCAAAATTCTGCCATCTGTGAAAATTATTCTTATATACTCTCCATCAGAGACAATTAGTGGGATCCTAAAGCTACCACAGTTTACTTCTAGCTGGTAATAGCTAAAAGTATTTTACAAAAGGCTAAAGCCTTTTGTAAACCAGGCTCATTTTGTTGTTGTTGTTCTTCTCAGCCACTTAAATATAGAGAACTCACAAAGAGGTTATAGCTATAGGGTGTAGCAGAAGCTGGTACATTCAAAATATAAGCTAACTACTTGTGGATAAAGTCCCACTGATGATGTCTGAATTTATGGCTTAATGGATTAGATATCACCAAATTTAGGAAGGCAAGCTCAAGTTATTGGGATACTTAGGTTTCTGTAAAAAAGCATTCAGCCTTTAACATGGATCAATAATAATAAAAAAAAATTCTATTTCTCAGAAATGGTAGAGTTACTTAATGAGGGGAATGTGGTTTTGTTCTAAAATCCTAAGGTCAATTGCTGTTATTCCCCTGTTGAGGCTTGCAATGAACACCAGCCAGCATTACAACCTACCAAAAGTACATTTAGCAAAATATCACCGATTTGTACAAGCATTCCAGCTTGAGACAGCTGATGAGCCTTCTATTTCTATGGAACACATTACAAATTGCCAGCCTCAGATAAGTTTTGAATGGACAAAGTTTTTAATGAGTATGCTTCTTTTTTGGTTGTATAAAGTACAAGACATACCATTTTGTTTTTAATTTTAAGGAGATATCAACATACTCTAGACTTCAATCAAGTATTTATTTAAATGAAAGCCACCTAATTTTTATGGAGTTCATTTCTTATTTTATTCATGGATGGATCTTCATTTGGTATCAAAATACATCTAGTTACTTATTACTAGGTTTTATCATCTAAATATTTTCAGTCCAGAAGATCAGAGTGGTATCTTCTGGTATGGTGAGATGATTAATGTTCCTAAACACTAAATTATATATAAAATTAAGGAATAGACACAGTTCTGGAATGATACAATAAAGGCATAATGTTAACTATGCCAAAGGAAAGAAAGCTACTTTTCAGTTTTCTTCTTTGGGGATGAGAGGAATCTTTGTTAAATCAACATTACACAGCAAGTACCAGGGCTATGTTGTTTCATTTAAATAATGAAACCATTTGTGAAACCATGTCTTCAATTTGTTTCAATACTTAAATATTATTTATCAAGACACATATGTTATATCAGTAGGCTCATCATGTAAGTTTTATTTATATATATTGGTATAACTCTCCTTGCACTCTTCAATTCTTTGAGGGTGTCATTGATCTGTAGTTTTTTAAGGGATATGGTACTGTTTTTGATGTCCAACTTTGATAGAACAGTAGAGAAAAAAATCATTTGATGCTTTTTCTGATTAAAGCAATAAATGTGTTGGTCAGGAACCAATGTGTGGATCCTGCTGATGTTTGAGTATGTCTGCTGAAACTACATATGTAAGTACCATGAAATACAAAATGCATTCTGAGATATGATAGGCCAACTGAAAGATAGATTTAGTCTAAAACTATGCACATTTATTACCAAGTCCCATTAGACTAAACTCTGACCAAAGAACTAGATTGACCTTTAGAGCCTTCTGAGGTTAACAGGTTGGCTCAGAAGATAATCCAATAATCCCCCCAAATCAAGGAATTTTTCCCCTCAATATACATTTATACTCTGGTAAATGGTTGCAAGTGCCTTTGGAGAAAGCTAGGAGGAAGATTTACTAAATATACTGGCACAATAAACAGAACTAACGTCCAAAAACACATGATTATTTCAATATATGCAGAAATGACTTTCAATAAAATTCAGCATCTTTTCATATTAAAAACTCTTGATAAACTAGGTATCAAAGGAACATGCCAATAAGAACTATCTATGGTACACATCCACAGCCAACATTATACTGAAGAGGCAAAAGCTGGAAGCATTCTCCTTGAAAAACAGCACAGAACATTGATGCCCTCTCTTACCACTTCTGTTGAACATAGATTGGAAGTCCTGGTCAGAGCAATTAGGCAAGAGGAAGAAATCAATGGCATCAAAATAGGAAGAGAGGAAGTGAAACTATATCTGTTTGTAGATAACAAGATTCTGTATCTAGAAAACTGCATAATCTCAGCCCAAAAGCTCCTTCAGCTGATAAACAACTTCAGCAAATTTGCAGATTACAAAATCAGTGCACAAAAGTCACAGGCATTTCTACACACCAGCAACAGCCAAATCAAGAGCCAAATTAGAAAGGCAATCTCATTCATAATACCATAACAGAAATAAAATAAAATACCTAGTAATACAGCTAATGAGAAAGGTGAAAGATCTCTACAATAAAATTTATAGAAAATTGATAGAAATGCATAAGTAATTTGTAGATTCAATGTTATTCCTGTCACACTACTCTTGTCGTTCTTCAAAGAACTAGGTAGAACTATTTTTAAATTCACATGGAACCAAAAATAAGCCTGAACAGCCAAATAAATATTAAGCAAAAAGAAAAAGCTGGAGTCATCACTCTCCCTGACTTTAAAGTATACTACCGGGCTACCGTAACCAAAAGAGCATGGTCCTGGTACAAGAACAGACACATAGACCAATGGAACAAAATTGAGAATCCAAAATAAGACTGCTTGACTACAACTATCTGATCGTCAACAAATCTGACAAAAACAAGCAATGAAGAAAGGATTGCTTATTTAATAAATGATGCTGGGATAACTGGCAAGCCATATGCCAAAGATTGAAACTGGACCCCTTTCTTATGCCATAAAAAAAATTAACTCAAGATAGATAACAGACTTAACTGTAAAATCCAAAAACAATACATACATACATACATACATACATACATACATATATACATACTGGAAAACAACCTAGGCAATACCATTTGGGACATAGGCACTGGCAAAGATTTCATGATGAAAACACCAAAAGCAAAAATTGACAAGTGAGATATAATTAAACTAAAGACCTTCTGAACAGCAGAAGAAACTATCAACAGAGTAAACAGAAAACCTATGGAATGAGAGAAAATTTTTGCAACTATGCATTTGACAAAGGTCTACTGTTTAGTATCTATAAGAAACTTAAACAAATTTACAAGGAAAAACAACCCCATTGAAATGTGGGCAAAGAACATGATCAGACACTTTTCAGAAGAAGACATACATATGGCCAATTAGCATATAAAACAATGCTCAAGATCACTGGTGATTAGATAAATGCAAATCAAAACCACAATGAGATACCATCTCATACCAGTCAAAATGGATATTATTAAAAAGTCAGGAAATAACAGATGCTGGCAAAGTTGTGTTGATAGGAGTGTCAATTTGTTCAACCATTGTGGAAAGCAGTATGGAGATTCCTCAAAGAGCTAAAAGCAGAACTACCATTCTACCCAGCAATCCCATTATTGGGTATATGCCCAGCAGGATCTAAAGCATTCTACCAGGAAACATGTATGCAAATGTTCATTGCAGCACTGTTCACAATAGAAAAGATATGGCATCAATGTAAGAGTTTGTAAATGACAGACTGGATAAAGACAATGTGATACACACTGTGGAATATTGTGCAGCCATAAAAATTAATGAGATTGTGTCTTTTGCAGAAACGTGTATGGAGCTGGAGGCTGTCATTCTTAGCAAATTAATGCAGGAACAGAAAAGCAAATCCTGAATTTTCTCACTTATAAGTGGGAGCTAAATCATAAGAGCTTATGAACACAAAGTAGTAAACAATAGACACTGGTACAGAAATGCAATACATAATCACATTAGGGAAAATTTAATATTCATCCCCTTAAGTATTTATCCTTTGTGTTACAAACGATGCAATTATACTCTTATAGTTATCTAGAAATGTGCAATTAAATTATTATTGCTTATAGTTCCCCTGTTGTACCATCAAATACTAGGTTTTATTCAATATTTCTATTTCTTTGTACTCATTAACCATCTCCACCTCCCATCATCCCCCAACAACCCTTCTGAACCTCTAGTAATCATCCTATTATCTATCTTCATGAGTTCAATTATTTTGATTTTTAGATCACAGAATTTCTGTCAACTTCATTTATTTAGGTGTCATTGAACTATTGCTTCTTTCAATTAACCACATATTGACATCTCTATGAGTTAAAACACTAAGTGGGGAATACCCTGTAAGTGTGACCATTTCAATGAATTCACTCCAATCTGAATTGAGTTCTACCTTCCTTAGTGAAGCACCCTCAGAATTCATTACATAAATATTCTCCCAAATTTGCCAATATAAATAAAGAAAATATTGTGATTCTTTTGGTATATAATCCTTCATTCTGAATTTGTGGTTGTAATTTTCACACTGGGATATAAAGTAATCTGTTTCAAGTTCTAGATTGGAAGGCAGTAAGATAATAAGAATTGAAAAGCTGAAAGAATTGGATCTTTTGCAGGGCAACTTTTTTAGGTTGTATCATTATATGGTGTTTAATTAATGCAGGAGAAACCCCATAGGATAGAGAAGGGGCTGCACTATTAACAAATGAGACTGTAGGATTTGGTGTACTCATAGTCATTTGAATTTTATAAAGTATTACCACTTAAATTTTGGAATTCTCCATATTTTGTATGTTCCCTTGATTCTATTAGTTCAATCTATGCTATATTTGAGTAACAGGATGAGTTATAACTCTCATAAATTTTGTGACTATGAGAGAAAAATGATGTTAAAGTAAACAAAGAAACTTGTTTTTTACTGATTTAGCTGAGGTTTTCAAACTTTGAGGTTGATATTTTCTTTAAGATTTCTAATGCAACTAAATTGAATCAGTGAACACTGAACTTTTATATTCCTTACATCTTTCAACAGTAGTCTAAAAATAAGTATATTATCTACCAAAACCTTGTTTTTAATATGTGCCTAATTTCAGTTACTAGTTTAACTGTTTAACCACAGCTTGCCATGGATTATCAGTCCACCATCATCAAATGCTAAATGGATTTTCACTAAATTAAAAGTCAATTAGGTAAAATAACAATTCCTAGATTCCCAATTTTTTTCAGAATATATTAATCTAATACATTCTTCATTAATATTTGTTCTATCAGTAATTGTTTTGTAGTTTAAGGCAATACAATCCTATATTTCCATCTAAGTTGTTAATGCAGAGTAAAGATTAACTTAAAGAAATTGCTTAAAAATTGTTTAAATATAACTATTATATACCAATAAACATAAATATTTAAAAAAGACATTGGTTAACTTAGAAAACTTATGGGAAGATCGAAGAATCAGGCTTGGCTATCATATAGAAAGAATCATAGCAGCAAGTGTAAATTTGCTGCCTTGATTCATGACATTCTAAAGGTTGAGCGACTGTTAAGATTGCCTGTATTCCAGCACTTCTAATATTTTACTATTAGAGAACAAGTTCTCACCATGATGCTTGACAGAATAGTCAATAACTTCATTGTCATTGTCTTTTGTTGTTTATGTCTGCTGTCAAATCTCTCAGGGATGCTTCTCCTTAGTGGGCCAGGCAGTCTGCAGAATCTTAGCTGTAAGATCTTAGCTGCAGAACGTTAGCTGCAAGAGGACACCATTTTATGCACTCTTATGATGCAAGAACACATAATTTAGCCTTTTTTTTTTTTTGACTCTATATTGTAGGGAGCAAGATCAAAGGGATTTAAATAGGTTAAATAGGTGAGTGAGCCAACGTTTAACACTTAAAATAGCTGAAGAAACGTATTTCAAGCAGAAGGACTGGTGTGGGCAAAGCGCTGGAGGTGAAAGAGTGCATACTGTCTAAAAGCAGTAAGGCTAAGACAGCACTATTCAAGATGCTTCATTTTATAGGAGCTACGGTTAAATTGTTGAAGACATGTTTTACACTCTTCTTAGAGAATTAAAATGCACACTAATTAGTCTGGGAAAATATTCAGTTAAAAATGACTTTTATAATCTTTTAGTACAGAATTTATCAAATTTACTTATTCAGATTAAATTTGGTTTGCATAATATTTATGAGTATGCCATTGAATAGCATCTGTGGAACATGTTTTCAGAAACGAGGCTAGATTGAAGACATCAGAAGGTTGTTGGTGGAAAAGATGAGACTGGAGATGCTTGTTATCTTGTTTGTCTTTTTAATGGAATTGGAGTTTTATACAAATGAAGGGAGAATTATTAAGAGGTTATAGGCATTAGCATGACACAATGTTTAATTTACATCACAGGTACCAGTGCAAAGCAAGTAGCCCAGTTAAGACATTGTTGTATTACTCTAGATGAGAAAAGGTGAGACTGAAATACTATGTTTTAATATTATGGAAAAGTCCTGCAAAGACATTAAAATAAATAAAATTTAAAGGTCCAATGGAAGCTACTATGAAAGCAGAAGACAGCTTGCATTCTTCTGATCAATTCTACTCACCCCTTTCTTGTCCCTCACTATTTCCAGGCCTGTGTTTTGGGGAAGTAACATAGCATATGTATCTGTCAAAAAGGGTCTATGGGATACCAAATTAGGGAAGCAAAGTCAAGAGCAGTTATGGAACAGGAGAGAAGGCCAAAGGGCAGAAATAAAACACAGGCATGAAAGTAAAGTGTCCCCTAAATGTTAATATAAAGTAGAATTTTACCTTGATTATATTTGTAAGTTGGTCTTTCAGTGTTTGGCTATGTTGTGCTGTGTAAAAGTACAGAATCTGTACACATGCAAATTTCAGAGGGTCAAGAGAGGCAGAGAGCATATGTGAACACAGAAGCCAGTGGTTGTTTGGAATTGAAAAAGAAGACCCAGAGCAAATAATATCTGATCATATATTTCCTAGCATGATAAACCACCTTTAAATATTTACAGTATATCTATATCTTAATCTTCTTGTTAGTAAAGTTGCTCAGAGCTTCCTGAAATTTGTTTTAAGATTGTTCCTATTATTAGGAAAATAATTCAGTTGTCAGTAAAATTGATGTCGGTTGTCCAAAACTTTGCTGAAATAATACAAGAAGCTTATGTATTTCTATATTAATGTAATAATTTTTTTAAAAATTAGCTCTCAGCAGAAAATATATTTTAATTTGGTAGGAAAATATGATAGATTTGACAAGGTTAATTCAACACTATTGTGATTTTCACAAACATGTATCCAAAATATGATAAAGAGCATGCTCCTTGGCCCTATTCAACTTACTCATTGATTTTACCCAATTTTGCTGGTTAAAACAGGAAAAGAAAAGAATAAATCTTCAAGTTGAATCTTGATATGAAACCGAAAGCAGGTCCAGAACAATTGTGTATTCTTAAATTTGAAATACCTAAGTTTGGCATACTAATTAAAAAAACATAAATTATTCAGTACCTACTTAATACACATCATCTTCTTTCTGGACAAGCATGATTCACCATCACAAAATAATGGGCTCCAAGCCAGGAACAGAGAGTATTTCATAACATTTAGCATGTAGGTTGTAAATGTCTTGTGAATGCCTTGCTATCTTGTGAACAGATTTTTAAAAGGATAAAGAGCAAAAGCTCACCATAGTAAGATGAACCTGAATAGAATTGGAACAGGAAACATATGACAAAAATGAAAAGGTAATACTGAAAATGAGGAGAAGAGAAAGCAGCATGAAGAAAGCACAAATGAAAACTCTGGGGTCCTGCATGGCAGAGGCTCCATTACCTTCATAACTGACATTAGATCTGTGCTCTCTTTTGCCTCTATCTTTCGTATGTCAGTGAAAGATCTCTTCCCCTTCTTCTCCAAAAGAAATTTTACTCACAAAATGTCAGTCTATACTCTTAGCATTTCCAGCATTTCATTATGCTTAAACTATTTTCCTATGCTGCAAACTTATTTTCCTCAGCATGGTCATCTTTTTCAGTTAGTTAGTTAGTTAGTTAGTTAGTTAGTTAGTTAGTTTGTTTGTTTATTTATTTATTTAGAGACGGAGTTTCGCTCTTGTTACCCAGGCTGGAGTGCAATGGCGCGATCTCGGCTCACTGCAACCTCCGCCTCCTGGGTTCAGGCAATTCTCCTGCCTCAGCCTCCTGAGTAGCTGGGACTACAGGCACACGCCACCATGCCCAGCTAATTTTTTTTTTTTTGTATTTTTAGTAGAGACGGGGTTTCACCACGTTGACCAGGATGGTCTCGATTTCTTGACCTCGTGATTCACCCACCTCGGCCTCCCAAAGTGCTGGGGATTACAGGCTTGAGCCACTGTGCCCGGCCTTATTTATTTATTTTTTAACATCAAGCAAGAACATTAACCTTTTCCTAATTAGTATTCTGTTTGTCTACTTTACAGCCAAGAGTCTTCATTCATTGTCTCCAGCGTTTCTCTTCCTAATTCTCTACTGCAAACATTTACAATTTAGCTTATTTCATTACCAGTTACCAAAAGTGCAGTAGCTAGCAAAAAGTATTTCACATTTTGTTTCACAAGGAATCACAGTTAATCCTTATTTCACTTGATCTCTCCACAGGGTTTAGCAGGTGATAATTCTCTCTGAAAAGCTGCTCTCTCTGGTTCTCCTGACACAATAATTGTCAGAGTATACCTTTCTAATGGTTTTTTCTTTCCCTTTGTCTCTACCATGGTCTTCTCTTTCTTTGAAAATTATTTGCAAATCAGTGTTCCTGGAATAAAATTCATGAACATCACCTCAATTTCCACTTTATCCTTTGGAATTATCATTCATGTACATGACTCACAGTAAATGCTAATGACATTCACTTTCATTTTTTATCTATTTTGTGAACTTTAAACCCGCTCATCTGACTTGGTGTAGCACAGTTAAGATAGGAAATGGATATATTAGTTAACAAAGCTGTTTTCATGTTCAACCTGCTATTTTTTTTTCATACTGTTGGGATTGGCTTAGTAAAATTATGAGAAATTCTTTTATTATTAATAGTAATCAATTACATTATAGAAAATTGTGTAATTGAACACATTTATTTTTTTGATTATCTTCTTTTATATAGAGAGAAGTACATTCCTAAAATGATCAGTCTCTGCTCAGTGCTATAAAGAAAAGCAGGATCGTATCCAAGTATCAACCTAAATGTGTAAATTTGTTGTATATTACCAACTCATTTGAAATGCTATTTTATGTTGTTATTCTAAATACAAAATCCCATCAGTGAAATCTAGGTGTTTCAATGCTTAAGTCAACTGACTCCCATGTTTTTCTACAAACTATAATTGTATTTTGAGATTGGGAAATAATAAGCTTTTTATTTTCAAACAAGACATAATATAGAATAAATAGAGGGACTGATATGATGCTTGAACCTACAGAAAATTGAACTTTATAAACCTCTAAATGTACATTATGTAGCAGATTAAGGTTTTTTTTTATCTCCAATATTGAATTAGAGTATAATTTCAAATATTGCTTTTGGTTTCCTGCCCTCCCCTTTTTAAAAGAGTAAAACCTTTATCTTGCTCTAGTTTGTTCTTTTCTACAAACTAAAAAACATCAGAAATAGCAATGGGAGCTGAGCTGTTTCTGTAAGAGAAATTATTTCTTGTTATAATTAGTATGCAGAGTAAGGCTAAACTTTTGGAATGTAGTTCAGTTTACCTTTTCACAGCAATAGATATAAAGAGGTTTTTTTCTTCTTTTTTCTTCTTCATCACCAAATAAATTGTTTTTTAAAGAGGATCTCAAGTATCTAGTAAACTTTGACCCTGATGTTCAAAACAATGTAATCAACAAATTCTGATTTGTCTGTTGTGATTTATTAAAGAGTTATGACTTGTAATAAGAGAGGCTTGAATTTTTAAACTATTTGAAAATTATTCAGGTCCCAGAAAACATGAGAATTGCCTTTTAATCATTTCATCTAGTGATTCTATTAACTTGATTGGATATTACATCTCATTCCCTGTAGGTAAATATCAGAATTAATTTAGTTTCACTAATTCTTACCTTCAATAACAAGATCTCTTGTTTGAAAGAATAATATATAAATGTTAAATTGCAAAATTCAATGGCTTCAGAATTCGTTTTCGGAAAAATCAACACTGAAAAATCTTGCAACTCTGTCACGGCTCAATTTTGTCAGCCTGGTGTGCAAAATAAATAATAAAGCAACAGGTTACTGCATTTCTGATTCTTTACATGTTGACAGATTGTGCTTATCAAAATCTAGAAGTTCAAGAAAAGTGGCACAGCAATCATCACAGAAAGCCAAGTCTGTCTGTGTTCTCTACAGTGGTTTTACAACAATGCAAATTGACCTCAAGCTGCCCTTGAAAATTGTGGGGTGAGGTATGGCCAGCATATACTACTAGGCTTTAACCCCAAATCTATCAAACTGTTGGGAATTGGTTGTACAGGAAAACTGCTAAAAACTTTTCTTTTTTTTTTTTGCCAGTTAAATAGATGGTGTGAGTACATGTACTGAACTCATTTACCATATAAAATTCCCTACCTGGAAAGCAATTTCAAATACTAAGCAAGGGTATTAAAAAACAAATTATTCTTTTTAGTGTATGAGGCTAAAGTGATGCAATTTCTTAGACTATGACTCTTAACTTGAAAATCAGCATTATTACAAAGCTATTTATTTAAGGTAGATGAAAGAATAAAAAACACTATTTGTTTTAAATATTTGCTTTAGCAGAATATATTTTCAATTCATCTGAGATAACTGAACATTTTGCTGAGCTAACATGGATAACAACAAAACAAAACCCTCAATACACAAATATATAGTCAGTGTTTCCATGGAGACTAAAGAAACCATAACCCTTAAGTTCAAACAATTTACAAAAGGCTAAATAGCACACCACATAAAAAGTGAGATGAGAATGGTATAAAATTGAGTAAGTTATGCAAATGCAGTTTTACATATGCCATGCTTAATATGCATAATCTGAATTCTTTATTCTTGAATTCCCCGCAAATAACCGAAGGTAAAATATGGGCTGTAGTGAAGAGTGAGCACTTTGACCCTGAAATCAAACACTTGGGTTTTAATACTGACTCTCACTTAACAACTGCTTGATGTGGAGCAAGTAGTATGATTCATTTATTAATTCTGTTCAAGAAGCTTGTAAGCGGGATAATCAATTAGAATTGAGACAGGCATCTTAAGGGTCAAAGATCTATATTCTGCAGATATTTTAAGCTTCCTTGTCTATACTTTTTTCTTTTATCCCTCAAGATGTAATTTTAAAACTTGATAATATTTATTTGTTTAGTGTTAGTCCTTGACAATCTGCATCTCTCTGTTTCACAATCAAGTTTCACTTTTTTAGGACAGAATATAGTAGTATGCTGAGACTTTCCACTTTTCCAATTGCTTGGTTTGTAAGATTTATACATATAGGAATCTTAAAAGATCATTACTTTGGGGGACTGCAGTGGCTCAGTCCTGTTGTCGGGGCACTTGAAGAGGCAAGGTTACACATTCGAGGCAAGCCTGGGTTGGAAAAATTCTATCATAAGTTCCTTGAGTAGTAAGTCAGGGTCAAGAAGAGACAAAGAGAGAGAGAGAAAGAGGTATGATATAAAGAAAGGGATTTGGTTTTCTATTTGAGTTGGAGAAAGTGCTTATTATAATGGGGAAAGATCAAAAGATGAAGAGAAAGAGGGTGAAAGGGAATTCCTTAGAGATTGAGAAGCTACAATAGCCAATTTGAAGTTGCTTATATTTCTCTGACAAAATCTATATCTCAATTATCCAACTTCAGTTTTCAATAAAATTGATTATACTACAATGTATTTTTGAATGCTCTGTGTGTCTCTGTGTTTATGTGTGTGTAGGGGCATTGCCTTGTTACTGGCAAAGAATAAACTCATTTGAAAATACTTATTGAGAGTCTGCTATGTGCCAGGAGTTACGCTGGCTGCTGGAGACACAGGATAATGTTAGGAAGAGGCACATACGAGCTTACAAGTCAATTGGGTGATCATTTAATGTGCCCATAATGTGTTATCACTGAGGTATGCATGAGTATCATGGAAACATGGAGGAGGACCATTTTCATATCACACATTTAAGTAAAGGAAAATCTCTTAGGAGAGATTATGTTAGACCCTGACTTTTAAAAGATAGGTTTCTATCTCTTTACCTGTAAAATAGGACATGTAGTAATGCCTTAATTGCTTTACCCAAGTGTTCTGTGGATCACATGCGACAGTAGAAACATCATGCTGTACAGATATATAGCATTATAAGGTCAAAGATATTAATAGACCTGCAGGAGTAAGACTGAAGTTAGGAAAAATCAGAGAAATATAAATTTATCAGATAATATAATTGAAATATTAAACACTCATTTTATATCTATCAATGGAAATAAAACAATTTCCTTTTAAAATCGAGTATATTTTCAATGCGTTAATTATGGGCTATAATTCTAGGTTGAACCACATAAATTAGCAACTTTATTACATTAAAAACAAATATTGGTATTTTATTCTCTTTATAGCAATTGTGAATGGCAGTTCGTTCTTGATTTGGCTCTCTTTAAGTCTGTTATTGGTGTATAGGAATGCTTGTGATTTTTGCACATTGATTTTGTATCCTGAGACTTTGCTGAAGTTGCTTATCAGTTTAAGGAGATTTGGAGCTGAGATGATGGGGTCTTCAAAATATACACTCATGTCATCTGGAAATACAGACAATTTCACTTCCTCCTTTCCTAATTGAATATCCTTTATTTCTTTTTCTTGCCTGATTGCTCTGGCTAGAACTTCCAATAATATATTGAATAGGAGTGGTGAGAGAGGACATCCTTGTCTAGTGCCAGATTTCAAAGGGAATGCTTTTTGGAAAAAAAAGGGAATGCTTTTTGCCCATTCAGTATGATACTGGCTATGAGTTTGTTGTAAATCGCTTTTATTATTTTGAGATACATTCTGTTGATACCTAATTTATTGAGAGTTTTTAGCATAGAGGGCTACTGAATTTTGTCGAAGGACTTCTCTGCATCTATTGAGATAATCATGTCATTTTTTGTTTTTGGTTCTGTTTATGTGGTGAATTATGTTTATACACTTGTGTATGTTGAACTGGCCTTGCATCCTTGGGATGAAGCCTACTTGATCATGATGGATAAGCTTTTTGATGTGCTGTCGCAATCACTTGCCAGTATTCTATTGAAGATTTTTGCATCTATGTTCATCATGGATATTGGCCTGAAGTTTTCTTTTCTTGTTGAGTCTCTGCCGGGTTTTAGAATCAGGATGATGTTAGTCTCATAAAATTACTTGGAGAAGATTTCCTCTTTTTGGATTGTTTGGAATAGTTTCAGAAGGAGTGGTACCAGCTCCTCTTTGTGTGTCTGGTAGAATTCAGCTGTGAACCCATCTGGACCTGGGTGTTTTTTGGTTGGTACGCTATTAATTGCTGCCTCAACTTCAACCCTTGTTATTGGTCTATTCAGGGTTTTTACTTCTTCATGGTTTAGGCTTGGGAGGGTGTAAGTGTCTAGGAATTTGTCTATTTCTTCCAGGTTTACTGGTTTATGTGCATAGTTGTTTGTACTAATCTCTGATGGTGGTTTGTATTTCTGTGGAATCTGTGGTGATATCCACTTTATCGTTTTTTATTGCATCTATTTGATTATTCTCTCTTCTTTTTTATTAGTCTATCTAGTGGTCTGTTTATTTTGTTGATATTTTAAAAAAAGCAGATCCTGGATTTATTAATTTTTTGAAGGGTTTTGAATACAACTAACAAAGGATGAAAGGACCTCTTCAAGAAGAAATACAAATCACTGCTCAACAAAATAAGAGAGGACACAAACAGATGGAGAAATATTGCATGCTCAAGGTTAGGAAGAATCAATATTGTGATAATGGCCATACTACCCAAAGTAATTTATAGATTCAATGCTATCCCCATCAAGCTGCCAATGACCTTCTTCAAAGAACTGGAACAAACACCTTAAACTTCATATGGAACCAAAAGAGAGCCCATGTAGTCAAGTCAAGTCTAAGCAAAAAGAACAAAGCCAGAGGCATCACGCTACATGACTTCAAACTATATTACAAGGCTACAGTAATCAAAACAGCATGGTACTGGTACCAGAACAGAGATATAGACCAATGAAACAGAACAGAGACCTCAGAGGCATTGCCACACATCTACAATCATCTGATCTTTGACAAATCTGACAAAAACAAACAATGGAGAAAGGATTCCCTGTTTAATAAATGGTGTTGGGAAAACTGGCTAGCCATGTGAGGAAAGCAGAAACTGGACCCCTTCCTGACACCTTACACTAAAATTAACTTCAGATGGATTAAAGATTTAAACATAAGACCTAACACCATAAAATCCCTAGATGAAAACCTAGGTAAAACCATTCAGGACACAGGCATAGGCAAGGATTTCATGACAGAAACACTAAAAGCACTGGCAACAAAAGCCAAAATAGACAAATGGGATCTAATTAAACTCCAGAGTTTCTGCATAGCAAAATAAAAAATCATTAGAGTGAACCAGCAACCAACAGAATGGGAAATTTTTTTTGCAATCTACCCATCTGACAAAGAGCTGCTATCCAAAATCTATAAATAACTGAAACAAATTTACAAGAAAACAAACAAACCCATTCAAAAGTGGACAAAGGATATGAACAGACACATTTCAAAGGAAGACAAATATGAGGCCAAGAAACATATGAAAAAATGTGCATCATCACTGGTCATTAGAGAAATGCCAATCAAAACTACATTGAGTTACCATCTCTCGCCAGTTAGAATGGTGATCATTAAAAAATCTGGAGACAACAGATGCTGGAGAGGATGTGGAGAAATAGGAACACTTTTACACTGTTGGTGGGAGTGTAAATTAGTTCAACCATTGTGGAAGACAGTGTGGTGATTTCCCAAGGACCTAGAAATAGAAATTCCATTTGACCCAGCAATCCCATTACTGGTTATATATCCAAAAGGTTATAAATCATTCTATTATAAGGACACATGCACACATATGTTCATTGCAGCACTATTTACAATAGCAAAGACTTGGAGCCAACCCAAATGCCCATAGAAGATAGACTGGACAGAGATAATGTGGTACATATACATTATGGAATACTATGTAGCCATAAAAAACTAGGGGTGGGATGGGTAAGGTAGGGAGGGATAACATGGGGAGAAATGCCAGATATAAGTGATGGGGATGGAGGCAGCAAACCGCATGGCCATGTATGTACCTATGCAACAGTCCTGCATGTTCTTTACATGTACCTCAGAACCTAAAGTGCAATTAAACACACACACACACACACACACACGCACACACACCAAACAAAAAAAACACCAAAAAAAAAAAAACACACAAATACTGGCAATTTGTAATGCTTCCACTGTCCCCTTTACAGCTGTCCATGCCCTTCTCTTCTCCAGCACAGATCATGTTAGGAGTGAAAACATAGGCCCCTGCATCCGCTCTGGGATTTTCCACTTTCACTTCTTTGCACTTTGTTAAAGAAGCTACAGGTAATTTTGCCACCTTGAGGCGAACAGCACGACCTCTCTTCTCTGTTCGGCCGCAGCCTGAGATCAGTCCCAGGTCCCCATCCATGAGGTTGTATTCGGAAGAGGTGCCTGGTAGGCAGATGGGGGAGATGGTGGGTCCCATTTTCACTGGGTCTTTCAGCTACACCAGAGCAATATCATTATCAAAATTTGTTCGTGTTTCTGGGACTTCAGCATTTTCTATCCCGGATGAATAAACACACGCTCAGGAGTGAGCATCTGGAATTTTGCCAGCCGTGAGGTCTGCACTGAGGTGGACCCAACATACATTGTTGGTTCCTGGTTTCCCTCCATGACATGAGCAGCCGTCAACACCCAATACTCATCAATGAGAACTCCACCAGCCCATGGGTTGGTAAAGAAGATTTGCCAGGGGAAGTTTTTAATATCTGCATCGGATCCTCCAATTCTTTTCATTTTTCTGTCTTTCTTAATTCTTAGTGTTTCAATCCTATGAAACTTTTTTTTTAGAGTATATTAAAAGATTTTAAATATTTATACTAAGACTAATCACTTGTTCCTTATTGACATAAAATCATTCACTTCTGGAATTTTTGCTGATTACTAGAGGTGATTTCAAGTGCTTGCCTGCTGGTTGGTCTTTGTATTTGGAAACAGGCCTAGTAATTGCACAAGGTAACTTGTACTCAGTTTTTGTAAAAACACTCAACAGAGAATAGCTGCTAGAGAGGACACTTTGTACCTTATACTTAAAGGGATTCTCTCCTAAGAAAGTGAGGCTAACTTTTCATTTTCAGTCTATAAAGAGTTAAGTGTGGAGTCTTGTGGTAACTGTCATCTTGCTTTACAGTCGGGGATGTTTTCGGATTCTGCACATATGGATGAACAGCTAGCTATGTGACAGATCATAGTGGATACTGCTAGATGTCCATCAAAATGCATTATTCCTTGCTTAATTATAATATAATTTATAGACATGAATATGTCTAGACTATATTTTCTAAACTCTCTTGCAGCTAAATATGGATATATGACTGACTTTTCTTCAATGAATTAAGAGATGAGCTGATGTGTGCCAGATCTCTTATCCAAGTGTTATTTATTGTCACTTTATTCCCCTTCTCTCAAATATGACCACAAAAACGTTTCTGACTTGGTTTTAAGGTGCACCTGAGGACAGTTCCCTACCAGATGTCAGAGAAATACAATGGAAAGAACTATGGCAAAAAACACAATTACTTTTGCACCAATCTAATACTTTTAATTTCATTTTTGTGGGAGAAAACAAGCCATGTCTAAGAAGCCCAGCCTATTTTTATGGTAAAAGAGCTACTTATTCATACGGACTTAAGCCAGCATTCCTCAAATATTGTCCTTAAAGCAAACATAGTTAAATTTTCTGATAACTTGCTATTTGAAAATTTGGTAAACTTAGGGATATTTAAAGATGTCATTCATAATACACATGGGTGTTATTCAGGTGATAATTTTTCTTCATTATTCAGAGAGGTTTTAGAATTTAAGATATATCAAAAAATTATAAGATTAAAAATCAGTGACTGTTATGCAATTAAAATTTAAAAACTAATTGCTTGTATTTTCCATGTTCTCTTCCAGACTTCGCTCACATATATATACAAGTACTATAACATTTTATTTTAATGGTTTTGTCTTTTGCTCCCATCTATATATTTTTAGATAATAATGTAATAATATACCACTGAGAAGATGTGCCATAATTAACTGTTCATATTTTCTAAGTTCAAATCTCTTGTTATCATGCCATAGAGATAGTCATTAGGAAAAATGTGTTGTTTTTCTTTTAATTCATTGCACTGTTTTGCAGAGCTGAAAACATGCTTTCAGTTCTTCAAATTTAGAATAAAAAGAATCAAGGTCAGCAATAGAAACAGCATATCACAGAAAATAAATTATTATTTAATTATATATAGGAGGAATTAAGTGCAACTTGGATAAAATGGAGTTTATTTTACTATAGAATATATTTTCTGATGGGTAAAATGGGTAATGATGCATTTGCTAAAATTATTTTGTTTGTATATACTAGAAAATAAACAGCTATCACTGGAGAACTTATAGGTATACCAGTAAGTTGGATTTCTAAAGTATGTTTTAAATTGGCTCATATTTGATCTGTGGTCTACATTTTAATTTTCATTGCAGTATTGTAAATGAATGGTAGGACCACTTCCCAAAAATTGTAATAAAGAATCTTAATCTCCACATTCACTAGTGATTACAAACATAAAATTTGCCAAATAGATCTTTCTTTATAGAGACTCTTGAGATTTAAGTTGTGACAGTCTGATTTCCTGGCAATGTTTAAGAGTACAGTTAAGATTCTCATACATTTTAAAATCATGGCTGCAAACTTGACCCTGTCCAATTACTTTTCTGCATTGGAAGTGATTGCAGTTCTGGGTCATGTCTAGGCTGTTCAATGTAGGTAAGATTTAAAAGCCATTTTCTGTATTTTTTTTTTAAAGCTTCATTGCCAAAATAGTGTTTATGATCATTTCTTTCCAATTGTTTTCTGGGTACATTTTGAGTAGAATTGAAATAGAAGTTATGGCATATTCTACGTTTTCTCCTACTTTTAAAAGACAAAAAATAATTGTAGATCTCATGATAGTTGGAAGAGAAAATATTTTAGAATGAATTTTTGATATTTATGGACAGACACCTGTTATATCAGAAGCAATCTTAGGTGTGGATGTTTTTCAAATTGTTAAGGTTGTAATATAAGCAATAAGTTTAAAATGTCTGAATTATTACCTTAATTCTTACCTAAGGAAACAAAATGTCCACATGAACAGCCATGCAAAATAAGAGCATTAGATGATAAATAATACCCATTAGAGAGAAAACATGAAGATATTGTGCTAAGCATGTCTAGATATGTCTTTAAGTTGTGTTACACCATCACATTTCATGGCTGTCATGACAGTATTTGCTAAGAGATTCTGAGAATCTCGTCTGAAACTAGTATTTGCTAAATACCATACTACAATTGTAATTAGAAAACAGTTTTGTGGTTTCCCTATCATTAATATTTGATAATTGTCATACCAAGTGTGCAGTTTTCTAGAAAGCAAAATAAGATCAATTGTTGTCACTGTAAGCTTTACTCAAAGCCAAAATCAATGTTTCATTGTTTTTGTGTGTAAATTAAGATTGCATGATTATTGGAGGATGGCGATTAAGGCAGACCTTATGATTTATAGCTTTAAGAACTACAACATTTCTGCTCAAGATACACAGGTTCATAATTCTCTCAGTACTAAAACACAGAAGAAACACAAAATCTATACATGTATTATTATAGATCTTGTAAGATCTCATAAAGATAGCATGGCTATGAGAAGTACATTTAAAATGGTGACAAATTTTTTAACATGACAAATTTATGTTGGAAATAATAATTATTGAAGCCCAATATTTTCTCACAAATGACAAGCTTAAGGTGTAAGGTGATTTGTGGCAAAATGAAACTAGAAATAATCATTCTTTACAATTAATATGCCAATTTCATTAGTGTAGAATGGATTCTCAGATTTCCATTAGAAGGCTACTTCATTTATTTCTTCTGGAGCTGAGAGTCAAAAATGCAGATTCTTGGTACATCAGAAAAAAGAATCTTTCCTAAAAGAAATACAAGGTTCTGAATTTTAAACAATTTATGTACACGAAGTTTGAAATAAAATTTATGCTTATAAATCTCCTTGGCTTAAAGGGAAAATGAATAGATGAGTGGCTCTGCGGAAAACCTCATAACACCTTCAGGATTTGCAAAGTGTGTGATTTTGTCATAAGAATGAAAAATCATCAAACATGTAGTGTAAGCAGTATTATACAGAGTACCTTCAGTAAGAATGACTTGCCCCAATGAGTCTCTCAGGACATTTTTCTTTATTGATCAGTAAAAGACATGTCAAAATGTCTGGAAGAACAAATATGGGATATGGCAAAACAAAAACAACAAGACCTACAAAAGTATAGCTTTTATGCCAATTTGCAATTTTAAAATACTGACATATTTTTATGTGATACATATAAAAGAATATGTGTATCTTATATGTAAGCTATTCAATATCTTTCCAAAATACTATGAATTTATCATCCAAATAATGAAATAGAGCACAGTTTAACCTCTCTAGTTGTACCTCCTAACTTTCCTAGGGCTAATAAATACAACTTTTTTCTAGGGCTAGTAAATAGCAAAGAAGGACATTACATAGTGGTAAAAGGATCGATGTAACAAGAAGAGCTAACGATTCTAAATATACACGCACCCAATACAGGAGCACCCAGATACCTAAGACAATTTCTTAATGACTTACAAAGAGACTTAGACTCCCATTAATAGTGGGAGACTTTAACATCACAGTGTCAATATTAGACAGATCAACGAGACAGAAAATTAACAAGGACATCCAGGACTTGAACGCAGACCTGGAACAAGTAAACTTAATAAACATTATATAACTCTCCACCCCAAATACATAAAACATACATTCTTATCAGTACTATATCACACCTACTCTAAAAGTGACTACATAATTGGAAGTGAATCACTCCTCAGTAATTGCATAGCATTTCACAGGTTTAAGTGAAATATTGGTTGGCTGCTTGTTTGTTATTTTCCTTCCTTATTCCTCCCTGTCTCCACCGTTAAGCACAATTGTTGGCATAAGAGAGGTTTTCAATACCCATTTTTAGACTGCATTATAGCCTGGGCAATAAAGCAAGACTCCCGTTTTCTCTCCCTCTTTCTCTTCCTCTTTCTTTCTCACTTTCGTTCTTTTTTTTCTCGTTCTTTCTTTCTTGTTTTCTCTCTTTTTTCAAAAAAAAAGTAATTTAAAAAAGTAAATACAATTGTAGGGTTTATGTTTACTATTGTCTTGTTTTGCTCCTGTACGTATACAACATGTATATCTATCACCTAATTTCTTAATCTTTTTTGAGCACATGATAAAACACGTATCTGTCCTTACAAAATATTTTGTTGAATTTTGCTTAGTTTTGTGAATTATAAAAATGAAATAGTGTACGTGATTTTCTGTGACTTAATTTTTTCATTTAACATTATATTTCTAAGAATAACACTTGTATATAGCCATAGCTAATTCATTTTTAGTGTTTATAATATTCCATTGCATAAATATAGTGTTTATTGATTTTTATGTTGACAGATGTTTTGATTATTTCAAACTACATTATAAACTGCATGGCTGTTAATTTCCTATTTTATGTTTCCTGATATACACTCACAAGAAATTATCAAAGATACATTTTGCTTTCCAATGTGAAATTGTATCCATTTAAATTCCACAAACAATATATATTGCCCTACATCTGCAGCTATTCTTAGAATTATTAGACTTTAAAAAATTGTTTGCAAATGTGGTTGATGTAAAATAATAATTCAGAGGGATAAATTTTTTTTCCCACATTGCTAAACAGAATGAACATATTTTTATTTGTTTGTTGACAATTCATTGATATTTTTCTTTTTTGGGAAAAGTTTACTCAAGCCTTTCAAAAAATTTTAATTGAGTCATTGATCTAATTCTTCTTAATTATTAGTCATTGGTTATCTAAATATGCTACAAATCTTCTTCCTGTTTGTAGCTTGTCTTTTTATATATTTTAAACAAAACTTATCAATTTATTTTCATCAAATTTATCTCTTAATGGTCAGCTTGTTTTATATCATCTTTCATAGCTCAAGGACCATAAAGATATTCACCCATTTTTTCAGGAATGTCTTAAAAGTTTGCCTTTCACATTTAATTTTTTTACATAATTTGAAGTTGATATTTGAGTTTAGTGTTATTTAGGGATTATATTTTATTTTAATCATAAGGATAACCAATTGTTCCATCACCAGTTATTGAATGTTCATTCTTTCCCCATTGCTCCAAAATTTCATATCTTCTTTCTTACTAATAATTGCAAATGTCTGCTTCTGATTTTTCTATTCTTTTTCTCAAGTTATATTGTCTATACTTGTGCTGACAGTGTACAGTAAAACTAATCTAGTTTTAAGTAAACTTTAATGTTCTAATTTCTCCCTTTCATCTTTTCCAGAATGTCTTGAGTATTCCTAGTCATTTTCTTTGCTTTTAAATGTTAGAATATTACTTGAAAAACCCTGTGTCAAATTGTTAGGGTTATTCCTGTGACAGTCTGATTCTTTAGGTTCTTATTCAGCAATATTTATGTTTCCCTATTCATTCAGGTATTCATTAAAATATTCCACTCCATTTTACAATTATCTTGAAGGAGTTTTGGTTATATTTTTTATAGATTGTTTCTGGTTCACTTATTATTTTAATTTAGATTGTTTTAAAATATGTATCTAATTTCTAAGAATAGTAACCATAGGGTCTCTTCTTTTATCTATTTCTAGCTAAGATATCAGTGCAAGGTTTTGCTTTGTTTTGTTTTCTGAGATGTAGTCTCACTAACTGTTGCCAGGCTGGAGTGCAGTGGCAATCTTGGCTCACTGCAACCTCCCTCTCCTGAGTTGAAGTGATTCTCCTTCCTCGGCCTCCCAAGTAGCTGGGACTACAGGCATGTGCCACCACACCTAGTTTTTTGTTTTGTTTTAATAGCAGAGACAGGGTTTCACCATGTTGGCCAGACTGTTCTTGAATTCCTGACCTCAAGTGATCAATCTGGCCTCCCAAAGTGCTGGAATTATAGACAAGAGCCACTGCGCCGGCCAGACACAAAATACGATGTAAATAGAAATGGTAAGAGTGGTCATACTTGTTTTGTATGTACAATAGAGAGAATGCTTATATTTCTCCATACAACATTATGTAGATTTTAGCATCTATACCATATCTATATGTTCAATTTTTTAAAGTAAGATAATAATGGTTATTTAGTTGTAGCAAATGTGCTGTCTGCTGCAAATGAAATGATTATACAGTTTAGGAATTTTAATAATTGAATGTGATATATTATTTGAATATGTAATGTAGAACCAATGATACTTTTCTGTGATAAACCAAACTTTGTCATGATATATTATTTGTTTAATGTTTAGTCAAGGTTGGCACTTAACTTTGCAACATGAATATCTCACTAATGTATGTCTTATTCCTTCTTGCAGATAGTAAAATGAAATAATCCTAGAACACGTGGACTCTTAACACCCTCCCAACTAGCACACTATTTTAGGCTTACCTTGCTTTCCTTTTAATCTCACACTTTAGACAGCATTTTATTATATTATCCCTACATCTTTTGTTTATATTTAATTGCATATTCACTTTGCTTTCATCTCACAATTTCATGTTAGAGTAATTTTATTTCCTCCAGAATTACATTCTTAGAAACTTTTTTAGTGATGCAAGTGGCTGTAAATTCTGTTCATTTTTCTGTACGTGAGAATGTACTTCTTTTACTCTCATTCATAAAAAGTATATTCTCTGTTTGAAAATTTTAGGTTAACAGTTATTTTCTCTCAATACTGTAAAAATACATTCCCAGCTTTCTTTGGCCTTCTTTGTTGGCATTTGCTCACAGGGCAACATTAGCATTAATAACTGCTTCAGATACTTATTAAACACCTAATGTGCCCAATATTGCTCTAGGCTTCACTTATTTCCCATTTTAGTCTATGACTTGAATATTTCTCTGACTTTCAAATGAGTTACATTATAGCTTATGTCAGAACTAGTTGTTTTCTCTACAAAAAGAATTTTATAAGAGAATCTATATCTCTGTAGTAATAAATGTAGAAATCTTATTAATTTAAGGTTGATAATGTTACAAATATAATATTATGTCCAGCAAATAAACCATTAAAAACAAAACAAAATTAACTACTGACATGACTACTTGACCCATATTTGAGATAATTTATACGAACGTTTCAGCGGAATGCAGACTCATTCAGATAATAGCATCTATAGAAAACTGCTAGAATAATTCATTCCTGTCTGTAATTTAAGAATTGTATTGGAATTTTCAGGCAAGGTAATTGGAAGCATCTACAAACAGCCCACTTGTCCCAAGTAACAAGAGATTTTTCTCTCCAATCAAATCAATTTCAGAATCCAAGGTCAGGAAGGAGACAGAATGTAAAACATGATAGCAAAATATACACGCAATTGATTTACTTTATTCTACTTAAGAAAAATTGCTTAGCACCCATTATTTTTAAAACTATGTTAGGTTCTGAGGAGATAAGCTTGAAATTTACATATACATTTTGGGGGTGAGCAGCAAAGGTAATTTTGTTTTTGTTTTGTTTTTATTTCATTAGGTTTTGGGGAACAGGTGGTATTTCATTACATGGATAATGCCTTTAGTGGTGACTTCGGAGATTGTGGTGCACCCATCCCTGAGCAATGTACACTGTACCCAATGTATAGTCTTTTATCTCTCAACTCCCTCTCACCCTTCTTCTGAGTCTTTAAACTCCATTATATCTTTCCTATGCCTTTGCATCCTCATAACGGAGCTCCCATTTATGAGTGGGAACTTACAATGTTTGATTTTCCATTCCTGAGTTACTTCACTCAGAATAATAGTCAGCAACTCAATCCAGGTTGCTACAAATGCCATTTGTTTATATATATATATATATATATATATATATATGCGCTGTGTGTGTGTGTGTGTGTGTGTATTATGGAATACATATATTAAAAAGTTATATACATATAAATTTTTTATCCATTCACTGATTAATGGGCATTTGGGCTGGTTCTTTATTTTTGCATTTGTATTATGCTGCTATAAACATACATGTACAAGTGTATTTTTGTTATAATGACTTCTTTTCCTCTGGGTAGTAGTGGGATTGCTGAATCAAATGAGAGTTCTATTTTTAGTTCTATAAGGAATCTCCATACTGTTTTCCACAGTGGTTGTAGTAGTTCATATTCATACCAGCAGTGTAAAGTGTTTCCTTTCACCACATCCATGCAACATCTATTTTTTAATATATTTTAATTATGGCCATTCTTGCAGAAATAAGGTAGCATTACGTTGTGGCTTTAATTTGCATTTACTTTATAATTAGTGATGTTAAGCATTTTTTTTTCACGTTTCTCGGCCATTTTTATATCTTCTTTGATAATTGCCTATTCATGTCCTAAAATTAATATGGAACCAAAAAAGAGCCTGTATATCCAAATCAAGACTAAGCAAAAAGAACAAATCTGGAGGTGTCACATTACCCAAATCCAAACTATACTACAAAGCTATAGTCATCCAAACATCACGATACTGGTATAAGAATAAGAACATAGACCAATGTGACAGAATAGAAATCCGAGAAATAAAGCCAAATACTTATATCCAACTGATCTTCCACAAAGCAAACAAAAACATAAAGTTGGGGGAGGACACCCCATTCAACAAATGGTACTGAGATAATTGGCAAGCTACATGTAGAAGAATGAAACTGGATCCTCATCTCTCACCTTATACAAAAATCAACTGAAGAGCAATCAAAGACTAAATCTCAGACCTGAAAACTTACACATTCTAGAAGATGGGAGGACAAGGCAGAGGGAGCACCTAAGGTCAGGAGTTTGAGACCAGCCTGGTCCAACATGATGAAAACCCATCTTCACTAAAAATATACAAATATTTTTATTTTTATATTTTATAATATAAAAATAAATAATAAAATAAATTTATTTATTTTAAATAATAAAACTGGCTAGCCATGTGCAGAAAGCAGAAACTGGACCCCTTCCTGACACCTTACACTAAAATTAACTCCAGATGGATTAAAGACTTAAACCTAAGACCTGGCACCATAAAAACCCTAGAAGAAAACCTAGGCAAAACCATTCAAGACATAGGAGTAGGCAAGGACTTCATGACCAAAACACCAAAAGCATTGGCAACAAAAGCCAAAATAGACAAATGGGACCTAATCAAACTCCACAGCTTTTGCACAGCAAAAGAAACAGTCACCAGAGTGAATTGGCAACCATCAGAATGGGAAAAAGTCTTTGCAGTTTACCCATCTGACAAAGGGCTGATATCCAGAATTTACAAAGAACTCAAACAGATTTACAGGATAAAACAAACAAGCCCATTCAAAAATGGGCAAAGGATATGAACAGACACTTTACAAAAGAAGACACACATGAGGCCAACAAACACATGAAAAAATGCTCATCATCACTGGTCATTAGAGAGATGCAAATCAAAACCACATTGAGATACCATCTCACGCCAGTTAGAATGGCGATCATTAAAAAATCTGGAGACAGCAGATGCTGGAGAGGATGTGGAGAAATAGGAACACTCCTATACTGTTGGTGGGAGTGTAAATTAGTTCAACCATTGTGGAAGACAGTGTGGCGATTCCTCAGGGACCTAGAAATAGAAATTCCATTTGACCCAGCAATCCCTTTACTGGGTATATATCCAAAGGACTATAAATCTTTCTACTGTAAGGACACATGCACACGAATGTTCATTGCAGCACTGTTTACCATAGCAAAGACCTGGAACCAACCTAAATGCCCATCAGTGATAGACTGGAATGGGAAAATGTGGCACATATACACCATGGAATATTATGCAGCAATCAAAAATGATGAGTTTGTGTCCTTTGTAAGGACATGGATGAATCTGGAGAACATTGTTCTCAGCAAACTGACACAAGAACAGAAAAGGAAATACCGCATATTCTCACTCATAGGTGGGTGAGAAAAATGAGAACACATGGACACAGGGAGGGGGTCTACTTCACACAGGGGTCTATTGGGGGGAATGGGGGAGGGACGGGGGGAGCTGGGGAGGGATAGCCTGGGGATAAATGCCAAATGTGGGTGAAGGGGAGGAAGGCAGCAAAACACACTGCCATGTGTGTACCTATGCAACTATCTTGCACGTTCTGCACATGTACCCCAAAACCTAAAATGCAATAAAAAAATTTAAAAAAAAATACAAAATATTAATAATAATAAATAATACAATTATTTTTATATTATAAAAATAACACCCACATGCTGTGGTGGTGGGTGCCTGTAATCCCAGCTACTCCAGGCTGAGGCAGGAGAATCACTTTAACCTGGGAGGCAGAGGTTTTATTGAGCCGAGATCATGCCACTGCACTCCAGCTTGGGTGACAGAACAAGACTTGGTCTCAAAACAAACAAACAAACAAAAAGAGGAAAGAAAAAGTCTTCTAGATGTTGGCTTAGACAAGGAATTTATGACCAAGAATCTAAAAGCAGGACGGGCACAGTGGCTCATGCCTGTAATCCCAGCACTTTGGGAGGCTGAGGCTGGCAGATCAAGAGGTCAAGAGATTGAGAGATCGAGACCACCTTGGCCAACATGGTGAAACCCTGTCTCTATTAAAAATACAAAAAAATTAGCCAGACATGGTGGTGCAAACTTGTAGTCCCACCTACTCAGGAGGGTGAGGAAGGAGAATTGCTTGAAACTGGAAAACGGAAGTTGGAGTGAGCCAGGATTGTGCCACTACACTCCAGCCTGACGGGGCAAGACTCTGCCAAAAGAAAAAAAAAAAAAAAAGCAAAAACAAATGCAATAAAAACAAAGATAAATATATGGGACTTAATTAAACTAAAAAGCTTCTGCATGGCAAAAGAAATAATCAGCAAAGTATATAGACAATCCACCAAGTGGGAGAAAATTTTTGCTAACTCTACCTCTGACAAAGGAAACCTACAAGGAACTCAAACGAATCACCAAGAAAAGAAATAATCTCATCAAAAAATGAGCTAAACACAGGTAATTTTGGAAAACAATTCTTTTTCTTAGACATACAAACCATGAAGGGAAAATCAACCTTTAAAAATACAGGTATGTCTTAGAGATATTGGGGGTACAGTTATAGATATGCCAATAAAGCAGTGTTGAAATAAAATGAGCAACACAATTGTTTTGGGGTTTCAGTGTGTATAAAGGATAGGTTTACAATATACTGTAGTCGCTTAAGTGTGCAATAGCATTATGTCTAAAAAACAGTGTATGTATCTTCATTTTGAAATACTTTACTGTTAAAATGCTAACAATCATCTGAGCCTTCAGTGAGTAGTAATCTTTATGATGACAAAGGATCTTGCCTTGATGTTGATGGCTACTGACTGGTCAGGGTGGTGGTTGCTGAAGGTTGGGGTAGCTGTGTCAATTTCTTAAAATTAGACAACAATGATGTTTGTCATATTGATTCACTCTTCCTTTCATAAAGATTGTGCATGTGATACCCAAACATAAAACACCCCAAATAAAAGTATTTAGAAAAGTGGAGTCAGTCCTCTCAAACTCTCCCACAGTTTTAGCAACTAACCTCATGTAAATTCTAAATCCTTTGTTATCATTTCAACAGTATGCACAGCATCTTCACCAGGAAGGAGTAGGTTCCGTAAGAATCAACTCCCCATCCATTAATGTTTAATCATAAAATTTCAGTAATTCAATCAGTTACCTCTTTAGGCTCCATTTCCAATTCTAATTCTTTTGCTATTCCCAACATATCCATAGTTACCTCTTCTGTTGAAGGCTTGAACTCAAAATTATCCATGAGGGTTGGAATCAACTTCTTCCAAACTCCTGTTGATGTTGACATGTTGACTTCTTTCTATGAATCATGAATGTTCTTGAGGGCATGTAGAATGCTGAATTCTTCCCAGAAGCCTTTTAATTTACTTTGCCCATATATATCAGAGAAATCAGTTTCTATGGCAACAATAGTCTTACAAAATGTATTTCTTAAATAGTATGATATGAAAGTCAAAATTACTCTTTGATCTGCTGGCTGCAGAATGCATGTTGTGTTAGCAGTCATAAAAATTACATTAATGCCTTTGTTCATATTCTTCAGATCACTTGTGTGGTCTGGAGCATTGTCAATAGCAGTAATATTTTGAAAGGAACCATTTTTTTCTGAGCAGTAGGCATCAACAGTGGGCTTCAAATATTCAGTAAACCATGCTATAAACAGATGTGCTGACATCCTGCTTTGTTGTTACATTTCTAGAGCACAAGAAGAGTAGATTTAGCAATAATCTTCAGGTCCTTAGAATTTTTGGAATAGTATATGAGCATCAGCTTTAACTTAGTCATTAGCTTCATTAGCCCCTAACAAGAGAGTTAAGCCTGTCCGAGGAAGTTTTGAAGCCAGACATTGACTTCTTCTTGCTAGATATGAAAGTCCTATATGGTATCTTCTTTCAATAGTAGAATTCCAATTCCAATTGAAAACCTGTTGTTTAGTATAAGCAACTGTTGTTTATACCAACAACAGTTCTATCAATTATCTTTGCTAGGTTTTCTGGATAGCTCACTGTATCTTCTTCATCTGCACTTGCTGCTTCACATTGTACTTTAGGTTATGGAGATAACTTCTTTCTTTATGCCTCTTGAACTAACCTCAGCTAGTTTGCAACCTTTCTTCTGCAGCTTCTTCACCTATCTCACCCTTCTTTTTTTTTTTTTTTTTTTTTAGACAGTCTTGCTCTATCACCAGGCTGGAGTGCAGTGGTGCGATCCCAGCTCACTGCAACTTCCATTTTCTGGTTTCAAGCAATTCTCCTGCCTCAGCCTCCCAAGTAGCTGGGACTACAGGCATGCACCACCACGCCTGGCTAATTTTTTGTACTTTTTTTTTTTTTTTTTTTGGTGGAGACGGGGTTTCACCATGTTGGCAAGGATAGTCTCCATCTCTTGACCTCGTGATCCACCTGCCTCGGCCTCCCAAAGTCCTGGGATTACAGGCATGAGCCACTGCCCCCAGCCTCACTCTTCTTCATCTATCTGAAGAGAGAGTTAGGGTTTCTCTCTGCATTAGGCTTTGGTTTAAGGGAATGTTATGGTGATTGGTTTTATCTTCTATCCAGACCACTAAAGCTTTCCCCATAACAGCAATAAAGCTGTTTTTCTCTATTATCATTCATGTGTTCACTGGAGTGGCACTTGATATTTTTTTCAAGACCTTTTCCTCTGCATCCACAACTTAGCTAACTGTTTAATACAAAAGCCTAGCTGTCCTACCTGTTGGTACAAGAGGCATCTTTCACATGAGCTCTTCAAAATATCAAACATTTTAATAACATATTCTATATAACATATAGAATTTCATATGGTTTGGCCCTATGTCCCCACCCCAATCTCACCTTGAATTTTAATCTTTATAATCCCAAAATGTCAAGGGCGGGACTGGTGGGAGGTGACTGGATCATGTGTGAGGTTCCCCCATGTTGTTTTCATGATAGAGAGTGAGTTATCACGAAATCTGATTATCTTATAAGTGTTTGGCAGTCCCTTCTTTACACACTCTCTCTCACCTGCCACTGTGTAAGATATACCTGCTTCCAATTCCACCATGATTATTGTTTCCTGAGGTCTCCCAAGCCTTTGGAATTGTGAGTCAATTAAAGCTGTTTTTCTATAAATTACCCACTCTCAGGTAGTTCTTTATAGAAGTGTGAGAACAGACTAATACAGAGTTTTAACTTTTAAATTTAGATACATTGAGATGTATTTCTCATATATAAAAACTCATCTTCAATTCTGTAAGTTCTGACATATACATATAAATCTAATAATATATGATAAATACATAAACTTATGCAACCACCACCCCATCAAAAAAAAAAAAATAGTTGCATATTTTCAAGAAAAAGTTTGCAGCCCTTTGTTGTCAAACCCAATCTGTTTTCTGTTGAGAGTTTTACCTTTTGAGCATGTTCTGGACATTTTAAACATGGTTTTATTATTAGAAATGTTATTGAACACCCACCATATCAAAAGTATCATTCATTAACCACAAAATTACACTGAAGTTTATTAATATACTTCAGCCACTTCCAGATGGATTTGGATGTTGTTTAGAACAAAATAAACATCTACTTACAAAATAGCCACATGCAGTATGCAAATTTCTCCTCAACTTACTACTTACTTTTTTTTTAGCTTCATGTCTAAAAATGGAGACAGTGATTGGTGGGAAGGAGGTGAAACCAAGTTTCATCCAAATTAAGATTTCTTAGTCACTGAGTGATGATAATCTGTTTCTGAAACTCACATTGATTTCAAAAACACAATGAGTTTAGAATAGTTCTGGCTACAGTTTTCAACAGCAGTCTGAATCTCTGTTGGAGGAATTGAAGATTCTAGCACTGCAAATCCCTGATGATTCTGCCCCCATGTATGTAGATCTCTGATGATTGATTTAGGTGTAATTGGCTGGAACAGTTTTGTACCACAAAGGGATAAAAAACAAAACCAAAATTCTAGGGTGTTGATGCATATGATGCTTCAAGTTTTATCTTCAAAATCAGAAGTGAAAAATCAACAAAATTATTTGATCTATAGGGTAGGGGTGGAGTGATGGTGGAGTGAATCACGGAGCCAGAAGCTGGCTCAGAATCCATGAGCTGGAACTGGTGTGTTATCCTAAGGATTGGTAACAGTGGCAGTTTGGGAGTTTCACAAAACAAGAACATGTGATTATCTTTTAGCTTATTATCCACATACAGCTGGTAAAAAACAGACCTTGAAAGGAGCCTACAAGTCTGGCTACATCATAGTGCTACGAAGGAGTTTTACATCCTCGAGCACAATGTTTATGGTAACAGAGCCTAGGTCACCCTGCACCAGAACATCAGGCGGAGAGGCCTTTCTCCCCAGAGACCTCCTGTGGCCTTCCGCAGTTTGATGTTCCTTGTTTATGTGTTACTCATAACCAATTTATGTAAGCACACTCTAAGTTCTTTCTCCTTTGCTGCTTTTCCCAACCAGGAACATTTTGTAGCGTTCAGTGTACAAGTCCTTTGCCTCTTGGTTAAGTTTATTCTTTAATATTGTTTGCTTTTTGATGCTACTTTAAATGAAACTGTTTTGTTAATTTTCTTAGACCCTTAACTGTTAGTCTACAAAAACACCACTGATTTTTACATTTTAATTTTGAATCCTACAAAACTGTTCAACTCATGGTTTAGTTTTAGAACTTTTTGTTTGTAGAGTACTTAAAGTTGTCTACATATAAAATCATCTATGAAGAGAGATTTTACTTCTTTCTTCCCAGTTACATACCCTTTCTTCTTGTTTCTCTTGCCAAATTGCTTTGGGTACGGCTTCTAGCACTATGTTGAATATAAATAGCAAATTATATCATCCTTTTTTTTTTTTAATTTTTATTGCATTATAGGTTTTGGGGTACATGTGCAGAGTGTGCAAGATAGTTGCATAGGTACACACATGTCAGTGTGCTTTGCTGCCTTCCTCCCCTTCACGCACACTTGGCATTTATCCCCAGGCTATCCCTCCCCGGCCCCCCCCACTGTCCCTCCCCTCTTCCCCCCAATAGACCCCAGTGTGTAGTAGACCCCCTCCCTGTGTCATCTTAGTCTTGATTTTAAAAATAGAAGAAAAACTTCTAGTCTTCCACCTTTTAGCATAATGTTGGCTATGAGTTTTGCATCTATGGCCTTTATTAGGTTGATATTGTGTCTCTCTAATCCAAGTTCGTTGATTTTTTTTTACCATGAAAATGTTTTGATTTCTGTCAAATGCTTTTCTGCATCAATTGACATGATTATATGATTTTCCCCTCTGTATTCTGTTAATGGGCATCCTGCATTGATTGATTTCCATGTGCTGAAGCAGTAATGTATTCTGAGACTAAATCCTACTTGGTCATTGTGTATAACACTTTAAAAGTGTTGTTAAATTTAGTTTGGTATTGTTTTCTTAAGGATATTTATGTTAATATTTGTAAGGGATATTGAATTGTAGTTGTGTTGTACTGTTTTTGTCTGGCTTTGGTATCAGGATAATGCTGACATAGAATATGTTCGTGAATATTTCCTACTTGCTAATTTTTTGGAAGTGTCTATAAAGAATTGCTTTTAATTTTATTTAAATACAGAGTAGAATTCATCAGCGAAAACACCTGGTCCTGAGATTTTATTTATTTTTTTGGAGGCTTTTGGTTACTGATTTAACTTCTTTATTATTTATAGGGTTAATCTCATTTTATATTTCTTCATAATTTAGACTTAGTAGGTTGTGTGTTCTAGGTATTGGTCCGTTTCATCTAGATTATCTAATTTGTTCATAGGACTCCCTTAATATCTTATTTTGAAAAATTTTTAATCCACATAAATTTGAAAAAGCAATATATTTTTACCTGAATGCTCTAAATGTCGATATTTCACAACAGTTGCTTTCTTTCTGTCTAACTGTATTTTATTTTTGAATCATTTACAAAGTAAAATGCAATTATTCTATCACTTCTTTTTAAATACCTTATCAAGTATCTACTTAGTATCACATTTTCTAAATAATCAGAATACCATGTTGCTTTTAAGACATTTAAAATAGATATCATGATATTACTAAAATATACATCATGTTCAGATTGGAACTGAGAGCTATCAAGGAGTGCATCCTACATTTATTTATTTATTTTTGTATTTCAGTTTTCTCTTTCCTAGAGCTGTGCCTGTTTTGTGTATGTGTGTTGGTATATTTATGTGAGTGTGTGCTGTTTAAGTTATTAATTTTTAAAAATAATCTAGGCTAGTTTTCTTGCAGGATATCCCAAACCTGACCTTGCCAACTGGTTCCCTTTTGTTTAGATTTGGGGAAATATTGTGGCATGAATTCTATATAGTTTATATGTGTATTCATCACTGAAATATATCAAAAAGTATATAATGTCTATTTCTTCCATTGTTGTGATGGTAATGTTAGCATTTGGTAAATGTGGTATCCATCTTACAGGTACATTTGACTTTCGTAATTCATACGTAGTTTTTAGATAATTTTAGACCTTTTTTTCTACCTCCAACAAATTTTCACTCTGGTTTTAGTGTACATTGTTGATTGTTGCCATTGTCAATTGTTAAAACAGTGATTGCAAAATTCACCTGATTTTAATTGTGCTATATTCTGAATGTTTGTGGCCCCCCATTGCCAAATCTCATATGAAGAAGCACGATCCCCAAAAAGATGGTGTTATGAGATAAGGCTAGCTGGGAGCTGTGGCCCATGCCTGTAATTGCAGCACTTTAGGAGGCCAAGGCAGGTGGATCAATTGAGCATCAGGAGTTCAAGACAAGCCTGGCCCACATAGTAAAACCTGATCTCTACTAAAAATAAAACATTAGCTGTGTGTGGTAGCACACACCTGTAATCCCAGCTACTTGGGAGGCTGAGGCAGGAGAATCACTTGAACCCAGGAGGGGGCTGCTGCAGTGAGCCAAGATCATGCCACTGCACTCCAGTCTGGGCAACAAAATGAGACTCTGTTTCAAAAAACTAAACAAAACAAAAACAAAAATCAAAGAGATAAGGCCTTTGGTAGGTGATCATGTCCCTTATAAAAGAGGCTTAAGAAAGACTCTTTGCACTGATGCCATGTAAAGACACAGAGGAGGTACCATCTATGATGAGTGGGCCCCTCTCCAGACACCTAACCCGTTGGTGCCATGATACTGGATTTTCTTGCCTCCAGAACATGAGCAGCACATTTCTGTTGTTTGTAAGTTACCCACTCTAAGTCGTTTTGTCATAGCAGCCCTAACAGACCAAGAGAAATCGCTATTTTTAGAGTTTTAATAAAATGTAATGAAACAAGTTAACTCTCTAATATTATTTAAGCTTGCAATATTGAAAATTTAAGAAATACTCAAAGTGGGGATATATAAAAGAAAATGAAAACAAATATGTAAATTTGAGAATAACTTGACTCAACATTGAAAGATACACAAATGAGTGTGTCTTTGCTTTGAGTATTGTCTGTATTACAATTTTTTTAAAAAAATTATGGGAATTATTTCTCACAATTGATATAAAAGATCTTATTCAAATATTTCTATTTTAATGCCTCATCATGGTATATCACTCCAAGTATGCTTGTTAAAAATCATTCATGTATACAATCAGTAATTAATCTAAACAAACAACATTTATTATGTGCTATTTGTCTTAGACCAAAGTGTTGGTGGTAGAGAGAAAAAAAGACACTATTCATGCTCTCAGGAAGATTACAATTTGTTGAAAAACAGATGACTGTATTTATAGTATGAAGAAAGACACACCATAATCAATAAGTTCTAAAAGAAGTGATTCCCTGAGTGTGAGTTTTTTGAATATATATTTCATGTAATCAACCTCAAATAATGTATTATTTCATAAACTTTAAAAAATCTTATTAGAATAAACTTGATAAAATAAGCTTAATGATAGACAAGCTGGTATTCTACATATAGATTATTTTTATTCTTTTATTTAATGGAGTGAAAACTAAGAGCATACATAGAAATCCCGAGGTATTGGTTTCCTACCTACTGTTATTAGTTTCCTTTTTCAAAATTATACGAAGATTTGGCATTTTTAAATTTTTGCATGTTAAATTGCTTTTTTCTCACTCTTTTAAAATAATATTATTTTGAGAAAAACTATTAATCAAGGACTCTGTTCTCCTCAAATAATAATTATTATGATTTTTGTCTGAAACTATTTGCATCTGTTTTTATATATGTACATAGCACCTAGGATTATAGTACTCATATTCCTTAAAATATATACATTGAACTAAATTCCACACATTAGCTGGAGGCAATATATATATATATATAGCTTTCATGCTATAAATCTTTTTACTGCTCTCTATTCTGGAGGCTTCATTCCTGGTTGTGAATCAAACAGACTATCTTGTACAATGAAAGCATCTGATATTATTAGGCTTTGTATCCTAAGCCAAATCTCATTTTAAATTATAATTCCCATAATCCCATGTGTCAAGGAAGAGGCCAGGTGGAGGTAATTGAATTATAGTAGTGGTTTCCCACAAGCTGTTCTCATGATAGTGAGGGAGTTCTCATGAGATCTGATGGTTTTACAAGGGGCTCTGCCGGCTTCATTAGGCACTTCTTTTTCCTGACGCCTTGTGAAGAAGATGCCTTGCTTTCCCTTTGCCTTCTGCCATAATTATAAGTTTCCTGAGACCTCCCAAGCCCTGCATAACTGTGAGTCAGTTAAATCTGTTTCCTTTATAAATTACCCAGTCTCAGGCAGTTCTTCATGCCATTATGAAAACAGACTGATAAAATATCCCTGATTTGTCATGGTTTGACTTTATGATGGGTTTATTGGGTATAATACCACTGTAAGTCAAGGAGCATCTGTGGATTGATATGACCTGAAGACTTTCTGGCCTCTGATTACTCTCTGGAACTTTCTGAACAAGAATGATGCTATTGTTATATAAAAAAGGTGACCATCAACATAATGGTTTGCAAAGATTTGTAACTCTACAACATGCATTTTTATTTTCTAGTTTCCACACATTTTGCATTGCCACTGAAAGTTTCTGTTAAGGTTTGTATGCATTTGTGTATGTATATGTACATATGTATGCATTTATATGTACAAGTGCATATATAAATAGTCAAAATAAAATTTATGTTTACATATGCATAAAGTATGTGTTTATATTTATATAAACGTGTAAAACATGCACAAGATAGTCTAGGTACATAGTAGGTTATACCATCTGGCCTTGTGTAAATACATTATATGATGTTTGCATGATGAAAAAATCACCTAACAATGCATTTCTCAGAATATAACTCTGTTATTAAGTGATCCATGACTGTATTTACTTTCTTTCTCAGGAAACTTAAAAGCAAGCTACTGCCATCCACTAATACCATAGAAAAAATTTAAATTAATTAGCTAGTCAGCTATTAATGTCTCAAGGGCACATAGCATAGCTAGTTTGACAGTGGTTAAAGGTTAAAAGTACTTCACTCATTCTCTGTACTGCTTTATAACAGCATTAATATTTTTTATTAATTTTATTAATATTTATAACAACAGTAATAGCCTTACTTGAGACAGATTAAGACCAGGAGGAGCTATTGGCTTTGGATAAGCTCCTTAATATCTATGGGTTTTAGTAACCTGCAGGTTTCTGGAGACAATTAAATGTGAGGCATGTTTAATGATTGTATTATTCTGTTTTCACACTGGTATAAATAACTACCTGGGATTGGGAAATGTATAAAGAAATCAGATTTAATCAACTCATATTTCTGCATGGCCGAAGAGGGCTCAGGAAACTTATAATCATGGAAATAGGTGGAGAAGGAGTAAGCACCTACTTCATGAGGCAACAGGATAGAGAGTGTGAGGAGGCAGGAGTGCCACAATTTTAAAGCATCAGGTCTCATGAATAGCATGGGGAAAAACTACCCCCGTGATCCAATTACCTCCCACCAGGTCCCTCTCCTGACTTGTAGAGATTACAATTTGACATGAGGTTTGGGTGTGGACACAGAGTCAAATCACATGAATGTTCTTTATCATTGTATTTATTCTAACTCCCAAAACTCAGTATTTTCCATCCTCCCTCTCAGTACTTAGAGTTCCAACTATAATAAAATTCTTGCAGATATATTCATACTAGCTCAGAGTTTTGGGACTTTATACATGCTAGTCTTTTTATTGGAATGTCTTTTCTTCTAAATAATCTGTGAAATTTGTATTCCATGTTCAAGTTTTCAATCCTCTGGGAAGCATTCTTCGGCTGATTGTAGGCAGAGTTGACTATTCTCACTCATGTGTCTTCAAAATCCACTATATACTCGTAACACAGCCCTAAGCAACTATGTTATGCAAAGAATTTTTGTGCATTTGATTCCCATTCTCTCTTTTGAGAGAGCACAGATCATATTTATACAGCTGATATCTATAATGCCCTGCATAAAATAGTGGTTACTGTATAGCAGCTATTCAAATAATGTTTATAAATTATTCATAAATGTTTCAAGATATTAGACCATGCACAGATGGAAGGCCAAAAAAAAAAAAAAAAAAAAGAAGATGTAATTAGGAAGGGTGCTTAAGGCATGGGAATTACATATGAGGAAGAAGGAGCCTTGGCATAGAAAGTGTTATAAAGAGAAATTTCGCATCCTATATGCACCTTGCCTGTTGCAGAAATGACATTTAGACATGTCTTGTTTCTATTTAGATAAGACAAAAGTTATAAAATTCACTTTAGACTTACAATTCTGCTCAGTGTAGATTTCTTGTTTTCCAATGAAAATAGTGGAGGCAGGCATGTCTCCAGTTATCTAAGTACTCCTGTATCTCAAAGTTTTTTTTTTTTTTTTTGAGACGGAGTTTCGCTCTTATCACCCAGGCTGGAGTGCAATGGCGCGATCTCGGCTCACCGCAACCTCCGCCTCCTGGGTTCAGGCAATTCGCCTGCCTCAGCCTCCTCAGTAGCTGGGATTACAGGCACGTGCCACCATGCCCAGCTAATTTTTTGTATCTTTAGTAGAGATGGGGTTTCACCATGTTGACCAGGATGGTCTCGATCTCTTGACCTCATGATCCACCCGCCTTGGCCTCCCAAAGTGCTGGGATTACAGGCTTGAGCCACCGCGCCCGGCCTCTCAAAGGTTTAAAGGAATTTAAAATGTACATTTATTTTTGGTTGAAAAGAATTCACAGACTTTTGTATGTCAAAAGCTTGCCTAATTATGTCAAAAATAGTTTGCAAATGCACACATATCTTTTGTCCTCCTCTGTACAGTATAATGAAATAGGAACATTTTACTTGTAAAGGCTGACTGTAAAATTAATGATTTTCATAACTTAGGGAGAGTGCAAACCATTAGCAAACAATTCATAGCTTGAATATTTGGGACTATTTGATACCGTAGAAAACCAGCTCTTCTGATTCTCAGATGTGTGATGACAATGCAGTTTGAGTCCCAGAAGTCCTTGTAGCCTATGACATACTCCTGCTGAGTGAGCTATCTCATTACCGCTCTCAGGAAATTTTCTTGTTGATCACAATTTAAGTCAGTGTGTTCTTAATTTAGTTAGTAACTTGATTTGGATATGTCATTGTGCCATTCTTTTTAAGATTCTCTGTAACATTTGCATGAAAGGAACTAAATGGGGGATGACAAACACATCTTGAGCAATCACTCCAGAGGTGGTCTTGTTAAATGACTTCCTTGAGTGTTCTTCAATGAATCGTGCCATTGTCAGTTATTGAAAGTTATTTTTTAAATTGAATTATCATTTCCACCAACTACTACTGCTATCTCCACAAACTAGACCCAAAGACTAGAGGGCCACATAAAATACTAAGACACCAGCTGAGGCAGCCAAGAGAGTGCTGGTATCAGCCCTTTTTGAACCCAGGCAGCACAGCTTACAGTCCCCCAAAAAGCCTTTCCTTCCACTTGAGTAAAGCAAAGCAAACAGTGGAGAGGACTTTGTTATGCATCCAGGATACCATCTCAGCTATGGCAGGATAGAGCAATGGTCAGAGTCATGAGACCTCCACTCCAGGCCTAGCTTCCAGATGATATTTTTGGACACACCCTGAATAAGAAAACCTGCTGCCTTTAAGACAAGGAATCAGTCCTGGCAGAATTCATTCCCTGCTAACTGAAGAGCCACTGGGCCCTGAATAACCAGTGGTGATATCCAGGTATTACCTTGAGGGCCTTGGGTGAGTCTCTGAAGTTTGCTGACTTCAGGTGAGACTTAGCGCATTACCAGCTGTGGTGGCTAAAACTCCATATTTTTGAGAAGAGCAGAGGGAAAGGTAAAGGGGACTTTGTCTTGCACCTTAGAGACCAGCATGGCTCTTCAGTTAGCCATACATACTTGGGTAGAGCACCAAGTAGGCCCTTCAGGTTTCCAATTTCAGGACTTGACTCTTGGATGACATTTCTAGACCTGCGCTAGGCAAGAGGAAAGCCCACTTTCCTGAAGGGTGAGTCTCAGGCCAGACAGCATGAATAATTAGAGACCTTGAGACTTAAGGGGGAACTGGTGGTAGTCTGACAGTACTTCCTGTGGCCTGTGGTGGCGGTGACTATGGGTGAAGCTCTTCTGCCTTTGGAAAGGTGAGGAAAGAGTGGGAAGGACAGCATCTTGTGGTTTGAGCACCAGCTCAGCCACAATACAATAGATCACCAGATAGACTTTTAAGGTTTTGGATCTATTCCCTGACTCCTGGACAGCACTTCTGGACCCACTTGGGGCCTGGGGAACCTTGATGCCATGAAGTGAAAGAAACAGCCCTGGCTAGCTTTGTTAGCTGCTGACTGTAGAGCCCTAGGGCCTTAGGTGAACATAGGCAGCAGCTGGGGAGTGGTTACAACAGGAATTGGGTGATAACCAACACTAGGCTTGCTTTAGGTCCGAATCACAGAAGTCACAGTGGTAGTGGCCACAGGGATGCTTGTGTTGCTCCATCCCCACTTTAGGTGGCTCAGAATAGAGAGATTCTGTATGTTTGGGATAAAGTAAGGGAAGGGAGAAATTACCAGTCCATGCCTGGTAATTTGAGGAATTTTCCAAGATTTTCTTTAAGACCATTAAGGCAGTACTCTAGGAGTCTGTAAGACCCACAGCATTATTGGGCTTCAGGTGTCCCTAAAGCAGATACAGCTTAGATTACAAGAGCCAAGTCCTTTCAAATATTGAAAAGCCCCCCCAAGGACAGTTACAAGTAAGCCCAGATGTGAGGACTACAATAAATAACTAATTCTTCAATGCCCAGGCACTGAAAAATATCTACTAACACCAGCACCATCCAGGAAAATATGACCTTACCAAATGAACTAAATAAGGCACCAGAAACCAATCCTGGAGAAACAGAGATATATGATCTTGTAGACAGAGAATTCAAAATAGCTGTGCTGATAAAACTCAAATAAATTCAAGATAACACAGAGAAGGAATTCCAAATTTGATCAGATAAACTTTAAAAATAGTTTAAAATAATTGAAAAGAGTCAGGTAGAAATTCTGAAGCTGAAAAAATGCAATTGGCATACTGAAGAATGTATCAGGGTCCTTTAATAGCAGAATTGATTATGTAAAAGGAAATAATTAGTGAGCTTGAACACAGGCTATTTGAAAATACGCAGAGGAAACAAAAGAAAAAAAAGACTAAAAAATAAGCACATTTACAGAATTTAGAAAATAGTTTCAAAGGGACAAATCTAAGAGTTACTGGTCTTTAAAAGGAGATAGAGAAAGAGATAAAGGTAGAAAGTTTATTCAAAAGGATAATAACTGAGAACTTCCCAAACCTAGGGAAAAATGTTAATATTCAAGTAAAAGAAGGTCATAGAATACCAAGCAGATTTAAACCAAAGAAAACTGTCTCAAGCCATTTAATAATCAAACTACCAAATATCAAGAATAAAGAAGTAATTCTAAAAGCAGACAGAGAAAAGAAACAAATAAAATAAATGGAGCTTCAGTATGTCTGGCAGAAGACTCTTTTTGTGGAAACCTTACAGGACAGGAGAGAGTGGTATGACATATTTAAAGTGCTGAAGGAAACCAATTTTTAACCCTAGAATAGTATATCCAGTGAAAATATCCTTCAGACATAAAGGAGAAACAGACTCTACCAAACAATCAAAAGCTGAGGGATTTCATTAACATCACACCTGTCCCACAAGAAATACTAATAGGAGAACTACTCTTAGAAAGAAAATGGCCTTTATGAGCAATAAATAATCATCTGAAGTTACAAAACTCACTGGTGATAGTAAGTACACAGAATATTAAAAAACTGTGTGTGTAAAGTACTCCTATCCTATGTAGAAAGACTCAATGATGAACCAATCAAAGTAACTACAACAACTTTTCAAGACATAATAAAATGACATAAGTAAAAACAACAAATAGTTAAAAATCACAGGGACAAAGTTAAGATGTAAATTTTTGTTACTTTTCTTTTGCTCATTTATTTGTTAATGTAAATAGTGTTAAGGTATTACTCAGTTTAAAGAATGGGTTATAAGAGAATAGTTGAAAGTCTCATGGTAACCTCAAAACAAAATGCATACAATTAATATACAAAAAATTTAAAGCAAAAAATTAAATATTATCACCAGAAAAAATCACCTTCACTAAAAGCAAGATAGGAAGGGATGAAGAAAGGAAGAGAAAACTGTAAAGCAACCAGAAAACAAATAACAAAATGGCAGAAGTGTTACTTGTCAATAATAACACTGAATGTAAATGCACTAAACTCTCCAATCAAAAATCATATACTGGCTGAATTGATGAGAAAGTAAGACTCATTGATCTTTAGCTTAAAACAAACACACTTTACCTATAAAGACACATATTGACTGAAAATAAAGGGATGGAAAAAGATCTTCTACACTAATGAAAACCGAAAAGCATAGGAGTTACTATACTTATATCAGAGAAAATAGATTTCAATAAGAAAACTAGGGGAGGAGGGGATGGAGACAGCAAACCACCTTAACATGTAGGCAACAATCCTGCAGGATGTAGGATGGGCGCATGTACCCCAGAGCCCAAAGACAATGAAAAAAAAGAAGATACAAAGAAGGTCACTACACAATGTTAAGGGGCTAAATTCAGCCAGAGGATATAACAATTTAAATATATATGCATGTACCACTGGATAACCCAAAAATATAAAGCAAATATTATTAAAGAGAGAGACTGGCCAAAATACAATCATAGCTGGAAATTTCAACACTCTACTTTTAACAGTGGACTAATACTCCACACAGAACCTCAATGAAGAAACATCAGACTTAATCTGCACTATGGATCAGATGGATCTAATGTATATTTACAGAACATTTTATCCATGAGCTACAGAATACACATTCTTTTTCTCAGTCCATAAATTATTCTTAAGGATAGACCATATGTTGGGTGTCCAAATAATCTTAAAACATTCAAAAACCTGGAATAATATCAAGTATCCTATCTGACAACAATGAAATAAAGCTAGAAATTAATAACAAGAAATTTTGAAAACTATACAAATATATGAAAATTAAACAATGTACTCCTGAATGACCAGTGGATCAATGAGGAAATTGAGAAGGAATTTTAAAAATTTATTGAAACAAATGATGATGGAAACATAACATACCAAAACATATGGGATATAGCAAAAACAGTACTTAGAGAAGTTTATACTATAAGTGCCTACATCAAAAAGAAGAAAATGTCAAATAAATAACCTAACAATGCATCTTAAAGGACCGGAAATGCAGTAGCAAGCCAAATGCCAAATTAGTAGGTGAAAAGAAACAGTAAAATAAGAGCAGATATCAATGAAGTCGAAATTGAAAAAAATACAAAAGATTAATAAAACAAAGCCTTTTTTAAAAAAAGTCAAACAAAATTAGTAAACCTTTAGCCAGACTAATAATAAAAGATAGAAGATTTAAATAAGTAAAACCAGTGATAAAGAGGGATACATTACAACTGATAATCCAGAAATTCAAAGCATTCTTAGTGGCTACTATGTGCAATGATATACCAATAAATTGGAAAATCTAGAAGAAATGAACAAATTCCTGGATACATACAACCTACCAAGATTGAATGAGATAGAACTTAAATGGTTCCTAAAACATGAACTGACAAATATTAGCAAGATTGAAACCATAATAAATGCCTTTCAATAAGTAAAGCTTGGGACCTGATGGTTTCCTGTTGAACTCTATCATACATTTAAAGAAAAGCTAATTCTACTCAAGCTATTCTCAAAAATAGATGAGGAAAGAATACATCCAAACTCAATCATTGAAGCCAATATTATCCTGACATCAAAACCGAGACACCTCAAAAAAAATAAAAATAAAACGAAGGGCCAATATAACTGATGGATATTGTTGTAAAAACCCTCAACATATTACTAGCACACCAAATTCAATAATACATTGAAAGATTATTTATAATGACCACGTAGGATTTATCCCTAGGATGCAAAAATGGTTCAACATCTGTAAATCAATCAATGTGATACATTATGTCAACAAAATGAAGAATAAAACTATCCGATCAATTTCAATTTACTGCTGAAAAAGTATTTGAATCAACATCTCTTTATGATAAATACCTTAAAAACCTATAGTATAGAAGGAACATACCTCAACATAATAAAAGTCATGTACAACAGACCCATAGCTACTATCATATGCTGAATGGGAAAAAAGTGAAAGCCCTTCTTCTAGGAAATAAAACATAACAAAGATGCCCCCTTCATCACTGTTATTCTGCATAGTACTGGCTAGAGTACTATGCTAGTCCTAGCTAGAGCAATGAGGCAAGAGAAAGACATAAAAGGGCATCCAAATTGAAAAGGAAGAAGTAACATTATCCTTGTTTGCCAGTCATATGATTTTACATTTGGACTCCACCAAAAAACTATTAAACTATTAAAATGGATAAACAAATTCAATTAAGTTGCAGGATACAAAAACAACATACAATAACCAGTAGCATTTCTGTATATCAACAGTGAACAATGTGAAAAAGAATTTTTAAAAGTAATCCTCTTTATAATAGCCACACATAATATTAAACACCTAGGAATAAACTTAACCAAAGAAGTGAAAGATTTCTATGGTGAAAACTGTAAAACATTGATGAGAAAATTGAAGAGGATAACAAAAAATGGGAAAATATTCCACGTTCATAAATTGGAAGAAACAGTATTGTTGAAATGTCCATATGGCTCAAAGCAATCTACAGATTCAATGCAATCTCTAACAAGATACCAATGATATTCCTCACAGAAATAGAAAAAAAAAAAAGCCCTAACATTTATATGGAATCACAGAAGGCCCAGAATAGCCAAAGCTCTCCTAAGCAAAAAGAATAAAGCTGGAGAAATCACATTACCTGACTTCAAATTATACTACAGGGTTATAGTAATAAAAAATAATTGGTACTGACATAAAAACAGACACATAGACCAGTGGACCAGAGAGTACAGAACCCAGAAACAAATCCACATAAGTACAGTGAACTCATTTTTCAAAAGGGTCCCAAGAACCTACAGTAAAAAAAGAGAAAAAAGAAAGTCTCTGAGGAAATTGGATATCCATATGCAGAAGAACAAAACTATCTGTTACCACATAGAAAAATCAAATCAAAATGGATTAAAGACAAATCTAAGATGGCAAACTGTAGAAATACTACAAGAAAACATTGAGGAAAACCTGAAGGACATTGTTCTGGGTTAAGATTTCTTGAGCAATGCCGCACAAGTACAAGGAGCCAAAGCAAAAATAACCAAAATAAACAAGTTAAAAAGCTTCTTCACAGCAAAGGGTACAGTCAACAAAGTGAAGAGACAACCCACATAATGAGAGATAATATTTCTGAACTCCCCATCTGACAAGAGATTAATAACCAGTATATATAGGAGCTCAAGCAATTCTGTAGAAAAAATTCTAACCAAAAAGATGGGCAAAAGATTTGAATAGGCATTTTTCAAAAAAAGAAAGACATACAAATGGCAAACAGGGATATGAAAAGGTACTCAGCATCATTGATAATCAGAGAAATGCAAATCAAAACTACAATGAATTATCATCTCACCCCAATTAAAATTCCTTATATCCAAAAAAACAGGCAATAACAAATGTTGGCAAGGATGTGGAGAAGCGAGAACCCTTGTACACTGTTAGTGGGAATGTAAATTAGTACTATCACTATGGAGAAAAGTATGAACTTTCCTAAAAAAGCTAAACATTGAGCTGCCATATGATCCATCAATTCCACTGTTGGGTATATAACCCAAAGAAAGAAAATCAGTGTATTTAAAAGATGTCTGCACTCCCATGCTTGTTGCAATGCTGTTTACAATAGCTAAGATTTTGAAGCAACTTAAGTATCTATCAGCAGATGAATGGATAAAGAAAAGTAGTACTTATATACATTGAAGTACTAGCCAGCCATAAAAAAGAATGAGATCCAGTAATTTGAATCAATATAGATAGAACTGAAGTTCATTATGTTAAGTGAAGTCAGCCAGGCACAGAAGACAAACATTATATATCCTCCCTTATTTATGGGATGTAAAAATCAAAACATTTAAATTTATTGATATAGGAAGTAGAAGGATGACTGCTATAGGTTGGGAAAGGTGGTGGGGGGATTTGGAGGAAGGGAGATTGTTAATAGGTCCAAAAAATTAGAAAGAATGAATAAGACCTACTATTTGATAGCACAATAGGTATCTATAGAAAATAATAATTGTACATTTTAAAATAAAGTATGTAACTGGATTGTTTGTACCTCAAAGAAAAAATGTTTGGGGGGATAGTTACCTTATTCTTCATGATGTCTTTATTTCACCAGGCATGCCTGTATCAAAACTTCTCATATACCTCATAAATATATATACTTACTATGTACCCACAAAAATAAAAAAATAAAATAAAATACATAGATATTTACAAGCAAGTAATATAAAAAGAAAGAAAGAAAGAGTATCAACATTATGCTAAAGAATTTATGCTGTTGAGAATGAGACTTAGATCCCTCCTTAATAAATCCATGACCTTAAAACATTAAAGTTTCTAAGCTACAGTTTTCTGATTGTTGAAGAGTATTGTAGTACTGGTAGTTGTGATAAGGAAGATGCCCTGAAATTGATTTATTAAAATATTAGTATAAAATGACAGCTGTTTTTATTCTTACATTTGCTACTTTATTTGCCTTTATTCATAAATCTCTCTTTGATAGACAGCAGTAAGCTACAAGTTATGCAATCACTTCCTAACTGTGTTATATTGCTTAAACATGAGCAACTAAGGCAGTTTATATACCACCAGTGTTGAATATACTGCCAGGAATAAGGGAACTTTTACAAGTTTTGGAGCCAGGCCAGTGAGCATACAGAAATTTTTATCTGATTTACAAGAATGCTGAAAGAATGTGTATTCTAAGGCTTTACTAAAAGTTATTTTTGACGCAGAAGGAATAATTACGTGGTTTAAATGGTGGCTATGAAAAACGGTTCCAGTGTATCTATTTTTATTGGTAATTAGAACTCATTGAATCTAACAAAATACTGCTTTGGTGAATAAGAATCATTACATACCTTATATCTATGAAGATGAATATTTAACTCTCATTGTAATTGATTTAATGATAAATTGTATGTCATAGTAATAAATTATTGATGATATCAAGATTTAAGATAGAATTTGTTTAAAGTCAAAACATACTAATTGTTTTTTTATTTACTCAGGCAATTGATAATTATTAGACACAATATATTGACTACTACTTATGTTTTCTTTTGGTTATTAGTGGTACTGTTTCCCCAGTTAGTATTCTCTAGGAATTACTTCTATCCATTGCACAAGGATATTGTATTTTTAATAGAATGTGACTCTGGCAGTCATTCCTGCCTTCTGTTACTCCACATTTAGATAACTGAACAAAATGTGGAAAGAATTTCTGATCTAGGGTTATTAAACTTGGCCCAAGAGTATATAGTAAAGCTCTTTCCAGCAATTGAAGTTGTAAGATGCAAATTCAAACACCTTAAGAGGATGTGTTTTTCATTATCAAGAGAAAGTCCGAGTGAGAGAAAACAATGAAGTGTATTCAAAGAGAAAAAAATGAGAGTTGGCTTTTTTCAAGTTCCTGGTTCCAGTTGTTCTGAGGATTAGCTGTGTCTGTAAAATTTCAGCTACAATGTTATTCATCATTTTATTTATATTTAATGCAATATCCTTCAATGCATTAAAGGATACACTGAATTTTTCTAGTTGCAATTGAGACTGCATTTAATATTTGTTAACGTTATATTAGGAGAAAAACAACAATAACAACAAAAATACTCTTATTTTGAATGGAGATAAGTAATTCTGATTCATTTTAAAAAGGATTCTGAGTTATTTGGTGAACTCAGTAAATTAACATCGAAAGTCCCACTATGGAGGACTTACTATATGATTGATTGTATTGCAATTAAAATATTCTTTGCAAATTCCTACATGGAAAACATCTACAGATGTCTAAATTCGAAAACAATATACAAAGCTAAACAAAACAAAAGAACCAAAACTAATTTCAGTGGTTGGCACCTCCAAACATGTCCCCTTCCTTATACCTGAAACCTCTAAGTATGCTCAAATACAATGTCAAAAGTTAATAATTCAGTATTTCACCATTAGAATTCAATATTTCACCATGTAGTAGCCTTGTACAATAGATCTCTTGAAATGTATTCCTTTTAACTGTATTTATGTACCCTTTGATCTTCCAATTGTCCCCTCTCTGCTAATCACCAAAGCCTCTGGTAGTTAATGATGATATAATGTATTCTTGAAAAATGTAAAGAGAGTGGTTGTTATGTGCTGTCACCACGAAAAAACTATGTGAGGTAATGTATTTATTAGCTAGCTAGATTTGACCATTCCACAATGTTTATATACTTCAAAAATCATGTTGTACACAATAAAAACATATACTGTTAGTGTGTCAGCCAGGCATGGTGGCTCACACCTGTAATTCCAGCACTGAGAGACTGAGGCGAGTGAATCACCTGAGGTCAGAAGTTCGAGGCTGATCTGGGCAACATGATGAAACTCTATCTCTACTAAAAATACAAAATTAGCCAGATGTGGTTTCACGCACCTGTAGTTCCAGCTACTTGAGATGCTGAGACGGGAAAATGGCTTGAACCCAAGAGGTGGAGGCTGCAGTGAGCTGAGATTGTACCACTGCACTCCAGCCTAGGCAAGACAGAGCAAGACTCCATCTCAAAAAAACAAAGCAAAAAACAAACATACATTATCTGTCAGTTATTTTTTTTAAATTAACTAAGATTGCTATTAATCTGGCCTTAAGACTTCTGACATACGAAGATGGGCATGTTGGCAAGTACCTGTGACTTCAGCTACTGAAGAGCCTGAGGCAGGAGGATCACTTAGGTCTGGAAATTCAAATCCAGCATGAGCAACATAGTGAGACCCTATTTTAAAAGTAAACCAACCAACCAACAAATGAAACTGCTGAAATACAGAATTATAAGATGAGATGATAAATTTATGGTTTTTTTCCTAAGGGTTTTGAAAAGCAACATGAGATAAATTTATGTTTTTTTAAGATGCTAACCTTGCAGTAATTTATTATGGAAGCCACAGAACACAAATACAACTAGATAGCTTCGAAGTATTTATAGAAAACACCAAGTAGTAACTTGCTTTTTGAAGTAAATCTTAAATAATGATTTTTTAAAAATCACTTTATTAAAAGTTTAAATATTTAAATTGGTACATTTTAATACAGTGTAGTAAAATGTGATAGTGTTGTAGAGAGTTTTGACCACTGATTTCATAGAAACAAACACAATTTAAATTTATTATGTGTTTTGTCAGAGGAATTGTGGAATTTAAAAAACAAGTCACCTAATCCCGATTTGCTGGGGAGAAAAGATTACTGAAATAAGCAAAAATCTAAGCAGGAACCCAAAGAATAATTAAATCTGAGTTTACCATAGGGGTGGGGATGAAGTGTTGAAAGCACAAACTATATATAAAAAAGACTGGGAGTTTAAGTAACACCTGACAGTCAAGAAGTGAGAAGTTCAAAATAAGTATATGCAAAGTGGCAAGACAAGGTGCCAGTATTCGTACTCACTTGAAGAAATACTTACTGAGGCCTTAAATTTTTTCATACCCCTAGTTTTTGTGACTTTATGGTTGCTGATCTATAGAACAGATGAACATGAGGAGAAATAGCTAATTGACATTACAAGTAACAGATCATGAAGTTACCTAATTCTCCTGACTACCAGCAACTGATTCTAGCTCCTATTATCTGTATTTCCAAACAAGTATCACTAGAGTACTGTGTCATTTTGCCTATTTTAAGAAACTGATACCACCAATTTTATTTCTTTATAAACAAAATCAAGGCATATAATTATAATTTCAGAGACTTCTATCACATTAGCTATTCTGAAAACTTATGCCATCATTCTGGAAGCACCATTTGCCACACAAAAAAATATAGTAACCCATTAAAATTGTAAGCCCCCAAATACCTGAAACATCTGCCCTTTAAGAGGATGAACTTGCAGAAGTTGTTACCCAGAAGATACACTTAAATGACAATCCATCATCAACACTAACCCAAACACATGAAGTATTTTTACATATGCTTTTTAATGTCAGTAAAGATGATGCATTCCTTGAAAGCTACTACCGATGGAGACTGTCTTCTTTAACTTTCCCTCTTCCATGGTTCACTTTTCTATGATGATTTGTTAATTTTTGTAATTTATTTATTATACTTTAACTTCTGTGGTACATGTGCAGAACATACATGCTTGTTACATAGGTATAAACATGCCATGGTGATTTGCTGCATCCATCCCCCCATCATCTACGTTAGGTATTTCTTCTAATGTTATCCCTCCCTAATCTCCCCACCCCTGCTATGCCTCCCCTGCCCCCTGACAGGCTCTGATGTGTGATGTTCCCTTCCCTGTGTCCGTGTGTTCTCATTGTTCAACTCCCACTTATGAGTGAGAATATGTGGTGTGTGTTTTTCTGTTCTTATGTCAGTTTGCTGAGAATGATGGTTTCCAGTTTCATCCATGTCCCTGAAAAGGACATCAGTTCATCCTTTTTTTATAGCTGCATAGTATTCCATGGTGTATATGTACCATATTTTCTTTATCCAGTCTATCATTGATGGGCATTTGGGTTGGTTCCAAGTCTTTGCTATTGCGAACAGTGCTGCAATAAACATACCTGTGCATGTGTCTTTATAATTGAATGATTTATAATCCTTTGTGTATATACCCAGTAATGGGATTATGGGATCATATGGTATTTCTATTTCTAGATCCTTGAGGAATCGCCACACTGTCTTCCACAATGGTTAAACTAGTTTACACTCCCACCAACAGTGTAAAAGCATTCCTATTTCTCCATATCCTCTCCAGCATCTATTGTCTCCTGATTTTTTAATGATTACCATTTTGACTGGTATGAGATGATATCTCAATGAGGTTTTGATTTGTGTTTCTCTAATGACCAGTGATGATGAGCTTTTCTTCAGATGTTTGTTGGCTGCATAAATGTTTTCTTTTGGAAAGTGTCTCTTTGTATATTTAGCCTATCTTTTAATGGGGTTGTTTGATTTTTTTCTTGTAAATTTAAGATCATTGTAGGTTCTGGATGTTAGCCCTCTGTCAGATGCATAGGTTGTAAAAAAGTTTTCCTATTCTGTTGGTTGTCAGTTCACTCTAATGATAACTTCTTTTGCTGTGCAGAAGCTCTTACGTTTAATTAGATCCAATTTGTTTATTTTGGTTTTTATTGCCATTGCTTTCGGTGTTTTGGTCATGAAGTCCTTGCCACACCTATGTCCTGAATGGTATTGCCTAGGTTTTCTTCTAGGGTTTTTATGGTGTTATGACCAGATGTTATTATAGCAACAGATGTTATAATAAAGAATGTACCTGAGTACTTTATTAACACTGATTTTCTGAAGAATGATCAGATGTTGCTACAGCAACAGATATTATAATAAACCATTTAGAGAATGTCCTTGAATATTTTATAGACATTGATTTCCTGGAGAATGATTTTCAAGTTTGTGCATGTCCTTTGTATTTTTAAAGTCTTGAGTTAGCCTTATTCATATGTCCACCCATCATAGCCACCTGATAGTCAAAATGTATGTTAGTATCAAAATTGATATTGCAAATAAAAACTGAAAGGAAATAACATTATAGAGTTTACTTTTAAAGATCATGTATTTTCAGGCAAAGGTAAAATTGGGGCACTGTATTAGACATAAGCACTGTTAGTTATAAGCACTATATCAGTTATAAGCACTGTATCAGCAGGAAGAAATCAGAAAACCTTAATGTGACAAAAATTGGGCAATCTAACACTTGGACATTAATTTCCCTTTAACAACCTCTATTTTATCCAGAATTATATCTTTGGCATCATATTTTCAGTCCTACCAGAGCCAGTTAAATGGAAAATTGTGAAAATGTTTTTAGGGCACTTGATGTTTTCTCTCCCCTTTTTTCCAACTCTCTTCTTCCTTGTCCTCATCTCTGGATAGTAAGAGTTGCATACTGTCTCTTTTCTTCCTTTAGAAAAATACAGGAAATAATTGTTTATGAATACATTTCTTCTTTCATTTCAGTGTGTGTGTGTGTGTGTGTGTGTGTGTGTGTGTGTGTGTGTGTTTCAGCTATATCTAAATAAGTTTGTCTTACCAATAAGCAAGTATGTTTTGGTGAACACCTGTGCCAAGTATTATATTTTGGCAAAATTACCTGATTTGCAATGGCTGATATGAGACTATTCACCTTTTATTAGAAGCCAAAGTTGGTGTATTACCTTAACAATATCAGTAGGAACTCCAGGCTCTTTCTACACATCCACTCAATGCCTCTATCCACATTGAGAGCTTTGAATCACCGACTTGCCATCTGATTGCAAAATAGTTAGTACAGTTGAAGATATGCCAAAACAAACAAACAGACAAACAAACAAACCACCAAACAGCAAAGACAAGAGGAAAGCAAAAGATATCTAGCACATTTGCAAGAAAAAAACAGATTTTTTAGCAAAACTTCTTCTGCCATGCATATACACACTCTGTCCAGTAGAATATTCATACAACTCATTAGCAGGAACAGCCATACACTTAACTTGAATTAAGTTCAGTATAAGAAGAAGTCATCATTATTGGTTAACAATCATAATTCAACCCCGGGGCTAAATAGGAATGGCTATCTGATAAAACTAGCCAGATATAGTTTGCAGTTTGGTGCAAAATGTTCAACATAGACAATGATGCTTATGCATGTATTTATGTGCAAGAAAAGAGGGAGGCAAGGTGGAAGGGAGAAAGGTGGGCATGAAAGAGAATGAGAGAGACAGAGAGATTTAATCTATAATACTTAATATTCAGAATAATATAATTGTATAAATAATATATAATTTATATTCTCAGTTATATTATTCAATCTATAATACTCAAGTATTTAAAATCATATGATATGGCTTGGCTCCATGTCGTCAGGCAAATCTCTCCTTGAATTGTAATAATCCCCACATGTCATGAGCAGGACCAAGTGGAGATAATTGAATCACAGGGGCAGTTTCTCCATGCTCTTCTCGTGTTGGTGAGTGAGTTCTCATGAGAATCTGATGGTTTTATAAGGGCCTTCCCCCTTCATTTGGCACTCATTCTCTCTCTGGCCACCCCCTAAAGAGCTGCCTTCTGTCATGATTGTAAGTTCTGAGGCCTCCCAAGCGATGCAGAACTGTGACTCAATTAAACCTCTTTTCTTCATAAGTTACCCCATCTTGGGTATTTCTTCATAGCAGTGTGAGAACAAACTTATACAGTAAATTGGTACCACAGAGAGTGAGGCACTGCTGTAAAGATACTGAGAAATATGGAGGCAACTTTGGAACTGGGTAACAGGCAATAATTGGAACAGTTTGGAGGGCTCAAGAAAAGACAGGAAAATGTATGAAAGTTTGGAACTTACTAGAGACTTGTTGAATGGCTTTGACCAAAATGCTAATAGTGAGATGGACAATGAAGTCCAGGTTGAAGTGGTCTCAGATGGTGATGAGGAACTTGTTGGGAACTGGAGTAAAGGTGACTCTTGCTATGTGAAGAGACTGGTAGCATCTTGCCCCTGCCCTAGATATCTGTGGAACTTTGAACCTGAGAGAGGTGATTCAGGGTATCTAGGAGAAGAAATTTCTGAGCAGCAAACTGTTCAAGAGATGACTTGAATGCTGTTAAAAGTATTCAGTTTTATATATTCACAAAGATATGGTTTGGAATCAGAATGTATTTTTATAAGAAAAGTAGAGCATAAAAGTTCATAAAATTTGCATTCAGAGGATGCAATAGAAAAGAAAAACTCATTTTCTGGGGAGAAATGTAAGCCAGCGGCAGAAATTTACATAAGTAGTGAGGAACTGAATGTCATTCATCAAGACAATGGGGAATATGTCTTCAGGGCATGTCAGAGACTTTCAGAGCAACCACTCCCATCACAGACTTGTAGGCCTAGGAAAGAAAAATTGTTTCCTGGGCCAGGTCCAGGGCCTCCCAGCTGTGTGAAGCCTTGGGACTTCATGCCTTTTGTCACATCTGCTCCAGCTGTGGCTAAAAGGAGGCAAGGTACAGCTCAGGCCTTTGCTTCAGAGGGTGCAAACCCCAAGCCATGGCAGCTTCTATGTGGTGTTGGGCCTGAGGGTGTAGAGAAGTAAATAATTGAGGTGTGGGAACCTCCGTTTAGATTTTAGAAGAAGTATGGAAACACCTGAATGTCTAGGCAGAAATTGCTGCAGGTGTGGAGCCCTTATGGAGAGCCTCTTCTAGGGCGATGTGGAAGGTGAAATGTGGGGTTAGAGCTTCCTCACAGAGTCTACACTGGAGCTATGAGAAGTGGTACATTGTCCTCCAGACTCCAGAATTATAGATTCACTGACAACTTTTATCACACACCTTGAAAAACTGCAGACACTCAATGGCAGGGGTAGGGGGGAAGGACTGTACTCTGAAAAGCCACAGGGGCAGAGCTGCCCAAGTCCACAGTCACCCACATCTTGCATCATTCATCTCTTGCACCATACCTTGCAATGAACTCATCACTTGCATTGCAGTGTGACCTGGATGTGAGACATGAAGTCAAAGGAGATCATTTTGAAACTTTAAGGTTTAATGACTACCCTATTGGATTTCGGACTTGTATGGGACCTGTAGCCTCTGTGTTTTGGGATGAGTGTATTTATCCAATGTCTGTATTCCCATTCTATCTAGAAAGTAGTTAACCTGATTTGATTTTACAGGCTCATAAGTGGAAGGAATTTGCTTTGTCTCAGGTAAGAATTTGGACAGTGGACATTGGAGTTAATGCTGAAATGAGTTAAGACTTTAGGGTACTGTTGAAAGGACATGATTGTGTTTTGAAATGTGAGGACATGAGATTTTGGAGGGTCCAAGGGCTAGGTGGTATGATTTGATTTTGTGTCCCCACCTAAATTTTACCTTGAATTATAATAATTCCCATATGTCAATGGCAAGACCAGATAGAGATAATTGAATCACAGGGTGGTTTCCTTCATGCTTTTCTTGTGATAGTGAGTTATCACAAGATCTAATGGTTAAATAAGGGACTTCTCCCTTTGCTCAGTACTCAGTCTCCTTCTTGCTTCCCCATGAAGAGGTGACTTCCACAATGACTGTAAGTTTTCTGAGGCCTACCCAGCCATGTGGAACTGTGAGTCAATTAAACTTCTTTTCTTTATATATTACCCAGTCTAGGGTATTTCTTCATAGAAGCATGCAAACAAATTAATACATAATATAAATGAGAATATCTTTCTTATGAAATATTGTGTTAGCACTGGAAAGATACAAATCAGAAGGGAAGATGTAAATGTTTGAATTTTCTTTACTTCTGATAACACCAGTGGGATTGATATTTAGCACAATGTGAGGAATACTATTTTACTGGTAAATGAGAGGTATACAAGAAATGTCAATTGACTGACAATATGGTAGAAGCAGTCTCCTTTAAATAGCTTATATGAATGTATACAAAGCAATATCATCTTTTTAAATGGCACCGAATGCTTAGAATGTCAATTGTTTCAAGGTAAATGATTAACAGAAAATTATATACCTCTTCTAAAAAGTATTTTCTAGATTATATATTTTAAATAATTGGTTCATCTTATCAAATTTGCAAGCATAGTATTTTTATCATATTTTAAATGAAATTTAAAGATTCATGAGCCCTCTTCTGTTTCTGATATAATACACATTAAAGACTATTTTGTCTTCTTAAATAATTGACTCTTTTATGGTTATTTAATGCCTCTTTGTATTCTAAAACATTTTCCTTGTTCTGAAACCTGATTTATCTGAAATTAAAATAGCTACTCTAGCCTTTTTTTTTTTTTTTTTTAGATTTATGTTAGCATGGTTTGTCTTTCTCTATCCCATTACTTTTTTATTCTATCTATGTTTTAATATTTGAACTGGGTTTCCTATAGACACCATATAGTTGGGTCTTATTTTTGTATCTACCATGATATTATTTGTCTTTAGTTTTTAAATTGATACTCTTTACATTGAGAGTGATTGTTGCCATCATTGGATTAGTATATATTGTTTGTAACTGTTTTCTCTTCATTGCCCTTGTTCTTTTTTTTTTTCCACTTTTTCCTGCCTTCTCTGCTTTTCATTTTGCCTTTGTATAATTTCATATTCTCTCTTCTTTTAGTATAAAAAATAATATCATTTCAAAAAATTTAATGAGTTTTTTACAACTTGTAACATATATTTGTAACTAAGTCCCCTTTCAAATAACTATGTCACTTCACTGTCAGTGTAAGAATCTTATAACAGAGCATTCCAAATTCTACCCTGTCAAACCTAATAACATTACAGTCATTTACTTCCTTTAACCATACTCTATAATCACCACATACATCGTTGTTACTTTGAACAAATTGTTATCTGTTAGGTCAATTCAAAATATAAATTAATTTTTGGGGCCAGGCGCGGTGGCTCAAGCCTGTAATCCCAGCACCTTGGGAGGCCGAGGTGGGTGGGTCACGAGGTCAAGAGATTGAGACCATCCTGATCAACATGGTGAAACCCCATCTCTACTAAAAATACAAAAAAATTAGCTGGGCATGGTGGTGCATGCCTGCAATTCCAGCTACTCAGGAGGCTGAGGCAGGAGAATTGCCTGAACCCAGGAGGTGGAGGTTGCGGTGAGCTGAGATCACACCATTGCACTCCAGCAAAACTCCATCTCAAAAAATAAAAAAATAAATAAATAGATTAATTAATTAATTTTTAAAATTTTAACTTTATTTCTTCTATGACATTATTTTTCTTTATGTACATTCAGTTTGACCTACATTATTTTCCTTCTTTGTGAAGAACTTCTTTTAACTTTACTCACAAGACGAGTTTACAGGTCACAAATTCCCTCAATTTTTGTTTACCTTAGGAAGTCTATTCTCCTTACTTCTGAAGAATAATTTTACCGAATATAGAACTCTAGGTTAGTTGAATTTTGCTTTTGTTTTTTAGAACTTCTCTTTAAACATTTAAATTTATTCCCTCCAAACTCACTGCCACTTGAAATTCCTGGACTCAAGCATCCTCTTACCACAGCTTCTGCAGTAGTTAGGACTACAGGAACAAGCCACCATTGCTGGCTTGTTTTGTTTTGTTGTTGTTGTTTTAGTTATTGTGTGTGTGTGTGTGTGTGTGTGTGTGTGTGTGTGTGTGTGTGTGTGTGTGTGTGTGTCTGTAGACAGAACCTCACTATGTTACTAAGGCTGGTCTTGAACATCAGGCTTCAAGGGATCCTCCTCTCTTCCACAGCACTGGAATTTTAGGTGTGAGCAACCTTGTCCAGCTAACCTTCATGGTTTCTGACAAAATACTTAATGTAATTCTTATTCTTATTTATCTCTAAGAAAGGCATTTGTTTATTTTCTCACCTTTTTCAAGATTTTTTTCTTCACTCTAATTTTTCTGCAGGTTGAAAATAATATGCTTTCATGTATGCTTTTAGTGCTTATTCTGCTTAGTGTTCTCTGAGCTTGTTTGATCTGAGATTTGATGTTTGTCATTAATTTTAAAAATTTCTCAATCATTGTTACTTAGTTTTTCTGTTTTTCACTTTTTATTTTCTTTATGATATCTTTATTACATCCATGTTACACCTTTTGGAATTGACCCATATTCCTTGGATATGGTCTTCTGTTTTCATTCATTTTTCTTTTGGATTTCAGTTTTGCAAATTTCTATTACCATATCTTCAAGTTTCTTAATTTTTTTTCAAGTTTCTACCATAAATCGAGTTCAATGACTTGTTTCCTTGTCTATGGCCAGTCCACTGATAATACTGTCAAATACTTCATTTATTTCCATTATGATCTTTTTCATTTAGAGCATTATGTTTGATTCTATTTTACATTTCCAATCTCTCTGTTACATTAGCAATCTATTCCTGCATGTTGTCCACTTTTCCATTAGATATTTTGGCACTGTGTGAGTTATTTAAACTTTTCTGTTTAATAATTTCAAAGTTTCTGCCATATTTTATCCTGGATCTAGTGTTTGCTTTCTTTACTTTTCAAATCGTGCTTTATGTCTTTCAGTATGCCAGCTAATTTTTTGTTAAAAGTGAGCATGCTGTAATTGAGTAAAATAAATTAATTAAGATATGACTTGAATGTGAAGTTTTCTGTTTAGCGGTTAGAACTTATTTATTCTTCATTATAGCTGTAGTGTAAAAAACTAAAATTTTCCCCAATGTTATTGTTTTAGTCTCCTCTGTATTTTGGTTTCTTTGGGACTCCATAAATAAGCTGTAATCCCTTGCTATTATAGAGGAGCTCTATTGTGATGATATGGCATGTGGAGGTAACATTATACAGTCCTCAAATTAGGTCTTAGTGAGCCTAAGTTCGGTTTTTATCTTTTTCCAAATTTAAGGCTAGAAGGGGTTAGGGTTGGATATTTCTCTTCCCCTAGGTTGGTCAGGTTTTGGTAAAACAGGTTGTTTAGGCAATGCTAAAATAGTTTCTTTTGAAGTTGGGCCTTGCTAAGAACAGAGAGCTCTGTGACTATATAAAAATTGTCACTGTTTTTGCATTGGCTTGTCTATTGCTATAGTTTTAGGGCAACAAGTTGTCCCATGACATGAATTCTCTAATGTATCTGAGAAGAGTTGCTGACATTCTGTTTATTTGGCTTTTCTCTTCTTCTAAGAAGAGGAAGAATTCCTTCCAACCTATTAATGTATTCTTAGTATTAAAACTTCTCATAAATGTATACAATTATCCTATGATAATCATACATTTTATAAAAATGAAATTTGAAGCATTTTTTAAAAGGTAAGATTACTATGGATTTCTCTTTGATAGGAGTTTGTGTAATTACCTAAGAAAAGGGAATAAGCCACTATGGATGGAAGCATATAAGATAGTAAATTATATATGTCATTCTTCACAATAACCTCTATGACCTTTGAAAAAGAGTACTTCATGAGAGAAGAACATGTCATGAGAGACATGTTTATTGAGAATGTAGCAATGTTTGGCATGCATATGGATTTGATGACCACTTTTAATCTCTTGGTTCGCTTTAGTGAGTTAAGCTCTATATACACTAGATCTCTTGTAGGCATCAGGAATTCTGCCTAGTATTTCTGTTTCAGAAATTTTCTTTCTCTGTACTGGAATTTCTTATTTTTATTTTTAAATTTAAATTGACAAATTATAGTTGCATATATTTATGAGGCAAAAAGTGATATTATAATTTATGAAAAAGATGTAGAATAATTAAATCAAGCTAATTAACATATCCATCACATCAAATGCTTATTTTTTGTCATGGAACTTTTGAAAGTTACTCTTAGAAATTTTGAAATGTAAAATACATTATTTACAATATTCACCATGCTGTGAATATATCTCAAAGTTAAAAAATTCTCTTCTAATTGCGGATTTGTATTATTTGAGCATTACCTCCCCATTTTCCTCACCCTTCTTCCTCCTCTAACTACCATTCTCCTTTTTGTTTTCTTTTTTTTCTCCTGTTTCAATTGCGTTCATAAGTCTTTCATTATTCTTTCTTGTCCAGCGTCCTTATATTAATGTTAATGCATTTAAGTATAATAAATGTGGGTTTTTACTCCACTTCAAACTTTCTCTGAGTACCTCCTAACATACTAGTAATATATGGTAATTTCTGATAACATGATTAAATTTATTCCTTAATTTTATTTGTCCTTGAAATGTGTAGATTAACAATGATTCACACTTTATTTTTGTTTATTTATTTTTATTGTACTTTAGGTTCTCAGGTAGTTGTGCAGATCATGTATAAGTACATACATGGATTCACACTTTAAAGTAACATTTTATTTCACATTTTCAAAGACCAGAGAGAGTCTTTTGCCTACTAACCTTAAAAAAAAAAATGAAGTATGGGCTTGATGATGTCATTTTGACTACTGTAATCATTTCCTCAATAACCCTTTTTACTTTAATAGACTCTTATCTTTGAGTTGAACAAAAGTGGTATATTATTTGCATTTTTCTAATACATTTTTTATTAAGAATAATGTTTCTTCATTGTGTCCTGTATCTGAAGCTGGTACAGGATGCATTGTACCATTTTTTTTAAGGAAGAACCAATTTCTACTGTAGAACAAAACACACAGAATGGGTTAGAACAATATTATATGACAGAGAATACTTACTTGTGATAAGGCTTTGTTTACATTATGCCAGGGCAACAAGTTCTTCTAGGTTAGATGACCATAAGTAAAATAAAATGATAATTTTTATTGGAGTGAGCTGGGGATAGTAGACACAATCCATTTCTGATATTTTCTCTACAGGTTTAATTTGAAAACCACTTGAAAAAGTATTATTTTCTTTTGAAGAAACATTTCAAATTAAATATTCTTAACCAACAAATTTAATGTAGTTCTTTTCACTAGACTTCTTACAGTGTTGACTTTTGAATGTTACACTCAAACTTTTAGGCTCTAGCTGAGAAAAAGTTAAAGGCCAGTGGGATATGGAAGTTTACAAGCCAATAATGTAACAGTAATAGTAATAATAAAACTCTAAAGAGACACAAATAAATTCAATATGAAAGATTTTAAGTAAATGCATATCTTAAAATAATATTGTGTTCAAGTTTTTGTTTCTCAAATTAGAAACTTTAATAACAGAATGTGCCAAATTGCATATTTCAAAAATGACTGCTGCCATATTTTAGTTTACAAATTTTTACAACCTGTCACTACACATTAAGTAGTGGTATCTATTTTCCCTCCTTTTGAATCTGGTTGAGACATAATGACTGTACCAATGAATAGGATGTGCTAAAATAGATAATGCTGGGCGACTTTCAAGGATATGTCAATAAGAGTACAATAAGTGTACAGCTTATTGTACAATAAGAGTACAGCTCTCGTGCTCTCTCTCCTCTCTCTCTTCTCTCCTCTCTCCTCTTTCCTCTCTGATCTCTCTTTCTCTGATTGCTAGTACTTAGAATCCACACATCATGTTTTGAGAATGCTCAGGCCGTAGTAAGCCTGTGACAGAAAAGTTTCAGTTCACATTCAGCCTCCGACATTACACACAATAAGCCCTTATATGTCAACCCCTAACCTTTGCACCATCTCAGTCCTGTGTAAATTGCAGATGGATGTATATTGTTTTAAGACACTGCGTTTTGAGGCAATTGGTTAGGTAGTCATAGTAACCAGAGGAAAGAGCAACAGGCATTCTTGTTTTTCTGCTCCTCCAGAATACGAATAAACTCCAGAAAGGCGAATACAAAATGTGTCTTATTCATAGCTGCTTCTGTAGTGTTTGGTCAATACTAAAAAAAAAAAAAAAAGAAAAGAAAAAAAAAAACTGGTCACATTCTGCTATTACAGGAGGCTGAATGTGAAAAAAAACTGGTAAATTGCTGGAAACCATAGATTAATAACAGTCATAAGAGACTGATAACTCACACTGTCTCATGTTCTCATTAGCCCTGGAACATACTGTTCTTGCTCAGTAAGCAACTTCTCAGTTAATTGCCTTCTTCAAACCCTCACAAAACTTTTCTACTCTTCTTTAAAGGAAACACTTCTTAAGCATTCTCACTTACCCATATTTTCACACTGTTAATATATTAAAAGTATGTTTTCACATTTTTATTGTTGTTTGCTTAGGGTTGATTAACCATTTGGCATGTTATTTTTAATGCTTTTAAAATTCAGAAGACAATAGTGAAATAGAAAGGGTTACAATAAATCTGTGTTCTCTCTGCTCTGCTGTCTCAATCAGATATCACTGGGAATGAGGCAATTTAGGCATTATTAGTATTTTCTGTAGATTTTACATAGCATGTGAACATCTGTTCTCAACCTTAAAGGTCACATTCTGCTATTACAGGTAGGACAAGTAGTTTCTTTCATTTTTATTAATAAGTCAGCCTACACAGCTGCCTTTTCTGCTTTAACTTGCTTCTAGAGTGTTGTCCTTTTCTGGATTTTGTCACTGTCACTTCATTCACACCAATTTACTCTGTCACCAGGTGGTTTTAGTTGGCAGACCTTTCTAAAGCTTAGGGAATAGCAGAATGTAATTATCACATGGTGCTGTAAATAACTTTAGTTTTTAATTTTAATTTTTGTAGAGATGAGGTCTCAACACATTGCTTAGGATGGTCTTGAACTCTTGGCATCCAGTGATCCTTTCACCTTGGCTTTCCAAAGTGTTGGGAATACAGGCATGAACTACCATGCCTCATTGAAAAATAACTTTAAATCCAATATTAGGTATCACTTTTTCTAGAAATGCATCATTTATTTCCTAAGAAAGGTAATTTTTCACTGCCTATTTGTTTTCTTCTTGTTCCAGGCCCTTGTCATATTGCTGAGGACTTTCCTTTCCCTCTGCTAAGCCCCAGACCAAACTCGAGTTTTATTATTAACAAACTCAAGTTTTATTATTAAACACAGAATTTCAATTTTCCTTCCCTTGTAAATTTCTAAACTATATATATTCATCTGCAAATTCACAAATTATTATTATGGTTTTCAGTATGAGTGGAACTGACTTCATAGGCATCTGAATACTTTAGAAACACAAAAGAAAAAAAACTTTTTATGGCTTAGAGGAAAAATAAATGATGCTTTTTAGAGAAATAAGTAATGCCAATCTCTTTCTTTGAGACAAAACAAATGGTAATGATGTCACAATAAAATATAGAAATGTATGTTTTGCATATGTTTTTCTTCTAGTCCACTGTCAGGTATATTGAGTGTAGTAAATATCTAAAAAAAGAATAAATAACTAAAATATAAGGATTTTTTGAAATACACTAAAAATTTACTTTATGATTTCTGTTAAGAATCGTATCATTGAAGATTCCCACTGAGTAGAAACTGATTAATGAATTCTAAGTATGTAATTATTTGTAGGCTAAAAATTTGAGAAAGAAAAATGTTTTTTAGGCCGGGCGTGGTGGCTCAAGCCTGTAATCCCAGCACTTTGGGAGGCCAAGGCGGGTGGATCACGAGGTCAAGATATCGAGACCATCCTGGTCAACATGGTGAAACCCCGTCTCTACTAAAGATACAAAAAATTAGCTGGGCATGGTGGCGCATGCCTGTAATCCCAGCTATTCAGGAGGCTGAGGCAGGAGAATTGCCTGAACCCAGGAGGCGGAGGTTGCGGTGAGCTGAGATCGCGCCATTGCACTCCAGCCTGGGTAACAAGAGCGAAACTCCGTCTCAAAAAAAAAAAAAAAAAAAAAAATATATATATATATACACACACACACACACACACACACACACACACACATTATGGAAATATACATGTATTATTTATACATAAAAATTAGTTAAAGAGAGGATTCTATAGTTTAAAAACAGACTTTTGTACATTCATTTATATGAGCATGCTAGTGTTTTAGAATATGCATCTTAAGTTGCTTTTATTAATATCTGCATATAGGAAATGAGGAAAGCACTAGCTAGCCTACAGTTGAGTAACTATCACCCCTTGTTCTTTCGTATACCACATTAGAGCTCTTTCTATGCATGGATCTAATCTCAGAAATTGCCTTGTAGTCATGAAAGGAGTAATCCTGTGACAAAATGGAACATGCAGAGGATCTGTGATTTTTGGATCATAAAAGCATCAGCTACATTGCACAACCCCAAATGTAACTATTCACATCACATTTCTAGCAGTGGCTCTGGAGTAAAAAACGTCAAAAGGCTTTTCATAAGGGGTCTTAATAACATACATTTGAATAGAATAATTTTACTTGTAAAATAAAACAATAATCTATTAGTTTTCAGAAACCATCTCTAATTAGAAGGTGATATAGTCTTTGCCTCTAAAATAAAAACTAATTCATTAAAGGCCATAAGATAGAGCATGCTATTAAATATACACTTATCAGTATCACTAGATACTGAAGAGGAAGAAGAAATAAAATGTGACTTTTGTATTTGAATTATAACTTAATGTATTACATTAAAAATACATAGTCTTTAAGTATATAAGGAAGCCTCTTCATTCACTACGTAAAGAAAATATAGGAGTGTAGTTGCTCAACTTCCTATTCCCATCCATATGTGTTCAATTTTCTATATATGCACCCATTCTCACTATCCTTACCACATATTTATGGTTTCCTTTTCTGTAATGCTGTGTTTTTCTGACTCAAATGCCTTTCCTATTCTTATGTATCTTTAATCTCTTCCTCTCTATTGGTTCTAGTTTCCCATTTTGATACATGTTTCTAAACCAAAAAAGCATCTTTTCACCTACATCACTTTTAGTTACCAGGATTTAGCTCTACATTCTTACTCCGCTAACCTTTTCAGAGTATTTTAGATTTACTAATTGACTTTCTTATATTCACATTTATTCTTCAACTAAGAATTCTTTTCATCATTTTTCTTCAAATTCTGTCTAATCCACCTCCATCAAGGACAGTAATCCTCTATATTATCTAATGCCAATGTGAATGACTCACCCCTTATCCTAATTAAAATCCAAAGAATTAGGCACTATGTACCAATTGTTAATTATCAGAACCTTCCTGTTCCTTATCTTCTACATGATGGACTCTTCCTATTCTTGGTTGGTGTGTACTTGATCTCTCTCTCTCTCTCTCTCTCTCTCTCTCTCTCTCTCATAGCCCATTCTTACAATTTCATCAACCAATTATATAGTCATGACTCACACATTTCTGCCTTTTTCTTGGCAAGGTTTGAGATAAAGGCATTCAGCTTCATGATAGAACTCTACATCTGGAAACTCTTCAAATAGGAAATGGCATAAATTGTTTACAAAGCATGATGAAAGAAGTAATTCTAATTGTTTTAAAAAACAAACCAGAGACTGGGTGAAAAATAACATTAGAAGTGATCTTTATAACAAAGTGGAGCCAATTTACACAAAATTGTCTAGCAAAAGCAGGACAATTTTTCACATGTTTATTGTTATTGAACTTTTTTCTGAGACTTTCCACAAGCTTTCTATCATGTTTCAAAACTACAACCTCACTTTAAAGAATGCATTTTCAAAGCAGATTCTGGTAAGAATAATAGATCAAGCCATTGTTCAAAAGCAATCTGCTGTTCTTGAATGTAATCATTTATTATCTAAATTTTTCCTTTTCCAACACAGCCTTATTTTGAACTTGTAAGCAAGTGCATCAAGGAGCAGAATCCAAATTAATAGTTGTTAGCTTAAAAAATAAAAAATAAAAAAGGAAAGAAAAAAAGGTTGTTCCTAGACATCCGTTTGTCAAAAAACCAAAATATATATGTTGTGTGCTTGCATACACACACACACACACATACACACGCACACATACACATATATACAAGAAAAGTAAAAGAAATATATGTAAAATAATCTCAAAAATACAATAACATGTTTTGGTGGCAGATGATTATAGAAATTCAGAGCTGGAAAGGGAAATTTTACAAATAAAATAGGAGAAAATGACTTTGCCAATGACACAGATATTGACAAGCCATAGAGTTTATATCCATTGGATCCCAGTTTGTTTTTTAATCTCATTAATCAAAGTTATCAAATAGTCCTTAATTTTCCCCTTTTACACCATCAAGATAAACACAATATCACTGGCTTATGCCAAGTGTGGGTGAAGGGGAGGAAGGCAGCAAAACACACTGCCATGTGTGTACCTATGCAACTATCTTGCACGTTCTGCATATGTACCCCAAAACCTATAATGCAATAAAAATTTAAATATATATATATATATATATATATATATATATATATATATATGAAGTAATCTCTTTCTTTCTCTTTCCTTCCTATAAATGCCACTTGCATGTTGGAGCATTTCTTTACTAATCAGAAAATAAGCAGATACACCCTCATGAGATAGAAACAATACTTCTGATACCCCAAATACTATCTCACTATTGATTTTGCCACCTGATGTGTAATACAATTACATATTTTTTTTGAGATGGAGTCTCACTTTTTATCCCAGGCTGGAGTACAGTGGTGTGATCTAGGCTCACTGCAACCTCCGCCTTCCAGGTTCAAGCAATTCTCCTTCCTCTGCCTTCCAAATTGCTGGGATTACAGGCATGCACCACCACACCCAGCTAATTTTTGTATTTTTAGTAGAGATGGGGTTTTGCCATGTTGCCTAGGCTGGTCTTAAACTCCTGACCTCAGGTGATCTGCCCTCCTTGACCTCCCAAAGTGCTGGGATTATAGGCATGAGCCACGATGCCTGGCCCTACAATTGCATCTTATTCATAAAAAAAAATCTGATATAATTTATATATAGTTACATCTTAATATTTCTCTTAATTTTATATAACAGCATATAGGCATGCTTATAAAATTCTGCAAAACAAGACAACAGAATTTTCTGTAATGTAAAATGTTTCATGTTTATAGCTTGTTATAATGTGCATACTAGTTAGGACTCAGTCAGTTTCCAGAAAGAAAGAAAGCACATGCCAAGTCTGTAGGTAATAAAGCATGTCTAGAAAGAGTAAAATAAATCACTTCAGAAAGATGAATTGTTGAATGAAAGGTGAGAGAACTTTTCCTTGTACAACAATCAGGAATTCACTGAAATAAATTATCCTCTGTCAGCTATTTTAATAGTGGCCTCAGAGAAATAAAAGGGTTTAAAATATAAAAATTGCCTGTAAAATGTGTATAAGTACTTTGCACATCAAATACCATAATAAATTTAACGTTTATTAAGCTTCCTTCAAATAACATTCTGTTGCTTTACCAATTTTATTAAAATAAAAAGACACTAAAGCTATTTATTCCCTGACAACATTTTCAGAAATATGATTTATTCTTGAATAAATACAAAAACATCTCTTGGAAAGAAGAACTCATTACGTTGTAAAGGTAATGGCAAGATGAGCTAGCTATGTGGTTCCATTTAACAAAAAAAAGTATAACATGTTTCTTACGATTATAATAAATTTGATTAGATCATCAAAAACAGCAGAATGTGAATATCTTTTAAAATGTTCTAAAAATACATTGACTGATTACATTTTAATAAGTGTAGTAAAATTAGAGTTTCCATAAAGTATAAAATTTAAGGTTACAAAATGTTGCTTTAAAAAATTAATGGTCTCTTGTCTTTTTCCATTTTTGAATAGTTACTAATGAGAACTTTCAGTCTGAGTCTCTAAAACCACATTTTGTCACTTTGAGGGATACTAGAAATATTATTTTATACTCCATTAAAGGATAGATACGTCATGCCTGATTCATAAACTAACTAATTAACACATTCTCCCATATGGGTTTTGATAAGCCTGGGCTGTGGGAAGCATTCAGTCACTGCAAAATTGATCTGGGTTTTTCGCCAGAGTTAGACTGACCTTGAGTTCTGTAGGACTCTGAATAGAAGAATCAATTGCAAGTGTTCTAAAATCACCTTGGCTGTAGTTCCACTATCCTCCTTTCCTTCTTGTTTAATCCCAGATATATGTAGGCAGCCAGACAGTACAACTTGAGAAGCCAGACAGGACGTCAGCTGGTCAGGTCTCTTTTGAGCTAAGCATTCTAAACTTGAAAGAAAGCAGATTATCTCCTGAATACTGTAAGACACCTATCAACCACCTTCCCCATCTTTTTTTTCCCTGAAATTCAGAGTGATGTTTTTCTTTTTAAGAAGTCTATAAAATTTGTTTTCCAGGCCAATATTTTTCACCATTTGCAATATCAAAAAACAGAATATATGGCACAAAGGGATAAACAGATGGCTCCTGAGGGCTGAGGGGCCAATATCTCACCCCGTTCAAGAGGCTCTGACTTAGAAGTTAAACAATATGTTGCATATGTTTGAATTATTTCATATATATTAATATTGTCTCTCCAAAATCTATTTTTGAAGGTATGCTTCATATCTTTGTGGTATCCCACCTTTACTTATTAGTATTGCTGCTTCTATAGCAAAAAATAAATTAAAATTATAAAAAAATAGATTCTGTTAATTCCTTTTTGCTTATAGGTGATGTATAAAATTTCATTGATTCTCACAATGAGAACCTGTACTGTAACTTTAGGAAACATATTTTTGTGTTTCTTTTGTCCTAACTGGAACATATAATTTTAATGAACTTCACTTTTGGTTTTCATGTATTTAAAATTATTATAATTCCTCTCTCAAAAGAGGATTAAGTGCACAGTATATTCAAGAAGCCAGAAACCAATAGTATTGCTAAGTGGAATGGTTTTACTGTAGACTGTTATCTTTCCCTATCTTTTTCCTCTCCAGTAAAATTTCTGATAAGTGCCTTTACTGAAAGGTCATGAAATTCACACCTTTGATTCTTCTGTGATAATAGATTATTTATTGTGTAATACTCAGAACAATTTCCATTACAATGGCATTTATTAGAATAATGTTCCTTGACATTTACCACAAGTCGTACTATTTAGATTCTGTTCCCTGGACATTTAAAACTACAACAATAATAACAACAAAATCCTAAGTATATACTGTTATATTACACTGTATAAACTCCACATGTACTTTGATTAGTTTTTAAATTTCTTATTTTGGGGTGGTTTTGACAACATTTTACAGGAATCTATACTACAAGAAGAAGTAGAATTTCTATTGAAATTGACTTTTCTCTGATAAGCTTCTCCATCACTTATAATTTTTACATACATAAATTGTAAGATGTCTCTGAGCTTATCTTGCCAGTGTAAAATATAGACAAGATGTAACATTAGATTTCTCACTAAGAAGCTGTCAAGGAGAAATAACCATTCCAATAGTCCATATCCTCTATTACAAGATTTTAGAGTTTGTTGATTTTATTTGTGCTGCTGCTTTTTAAAATTGGCAGTAGGGTTCGACTTAGTCTAATTATAGCAGTATAGTCAGTATGGTGGCATTTTGAACACTTTGTAAACATATTCTTTGACAACAATCAAGTTTCTCAAAAAGATTCTCAAATGTTAAAAACTGATTTTTGGTTAGACAATAATAAACTACATGGGCAAATGGAAGTCAATGGGATACAGTATCTAGAACATTTATCTGAGGTCAGGAGATCCAGATTCTAGGTGTGGCATTGCTTTAATAACTCTTCAAATAATTTCTATGTAGGAGTGATGAGAGAGGGCATCCTTGTCTTGTGGTTTTCAAAGGGAATGCTTCCAGCTTTTGCCCATTCAGAATGATATTGGCTATGGGTTTGTCATAAATAGCTCTTATTATTTTGAGATATGTTCCATCAATACCTAGTTTATTGAGTGTTTTTAGCCTGAAGGGGCATTGAATTTTATCGAAGATCTTTTCTGCATCTATCGAAACAATCATGTGGTTTTTGTCATTGATTCTGTTATATAATGGATTGTTTGTATTGATTTTCATACGCTGAAATAGCCTTGCATCCCAGGGATAAAGCTGACTTGACTGGTAGATAAGTATTTTGATGCGCTGCTGGATTCAGTTTTCCAGTATTTTAATGACGATTTTCCCATCAATGTTTATCAGATATATTGGCCTGAAATTTTCTTTTGTGTGTGTGTCTCTGCCAGGTTTGGGTATCAGGATGGTGCTGGCCTCATAAAGTGAGTAGGAAGGAGTCCCTCTTTTTCTATTTTTGGAAATAGTTTCAGAAGGAATGGTACCAGCTCCTCTTTGTACCTCTGGTAGAATTTGGCTGTGCGAGGGAGGCAAGATGGCGTCGTAGAGGTGACTCAGGATTGCAGCTCTCGGTGAAGGCGCAGAGGGTGAGTCCTAGCCGCATTCTCGGATGTTCCTTTTATGCCCACAGAGCGTTGAAAGTCCCAGGTGTGGGAGAGACACGGGACGCTAGCAGCCGGCTAACGCAACCGGCTCCCGCCGCCTCTTCGGCCGGCGCCGCAGCGGGACCCGGCGTGGAACTCACTGGTCTGGGTGCCCTGTTAAACCGGCAATCTGAGATTTGGAAGGGCAGATTGGCATGTCCATCTGATTGAACGGGACTTGGACAATGAGCCAGACCAGGAGTTTCCTGGGAAGCGTGATCTGAGCCGGGGTAGTGGGCAGCGGCACGGGAGATCGCACGGATCCCAGTGCCCTATCAGCAGGCTCCCGGGGCGCCAGTGAGAGAGTCGACCTTTCAGCTTGGGGAGAGGAAGAGAGAGAGAGAGAGGACGGACTCTGAGGCAGGGAGCAGGGTGATCAGGCTCGGCGGGTCCCACGCTCACGGGGACAAGCAGGGCGGCGACTGGAGGCGCTTGGAGCTGAGAGTTTTGTTGCCGGCATTTAGGACGGTGCAGCCCGGTCAGGGAGGGGCGTCCACCATTCCTGACGAAGTGCACCCCCACTTAAGTACCTCCCAGGACTGACGCAGCCTGCCGTTGCCGAGGCAACCTGCCATAACAGAGAGAGTCCGCCGGGCAGCAACAGGGCGGACCCGCCTTAGGAGGTCAGAGCCCCGGCAGGCAAATAGTGAATAGACTGCCACCTAGTGGGGCAGGACAGTGCAACAGATACTCATAAAGAAAGCCCCAACTCCCTGAGACAGAGCATCTAAGGGTGAAAAAAAAAAAAAAGAGTGGTGTTTTATGAGTTCTATTGCAGCAGACATAACCTCCCAACAACCCTGAATGAACAACGGAGCTCACAGCTCAGCACTGGAGCTCCTATAAAGCACAGACTGTCTCCTCAAGCAGCTCCCTGACCGCTGTATATCCAAGGAGTCACCCCAGAAAAGGACTAATCAGACTGACATTTGGCTGGCATCATTCTGGAACAAGGGCAGCAGAAAAAGAAACTGATATCATCCCTCACTGTTCTGCAGCTGCTGCAGGTATACCCCAGACAAGCAGGGCCTGGAGTGGACCTCAGCACTCATACAGCAGAGAGGATAGATCATTAGAGGGAAAACTAAGTAACAGAAATACTTCATCATCAACAATCTCAGTGTCCACACAGAGACCCAATTGAAAAATCAGCCACTACCAAGACGACAGGCGGATAAATCCATAAAGATGGGAAGAAACCAGCGCAAAAAGGAGGAAAGCACCAGAAACCAAAACACCTCACCTCCAAAAAAGGACCAAAACTCCTCACCAGCAAGGAAACAAAGCTGGACGGAGAATGAATGTGACGAAATGACGGAATCAGACTTCAGAAAGTGGATAATGAGAAACTTTAGTGAGCTACAGGAACATGTTCTAAACCAGTGCAAAGAAACTAAGAACCTTGAAAAAAGATTTGAAAAAAGATTCGAGGAATTGATAACGAGAATGGACAACTTAGAGAGGAATATGAATGAATTGAAGGAGCTGAAAAACACAACACGAGAACTTCGCGAAGCATGCACAAGTTTCAACAGCCGAATTGACCAAGCAGAAGAAAGAATATCAGAAGTCGAAGATCAACTCAATGAAATAAAACGAGAAACCAAGATTAAAGAAAAAAGCACAAAAAGGAATGAACAAAATCTCCAAGAAATGTGGGACTATGTGAAGAGACCCAACCTACGTTTGATAGGTGTACCAGAATGTGACGAAGAGAATGAATCCAAGCTGGAAAACACTCTTCAGGATATTATCCAGGAAAATTTCCCCAACCTAGCAAGACAGGTCAATACTCAACTCCAGGAAATACAGAGAACACCACAAAGATACTCTGCAAGAAGAGCAACCCCAAGGCACATAATCGTCAGATTCACCAGGGTTGAAACGAAGGAGAAAATACTAAGGGCAGCCAGAGAGAAAGGTCGGGTCACCCACAAAGGGAAGCCCATCAGACTCACAGCAGATCTCTCGGCAGAGACTCTACAAGCCAGAAGAGAGTGGGGGCCAATATTCAACATCCTTAAAGAAAAGAGCTTTCAACCCAGAATTTCATATCCAGCGAAACTGAGCTTCATAAGTGAAGGAAAAATAAAATCCTTCACGAACAAGCAAGTACTCAGAGATTTTGTCACCACTAGGCCTGCTTTACAAGAGCTCCTGAAAGAGGCACTACACATAGAAAGAAACAACCAGTTCCAGCCATCCTAAAAGCATACCAAATGCTAAAGACCATCAACAAAATGAAGAATGTACATGAACCAAAGGGAAAAACAGCCAGCTAGCATCAAAATGGCAGTATCAAATTCACACATAACAATATTAACCCTGAATGTAAATGGGCTAAATGCACCAATCAAAAGACACAGACTGGCAAATTGGATAAAAAACCAAAACCCATCGGTGTGCTGTATCCAGGAAACCCACCTCACATGCAAAGATACACAAAGGCTCAAAATAAAGGGATGGAGGAAGATTTACCAAGCAAATGGAGAGCAAAAAAAAGCAGGAGTTGCAATTCTCATCTCTGATAAAATAGACTTTAAAGTAACAAAGATCAAAAGGGACAAAGAAGGTCATTACATAATGGTAAAAGGATCGATACAACAAGAAGAGATAACGATTCTAAATATATATGGACCCAATGTAGGAGCACCCAGATATATAAGGCAAGTTCTTAATGACTTACAAAGGGACTTAGACTCCCACACAATAATAGTGGGAGACTTTAACACTCCACTGTCAATAGCAGACAGATCAACCAGACGGAAAATTAACAAGGATATCCAGGACTTGAACTCAGACCTGGAACAAGCAAACCTGATAGACATTTACAGAACTCTCCACCCCAAATCCACAGAATATACATTCTTCTCAGCACCACATCACACCTACTCCAAAATTGACCACATAATTGGAAGTAAAGCACTCCTCAGCAAATGCAAAACAACTGAAATCATAACAAACAGTCTCTCAGACCATAGTGCAATCAAGTTGGAACTCAGAATTCAGAAAATAACTCAGAACCGCACAGCTTCATGGAAACTGAACAATTGGCTCTTGAATGTTGATTGGATAAACAATGAAATGAAGGCAGAAATAAAGAAGTTCTTTGAAACCAATGAGAATGAAGACACAACGTACCAGAATCTCTGGGACACATTTAAAGCAGTCTGTAGAGGAAAATATATAGCAATAAGTGCCCACATGAGAAGAGTGGAGAGATCCAAAATTGACACCCTATTGTCAACATTGAAAGAGCTAGAGGAGCAAGATCAAAAAAGCTCAAAACCTAGCCGAAGACAAGAAATAACTAAGATCAGAGCAGAACTGAAGGAGATAGAGACAAGAAAAACCCTTCAAAAAATCAATAAATCTAAGAGCTGGTTTTTCAAAAAGATCAACAAAATAGACAGACCACTAGCCAGACTGATAAAAAAGAAGAGAGAGAACAACCAAATAGATGCAATAAAAAACGATAAAGGGGAAATCACCACAGATTCCACAGAAATTCAAACCATCATCAGAGAATACTACAAACAACTCTATGCACATAAACCAGTAAATCAGGAAGAAATGGATAAATTCCTGGATGCCTGTGTCCTCCCAAGCCTAAATCAGGAGGAAGCCGAAACTATGAATAGACCAATAACAAGGTCTGAAGTTGAGGCAGCAATTAAGAGCCTACCACACAAAAAAAGCCCAGGTCCAGATGGGTTCACAGCCGAATTCTACCAGACACACAAAGAGGATCTGGTACCATTCCTTCTGAAACTATTCCAAATAATCCAAAAAGAGGAAACCCTTCCCAAATCATTTTATGAGACCAACATCATCCTGATACCAAAACCTGGCAGAGACTCAACAAGAAAAGAAAACTTCAGGCCAATATCCATGATGAACATAGATGCAAAAATCTTCAATAAAATACTGGCAAACCGATTGCAACAGCACATTAAAAAACTTATCCATCATGATCAAGTAGGATTTATCCCGGGGATGCAAGGCTGGTTCAACATACGCAAGTCTATAAATGTAATTCACCACATAAACAGAAGCAAAAACAAAAACCACATGATTATCTCAATTGATGCAGAGAAGGCATTTGACAAAATTCAACAGCCCTTTATGCTAAAAACCCTCAATAAACTTGGTATTGATGGATCATATCTCAAAGTAATAAAAGCTATTTATGACAAACCAACAGCCAATATCATACTTAATGGGCAAAAACTGGAAGCATTCCCTTTGAAATCTGGCACTAGACAAGGATGCCCTCTCTCACCACTTCTATTCAACATAGTACTGGAAGTTCTAGCCAGAGCAATCAGGCAAGAAAAAGAAATAAAGGGTATTCAAATAGGAAAGGTGGAAGCCAAATTGTCTCTATTTGCAGATGACATGATAGTATACCTAGAAGACCCCATCACCTCAGCCCAAAAGCTCCTGCAACTGATAAGCAACTTCAGCAAAGTCTCAGGATATAAAATCAATGTGCAAAAATCACAAGCATTCCTATACACCAATAACAGACTTAAAGAGAACCAAATCAAGAACGAACTGCCATTCACAATTGCTACAAAGAAAATAAAATACCTAGGAATACAACTCACTAGGAATGTAAGGGACCTCTTTAAGGAAAACTACAAACAGCTGCTCAATGAAATAAGAGAGGACACAAACAGATGGAGAAACGTTCCATGTTCGTGGTTAGGAAGAATCAATATCGTGAAAATGGCTATACTGCCCAAAATAATTTACACAATCAATGCTATCCCCATCAAACTACCATTGAATTTCTTCACAGAACTGGAAAAAACCACCATGAATTTCATATGGAACCAAAAAAGAGCCCGCATAGCCAAGTCAATTCTAAGCAAAAAGAACACAGCAGGAGGCATCACGCTACCAGACTTCAAACTATACTACAAGGCTACAGTAATCAAAACAGCATGGTACTGGTACCAAAACAGAGATATAGACCAATGGAACAGAACAGAGGCATCGGAGGCAACACAACACATCTACAACCATATTATCTTTGATAAACCAGACAAAAACAGGCAATGGGGAAAGGATTCCCTATTTAATAAATGGTGTTGGGAAAACTGGCTAGCCATGTGCAGAAAGCAGAAACTGGACCCCTTCCTGACACCTTACACTAAAATTAACTCCAGATGGATTAAAGACTTAAACGTAAGACCCGACACCATAAAAACCCTAGAAGAAAATCTAGGCAAAACCATTCAGGACATAGGAGTAGGCAAGGACTTCATGAACAAAACTCCCAAAGCATTGGCAACAAAAGCCAAAATAGACAAATGGGACCTAATCAAACTCCACAGCTTCTGCACGGCAAAACAAACAGTCACTAGAGTGAATCGGCAACCATCAGAATGGGAAAAAATCTTTGCAGTTTACGCATCTGACAAAGGGCTGATATCCAGAATTTACAAAGAACTCAAACAGATTTACAGGAAAAAAACAAACAAGCCCATTCAAAAATGGGCAAAGGATATGAACAGAAACTTTACGAAAGCAGACATACATGAGGCCAGCAAACATATGAAAAAGTGCTCATCGTCATTGGTCATTAGAGAGATGCAAATCAAAACCACATTGAGATACCATCTCACGCCAGTTAGAATGGCGATCATTAAAAAATCTGGAGACAGCAGATGCTGGAGAGGATGTGGAGAAATAGGAACACTCTTACACTGTTGGTGGGAGTGTAAATTAGTTCAACCATTGTGGAAGACAGTGTGGCGATTCCTCAGGGACCTAGAAATAGAAATTCCATTTGACCCAGCAATCCCATTACTGGGTATCTATCCAAAGGATTATAAATCGTTCTACTATAAGGACACATGCACACGAATGTTCATTGCAGCACTGTTTACAATAGCAAAGACCTGGAACCAACCCAATTGCCCAACGATGATAGACTGGACTGGGAAAATGTGGCACATATACACCATGGAATATTATGCAGCAATCAAAAATGATGAGTTTGTGTCCTTTGTAGGGACATGGATGAATCTGGAGAACATCATTCTCAGCAAACTGACACAAGAACAGAAAAAGAAATACCGCATATACTCACTCATAGGTGGGTGAGAAAAATGAGAACACGTGGACACAGAGAGGCAGTCTACTATACACTGGGGACTGTTGGGGGGAATGGGGGAGGGACAGCAGGGGGGGGCTGGGGGGGATAGCCTGGGGATGAATACCAAGTGTGGGTGAAGGGGAGGAAAGCAGCAAAGCACACTGCCATGTGTGTACCTATGCAACTATCTTGCTCATTCTGCACATGTACCCCCAAACCTATAATGCAATAAAAATTAAAAAAAAAAAAAAAAAAAAAAAAAAAGAATTTGGCTGTGAATCCATCTGGGTCCTGGGCTTTTTTTGATTGGTAGGCTATTAATTACTGTCTCAATTTCAGAACTTGTTATTTGCCTATTCAAGGATTTGTCTTCTTCCTTGTTTACTCTTGGGAGAGTGTATTTTTCCAGAAATTTATCAATTTCTTCTAGATTTTCTAGTTTATTTGTATACAGGTGTTTAGAGTATTCTCTGATGGTAGTTTGTATTTCTATGGGATAAGTGATGATATACCCTTTATCAATTTTTATTATGTCTATTTCATTCTTCTCTTCTTTCTTCTTTATTAGTCTGGCTAGTGGTCCATTTTGTTTAATTTTGTTAATCTTTTCAAACGAACCAGATCCTGGATTCACTGATTTTTGAGAGGGTTTTTGTGTGTTTATCTCCTTCATCTCTGCTCTAATATTACCAAGATCAATCAGGCAAGTTCTAATCTTACTAAGATCAATCAGGCAAGAGAAATAAAGCATACTCAACTAGGAAGAGAAGAAGTCAAATTGTCTTTGTAGATGACATAATTGTATATTTAAAAAATCTCATCATCTCAGCCCAAAAACTCCTTAAGCTGATAAGCAACTTCAGCAAAGTCTCAGGATACAAAATCAATGTGCAAAAATTGCAAACATTCCTTTATACCAATAATAGACAAGTAGAGAGCCAAATCATGAGTGAATGCCCATTGACAATTGCTACAAAAAATAAATTACCTAGGAATACAACTATCAAGGAACATGAAGGACATCTCCAAGGAGAACCACTGCTCAAGGAAATAAGAGAGGACACAAACAAATGGAAAAACATTCCATGCTTATAGTTACGAAGAATCAATACTGTGAAAATGTCCATCATGCCCAAAGTAATTTATAGATTCAATGCTATTCCCATTAATCTAACCATTGACTTTCTTCATAGAACAAGGAAAAACTACTTTAAATTTCATATAGAACCAAAAAAGAACCTGTATAGCCAAGAAAATCCTAAGCAAAAAGAACAAAGCTGGACGCAGCTCTCTACCTGACTTCAGAATAAACTACAAGGCTATTGTAACCAAAACAGCATGGTACTGGTACCAAAACAGATATATAGATCAAAGAAACAGAACAAATGCTGCAGAAATAAAACCATACATCTGTAGAAATCTGATCTTCTAAAAACCTAACCAAAACAAGCAATGAGGAAAGGATTCTATATTTAATAAATGGTGCTGGGAAAATTGGCTGGCCATATGCAGAAAGCTGAAACTGGATCTTTTCCTTACACCTAATACAAAAATAACTCAAGATGGATTAGACTTAAAACCTAAAACAATAAAAAACCCCGAAGAAAACCTAGGCAATACTATTTAGGACACAGACATGGGCAAAGAATTTTGACTAAAACACCAAAAGCAATCGCAACAAAAACTAAAATTTACAAATGGTATCTAATTAAACTAAAGAGCTTATGTACAACAAAGGAAACTATCATCAGAGCAAACAGGGAACCTACAGAATGGGAGAAAAGTTTTGCAATCTATCCATCTGACAAATGGCTAATATGCAGAATCTACATGTAAGTTAAAGAAATTTACAAGAAAAAAACAACCCCATCAAAAAGTGGCCAAAGGATATGAACAGATATTTTTCAAAAGAAGACATTTATGCAGCCAACAAACATATTGAAAAATGCTCATCATCACTGGTCACTAGAGAAATGAAAATCAAAACCGCATTGAGCTACCATCTCACACCAGTTAGAATGGCAATAATTAAAAATAAGAAAACAACAGATGCTGGAGAGGATATGAGAGAGAGGAATGCTTTTATACTGTTGGTGAGAGTGTAAATGAGTTCAATTATTGTGGAAGACAGTATGGCGATTTCTTAAGGAACTAGGACCAGAAATATCATTTGACCTAGCAATCCCATTACTGGGTATATACCTAAAGGATTATAAATTATTCTACTACAAAGACACATGCACATGTATATTTATTGCAGCGTTATTCACAATAGTAAAGACTTGGAAGCAACCCAAATGTCCATCAATAATAGACTGAATAAAGAAAATGTGGCACATATATACCATGGAATACTATGCAGCCATTAAACAGAATGAGTTCATGTTCTTTGCAGGGACATGGATTAAGCTAGAAACCATTATTCTCAGCAAACTAACACAGGAACACAAATCCAAATACCTCACTCATAAATGGGAGTTGAACAATGAGAACATAGGGTCACAATGAGGGGAAAAACATACCAGGGCCTGTCTGGGGGTGGCAGGAAAGGGGAGGGATAGCATTAAGAAAAATACCTAACACAGGTGGGGCTTGAAACCTAGATGACGGGCTGATGGGTGTAGCAAACCACCATCGCACATGTATAGATATGTAACAAACCTGCACATTCTGCACCTGTAATGCAGAACTTAAAGTTTAATAGAAAAAAAAAGAAATATATACATATATATTTTAAAAAGCAAGGTTGGTCATATGGTCTCTAGATTCCTTAACACAGTAAATCTAATGATTACTTTTATCCAGAGGTAAAAGAAAAGTGATCAAATAATCAAAATTGATTCTGTACACATTCTTACTATTTAAGGAGAAATGGAAAATTATCTATGCCAAGGTGAACAAGTACCTCGTTCCATATATCTAGGAAAATAATTTAATTTAACAAATTCATATTGATAATTTTCTGCATGCTTTGTGTCATCAAGGGAATACTATTAGTGGAAGCTGCCATTACAGGGTCCTAGGAAACTGCATTGCTCTTCCATAGACCTTGTGGATAATTTTAAATAAAAGGCAATTTATTTTTTGCCAATTTCCCTCCTGAAGGAAAATGGAAATATCAGGTACTCATTGTTCCAGAATAGTGAGAAAATTCTATAAATGATATTAAAAATGAAATTTGAAATGCATATTATGACAACTTAAAATATGCTATTGAAAAATAAAGAACTAAAATAATTTTTCTTTATATAAAATGTGAAAATTGCCATTGTTGTTATTTTTTCCTAGCATAATACAAAAACCACAAAATTCAGATTTAAAATAAAGCATAAAGTCCAAGCTTACCACTTACCATCTGTGTGTTATTTGGCAACCTATTTAATTTATCTGAGTCTTTCCTTTATCTGTAAGAAGCACTAATAAAAATGTGCTCATCACATGAGTGGATATAAAATATAAATGTTATTACATTACTTGTACTTAGTATATAGCAGGGAAAATTTTGATTTCCTTCCCTTTGGCTTTCGAATGAAATGAGAGTGGAGTATTTTTATCTCCCTCAATTGTAAAGCAATATAGAGTAGGTTATTCCATACCCATTATAATTTTAGAGACTTCCAGTGAAATTTAACACTCATTCTTAGTATTTTGTTCCAGTTCATTAACCACAACAGTAAGCCGTTCTTTCTTGTGCATTGACTATATTGAACGTAAAATAATTAAAACATGTTTTTCTGTGTTGCTATTGTCATATCCCCTTTATTACTATTGTCCGTTCACCTAAGGATGCAGTTTTAATTGATTCTTGCTGAATTACCTGACTTTATTTGTGTCCTTGAATGTCTTTTTATTTCTTTTGGCTTCTTGCTACTAATTGTTCTCAAATACACTGCAACAAATAATTACATTGAGACAGAAGTAATAAAAATGGATCTCATGATAAAAAAGTTAATGTTAATAGCACAGACATGAAGCTACTTAGGTCTTTAGAAAATGAGTCTTCAGCCCTTATCTTTTGATTGCCTATGAGTAGAGCTGGAATTTGGTTTTCCACTGAGTACGCCACTGTAAGTAACAAGGGCTGAGTGGAAATTTTACAATTAGTGATGTTCAAAAAATTCAACCGGACAAAAATGTGACTTTATTTTCCCCTAGCTCTCAAGCTAACATTTTTCCCAGTAGCACTTTATCTGGTCATTTATAAGTAAATTTAGTTCAAAGAGGCAGTTAACTCACAAATTTGTGTCCCAGGTTACAGATGTACCAAAATATTGATTCTTTTAGACCCTGAGACCCCTAGAGAGGGTCTGAGGTATTAGAGTTTTTGAGTTACTTGTTTAAACTACAGGTAATAACACTTTCACATGTGCCTGGATGTAAGAATATTTTAGAAAGCTCTGAAGTAAGGAGTCCCTTTGTCCCCTTTGTTGAAATTATAAACACTATATATGTGTGGGTCTATTTCTGTACTCTGTATTCTGTTTCCTCCTTCTATATATGTAGGTACACCAGTATTACACTTAACTTTATAAGTTTTGAAATCAAGTCTGCCAATTTTGTTCATCAATATTGTTCTTCCTATTTATTTTCTTTTTTAACAAAAGTAAATTTTAGAGATAGACTTAATCATCTTCATAAGAGCTGCTAAGATTTTGAGAGAGATTTTGATATATATTAAATCTATGGATAAATTTAGGGAAAATAACATCTTAACAATATTAAATTTTCTGAACCAGGAGCATGGTGTTTCTCTCAAATTATGTAGTGTTTTACAAATTTTTCCTAAGCAATATTTTGATGTTTGTAATGTAGAAGTTTTGTACATTTTCCAATAAGTTCATTTCTAGGCATTTTTTAATATTGATAATCTGAATGGCATATCTATATCGATATTAGTTATATTGGTGATATAGAGAGATTCAATTGAGCTTTATATTTTGAATATGTATTCTCATATTCACTTTTAGGATTTATCCATGACTGCATACTTTTCTTAAATATATGTCTTTTCCAAATAAAGAAAGGAATCAATACCTTGGTACACCTTTAAGCTATAACAGATATCAGGGACTTCTGCCTCAATATACTGAATTTACTTGTAAGTGACTAGACCAAGTGCTAATGAGCAGAATGTTAGCTTGAAAACTAGGGAAAAATAAAATTACCTATTTTCTCACTTGAATGATTTAAGCCTTACTGATTGTGAAATCCTAACTTAACCCTTGCCTATAATTAATAATACAAGCAATACAACTGACCAAGTTAAAGACAAAATTCTAACTCTATAATTTATTCCCAATGAGTATGACATTTATTTATTTATTTTCACTTTGCTTACTGACAATGATCTCTAATAAAACATTAGATAAAATTTATGAGGTTAATAGTTTGTCATTATGAATTATATTTATATATTGCTTGATTTGATAATGTATTTTAAAGATTTTTGCATTTATAATTGAAACAATTTACAATGTTCTTCTGATGGATGTGTAAGGTAAGGGGATCAAGGTAATGTTGGCTTAATAAGAAAATTGGTAGTTGTTTCATTCTTTACAAGGGACTTCAAATAGCTTGTGAAAAAATCAATTAATTAAAATATAAAAATAAACAACATAAGTTCCATCAAGTTGAAGACACATTGGTAAGCAATAATACCAGCCATTATGTACATACCTAAGGAAATTGAAAGTCTGGAGAATTTAACCATGTCAATGTAGTCTCTTTTACATTATTAGTAATTGAAGAAAATTGAGTGTCTTGTAAAGGTATGTTAAAATTGGGAAATGAAGTCAGAGGAGCCAAATCAGGATTGTAAGATGGATGCCTAATGATTTACCACCAAAAGCCTCACAAGATTGCCCTTGTTTGATAAGACAAATAAGCAGAAGCATTTTTATGGTAGAGAAGAACTCTCCAGGGATGCTTCTCCAAATGTTTTTTTCTGTTAAATCTTTGGCTTTCTCAAAACTCTGTCATAATAAGCAGACGTTACTGTTCTTTGGTCCTCCAGAAAGTCAAAGTAAAATGCCTAGAGCATCCCCCAAAAAAGTACTTTCATAACTTATGGTTTTAACTGGTACACTCTTGATTTGACTGGACTACTTCCACCTCTTGGTAGCCATTGCTTCGGTTGTGCTTTATTTTCAGAATCACATTGGCAAAGACACGTTTCATCTTCCATTACAATTATCCATGAACTGCTTCAATGTATTGACCCCACTTGTTTAAAATTTCCATTGAACATTCTGCTCTTGTTTGCAGCTAATCTGGGCACAATGGTTTTGGCACAATTGAGGGCCAAAACTCTCAACTTTTATTTTTCAATCAGAATTGTAAGCTAAACCAATTGAAATGTTTATGGTGTTAGCTATTGTTTCTGCTGTTAATCATCAGATCTGTTTAATTAGGGCACAAATAAGATAACATTGTTTATTTCAAATTGATATGGATGACCTGCCAATGCATCTTTCATTTTCAATATTGTCCAGTTCCTTCTTAAAATGAGTTATTAATTTGTAAACTACTGATTTCCCCACAAACCTTTTGTAAGTATCAATTATTTTACCATTCTTCCACCCAAGTTTCACCATGAATTTGATGTTTGCTCTTGTTTCAATGTTAGCAAAAATTATTTTCTTCTGATAAGGCTATTTTAAAAGTAGTATCTTATTATTCTTAGTGTTTCAAGCTTGATACTGTTTAGACATGTTATAATAATTTAGTATGGGTTTATTTCCATGAAAAAAATTGAAATCCATATTTTTTTAAATAATATATTTTTATTGTACTTTAAGTTCTGAGTTACATGTGCAGATCTTGCAGGATTGTTGCATATGTACACACATGCCATGGTGTGCTGTCTCCATCCCCCCATCACCTACATCAGGCATTTTTCCCAATGTTATCCCTACCCAACTCCTCACCCCCCACTGACCCTCCCCTAGCCGCCACCACCCCCCAACAGACCCCAGTGTGTGATGCTACCCTCCCTGTGCCCATGTGTTCTCATTGTTCAAAACTGCCTATGAGTGAGAACATGAGGTATTTGGTTGTCTGTTTTTGTGTCAATTTGCTGAGAATTATGGTTTCCAGCTTCATCTATGTCCTGCAAAGGACATGAATGCATAATTTTTTATGGCTGCATAATATTCTATGGTGAATGTGTACCACATTTTCTTCATCCAGTCTATCATTGATGGGCATTGGGGTTGGTTCCAGGTCTTTGCTATTGTAAACAGTGCTGCAATGAACATATGTGTGCATGTGTCTTTATAATGGAATGATTTATAATCCTTTGAGTATATATCCAGCAATGAGATTGCTGGGTCAAATGGAATTTCTACTTCTAGATCCTTGAGGAATTACCACACTGTCTTCCACAAGGTTGGACTAATTTACACTCCCACCAACAGTGTAAAAGCATTCCTATTTCTCCATATGTTCTCTAGCATCTGTTGTCTCCAGATTTTTTAATGATCACCATTCTAACTGGCATAAGAGAGTATCTCGATGTAGATTTGATTTGCATTTCTCTAGTAATCCGTGATGATGAGCATTTTTTCATGTTTGTTGGTCTCAAAAAGTCTTCTTTTGAAAAGTGCCTGCTTATCACATCTTTCACCCACTTTTGAATGGGTTTGTTTATTTCTTATAAATCTAAATTAGCTTTTTGTGGATTCTGGATATTAGCCCTTTGTCAGATAGGTAGATTACAAAACCTTTTTAACCATTCTATTAGTTGCCATTCACTCTGATTATTATTTCTTTTGCTGTGCAGAAACTCTTAAGTTTAATTAGATCCCATTTGTGTATTTTGGTTTTTGTTGCAATTGCTTTTGGTGTTTTAGTCATGAAGTCCTTGACTATATCTATGTCCTGAATGATTTTGCCTTGGTTTTCTTCTAGAGTTTTTATAGTGTTAGGTCTTATGTTTAAATTTTTAATCCCTCTGGAGTTAATTTTAATGTAAAGTGTAAAGAAGGATTCCAGTTTCAGCTTTCTGAACATGGCTAGCCAATTTTCCCAACATAATTTATTAAACAGGAAATCCTTTTCCCATTGCTTGTTTTTGTCAGGTTTGTCAAAGATCAGATAATTCTAGATGTCTGGCATTATGTCTGAGGCCTCTGTTCTGTTCCATTGGTCTATATCTCTGTTTTGGTACCTGTACCATGCTGTGTTGATTACTGTAGACTTGGGGTATAGTTTGAAGTCAGGTAGCCTGGTGTCTCCAGCCTTGTTCTTTTCGCTTAGGATTGTCTTGGCTATTCAGGCTCTCTTTTGGTTCCATATGACATTTAAGGTAGTTTTCTCCAGTTCTGGGAAGAAGGACAGTGGTAGCCTGATGGGGATAGCATTAAATCTGTAAATTACTTTGGGCAGTATGGCCATTTTCACAATCTTGATTCTTCCTAACCATGAGCATGGAATGTTTTTCTATCTGTTTGTGTCCTCTCTTATTACCTTGAGCAGTGGTTTGTAGCTCTCCTTGAAGAGGTCCTTCACATCCTTTGTTAGTTGTATTCCTAGGTATTTTATTCTCTTTGTAGCAATTGTGAATGGAAGTTTGTTCTTGATTTTGCTCTCTATTTGTCTGTAATTAGTGTATAGGAATGCTTGTGATTTCTGCACATGAGTTTTGTATTCTGAGACTTTGTTGAAGTTGCTTATCAGCTTAAATAGATTTGGGGCTGAGATGATGGGGTCTTCCAAATATATAATCATGTCTACAAATAGAAATAATTTGACTTCCTCTTTTCCTAATTGAATACACTTTTTTTATGCCTAATTGATCTAGCCAGAACCTCCAATATTATATTGAATAGGAATGGTGGCACACTTATCCAATGCCAGTTTTCAAAGAGAATGCTTCCAGTTTTTGCCCATTCAATATAATATTGGCAATTGGTTTGTCATAATGGCTTTTTATTATTTTGATATATGTTCCATCAATACCGAGTTTATTGAGATTTTTTAGTATAAAGGGCTGTTGAATTTTGTCGAAGTCCTTCTGCATCTATTGAGATGATCATGTCGTTTTGTCTTTGGTTCAGTTTATGTGATGGATTATGTTTATGTGCTTGCATATGTTGAAGCAGGCTTGCATCCCTGAGATGAAGCCTGCTTGATGATGATGGATAAGCTTTTTGATGTGCTGTTGCATTCAGTTTGCCAGTATTTTATTGAAGATTTTTGCCTCAATGTTCATAACAGATATTGGCCTTAAATTTTCTTTTTTAGTTGTGTCTTTCCCAGGTTTCGGTATCACGATGACGTTGGTCTCATAAAATGAGTTAGGAAAGATTCTTTCTTTTTGTATTGTTTGGAATAGTTTCAGAAAGAATAATAACAGCTCCTCTTGTACGTTTGGTAGAATTCGCCTGTAAACCCATCTGGACATGGACTTTTTTGTTTAGTAGGCTATTAATTGCTACCTCAACTTCAGACCTCGTTATTGGTCTATTCAGGGATTCAATCTTCCTGGTTTAGTCTTCGGAGGGTGTAAGTGTCCAGGAATTTATCTATTTCTTTCAGGTTTTTTGGTTTTTGTTCATAGAGTTGTTTGTAATAATTTCTAACGGTAGTTTGTATTTCTATGGAATTGGTGGTGATATCCACTTTATCATTTTTTATTGCATCTATTTGATTTTTCTCTTTTTTTTTTGTTAGTCTTGCTAGTGGTCTATTTTGTTGATTTTTTCAAAAACCTAGCTCCTTGATTTATTGATTTTTAAAAGGGTTTTTTGTGTCTCTATCTCCTTCAGTTCTGCTCTAATCTTAGTTATTTCTTGTCTTCTGCTACAGTTTGAATTTTTTTTTCTTGCTTCTCTCACTCTCTCAATTTTGATGATAGGGTGTTGATTTTAGATCTTTTCTCTCTTCTCATATGGGCATTTATTGCTGTAAATTTTCCTGTAGACACTGCTTTAAATGTGTCCCAGAGATTCTGGCACATTGTGTCCTCATTCTCATTGTTTTGAAGAACATCTTTATTTCTGCCTTCATTTCATTGTTTATCCAGTTATCATTCAGGAGCAAGTTCTTCAGTTTCCATGTAGTTGTTCGGTTTTGGGTGAGTTTCTTAATCCTGAGTTCTAATTTGTTTGCACTGTGGTCTGAGAGACAGTTTGTTATGATTTCCATTCTTTTGCATTTGCTGAGGAGTGATTTACTTCCAATTATGTGGTCAGTTTTAGAGTAGGTGCCATGCAGTGCTGAAAAGAATGTATATTTTGTGGATTTGGGGTGGAGAGTTCTGTAGATGTCTATTAGGTCCACTTGGTTCAGATCTGCATTGAAGTCCTGGATATCCTTGTTGATTTTCTGTCTCATTGATCTGTCTAATATTGACAATGGAGTGTTAAAGCTTCCCTCCCTATTGTGTGGAAGTCTATGTCTGTTTGCAGGTTATTAAGGACTTGATTTATATATCTGGGTGCTCCTGTATTGGGTGCATATATATTTGGAATAGTTATCTCTTCTTGTTACATTAATCCTTTTACCATTATGTCATGCCCTTCTTTTTCTATTTTGATCTTTGTTGGTTTAAAGTCCGTTTTATGAGAGACTAGGAATGTTACCCCTGCTTTTTTTTGCTCTCCAGTTGCTTGGTAAATCTTCTTCCATCCCTTTGCTGAGTCTATGTGTGTCTTTTCATGTGAGATGGGTCTCCTGAATACAGCACAACAATGGGTCTTGACTTCTTATCCAGTTCACCAGTCTGTGTCTTTTGATTGGGGCATTTAGGACATTTACATTTTACATTAATATTGTTATGTGTGAATTTGATCCTGCCGTTTTTTAACTGGCTGGTTGTTTTGCTCATTAATTGATGCAGTTTCTTCACTGAGTCATTATCTAAGTTAACAAACATATTACAAAAAGATGTTAACATTACATCAAAATATTTTAATTTCTGTAGAAACCATAATGTTTTTAAGCAAACACATATTTCTTCTTTCATGGATCATGCTTTTGGTATTATATCTAAAAAATAATTGCCAAGTGTAAGATTACATGGAATTGATCTTCGGTTTTATTCTAGAAGATTTCTAGTTTTGCATTTCACAATTAAGTCAATGATTTAAATGTTTTGTAAGTGTAAAGTTTGTGGCTTGGTACACTTCTTTGCATGTCAATGTCTGATTGCTCTAACACCACTGCTAAAAATATTCCTTTCTCCTTTGAGTTACTTTTGTTCCTTTCTCAAAGATCAGTTCACTATATTTGTATGAATGTATTTCTGGGTTGTCTACTATCTTTCATTGACATATTTGTTATTAATACTTTTTATGCTGTTCTTGATTTCTAGCATTTCCTTTTAAATCTTATTATAATTAAAATCTTTTTCTGTGCAAAAAACATGATTAAGAAACTGTTGTAGTTAATTTTTGTGTGTCAACTTTGCTAGGCCATGGGGTACCATGATATTTGGTTAAACATTATTCTCAGCATGTTTGTGAGAGTGGTTCTGGATGAGATTAACATTTTAATTGGTAAATTCAGTAAAGCAGATTGCTTTTCCCAAAGTGAGAAGGCAATAGTATGAGATATTTCTTATAATAAATTTATCACTGTCTATTTATCTAAAAATAGATATATTAAATAGATATAGACATAAATATAGATATATCTTATTTGTTTTTTATCTGGGGAACCTGACTATTGCAGAAACTAAAAGGTTGAATCAACAATGGGAGATTATATATACAAAACATATTAGAACTTGTATGTAAAACTTTAACAAAAAGCCTTAAAACTTAACAATAAAAAAGCAGACAACTTAATTAAAAATAGGTAAAATATCTGACCTGACATGTCACCAAAAATGATATGAAGATTGCAAATGAGCATATGAAAATATATTTAACATCATTTGTCATTATAGAATCACAAAATGAAATAACAAAATACCACTACACATCTGTTTGCTTTGCTAAAATCTAAAATACAGATAATACCAATTTCTGGTTGGGATAGAGACCTAAAGTAACTCTCATTTATTCCTAATAGGAATCTATATAATACAGCCACTTTGGAATAGGATTTGCCATTTTTTTCCACAGTTAAATATAGTCTTAACATATTATTTAGAAAATCATGCTCCAACATATTTCATCCCAACTGATTTGAAAACTCAGGCCCACAAGAAACTGTGCAGAAATGTTTATAATAACATAATGTATATTCCCCCTAAACTGGAAATAACCACATGTCCTTCAATAGGTGAATAGGTGAACTATAGTACATCCATACAGTGGAAGAGTATTTAGTAATAAACAGAAATAAGCTGTGAAGACATGCAAAATTATGAATACATCTTAAATGTATATTCCTAAGTTGAATATTTCAGTTTAAAAAGGCCACATACTGTATGATTTCAACTATATGACCTACTAAAATATGCAAAGCTTTAGAAATTAAAAATAGATGACTGGTTGACAGGAATCCAGGGGAAAGAAAGGGGTAGGATTAATGTGGTACCAGGGAATACTTTAGGGTGGTGAATCTATGCTACATAATACTATAATCATAGACAGATGTCTCTGTATTTTTTCAAATATGCAGAATTTTACATTACAAAAATTGAGGGCTGTAATTTCAAAATCCTTTAGGAAGTTGAGAGATTCCAAGTTCAATGCAGAATATGACAACAGATACAATGAACTGTATTCCAAATGTATGAAACAATCTCACTAAAGGTGGTGGTAGTGGCAAAAATGCTGACTTAAAGTAAGCTTTGAAACTGTAAGTCTACATGCAAAATAAACTGTAAATGATAACTGTATTCTAGTTGACAAAATTGTTTTTCACAGGAATATTCGTTAGTTTTGTTTTGATACATAGATACTAGAATTGAGTAAGTAAAAAGGCAAATATTGCTTTGTGAAAACTATTATATCTCACTATTTCAAAGCTTGGTATACAGATAAGCAAGGGAAGAAAACAGGAATGGTTCACACAATAATAAATTAGAGATAAAAACATGAACTCATGAGTATAAATCATGCTTATAATATACAGATGTGTACATATAGAAAATATTTACAGATGTTGGATATAAACAAGCTAGTATACACACATTCTTTCCTCTTTTAGCAAATGGGCTTCAGAAGCAAAAACACTATTAGCCACAAGCGTCTTTAGCAATCAGATATGGTTTATTATACCATTCCTTATTCAATACAAGAAACCAGTGCCCAGCCTTGTGCTAAATATTGTTATACCCTATTCTATATGATTTTCTCTGAAAGTAAGATAGAGGTGCTACAAAAATAACTTATAGGGTTTAAATGAGTCTACAATGAAAAGGAACTAATATTTGTTCTCTGATGGAGTTTGCAAGCAACAGACCTGCTTATCTGCCTTTAATCTTTCTGAGCTGTGATACGAATCAATAAACAATTTACTCACATATATATAGCATAAGAAGGAGCAAGTTACCCTAAAAATATGTCTGATTTATTGTCAAGTTCCTTATCTATTTGAGATCCACCAAATTACAAATTCATAAAGTAAATGCAATATATTTTAAAGCTGTTAAAAAAATCTGAAAATTAGTTCAGTCTACTTGCTTTTCAATATATTGAAATAAATCCCAACTTTTAGGTGTTAAGTGGCACAAAATTAGACTGGTGGAGTTCAAATATCTGAGTAATGCTTTGTTATTTTCTATAGAAATGAAGACTAATTTACAGTAAAGTTATTATAAAATGGTAAGCAAATCAGTTTAAAGTGCTACTATTTTTATAGGAAAATTTAAAGCTAGAGTCTTAATCTTGGAGTAAATTAACAAACAATCTTTGATTTCTAGGCATCTTGAATTATCTTGCTGACAGTGTCATTTCAAATAGAGAAATAAAAAGATGCTAAAATCTTTGCTTTATAAAATGAGTAAATATTCTTGATTAATTTATTTGTTTATTTATTAACAACAAATAAATTAACTTATTTTTTCAAAATATTTCAAAACTTCCTAAGGTTTTAAATATGTTTTACAAAGTTTATTTCACCAAAATCTAAGCATCTACCATGAAAACTTATTATTAAGGTAATAATAATGAGTATATATTTGAGAAAATAAAAACTTTAAATCTCCAGAGAATAATAAATACGAGTGATTGAAAAGCATTATTTAAAATGGTTTACTTATTTATGTATCATACATAAATTATATTTTAGTTTTCAATATATTACTTATTACATTTCAGATTTGTTAGTCATTTTGAGTGAAGACAAAAGCTAGGGTTTTTGTTGTTCTCAATTAATTTTAGTAAGTAAGTAAATGTGTATTTAAACAAAATATATCATTTACACAGTCATTGTCATATACTGGTAAATGTCCTTAGTTACCTAGTTCCAGAGTGATGTAAGTTAAGGAATGCTATGTTTAAAAGGTAGTAGGAAGCTTCTGAAAATTCACTTTAATAATGTCTTTTCTATATATTTGCATGTAACATCATCAGAGGCTCTGGCCTACCAAAGCATTAGTAATGGCATGTTTTAACAGAAACAGAGATGATACATGAAGATTGGCATTAGAACCTGATGTGAATAAACTTTACCAGTACATATGCAAATTAGAATATCAAATAAGGAAATAAGTTTTAAAGTCCTTCCAAACTATATCTTTAATGCTTAGCAAATGTTAGTGATATTAACGAAGAATGCAATAACCTCAACCTCAGTAATCATGAATCAACTATTTTAATAAACTGTCTCTCCTCTCTCTCTCTCTCTCTCTCTCTCTCTCTCTCTCTCTCTCTCTCTCTCTCTCTCTCTCTCTCTCTCTCTCAGTGGTTCTGTCTCCCTAGAGAACCCTGACTAATACAATGATCATGTGTGTATATTAATTTGTTCTAATCTAAGGAAATACCAGATCTATTTGAAACAAAACCATCTGGTCTAGCAATCATCATACCAGCTGGTTTAAACAAGAAGCCCATTATCTTGCTTGAAAATATTTGCAGTTTTTGGTTTATTTGTTTGGTTGCTTTTGTTGTTTTTCAATTATGTTCTTTGACAACAACATTTAGGAGTTTCTTTCAAAATTAACCTTGACTAGGACCCAAGGAAAGAATGAGAAGTTTTGATTTTTCTTCCTTTTTTTTTTCTTTCTTACTCAGAAATACACATATTTTCTATGCATCAGGAGGGAGAAAAACATAAAATAAATTACATGAGTCTTATTTTGATGCCCAAAAATCAATACCCATTTTCTGACATGTACCTTATATTCTGGTTTCATAACAAATACAGAAAATGAGTCAATGCCATTTACTTAAAATCTCTAGTAGCTAAAATAGGACATTGAATGACAAAAACAACATAAATCATTGGATATTTAAATAATTACTATATTCAGCTAGTACTATATGGGCACTAATTAGTTGCAATTCACTACTGTATGAATTTATATTGTTACTCCTATTACCCCAGGAATAAATGTTGATGTTCCATAACTTGAATTTATTTTCCTAAGATCTAAATTGATGGCTATGCCTAGTTTCCATTTATCAATTCCTATTTTCATTATATTTGAATTTCAGATAAATTTAATTCAAGATCAGTAGCCCATGGCAATTTTACTGAGATGAAGGAAGGTGAAAATAGAAAGATGAAAAATTGAACTGACAAGGCTGTATGGAAAGTTAGTGATGTACAATCACTAAACCCTTTATCTGTTGGATTTCATAAACAGCTCACAGAAGAGGCACAAAATAGAAGACAAGCAAAAGTCACTCACTGGATGATTATTTAACATGCCCTTTACAGTATAATATTTAAATGCCTACATTATGTGATCTCACGTAAGAATATTTTTAATATATATAAAGCAAACTTGTATTAAATATGTCAATACAAATGTACACCATTCCTAAACTTATGATCATAAATGAAAAGCTATATCTAGAAAGGACAATAATTCAAATTTGTAAAATATCAGCACCAGAAAAACATATTAGTTAGAAAAGTTATGTAAGTGTAATAATTTAAAGTTTTAATTGGAAGTAATGATGTATAAAAAATTTAGGATACAAATGATATAATTTAATTTATTAATGCATACACTCAAGCAATATTTAATGGGTGCCTAGAACACAACAAAAATTGGCAGAGACTTTTATTCAGTGGTGAACAAAACTGACACTACCCTTGCACATTGAGCTTGAATTCCGGTAAGAGTCACAGAAAATAAACCCTCATTTTTGGCCAAGCTGGATAAGTGCAGAGGAGATTGTGGAGTGCTAGAAGAGCAAGATTTGGCTACTTACCCATGATTTGGGTGGTAGGGATAGGGTCAAGGACATCACCTGATAACAGTGATTTCCAAACTGAGTTTTCTACACCAGTAAATATTAACTAAACTAAATGAGAGGATCAAGTGTTTCAGGAAGAATCATCCAGATCATGAAGACCTTAAAAGTTACAGATATTATTTTTGTACTTGAAAGGACACATCAATTGAAGTATTTAAAGCTCAAGAAGACATGGTAATATTTTATTAAAATTATTTAGGTTGCAGTGTAGGAAATAAGTAAGAGGTAGCCTACCTTGATGGCAATGGAATGTGTTGAGAAGCCATGAAAGTTTTGAGAAGTGATAGTTATCTGAACTTGGATAAGCAAAGGAAATAGAGAAAAGTGAACAAATATAAATGATAAGTAGGCTTTAGAATTGACAACACATAGCGTGGTTTAATAGATATGTGCAGGATTGAGAGGCATATAGGAGGGTAGGATGCAGTAGAATATGCCCCAGCTTTACTAGATAAATAAACTATAAAGACAGTCCTACTGTCATTAGTAGTTCTTGAGTTATTGAGACAAAATAGATTGAGGAAAAGGAAATGATGAATGACGTTTTTTGCATATTTAAGTGGGTCTGCTGTGTAGATGTTTCCTGTGGGTCCAGATTATGTGGGTTTAACAATCCGGTGCTGTCATTTACTGTGAATTTGGGGTGTGTTATTTAAGCTTTCCATGATTTAATTTTTGTCAGGTAGAGATATTGATAGAAACAAAAGCTTAAAGTTACTGTGATTGTTTAAAGAAAAAATAGAGTGAAACATTCAGATTAGGGACAGATACATAATAAGCACTCAATAATTTATTTATTTATTTATTTATTTTGAGATGGAGTTTCACTCTTGTTACCCAGGCTGGAGTGCAATGGCGCGATCTCTGCTCACTGCAACCTCCTCATCCTGGGTTCAGGCAATTCTCCTGCCTCAGCCTCCTGAGTAGCTGGGATTACAGGCATGCGCCACCATGCCCAGATAATTTTTTGTATTTTTAGTAGAGACGGGGTTTCACCATGTTGACCAGGATGGTCTTGATCTCTTGACCTTGTGATCCACCCGCCTCGGCCTTCCAAAGTGCTGGGATTACAGGCGTGAGAGCACTCAATAATTTTACATATTATATCACTATTAGATATACATGAAATGCCCAAGAAGACATTCAAGAAAGGAGACTGGCTACACAGATTTTATGTGAACAGTGTTTTGGCACGGAGGTATAGATTTAGTAATTATCAGACACAGTTGTTATTTGAATGACAAAATAACAGCACTTCTAGAAGCACCAAAATAATATATAGACAAAAGTGAAATGAATCTTTGCTGGAAGATTAAAAATTAGCAATTAGAAAGTTAGGAGAAAAAGACAGCAGGTTAAAGCAACATCAGTGAAGAAACCTGTCAAAAGCGATATACCTCAAAAGTAAAATCCTATATTTGACAAATGAAAATGGGCTGGAGAAAGTCAAGGAGTCAAAGTAGATTCCAGGATGTTGTATAATCTAGTAAATGACAGTGCTAATTTTAAGGTTAGAGGAAAGATGAGGTTTATGATGGGAAAAATTAGGCCTCAGCAGTAAATGTCAATATAAAAGAGGATTAGATCACTTCCAGTTTTAAAAATAGAGAAAAGAAATAGGATATAACCAAGTAAAATATGAATGAGGGAGGATGAGTTAGGAAAACTCAGAGAACATGGTGTCACTGGAGCCAAAGGAAGGAGGAAGAGTTAGAGAGTAACAAATGAGGTTGAAAATGAAGACCTTGGCAGAGGTCACCAGCAGCAGAGGGAACCAGGTAGGACCAGAGCCAAGCCAAAGTGGCTTAATCTCATGTTCAAAGTTCTCAGAAGCAGCCTTCTGATAGCTCTGTGCCTCTTTCCTGCTTCCAACAGGATAGCTTAGTTTGGAGAAAAGCAATGTGGAAGATGGATTCAAAACAAGCCATATCATATATTTCAAGCTCCAACACTCAACACACACACACAAGTGTGTGCTTGCACCCCTTTCTTTAAACATCTTGTGCTTTATTGAAGGGTGGAAAACAACTGAGCTCTAAAATGAATTGGAAACTGACATTTTGGAAATAAACTGGAATGTGTCTTAATACAAAATGATATTTTTTATTGTACTTTGGTTCTGGGGTACATGTGCAGATGAAGCAGGATTGTTGCATAGATATACACATGGCAATGTGGTTTGCTGCCTCTATGATATTGTTTTAACAGCCAAAAGTTATAGAAAAAGCATACAATAATAAGAGAATTTTATTTAAAATTTTGGTTTCCAATAGGAAGGGAAAGCTCAACAGTGAACGATGAAAGTAGTGTTTAGGAAAAATAAAAGTAGATTCCTTTTAATGGAGCTTTTTATTTATCTTTCAGAATGTGTTTAAAATTTTATTCTCCTTTGTGTGATAAAAATATATTGCCACCCCAGTTAATATCTTTTCACCTTTAGGGATAATATTACTGCATTTAGTAGATTAATCCAATGGAGATGAGAGGAATTAAAAATAGAGCTCATAAAGTATAATCCATGTTATCTTACTTTTTACTAATTGAAGAACATGATTAGAAATTTAATATAATCTTGGAAAACTTGAAACTTACAGGTGATCTTTTATTTATGTTATTTTAACTTAAGATAAATACTTAGTAATTCAACATATAAATTCTAATGAATATGATTTACTTTGGCTGGACTAGATATAAACACACATATTTACACATGTGTATGCACATATATGTGGGTATGTGTATGTGTGTGATACAAAATGATAAAATAAAATTATGCTGGTTAAAATCAAAACCTAAAATAAGACAAACACTAAAACACATGATGTAATGAAGCCTAGCATAATGTTTTCTGAACGTTCTTTATCAAAAAGCATAATGAGTGCGATTTGTGGCAAGTTCTCTAGGTCATACATACTTATTGTTATAAGCAGGTTATTCTCTTTGAAACTCAGCTTCCTTATTTATAAAATAAGTCATACTCCATTATGTCAAAATTTGAGTGGTTTTTTTTTTTTGTATCACAGAAAATCTGGTTTTAAACCATAAAATTCAACAGATGTCCTGATTACAACTGATTAATGAGTATTCCAAAGTATGTATATTGATTTGTCTACTGATAATCACTTAAAATATATGTGTTTAAATGCACCTAAGAGCGAAACACCAACAACTAAAAAACAGGTTCTCAGAGTGTAGCCACTTTTAAAAGAGCATTTTGGCTGGGCACAATGGCTCACACCTGTAATTCCAGCATTTGGGGAGGCTGAGTTGGGTGGATTACCTGAGGTCAGGAGTTTGAGACCATCCTGACCAACATGGTGAAAACCCATCTCTACTAAAAATAAAAAATTAGTTAGGCATGGTGACGCATATCTGTAATCCCATCTACTGGTGAGGCCAAGGCAGGGGAATCTCCTGAACCTGGGAGGTGGAGGTTGCAGTGAGCTGAGATTGCACCATTGCACTCCAGCCTGGGCAACAAGAGAGAAACTTCGTCTTAAAGTAAAATTAAATTAAATTAAATTAAATTAGCATTTTCTTTTTCTTTCTATATTTGTCAACACTTAGATTCTTAGTCACCAGTCTTTGACTTACCTAACAAGATAAGCTGAGAGTCAGGACCTGAGCTGGTATCATGAAACGGTTTTGAAAAGCATTATCCAGTCAAGACCTATGCGTTTTTATTCCTTCTGATGAGTTTTCTCCCTTGAATTAGAAAATTGGTAATTTTACTCTGGTGCTTTCTTTGACAATTTATTAAGACTGTCGCTTCTTTAAGTATTTGTATATGGTAGAGAAAGAAAAAAGACTATTGCTTCTATTTTTATCATTTTTGTGTACTTTTCAGACTTAAAATCACGATCATGTTGTGTCTCCGCTGTTATAAGAAATATTGTCAGCTAAGATTTTAGTCTTATTTATCTTTGTTTTGTTAACCAGTCATAGGCCAATTTTCTGCCAAATTGATTTTTGTTTGTCTCTTGGTATAACACAGTATCATTGATCATGCAGTTTTCTCAATTAGACATGCTGTGCCTCTCTGTCCCACTGAGTTTCACCTCACTTGTATACACTTAAAATTTTAGAGATAATTATTAATCAAAACACAGTTATTTTGCTTTCAGTAGCAAACAAGAAATGAGACCAGGTGTCTATGATTTTTCTTCAACTAGACCTGAAGGAAATGGGAAGCCATTCTTCTTTATTAATACTAGTGTATATACAATAACTGCAATATATTTTATACTTAGTGACCATAGCCATTTCTCTTATGAAATAAAAGATACTCATTACTCAGGTAACATAACTTGGTTAAATGTTTTATATTCATGTATGTTTATGTTGAAAACACTTATGATATATGAGAGTAAATCTAAGAAAGTAGTTTATTAAACATATTTTATCTTCCATACCAAATTCTGAATATAGTATGTTTGTATTCTATAGCTATTACAAATCATATGATTATGACATTAAAGTCAAGATTGTTAAATATATACATATAAATATATTTTAATGTTTGTTTCTATCAATAACTAAATTATTTCTTCAGTATTCTATAAAAACTATTGTACTATGATGTTCATCCTTGCTATGCTTAAAAAAGCATAGTCCCATTCAAAATTTCAGAAACAATTATCTGTCTTCCTCCAATCTATCAGGCCCAAACTTAATTTCTAGTAAATGGGAGGAACATCCACCTTGTTGCATCAGCCTGAATCTCTTTAATTCCCAGCCCTTAAATCAAATTTATAGCCAAGTTTATTTTAAAGTTTATTTTATCATGCTTCAGGAGTGCTCTTTGAATATCATTATTCTGTTCCAGCTTTATCACAAAGTTCAGGCTTCTGTCTGTTGACTGAAACATACTCAAAGCTGATCTGTATTTTTTTTTCTGCCCTTACTCATTTTTTTTTTTATAAGCAGCTAAAGTTCTGTTTTTGAAATTCAGAACTATTCATGCCATTCTCAGTACTTTTAGTATTGAGTATCTATAAAACCCTGTATCTGCTGGCTCACATGACCTTACATGGTTGGGGCCCTACCTGGTTTTTCATTCCATTCCCAAGTGCAACTGCCAAATATGGCATCGATTGTCCTCCTCCACTGGACTGTGAGAATAAGGGATTAATGAACTGTTGTTCATTTCATCTGTCCAGTGTCAGGGGTCATGTGTTCAGCCATATTCATAATTCTAGGGCAGGAATTCCTCCCTTCCTAATGGGGTTAATAGGATGAAATAAAAATATATGAATAATAGATTGATAAAAGCATGAATTGAAATGCTTAGGTGTAGAGGGTCTTTTCTAAATTTTGTTCTGACAATGTACGTGTTGTAAAATATTCATAAACAATATTAACATGAGGCAAGCAACAGAAACTGAAGGTTTACAATTTCAGTTACTAAGTTAATAAAGACAAATGGGCTGCCCATTTAAAAAATAACAGTATACCTCAACATTGCTTCTTACCATTGCTCGTTAAATTCTGCCACCTGCCCTAGTTCTCATCTCAAGGTAATAAGTCCATACATTTACTTATAATAAAATTATTAAAAGTTAATAATATTTCTAATGTGTACTTAAATAATGGTTTGGAGCCAGTTTATTTAAAAATCACATTTTTACTAACTTACCCATAGTTTTGGAAAGCATTTAATTTTTTACCCTCTGTCAAAAAAAAAAAAAAAACCTGTCTTCATTATTTTTGACATTAATAATGATTTTTAATAAAACTGCCCTCAGTTTTAAACTAGACAATGATGAACCATTTGAGGTGCGCTCTCTCTCCCTCTGTGTGTGTGTGTGTGTGTGTGTGTGTGTGTGTGTGTGTGTATATATATTTTTTAACCTAATAACTCAAATAGTATTTAATGTATTATAATGTACATAGAACTTATCTAGAGCTAGTATAAATAGCAAGGTACAAATATGATTTATCATTATTTCATAATATTTTAAGTATTTTGGGCTATAATGAATACTTATAAACAAGTGAAAAGATTATTATTATTTGCAATTCTGTGCAAGTTTCATTGTTGTAAAGCTGAGACTTTATAAACCTGCCTAAAGCTGTGCTATTCCAAAATCTTTTAGATGTCAAAATTATTTTATTTAAAACAAAAGTGTATATATTGAGTTATCCTGAACTTCAGACTTCTGAAACAGGCTCTTCATCTAGATTTTTATTTGTGTTTCCATTTTGTTCCAAGGCACCTTATCACTTTCCAGCATTGTTTCAGTAGCCTCCTACACTGATCTCTCTACATCTTCTCTATACTCCCTATAAACTGTTCTTCATCCTGCTGCTATATGTACACAATTTAGTGGCACTCTTCTGATCAAAATTATTCAATAACTTCCTGTCTCAGTGAGAAAAACAGAGTTCATATATATGTCCTTTTCAAATTCGGCTCTGCATTACAGTCACCAGGGCTTTTTCAATTTGTTATAGCTGGACCTTAGCCCAGATCAACTGAATCAGAATTTGTGGAGTTGGTAAAGCAATGGTACTTTCATGGTAATCGTAATGGGCAACCGGGGCTGAGAATCCCTGACAATTTTTTTCTAACTCCTACTTCTCTGTAACTTTATCTAGCATATTCTTTCTTACCAACTGAACTGCAGTCACATGGCCTTGTGGATAGTCCTCAAACTACTACAGCCATTAGATAAAGGAAGAAGGATCTCCTTTCATGAGCAGGATATTTTAAATGGTTCCAGTTGGCCTTTCTGTACAATACTCTTCCCCCCTGAATGGGAGTCTGTGGGGACAGAGAATGTACCAATGCACATACCCATTCTAGAATATGCTGCAAACACCTGGAATCCCACAAATCCCTATCAAAAAGATCCAAATCCCACCTCCAGTGCCTTCACAAGTCTTTTTCCTGGACCATCTTCACAGGTGTGGTCATCTATTTGCCAAAGGCTGTGTTCATTGGGAAGTGAGTAAGAGTTTGGGTGTGCAAGGTGAATACCCAGAAACATGTGTGACCCTTTGGAGAGTGATACAAAACCCCAGGGGGGAAAAAGAAAGGAAGTGACCATCAGTCTGGTGTCCCACTTTGAGGCCTTGCCCTTCCCACAATGGTACATGTTTCTGTGTGGAAATTCAGAGTCCCAAAGTTCCAGGTCATTATAAAGGTTTAATTGTCAAATCTAGATTATAAGAATTTGTTAACTTGATTAGTTTTTAAATATTTAAAAATATGATTTATAAACCTCTATTTGTACTTTGATCCATGACCCTACAAATGTTAAGAATGGGCGATCTAAAACATGCAAAGCATGATCTTGCATTGAGGATTTCATACTTTTCTTCCCTCTGCTGGGTTGTCTACCTCCCAGAGTTCTCCATGGCATTTTATCCCACTTTAAATCTCTGTTTAAATATGATTTTGTCTATGAGGTCTTTTCTAACATTCTCTTTTTGAATACTAATTCACCTCCTCTCCAAATCCTAACATTTTCTATTCACTAAAGTTTACAGGATATTTCTCCAAAACCTTATCACTGTTGTGTCCTCTGGTGAAAGTATTCTCCCATGGAAACAAACACCTGTACTTTATAGGCTCCAAATTCTAGAAATGTGAGAAAGGAAAGCAAAATGTCATGAGCAAATTTAAGCGGCAATAGAAATGACTCTAATTTTCACCCTTTGATTTCTAGACAGTGAATTTTGAATAGGAAAACATAAAAACTATATAGTTATTCCTGATGTGAAGCATATACAATACTTTGAAGGACATTATTTCAGTCTGCAAGCTGTGAGCTGCCCAGGAACTAAGTAGTCAGAAACAGCTAACCCATCATGCTCTCAGGTGACCTGCTTCAGTGTAGTGAGGGAAATGGTAAGACTAGTTATGTCAACAAGTATGAGCCCAATGCCTAACCTTGTTTGTTATAAATAAGTTCCCTGTTCAAAAGGAATGATGTGAAGAATACTTAGGGCCTCATTAAGGTATTTTATAAGTCCATAGATGATGAGTTTGACTAAAGCATTTTGCATAGGGAAGGTAAATCAATATCCAGAGTATCTCTTCTAGAGAGGACAAAGCACTGCCCTTATCACAATGAAAGTTGTTCAATGTGATCAGCATGCCAGTATCCCTCTGGGGAATGGCACAGTATCAGAGCTTAGAATTGATCGCTACCGTTGGCATGTTGGTCACTCACCCATAGTTAGCCAGATTAAGCTGTCAAAGCCCCATATTACTGAGCACAGCATAACATCCATCCCTGCTGACATAACCAATAAGTTCCTATGCCCTCTGGGCTACAACAAGGATATCCAGGCAGATAGACTGATTTGCATCCATAGAACTGTTCCGCTTGTCCACATGAGTACTAAGATTACCACCTGCTGAAATGCTTTTTGGCTTTCCTTCATATGGAACACAAATATTATATATTGTGCCCATTCAAGGAGGAAGTTTATGTACATAATTCTTCCCAGAATGCCTTGTCACCAGTTTCCCAATTGTGTTCCTTCCACATCCCTGATCATCCAACCAAATAATTTGCCACTTCTCATGAATCAGTTTAGATCATTAAATCTGACATTCTCTTCTTGGTAAAATGAAAAATCAGGTGAACTGTTCAAAATTCTGTCCACTGGAAAGATTTTTCTTGATCATTATTTTTAAATGATTTTCTAGTATGAGACTAAAACTTTGAAGCTCTCCACTTTCATGTAGTATCAACATTTTATGTAGAATCAATTATAAATGGGCTACAGTATGTTTTTCTTTTTGGTCTAAAGGACGTAAGAACCATAACAAGTGTAGAAAGTGAGGAAGCAATTTAACAGGCAAATGAGCAATGGACGTGGACTGCTTTCTGAGATGCCTTATTTGAGCCTTCAGGACTTACTTGAACTCAATCTCATATATAACAATTTTGCTTGATGATGAAGTGCTGCTGTGCTCACCTAACTTTATGATTCAGTCAGTCAGGCAACATCCTTTTCCGGATGTTCACATGATAAGTTTGTTGCTGATGGTCAAACATTTAGTTTCTACTTAGGCTCTGTAACACATCCAGATCTTTTTCTTAAAATGAAAATAGTTATCCTTAGAGCACGGGGTAATTTTGTTAAAATTTTTAGAGTTGCATTGTGATTATCTGCACATGCCTGCCAAGAGCTCTGTACAGCATATCTGTTTGTCACAGATAATATCAAGAAAAATTGGATCTGCTGAGTCACATGGTCCAAGTGGCAGAGCAGTTTTGCAAGCAACCTAGAGAAGAATCTTTTTTTGATTTGAGCCACACTCAAAACTAGTAGCTTCTTAGATTATTTGATAAAAGTTTTGGATTAGCAAGCCCAAGTGAGATATTTGCCACTTAGTAAATCTAAAAAGCTCAATATATATCATGACTCTCTCTGAATTCAAGGAGGGAACAGATGCAGCAAGTTGTCTTTAATTTAGACATTGTATCTTACATTGTCCCAGGCTACACAAAACATTATTAGAAAAAAAAGAAACAAATCTAAAATCTATGTAGTTGGCCTGTAAGCAATAAGAATAAATAAAATCTGAACTTGCATTTGTCTCTTACTGCTCTGAAGCTCCAACTTTGATAACATGAATGACCTGCAATAGGGTTGATGCACTTTACCATGGAACTTCAAAAGCACCTGGCCAAGTATCTGAAGATGCTGAAGACACAGACCCAGTGGGAGCTCCAGGTGCTGCAGAGCCAACTACTTCCTCATGCCAACAAGATAATCTGGCAGATTTGTACAATGTGTGTCATATGAAACCATACATAACATTATGTCAAATTTCTGAGTTTAAATGGGCTACTGCTGCTTCACTTCTGCCTTCTAAATTTTGCACAAATTTGAGTGTAGTGTTGGCAAGATTTGTGCCAAACCTTACAGGAAAGGGAATTTGAAATTACATAATTACTGTTTTGCTAAATTGGTACAAGACAACATCACAGTAATTATTGCCATCTTAATTTCCTCCTCCTTTAATAGCCAGAATCTAGGTAATTATTTTAAACTTATACTCATGTTTCAAAATTTAATGAGATGTACTATGTATTTTGCAACTGTAACTGAATTATTGACCTTGAACTCTTCTTTCCAGGTAGTTAAGTGATAGCTTATCTAGACTTGCATATTTTAAGTGCATCCGTGATAACTTAAAGAATAATTTATATTTATGGAAATAAGATCAAATTATTTTTTTTGAGTTATTTTCCTTTTTAAAAAAATATATTAAAATTCTGACAAAATATTCATGAAACATCTTACAATTGCTCAAAATACATTGCTTTACACATTTCTTAGTGCATGAACCTCTTAGAAAATCAATATTCTATGTCATTTTATCAGTTTATGGAATGCCTTTTTACATTCTTTCAACACATTTATTGATTGACTACCAGATGCCTGGAACCTAGCAGAGTTTATAATAGTAATCAAGGTAGGCAAGATTTCAATTGTAAAATAACTAGCATTCTGGAAGATAAAGGGGAGAGGGACAGGAAAAATCAGGTAAAGTAAGGTTTTATGAGGTAAAAGAGTACTTCAGGAGAGAAAAATAAGTCTATCTAAAGGAAGTCACTTTTGTTAGATAGAATTTGAACTGGAAAAGCAATGGCAAGAAGGTGATCAGTTTAGGAAAATCTAAGATAAGTGTGCTCTAGAAAGATACTAAGGAAGGAAAGCAATGACAAGAAGGTGATCAGTTTAGGAAAATCTAAGGTAAGTGTTCTCTAGAAAGATTCTAAGGAAGGAAAGCAAGCTTGGCAAGTTGCAGGAGAAAAATAAAAACAAAAACAAAAATGGAGTGTCTGGAACATAATGAGAAAGGGAAGACTGATGCTGTATGAAATCAGAGAAATAGCTGGACTCAGAATATGTAGCACTTTATAGGCTATGGTAAATAACATTTATTATCTATCACAGCCTTGAATTTTTGAGTGTATATACCAGGTATTTTGCAGAACGCCCCTCTCATTGGGCTTATTTGATGTGTCCTCATGATTAGATTCTGGTTATGCATAGGGATACCAAGGACGTAATATTGTGTCCTACTTAGTGAATCATATCAAGTGTCATGATGTCTCCAACTTGCCATCAGATAGCTCCGAAAACAATCAGTGTACTGAGGGAAGGAGAGGAGAAAGAAGGTTGGGAGGAGGAGACAACAGAGAGGAGTGATAAAACAAATTGATAGAAACATTTAAAAAAATTACCATCCATATACCTTTTGCTTAGGTATGAATGTTCTTTGTGCTATTCTTCCAACTTTTATGTATTTTTGAAATTATATCAAAATAAAAATTACCCAAGTAAATAAATAAATAATATTAATTATCTAAATGTGATATGGAGACAATTATTTTTAGTATAGGAGTGCCATTATATAAATTACATTTTAAAAATACCCTCTCTTTTATGAACAGGATGGACCCTTTAAAAATGGTCAAGTATAGAGACAAGGAAATTAATCAGGAGAACATAATAATAGCTAATATAAAAATTAATGGTGGCTCTAACGGGATTTTATTCTTAAAGATAGAAAGAAGTGGCTGTAGGTTATGTTGGAAGTAGAAAAATAAGGCTTATTAGTCTACTGAATTTAGAGTTATGTGAGGTGATAACCACTCAAGAACTCTTCTTGTTCCAATCATGAGCAAATATGTAAAATGTTTTCCCATCTACTGAGATTAAAAACGTGGATTAGGAGAAGTTTTGACAAGAAGATTAAGGGAATGGAAATTATGAGCTATGTTTTGAAAATGTAAAATGTGAGATTACTATAAAATACTCAAGTAAAGACATGAATAATTTGAACAATATAAATATTTTGTGAGCCCAAAACAGTCAAATGTCATCAATTTCATATGGTTCTATCACCTAATATGTGTTGTATATATAGGAATCTGCAGTTGAGAGAAAAGCTCAGATTTAGAGAGAAATTTGGGAAGCATAGGAATATTGATGTTATTTAAAGCCATAAAACTGGATGTGATCATATAGGAAAAAAATGTTAATAAAAATGAACTTACAGGTGAGCTAAAAACATAATATTTATAAATAAAAATTTGAGGGTGAACACAGTGGCTCCCATCTGTAATCCTAAAACTTTGGGAAGCCAGGGTGGGAGGATTGCTTGAGGCCAGGAGTTCAAGACGAGCTTGGGTGACATAGGGAGACCCCTGTCTCTACGAAAAAGAAAAACAGACTAAACAATTAGTCAGGTAGTCCTAGTTAGTAGAAAGGCTGAGGTGGGAGGATTGCTTGAGGCCAGGAGTTGAAGGCTGCAGTGAGGTGTGATTGTTCCACTGCACTTTAGCCTGGGCGACAGATGAGACACTATCTCAGGAAGAAAAGCATATATTAAGAAAGCAAGTATAACAAGAAATTTCAGAAAAAGCAGATGAAGTGATTAAAGTTATTTGTATTTTCTTAAACAAAATATTACAACTTTTTTTCAGTTTGATATTTTGGCATTGTGTTTCATTCTCTGTCACATATATAATTTAAAACAATTTTCTGAGTCACTATGAGCCTGTAAAGTGGGCTCTCGATTTAATAAAGAATCTTAGTAAATATTTTTAAATTTTCACCCTTGGACTTACCTAACTGCAATATTTAATATTTTATATGCTGCTTCAACTTCTACCAACTGTCGTATAAACTACTAACAGTTTAAGATAGACTCAAAAAGAAATACACAACCATAATACTTTCCTATGTTTTATTGTGCAATAAGTTTGACATAGAGGTTCCAAACCTATGTTTATTTGATAAATGGTGCAATGTAAACTGATCATTTCCACTTTCTCTTCTCTTTTTCTTATCTCTTCATCAACAGATTGTTGACATTTTTATCTTATATTCAGGAGCCCCATCAAGGACAAGTTTATGCTCACTATCTACATCAAAACAGCATTTTTCAAATTCCTGCTACTTGGTAACAACACCAGAAATCCAACATGAAAATGAAAATGCTTTACTAGATGATATAAAATTGCTCCTAGGATAAATCTGGAGGACCAGTATGAAAAAATAAGCAGTAACAAGGTAACTAATCAGTAGACAACAGACAACAGAAACAGACTGGCTAGATGCTACTCTGAATATTAATGTTTCTGGAAACAGCCCTGTCACCATTCAGGAATGCCAGTCTTGGAAACTTGACTCCTTTAACTTGAATCACTTCAAACTTTTCTTGAATAACTTTTATTCTCCCTTAACATTCAATGCCTAAGGAAGAAACATCTGAATTCAAGCTCAACCCAAGTTTATATGTCTGAGTTAGTAGAGTGTGAGGGTAGGAGGGGGCCCTGCCTGCCTGGAGTTCCACCATCACACTGGGGATTCCTTCGCAATTTAAGGGGTGTTAAATGGATAATTAACAAGCGGCAATATCTACTATAATCAAAATTATGCATATACTCTTATTTTACTTAGGAAAAAAAATTGATCCTGTGTGACATAATACAAATATTTCTTGTGCAACTGCAAGAAATTTCATTTTCAAGGGAAAATTGCCTAAAATTCAGCAATTTTTGCATCCAATTCTATGTCTGAATTCTCTAGAAAATACTTATTGCTTTCTACAGGAGGAAATTTGTTACAATATAAATATAAGTGCAAACACTAGCAAAGATTTCAAAATGGATAAAGGCTCTATTTTTTTTGTTGTTCATGGCACATAATGTACAAATTACCTCCTCTATAACCTATTTCAAATTCTTCTGGCTTTGAGACAGCAATCTCAACTTGACAGTGTTTTCTACCTAATTGTATCATCCAAGCTATGTTAATAAAATATCTGTGACTTTGCTGTTCCTGTCTGTATAGATTACAATAAGATTTAGAACTCAATGCTGTTATGCTAGTGGGTACAATAGGGGGTCATCTGATTCTATCCATATTCTTACCTCCATTATGTAATATTTATCTATTTGGATGGTGAGGATTAATCATCTCAGTCAATATAAATACCCCATTTTGCCTTCTGACTTAATCATATAAAAAGCTACCTTGGCCAGAAGCAGTCTCACCTAAATCAATATGACTTATCTTGGAAGCATTTTTTGGTGCCCAGACTTTCAAATGTACAAACAGGAGTCATGGGGGATAAGAATATACCTTTTTCCCAAGTATGTATTTAGATGTAATTCAACTTCTATCCTTTGTCTCCTACTGCATTCTGCTTATGGGAGGACATTTTCCGAACATTGATTGTTAGTTCAAAACACATTTTATAGCCTGCAGGACAATATTATAGCTATTTAAGTTTCAGGCTCATGTGTTGGGAAAGGGAGGAAGATATATTAAATATTTAGAGCTCATCATGTTGACTAGCATTATGTAGTCCCTCTGGTTGTTTTGGACAACCAGGTAGAATAGAGGCCCTAGAAATAACCGATAGATGACCAAAAGGCAGTGTAGTAGAATAATATAAGCTGTGTTTATTTTAAAAAAATGGCTTTAGGCTGATTTTTTTTTTGTTACCTAGAGCCCTAATGGGCTTATTAGAGGATGATTTTAAGAACTTTTTCTAGTTCTCAAATACTAAGTAATATGGGCTAATCTTGATCATGTATATGCCTGCCTCTGAGATAACCTGCATTGGTCTCTGCCTCCTACTATTGGTATGATTGTACCGTCCATTTTCACCTTGTGCTAGGGTTGATCTATGTGGCCAACAGGATATGACAGATTGATGGTATGTTGCTTCTGTGATTGAGTTGTAGAATATATTATGGCCTCCATCTTGGTCCCTCTCTTTTTTTCTGTAATTTCAATAGGTACAGAAGTACAAGTGGTTTGGGGTGACATGGATGAATTGTATAGTGGTGAGGCCTGGACTTTTAGAGTATCCATTACCTGAACAGAGTACATTGTACCTAATAGATGATTTTTCATCCTTCATCCACCTCACACCCTCCCTCCTTCTGAGACTCCAATGTCCATTACACCACTCTGCATGCCTGTGTGTATCCATAGCTTAGCTCTCACTTCTAAATAAGAACGTGCAGCATTATTTTTCATTCCTGAGTTCCTTTGCTTAGGATAATGGCCTCTAGTTCCATAAAAGTTCCTGCAAAATCACCTCATTATTTTATTCTTGTTTATGACTGTTATTCCATGTTGTATATATACCACATTTTCTTTATCCATTCATCAGTTGATGAGCATTTAGGCTGATTCCACATCTTTGCAATTGTGAAATGTGCTGCAATAAACATGCATGCAAGTTTGTTTTTAAAGTAATGACTTCTCTTCTTTTAGGCACAAAACCAAAACTAATAAATGGAACCTAATTAAACTAAAAATATTCTGAAAAATAAAGGAAATATTGAATAAACAGCCTACAGACTGGGAAATAAATATTTGCAAACTTTACATCCAACAAAGGACAAATATCCAGAATCTAAAAGGAACTCAAACAAATCAGCCAGAAAACAAAATCAAATAATCCCATTAAAAAGTGGGTAAATGGCAATAACAGACATTTCTCAAAGGAAGATATACAAATGACAAAAAATGTGAAAAAATGCTCAATATCACTAATCATAAGGGAAATGAAAATTAAAACCTCAATGAGATACCACCTTACTCCATTATTGGTACTGGCCATTATTAAAATATCAGAAACAATAAATGTTGGTGTAGCTTTAGTGAAAAGGAAATGCTTATACACTGTTGGTGGGTATGTGAATTAGTATCTTATTTAAAAAATTAACTTATCAGGAAGAAGTAAGCTACAAGGGAGCACAGCTCTATGTTGAGACTCGTGTGATATTCAACAGAGCCTTTCTGCCACTGACCATACAAGTGAGCTACCTTGGAAGCAGATCCTTCAGTCTCTGTCAACTTTCAGATGACTACAGTTTGACTGACAGCTTTACTAAAATCTTATAAAATATCCTGAATCAGGCTCAGCTATATAAACCACTACTGAATATCTGATCTCAAAAACTATGTGAGATAATAAATGCTCATTTAAGCTGCCGTTAATAAATTTTAGAGCAATGTATACAGTAATATTAAATTAAGTCTATTTGGAAGGTTGCCTTAAAAATATTGAAGGGCTATGTTAACAACCATTACTATAAGCCCATAGTCCTTCTTATGATTTTGGACTATTACCATAGAATCCTTGGGATGTCAGTTTAACCTAAGATATAATTTTTGTACTACTCAATGGAGATAATTAAATATCAAGCACATTAACCAAAAAAAGTGGGATACGTACTTTCAACAGAAATTTTGGTATGACACAGCAAGAAAAACATTAAAGCACAGTTAAAATATCTTAGTGTAAATGGATATTTTAGAAAACACACAGTAGGAAAATAAACACAGTGAAACAAGTTTTGAAATTAAGATAATTTGTTAAAAATCAAGCTTCTGAGACAAATAAAGAGGGAGTCCATCTTTCATGAGAAACAAGAAGCCTCACTTTGTGCTCAACATTACCTGCATGATTTATTGCAAGGAGAATATTTTAGTCTTGTGGAATTAACTTCAACTGTACATCAGCTAGATAAAGAAGAGAGGATGAGACTGGCAGAAGGAGTTTCTAGTGAAGAAACTAGAAACACATTTTTCAGCCGCCTTCTGGAAATATAAGGGACGGTTTTGTTTGTTTATTTGTTTGTTTTTGTTTTTCTCTTTTCAGGTTATAAGCAATGCCTTGAAAATTTGGGGTTTAGACTTAACCTTGTTCAATAGTCCAGAGTATCAAAGGCTCAGGATTGATCCTATAAATGTAAGATAATTTGTATGCAATTATAAAGAACACTTGTTTACAGTTAGAAAGTTATGAAAACAGTAGTTTAATTTGAATACTTTCTTGACAGTTTCAGACTTAACATCAGATAAACACCTTGTACTTTTCTCAACTTGATTACAACAGAAATGTCATTCTATATTTTCTTGTAAAGGATGATCTGCCAGATTGTGAGCCCAACCAACTCCTGCCGATGATTACGGTCCAATACATGCATTGACCAAAACTTACTGCAAAAGAATTAGATAAATTAACAGGGAAGATTCCATAAAACAAACCTGCAATGAGTCTTAGAGGCAAAGGATGGGTCAGAAATGTGAGATGATGAGGAGGACTTACAGAGGGCTCTGGCAGTAAGTAGCCAAATAATTGACCTGGAAGATGAAGAAGCAAATCTCTGCAGGGCTGTTCAGCTAAGCATGCATGGCAGTTCTAGAAATTTATCTTGAGATATTCCATAGACCTGAGAGATGAATCTCACTTCAGAAGAGCTTTGGCAGAGAAGAGAAACATATTTGAAAAGGAGCAGCAGCAGCAAGTGGATTCACCAGGACAAACTTCATATCCATGTGAAAGGCTGATCACAAGTTCAGGAGCATTTGGGAGTGATCTAGGTGACGCAATGAGTGAATAAGCCACTTTTCAGGCAGCTGTGACCATGTCTTAGAAACTGTTGGAAATAATTTTAAAAAAGAAGGAAAAATACCATTTAAAAATAAATAAAGCAAGGCATGGTGGCTCATGCCTGTAATCCCAGCATTTTGGGAGATCAAGGTAGGAGGATCACTTGGGGTAAGGAGTTCAAGACCCAACTGGACAACATGGAGAAACCCCATCTCTACTAAAAATGCAAAAAAATTAGTCAGCCATGGTGTTGTGCACCTTAGTAACAGTTACTTGGGAGGCTAAGGCACGAGAATTGCTTCAATCGTGCTGGGGAGAAGTTGCAGTGAGCAGATATTATGCCACTGCAGTCCACTCTGGATGAAAGAATGAGACTTGGCTCAAAAAAAAATAAAATAAATAAATACATAATTTAAATATTACTATTTTCCCAATATCCTGTGTGATTACAGCATAGGATTCCAACATTATCCTGTAGGATTACAGCATATGTACATCTTGATAATGTGTCAAAGATATGAGGAAATAGAACTTTTGGGTGGCTTGCAAACAAAATGATGATAAAATGGAAAAATGCATCAGTTATAGGACTAAATTATGATCTTCCAAATATTAACTAGAGGCACTCAGCAATTAAAGAAATTTAAAATATTTTAAAAAATTGAGTTTCTTTTCCTCACCATGATTAACTTTGGTACTTAACCAGGCCTTTTATACTCCTACCTAAGTACTGAATTGTAACAAGAAGATGGTACAATCCATAGATTATTTAATTCCAAGATAATTTTTTAAAAATCTCTATGACTTGTATTTTCTTCCAAAGTGAACTTTTACATTTGTATTCATGACACCGTACAGAAATATGATTACCTGTGTTTTTTTCTTTTAATAATGAACACACAGATGGATACCTCTGTTGACACACACACTTGTAAATATGGCTGTATTTATCTATGGGATTTATCACCTGATGAAATGTTGTAATTATTACAATTTAGTTCAGTGCTTTTCTCTTATTTGTCCCACTGTAAAGACATTTTGAATGGAAATTAACCTCTGATTGACACTGGACTACTATTATTTTAATAGTTTTCATCAACTCTCTTAAATACTTTTGGCAAAAATATATTTTTCCCAACATTGGGTGAAAGAAAAATTACCTGAAAAGCAGAATAAATTCTAAAATACCAACTCTTCCAGTTTCTATTTTAAGGACATCTAAATAGTTGTAAAGAACCACTTATAAAATATATAAATGCATCTCTCTCATTTTCTTGACTTATACCAAGCAAATTAGCTATGAATACCTGAAGACTCCTGGTTGAATTATGAAAAGTAGTTAAATCATTTACAGGCATTTATGCATGTGTAATGTGCACGCATGCACATGAGTGGTGATAATGACATAAAAGCTGAGACACTGGAAAGCCTTTCGGAGGGGAATTTGTTGCACATTTCACTGTGTATTTTAAAAATGTGGCAAGAGTTATTAGAAAATATTTGTATATAGCAAAGCTTCAGAATCCTTGACAAATCAAAAATATATAGCAAGAAAAATGCATCAACAATGGCATTCATATCTTATCACTGACAGATCATATCAGTTAGTTTGGACATTAGAAATAATGGAGAGAAATAAAATGCTCTCAATAATTTACAATTAACGTAGAAGAGAGCACAACAGAATCCAGATGTTTCCTCTTCCAAACTAATGTTTGGATAGATACAGAGATGTGATGATGGTTAGTGATTAGGCTAGAACATATGCCTGGAAATGAGGACAATGCCGATAAAACAAGCATCATTGTACTGTCATCATTCTACTTCGTGTGAAGTATAATATAGGAAAAACTAAAGACAGAATGGTTACTGTAACAATATAATCATAGCAGTAGCTACCACCTGGCATTCAGAAATAATGGCTTTACACATCTATCGTTTGCAAAGCTAATTCTGCATTCTTGTTAATGGAAATCTATACCTTGACACAAAATGCTAGGTATTGTAACTCATAATATTCTGTGATACTCCAACAGCACAAGATCATTTAAATTCCTGTTTACTCTTTTGTCGGGGTTTTATAGGAACACATTTTTTAACCATAACACCTGCATCTAGAATCTTACATATGTTTGTTATGCAAAATATACCTTAGATTTTCAGTTTGTTAAATATGCACTAAAGATATGTGTCTTATGTTAAATAGCCATGACGACAGGTGTACCAATCAGCCTGCTATGTTTGTCGAGCTCAAAACAAAATATTGCTGCATGTCTTTTGCATTTTAAAAAGCTAACAAATACCATACTTCAAGGTGATTAAATCTGGAAATCTATTTTTAAGAGTTATTCTTCTCTCCTTTGCTTTCAGCTCTGATGGAAACCCTTTCTGCTCTCATTTCCATCAGTACTATGCCCTACAGGTTCATGAATGAGAATAATTTCTACCTAAAAACACAATTAAAAATAAAATAAAAAGCCTTGTTTTGAGTTTGCCATAACTCTTGTTTGAATGACTAATAGTGGTTCGAATGCTGGATTTATGTTAGGAGATTTAATGGTGTATTCAGTCACATTTGCATTTTTTCTTCCTTAACATTTTATGTGAACATTTAAATGTTAGATCTTTCAGGTTGAATATTTTCAGAATATATTTCATATATTCTGAGTGGTATTGTCTAGATTTTCTTCTGGAGCTTTAAAACACATAATTTGACCAATAAATATAAAAAATACCTCATCACTTATCATTAGAGAAATGCAAATCAAAACTACAATGAGATACCATCTCATGCCAGTCAGAATGGCAAATATAGAAAGTCAAGAAACAACAAATACTTGTGAGGTTGTGGAAAATAGGAATGCTTTTACACTTTTGTTAGGAATGTAAATTAGTTCAACCATTGTGAAAGACAATGTGGTGATTACTCAAAGATTAGAACTGGAAACACCATTTGACCCAGCAATCCCATTTATTGGATATATACTCAAAGGGATATCAATCATTCTATTGTAAAGAGACATGCACATGTATCTTCACTGCAGCACTATTCACAATAGCAAAGACATGGAATCAATACAAATGCCCATCAATGATAGATTAGATAAAGAAATGTGGCACATGTACACCATGGAATACTATGCAGCTACAAAAAGGAAGAAGATCATGTTCTTTGCAGGGACATGGATAAAGCTGGAAGCCATTATTTTTCAGCAAACTATCCCAGGAACAGAAAACCAAGGACCACATGTTTTCACTTATAAGTGAGAGCTGAATAATGAGAACGCATGGATACAGGGAGGAGAACAACACTTACTGTGGCCTGTTGGGGGAGAGTTGGGAGAGAGCATTAAGGAAAAGAGCTAGTAAATGCTTGGCTTAATACCTAGGTGATGGGTTGACAGATACAGAAAACCACCATGGCACACGTTTACCCATGTAACAAACCTGCACATCCTGCACACATACCTGGAACTTAAAAAAGTAAAATAATTATTAAAAATAAAGAAAATTTGAGTAACACTTTTTATAATGTTAAACATCTACAAATCAGATGACAGTCATTCCATTCCTAGAAATTTACATACTATGACTACACACTGATCTGTATATGGATACTCAAGATACTTTATTCTTAGTAGCCCAAACCTGGAGTGATATAAATGTCCAATAACAAGTGAATGTATAAACAAACATGGTATAATTGTATAATCACATAACAAAGGAAAAAATGGGTGTTAAGAAGTGTCTTCTCCAGTGGAATGGCAGTAGAGAAAATAAGAAAGGAAGAAAGAAAGCTAAGAGGATGGAAGTGAAATGTTCTGTGTTTCTATTTCCTTTCAGCAGCTGTAACTCTACACAGTATAAATATTTTCAATCATATTTCTTTTTAATTATTTCTAAAATAGAAAATATTAATTCAGTTATGTGTAGTTAAAGCCAAAACAGCTTTATTGTTAATTTTTAAGAACTTGTAGAATTAACAAAACAAAACAAAAACAAGGGGTATGAGAAGATACATTTAATAGCTAACACATTTGAAAGTTGAGAAAAACAGGATTAGAAATGATCTTCAAGGATTAGAATAGAAATGAGCTTTTATATTTTGTGTTTCAGTATCTGGATAACTGGAAAAAATAACATTAAGCAGGTGCTGTATTACAAAAAGAAGTGAGGAGGCCAGGCATGGTGGCTCACGCCTGTAATCCCAGCACTTTGGGAGGCCGAGGTGGGTGGATCACGAGGTCAAGAGATCGAGACCATCCTGGTCACCATTGTGAAACCCCGTCTCTACTAAAGATCTAAAAAATTAGCTGGGCATGGTGGCGCGTGCCTGTAGTCCCAGCTACTCAGGAGGCTGAGGCAGGAGAATTGCCTGAACCCAGGAGGCGGAGGTTGCAGCGAGCCGAGATCACGCCATTGCACTCCAGCCTGGATAACAAGAGCGAAACTCCGTCTCAAAAAGAAAAAAAAGAAGTGAGAAAAAAAAATCTAGAAGCAAACAAGGCAACAGAAACAATTCATGCTGTGCTTCACGAAGGATATTAGCAGCTTCATAATTGTACCTTGAAATGCTTTTCTTTCTTTTAATTGCCATTAAATTCATCATTTCACAGAGAAGTTAAGACCAAAACTAAAGGAACATTTCAAAGTTTATTTTTCTTATTTATTATTGACATAACTGCACACATTTATGGGATACAATGTGATGTTTCAGTGCATGTATACACAGTATAATCATCGAACCAGGGGTAATTACCATATCCATCACTATCAACATTTATCATTATTGTGATGGCAGCATTCACAATTTCTTTTGACTATCTTAAAATAGACACTACATTGTCATTTGTTATAGTCACTCTATCATTTTAGGACTCATTTAATCTGCTGTAAAATCAAACCAATTTCCTATCTTCAAAGTCATTGACCAGAGGAAAATGATTATAAATTACCTGAAAAGTGATATGCATGGGTGTGCTAAGAGTTCCCACTGTTGTTTACTTTTCTATTATCTTTTATCTCTGTTGGAAATCTTGAGAAAAATATTTTTCATTTTTAAGATGGTTATATAGGTGAGGGATTAGTGATAATTTAAAGGTTATAGCCAGTAAATGGCCATTGATCTCAAAATTTCTGATTGTAAGTGATGTATTTTTCCAACAATTTAATGCTATTGAACTAAATCACCCTCACACAGAAGTTTTAAAAAATTGACACAAAAACAAAAATATGGGTATGTATGTGAGTTAATGGCTACAGTAATTTGGTTTACATTAGTGACTTTTTTTTACTATCTATATGTATCCCATAACATAATGTTATAGAATTTAAAAATGCACAAACAAATTTATTTTTTATTGCAAATGGAGGAAAAACTTCAGAATGTGTATTTGGGGCTTGGAGAGGAAAAAGGTGCTCTCATATCAGTGGTGTTGGCACCAACAGGTGCTCCTATATTCACTCAGTATACATGGTTATATAAGTCCTAGAAGTTATACTCCTGGATAAAAGACAGTAAATGTAAATGAGCTAAATGACCCAATTAAAAGACACAGATTGGCAAATTGGGTTAGAGTCAAGACCCATTTGTGTGCTGTCTTCAGGAGACCCATCTCACATGCAAAGACACACATAGGTTCAAACTAAAGGGATGGAGAAATACTTACCAAGAAAATGGACAGCAGAAAGAAAGAAAGAAAGAAGAAAAAAAGAAAAAAAAGCAAGGGTTGCAAATTTAGTCTCTGATAAAACAGGCTTTAAACCAACAAAGATCAAAAAAGACAAAAAGGTCATTACATAATGGTAAAGGGATCAATGCAGTGAGAAGAATTAACTATTCTAAATATGTATGAACCCAATACGGGAGCACCCAGATTCATAAAGCAAGTTCTTAGAGACCTTCAAATAGACTTAGCCTCCCACACAATAACAGTGGGAGACTTTAACACCCTACTATTAATATTAAACAGATTAAGAATACAGAAAATTAACAAGGATATTCAGGACTCTGAGCTCTGGACCAAATGGACCTAATAACATCAACAGAACTCTCCACCCCAAATCAAGAGAATATACACTCTTCTCAGCACCACATCACACTTATTCTAAAATTGACCACATAATTGAAAGTAAAACACTCCTCAGCAAATTCAAAAGAATGGAAATCATAACAAACAGTTTCTCAGACCACAATGCAATCAAATTCTAACTCAGGATTACGAAACTCACTTAAAACCACACAACTACATGGAAACTGAACAAATTGCCCCTGAATGACTACTGGGTAAAGAAAGAAATTAAGGCAGACATAAATAAGTTCTTTAACACTAAAGAGAACAAAGACACAATGTACCAGAACCTCTGGGACACAGCTAAAGCAGCACATAGAGGGAAATTTATAGCACTAAATGCCCACAGGAGAAAGCAGAGAGCAAACAAATTTAAAACTAGCAGAAGACAAGAAATAACTAAGATCAGTGCAGGACTGAAGGAGTTAGAGACATGAAAGACCTTCAAAAAAATCAATGAATCCAAGAGTTGTTTTCTTGAAAAGATTAACAAAATGGGTAGAAACCTAGCTGGACTAATAAAAAAGAATCAAATAGACAAAACAAAACATGATAAAGGGGTTATCACCACTGATTCCACAGAAATACATACTACCATCAGAGAATATTATGAATACTTCTATGCAATTGAATTAAAAAATCTAGAAGAAATGGATAAATTCCTGGTCATATACACCCTTCCAAGACTAAACCAGAAAGAAGTCAAATCCCTGAATAGACCAATAACAAGTTCTGAAATAGAGGTAGTAATTAATAGCCTACCTACTAAAGAAAGCCCAGGACCAGATGAATTAACAGCTGAATTCTACCAGAGGATCAAAAAGGAGCTTGTAGCATTCCTCCTGAAACTATTCCAAACGATAGAAAAAGAGGGACTCCTCCCAAACTCATTTTATGAGGTTAGCATTATCCTGATGCCAAAACCTGGCAGAGACACAACAAAAAAAGAAAATTTCAGGCCAATATCCCTGATGAACATCAGTGTGAACCTCCACAATAAAATACTGGCAAACCAAATCCAGCAGCCCATCCAAAAGCTTATCCACCATGATCAAGTGGGCTTCATCCCCGGGAGGCAAGCCTGGTTCAACATACACAAATCAAGAAACCTAATCCATCACATAAACAGAACCAATTACAAAAACCACATGATTATCTCAATAGATGCAGAAAAGGTCTTCAGTAAAATTTAACACCCCTTCACGGTAAAAACTCAATAAACTATGTATTGATGGAACATATCTGAAAACAGTAAGAGCTATTTATGACAAACTCACAGCCAATACTGAATGGGCAAAAGCTGGAAGCATTCCCTATGAAAAACAGCACAAGACAAAGATACCCTCTCTCACCACTCCTATTTGACATAGTGTTGGAAGTTCTGGCCAAGGCAATTAGGCCAGATAAAGAAATAAAGGGTATACAGTTAGGGAGGGAGGAAGTAAAATTGTCTCTGTTTGCAGATGACGTGATTATATATTTAGAAAACCCCATTTTACTCAGCCCAAAATCTCCTTAAGCTGATAACCAACTTCAGCAAAGTCTCAGGATACAAAACAAATGCACAAAAACTTAATAAACAAATTTAACAGAAAGGTGACCTATTAACAGATGATATGTTCACTGTCTATGACCACAAAGTATTAATATAAATTTTCAGTTAAAGTAAATTAAACATTTATTGGGATATTACTATGTGCCAAAACTGAGCTTTGCCCTAAGGACAGGAATAAAAATAACGCCTTTTTTAATTATTATTATAATTTAAGTTATGGAATACACGTGCAGAATGTGCAAGTTTGTTACATTGTTATACATGTGCCTCTGTGGTTTGCTGTACCCATCAACCCGTCATCTGCATTAGGTATTTCTCCTAATGCTATCCCTCTATTAGTCACCTACCCCACAACAGGCCCCTCCTTGTGCCTGCATGTGTTCTCAGTGTTCAAATCTGACTTATATGTGAGAACGCATGGTGTCTGGTTTTCTGTTCTTGTGTTAGTTTGATGAGAATGATGGTTTCCAGTTTCATCCATGTCCCTACAAAGGATATGAACTCTTCCTTTTTTATGGTTGCATAGTGTTCAGTAGTGTATATGTGCCAAATTTTCTTTATCCAGTCTATTGTTGATGGGGATTTGGGTTGGTTCCAAGTTTTTGCTATTGTGAACAGTGCTGTAATAAATATAAGTGTGCATGTGTCTTTATAATATAATGATTTATAATCCTTTGGGTATAAACTCAATAATGGCATTGCTGGGTCAAGTTGTATTTCTAGTTTTAAATTCTTGAGGAAATGCCACACTGTTTTCCACAATAATTGAAATAATTTACATTCCCACCAGTAGTGTAAAAGGGTTCCTATTTCTTCACATCCTCTCCAACACCTGTTGTTTCATGGTTTTTTAATAATCACCATTCTAACTGGTGTGAAAGGTATCTAAATGTGGTTTTGATTTGCATTTCTTGAATAACCAGTGATGATGAACTTCTTTTTATATGTTTGTTGGTTGCATAAATGTCTCCTTTTGAGAAGTGTCTGTTCATATATTTTGCCCATTTTTTGATGGGGTTGTTTGTTTTATCTTGTAAATTTGTTTAAATTCTTTCGAGATTCTGGATATTAGCCCTTTGTCATATGGATAGATTGAAAAAGTTTTCTCCAATTTTGTAGGTTGCCTGTTCACTCTAATGATAGTTTCTTTTGCTGTGCAGAATCTCTTAAGTTTAATTAGATCTTATTTGTCTATTTTGACTTTTGTTATCATTGCTTTTGTTTTGGTCGTAAGTCCTTGCCTATGCTGATGTCCTAAATGGAATTACCAAGCTTTTCTTCTAGGGTTTTTGTGGTTTTAGGTCTTACATTTAAATCTTTAATCCATCTGTAGTTAATTTTTGTATAAAGTGTAAGGAAGGGATCCAGTTTCAGCTTTCTGCATCTGGCTAACCAGTTTTCCCCACACCATTTATTAAATAGGAAATCCTTTCTCCATTGCTTGCTTCTGTCAGGTGTGCAGGTCAGAGAGCTGTAGATGTGTTCCATTATTTCTGAGGTGCCAGAAATAATATATAATATAAAATAATGCCTCACAAATAATATATACATATATATAATGGAGTATATATTAGATATGATACTATAATATGTAATACATTATATCATTACATATAATAGGTGTATATGTGTATATATATATAATATATATTATATCATTACATAGGTATCTATGATACAGCATCCATTGTTTCCAGATTTTTTAGTTATCGCCATTCTAACTGGCATGAGATGGTATCTCAATGCGGTTTTGATTTGCATTTCTCTAATGACCAGTGATGTAAGCATTTTTTCATATGTTTGTTGGCCACATATATATCTATGTATATATATAATAATATATATCATATCATTACATATGATATCAATATATACATGTATCATTACCTAATATATATCATTACATATGATGTGTATGTAATATCTATTATATATATACATAGATATGATATATACATATGATGTACATAGATACCATGTATATATAATATGTCATATATGTTATACTATATATACCTATTATGATTATAATATATAATCATATATAATCATATATATATAATCATCATATATAATCATATATATAATCATCATATATATAATCTCATATATATAATCATTATATATATAATCATATATATAATCATTATATATATAATCATATATATATAATCATTATATATAATCATATATATATAATCATTATATATATAATCATATATATATATAATCATTATATATATAATCATTATATATATATAACCATTATATATATATATATATATAATTTATATATATATAAATTTTATATATATATATATAAAATTACATATGATAGGTAATTAAACCTATCAAAGTTTTTATTATTTTGAGATTTTAGAGGCAGGTTTTAGAAGACTATATTTTTCTAATATCTTCCTAGTTAAAATTCTGTTGTATCAAAAGGGGATATAAAAAGAGTACCTATATAAGCTAGGTTAAATAAATTTTGTGAACATGTGTTGGCCATAGGATTACTGCAATGCCATGTACAATTCAAATTAGTTTTATAAGAAGTTCTAGCAAGCATATCAAATGTGCAAATTACTTCATATTGTTCAATTACACAACAGAAGGAATAAATTTGCCACAATTTGATTTTTATTGTGAGTTTTATAAGAGCACATAAAGAATAACAAGATTTTTTACAGAAAGACTATTTTTGTTTGTAGTATAATGATGTTGTAAAATATCTGCTTTATTCAGCTACTTCTCTTCCATCTTCAGAAATTTTATAAGAATAACCAGATTTTTTTACAGAAAGACTATTTTTGTTTTTAGTATAATGATGTTGTAAAATATCTGCTTTATTCAGCTACTTCTATTCCATCTTCAGAAATTTTCTGGATATGTTTCAGAGTAAAATATCAATATGGGCAGTTCTATATTTGCATAATAAATCTTCAAATGAAAGGCTGTAATATCATCAAACTATGATTATTTTGTATTTCTTCAAATATACTGCTGTTCAATGTGGCTTCAGGAATTAAACATCAGGAAATGATGTTTAATTTTCTGAAAGGATAGTTGTACAGATAAGATGGGAAAGATATTTTGTGTATATGATTGAAGTTAATAAATGCCGATTATTGCTATTGCGTAAAATGATCAGACTTGGAACATGTCTTTTACTCTAAAATATTTCTAGAAATGAACCAATAAAATAGAGGTGTGCTAGGATGAGAAATGTGGAGTTTAGGACTTACATGTGACAATTCAGAAAGAATAGATGTTGACAGAGAGGTGATTTATTTATACAGAAAGCACAGATGTTAGTATATGCACATTATTTCAGGTCAAATATGATATACTGTTCTAGGTGTGCAATGGATTACTAATAGTAAAATGTCATGGGTGCAAACATGTAGATACACACTCATATGTAGATAAACAATGCTATTATGCTAGGCATCTATATATATATTATTTACATATATATATATCATTTACATGTATATATATATTATATATATGAGGAAACATTTTATTACATCAGTCCAAAAGTTCCAGAAAATGGAAAGTACTCTATGGCACAGCAAAGTAAATCAATGGTTATCTGGAGGGTAGAGAGAAAGACATCATAAACAGGAAGCAGGTAAGTGTAAGGTGATAGATAAGTTCATTATTGTGACTCTGATGATTATTTCATGGGATTATATGAAATACAAGACTTGTACTATAGCTTAAATATGCATAGTTTATTCAATGTCATTTACTCCCTTTTATTGTACTTTAAGTTCTGGGGTGGATGTGCAGATCTTGTAGGATTGTTGCATAGGTACACACATGCCATGGTGGTTTGCTGTCTCCATCCCCCATCACCTACATCAGGCATTTCTCCCAGGGTTATCCCTCCCCAATTTCCCTGCCCACACTGTCCATCCCCTAGTCATCCACCTGCAAATAGACCCCAGTGTATGATGTTCCCTTCCCTGTGCCCATGTGTTCTCATTTCTCAACACCCACCTATGAGTCAGAATATGTGGTGCTTGGTTTTCTATTCTTGTGTCAGTTGCTGAGAATGATGGTTTCCAGATTAATACATGTCCCTACAAAGAACATGAACTCATCATTTTTTATGGCTTCATAGTATTCCATTGTGTATATGTGCAACATTTTCTTTGTCCAGTCTATCAATGATGGACATTTGGGTTGGTTCCAGGTCTTTGCTATTGTAAACAGTGCCACCATGAACATAGGTGTGCATGTGTCTTTATAATAGAACAATTTATAATCCTTTGGGTATATATCCAGTAATGGGATTGCTAGGTCAAATGGAATTTATATTTCAAGATCCTTGAGGAATCGTTACCCTGTCTTTCACAATGGTTGAACTAATTTACACTCCCACCAACAGTGTAAAAATGTTCCTATTTCTCCACATCCTCTCCAGCATCTGTTGTCTACAGATTTTTTTTTAATGATCGCCATTCTAACTGGCATGAGATGGTATCTCAATGTGGTTTTGATTTGCATTTCTCTAATGACTAGTGATGTGAGCATTTTTTCATATGTTTTTGGCCACAAAAGTGTCATATTTTGAAAAGTGCCTGTTCATATCCTTTGCCCACTTTTGAATGGGTTTGTTTGCTTTTTTCTTGTAAATCTGCTTTAGGTTTTGTAGATTCTAGATATTAGCCCTATGTCAGATGGGTAGATTGAAACTTTTTTTTTTCCATTCTGTTGATTGCCAGTTCACTCTAATGATAGTTTCTTTTGCTGTACAGAAGCTCTGGAATTTGATTAGATCCCATTTGTCTATTTTGGCTTTTGTTGCCATTGCTTTTCGTGTTTTATATGCAAGGCATCTTTATTGAACTTACATTTTTCCTTTAGGCTTATATGTGCAGACAATGTCTTTCAAAAATAATTACATTTGTATGATTTTGTGGAGAAGAGGATAAATTACTCCAGACCCCTCGATGAGCACATATGTTTAAGAAAATATAAACCTTGTTCATTGTGCTCTCATGGCAAGATGGCTAGTGAGGATAAAAAATAAAATAAAATAAAATATAAACCGGTGACAATATGCTTTATACAAAGAAGAGCTTTCTGAAGTTAATCTCTTAAAAGAAAAATAAATAGAAAGATAGGACAAGAGGCTTCCATATAGTCAGAGTCAAAGTACTTCCTGCTGATTTACTCAGCCAATTCATTTGGATGTACCTATTTACCTTCTATGGAGAAGTGAAATTCTTCTGGGAAATGAAAAAATCATCAATGAGTTTAGCTTCTGTCTGATACCATTTAGTCTGCAATAAGAAAAATACCGTAGACTGGGCAGCTTATGTACCACAGAATTTTTCTTTCTTACAATTCTGATGCTTGAGAAGTCCAAAATCAAGATGCTCACATATTTGATGTCTGTCAAGACCTGATTTATAGATCACAGATGGCACCTTCTTGCTGAGTGCTCACATGATGAAAGGATGTGAAGTATCTCTCAGTTCTCTTTTATAAGGTCACCAATCCCGTTCATGAGGGCTCTGCCCTGCTGATCCAATCAACTCTCACAGTTGTTATTAGGTTTAACAAATGAATATTGGGGAGACATAGATTTGTACCATAGCAACAACTACATAATTAAATGAGACTGCAAAGGTGGAAACAAAAATAGTGGGCACATTTTTTTGGTATTAATTATTGACTCATATTCAGACTCAACAATTTCATACTGAAGTACTGTTAAGGAAATTAATAAAGCTTTCTTAGCTTTTATTTACTCTTCAATAAAATTGTATGATGTGATTACTGGGAAAATTGAAGTGATATTCATATAAATCCCTAAGTATTATACATAGAACATTTTTATAAACAACTGTGATTGATCAGAATATTTGCAATATCAATGCAATCTGCTTGTTAAAATTGAACAAAACTGAAAAATCAGATATTTTATGTTGAACATTTTCATCTAAACATAGCTTTAATAATTAAATAAACAGAAACACAGGTAAATTGAAATTCTAGTGCATTTTAATAAGCAAGTAATATGCACAACTTGCAAACCAAAATCTTAGCCTACCTTGTATGAATGTGTACATAAAATATCAATGTGACATTTCTTCTTTAAGAGATTTTTAAAATAATAAATAACAATAATGAAATATTTTCAGGGGTTAATTAAAAATAAAGAGCAGAAATGAAGTTATGGGCACAAATGTGGTATCAGGAAGAATGTGGTATATATTGCTATTACAATTGACACATTGATATTACAGAACTATTTTTTAAATTAATTTTCAAAAAACATTATCTCACATACTTGCTCTTTCAACAAATGTTTAAGAAGCACAACTTTGTGCTAGGCACTCTTCTAAGCATTGTGTATATAGTGAACCAATCAATGTTCCTGCTTGCATGGAATTTGCTTTCTAGGTAATGCAAATATTCCTATAAATATAATGTGGTAATATAAATATGATTTCAGTAAATGTAAGTAGAAGGCAAGAAAATTTTGAATATAACTATAATAATATAAATCATATTTATGTTCACTTTATTGTCTGAATTCTACACTAACCTAGTGTAGATATCAATAGAAAGAAATAAATTCAATAGCTAATAGCAATAACAAACAAACAAAAGTTACATAGTTTAAACCAAACATATGGTAACATTTTTTAGATGTAATGGTCTCATTTATTTTACTAATACACATAGATTATATTGCTTCTGATGCTTTTATAGTTATAATTTCCTCCTAAATGTTAAGAAAGAATAGAAACACAATATTGCACTTAGTATTTTTATATTTACTATGTAGTATCTTCCTGCTTCCTTTTCTTCAAAGTATTTAGTAGGAAAATTGGGTATATTGTGTTCCAAGTAAATTGTAATATACCCTATTAAATGAAATATAATGTCATCTTGCTTTTTAATTACTTAGACTTGTACTGTGAGTTTTAACTTTCAAAATAGCTGAATGAAAAAGTCTGTTAGCACGGCACTCCCATTCCATCCCTTTCTCTAATTGTTTTCCATTTGGCTGCCCAGAATAGATAGTAAGAGCCTACCCTCTCTTGCTTTCTATCCTCTCTTTTTTTTCTATGTGAATAACTTCTTTCCAATGGTATATATGTGAAAATGACAATTTGGGGAATGTTAGCAGATGGCTAGTGTGTACCATTTTTTCTATTATGTTCTTTAATTTTCTTGCTGGAAGGAAATGGTTATGGGAGTAGTATTAGTCTGTTTATGTTGCTAATAAAAACATACCAGAGACTGGGCAATTTACAAAAGAAAGAAGCTTAATGGACTTACAGTTCCATGGCCTCACAACCATGGCTGAAGATGAATGGCACATATCACCTGGTGGAAAACAAGAAAAGAGAGCTTGTGCAGGGAAACTCCCCTGTTTAAAACCGACAGATCTTGTGACACTTATTCACTATCACAAGAACAACACTGGAAAGACCTGTCCCTGGGATTCAATTACCTCCCACCAGGTTCCTCCCACAACATGTGGGAATTCAAGATCAGAGTTGGGTGGGGACACAGCTAACTCATATTATTTCACTCCTGACCCTTGCCAAATCTCATTTACTCACGTTTCAAAACCAATCATGCCTGCCCAACAGTTCCCCAAAATCTTAACTCATTTTGTCATTATCTCACAAGTCCATAGTCCAAAATCTCATCTGAGACAAGGGAAGTCCATTTCACCTATGAGCCTCTAACATCAAAAGCAGGTCAGTTACTTCCAAGATACAATGGGGACACAGGTATTGGGTAAATACAGCTGTTCCAAATGGGATAAATTGAGCAAAACAAAGGGGCTACAGGATGCATGCAAGTCTGAAATCCAGCAGGGCAGTCAAATATTAAAGCTTCAAAATTATCTCCTTTGACTCCATGTCTCACATCCAGGTCATGCTGATGCAAGACATGGGTTCCCATGGTCTTGGGCAGTTCTGCCCCTCTGGCTTAGCAGGGTAAAGCCTTCCTCAGGCTGCTTTCATGGACTGATGTTGAGTGTGTGTAGCTTTTCCAGGCACAACATGCAAGCTGTCAGTGAATCTATCATTCTGGGGCCTGGAGGATAGTGGCCCCTTCTCATAGCTCCAGTAGATGGTACCCCAGTAGGGACTCTGTGGGGGGGTTTCAACACCACATTTCTCTTCTGCAGTGCCCAAGCAGAGGTTCCCCATGAAGGCCCCACCCCTGCAGCAAACTTCTGCCTGGGCATCCAGGCCTTTCCATACATCCTCTGAAATGCAGGCAGAGGATCTCAAACCCCAATTTTTTATTTCTGTGCACTATCAGGCTCAGCACCATGTGGAAGCTGCCAAGGCTTAGGGCTTGCACCCTCTGAAGCCACAGCTGAAGCTTTACATTGGCCTCTTTTAGTCACGGCTCTAATGCCTTGTATGTAAGACACCAAGTCCCTAGGCCATACACAGCACAGAGACCCTGGGTTGAGTCCACAAAGCCATTTGTTCCTTCTAGCATTCTGGGACTGTAATGAGAGAGTCTGCCATGGAGACCTCTGACATGCCCTGAAAACATTTTCCTCATTATCTTTGGCATTAACATTTGGCTCCTTGTTACTTAGGCAAATTTCTGGAGTGGCTTTAATTTTTCCTCAGAAAATGAGATGGTATTTTCTATTGTATTGTCAGGATTCAAAGTTCCCAAACTTTTATGCTCTGCTTCCTTTATAAAACTGAATGCATTTAACAGCACCCAAGTCACCTTTTGAATGGTTTACTGCTTTGAAATTTTTTCTCCCAGATACCCAAAATAATCTCTCACAAGTACAAAGTTCCACAAATCTCTAGGGTAGGGGCAAAATGCCACCAGTCTCTTTGCTAAAACATAAAAAGGATTACCTTTGCTCCAGTTTCCAATAAGTTCCTTATCGCCATCTGAGACCACCGCAGCCTGGATTTCATTGTCCATATTATTATCAGCATTTTGGTCAAAGCTATTCAACAAGTCTCTAGGAAGTTCAAAACTTTTCTATATTTTTCTGTCTTCTTCTGAGCCCTCCAAACTGTTCCAACCTCTGCCTGTTACTTAGTTCCAAAGTTACTTTCACATTTTGGGGTATGTTTTTAGCAGTGCCCCATTTTACTTTTACCAATATCTGAATTAGTCAGGGTTCTCTAGAGGGACATAACTGGTAGGAGTTATATATATGTATGTGTGTGTGTGTATACCTGATAGGTAGGCTATATGCATATAAATAACTTATAGTATATAGCATATATATATGCTACACACACACACACAAAGGGGAGTTTATTAAGTGTTAACTTACATGATCACAAGATCCCACAATAGGCTGTCTGCAAGCTTGAGGAGCAAGGAAGCCAGTCCAAGTCCCCAAACTGAAGAACTTGCAGTTCAATATTTGAAAGCTGGAAGCATCCAGCATAGGAGTAAGATACAGGCAGGGAGGCTAAGCCAACCTAGTCTTTTCACGTTTTTCTTCCTGGTTTATGTTCTAGCCATGCTGGAAGCTGATTAGATGGTGTACACCCAGATTATGGGTGGGTCTGCTTTTCTCATGACACTGAATCAAATGTTAATCTCCTTTGACAACACCCTCACACAAACACACTCAGGATCAATACTTTGCATTCTTCAGTTAAATCAAGTTGACACTTAATAATAACAATCATAGCAGTTGTGATGATTGAAGCTGGATTAGCTATCTTTAACCATGAGGTTAAAAACTGCATGCTAAGAATGAAGGGAAAACAAAATGCATGCATATATATATATTTTTTAAGACAAGAGTCTCACTCCACCACCCAGGCTGGAAGGCTGGAGTCTAGTGGCACCATCTCTGCTCACTGCAATCTCTATCTCCCAGGTTCAAGTGATTCTCATGCCTCCAGCCTTCAGAGAAGCTGAGATTACAGGCACTTGCTAACATGCCCAACAAATTTTGTATTTTTAGTAGAGACAGGGTTTGACCATGTCTTTACTAAATCTTACACAGTCAGTTTCCAAAATTTCTGAAGTATCTTATTTGCCCAGGCAAGTCTCAAACCCCTGAGATAAGCCATCTGCTCATCTCAGCCTCCCAAAGTGCTGGAATTACAGGAATGAGACACCGCACCCAGCCTAAAGAGCTTAGAAATTTTATGAAGCTAAACTGGTTACCTCATTTTATGTGACAGGAATAGTCTTCTATCTTGTCAATCCACTGTTATTTGGCATTTTATGTCACTCAATCTTACATGGCCGGTTTCCAAAATGTCAGAAACATTTTAGTCTTTGAAACATAAAGTGCACTCCTTGGTGAGATAAATTTCTGTAAATTATGACAGGGTTTACCTGATATAGATTATTTCACTTGGCAAATAAATTTTAAAATTTCAAAGTGGGTGCCCTCACAAAACAGTTACATTATAGGGTAGATATGTTTTTGTAGATTACCTGAAAATCTTACTATCATTTATTAATTTTCTTTTGGAATATATGTTTCATGTTTAAATTATGGAAGGTATAACTTTGAAAACTATATTATCTGTCCTCTAAATTCCAAACTCTCCCCACGCCCCACCACCACCACATAGCTGTTTTATAGCTAATTAAATAAAGATACTGAGAATACTTCGGAAAAGTGAAGCTGACTGACCAAAGAAACTGAGAGTTGGAGAGGAAGATTAAGTAGAGACTCAGACACACTGGGCACTGGAGGATAAAGAACAGCTTGTGTGTCTGTAATACTAGCTCACTGAACCTCAAGACACTGATTAAATTCAATTAAATCCAGTATTGTGCAGTGTGATGGGGGCATACAGTGAAAACCAAATAGACATTTTCCCCTGCCCTCATGTAGCTTTGTAAAACAGGGAAAGCAGAGTAGATAAAATTACAATAATTTTAATGTAATGAATAGGAGAATACAGTGTACTATAAAAGTGTGTACAAAGTGAAATTAACAATGTCTTTCTAGAGTTCACTAAATGAGGAGTTGATGTTTAAGGTGAGATTTAAATATGCACATGTTATTTTGATAACTTCGGTTACTTCAAAGTTTGCAGATCTTTGGGGAAATTAAAGAACTTGAACCATAATATAATCTCTTTGCAATGCATAAAAAAATCCTATATAGCTGAAGAGTAAGGAATAATGAAATATTGAGGCTGCAAGATAGGTAAAGGTTTCATGTTAGGGGTCTTGATAAGTTACGTTTAAGAGCAATGCATATCATTAAAGGTTTTTAATCCAAAGATTTAATAGACACAGACCCCAAGAATCTGGAACCTCACAAAACTGAGTTGCGTCATCTCAGTCTCAAACAGAACTGTGTTTTTGGCCATGTGAAAAGTGAATGTGAATTCCAATGCCTCTGCCAATTTCAACTGATTAAGTTTTATAGCAGTGTGAGAACCATATCTCTCTCCTCTGTGCCATAGTTACAGTCACCCTGTATGTGACAAGTGAAAAAGACAACAGAATGGAAACATTTATTTTTCTGACACTAGTGAAGTCTGCTCTGACCACTGTTTTGATGCAGGGCAATCTCTTGGAGACTAATTATACTGTGGATTGAGTTGTCTTTACATTTAACTTCTTGACTACAATTTGATTTCTATTTTAAACCTTACAATAGAGTATGGTAAGAATATTTAAGCCTCAGTAAATTTCCATGTGAAAACCCTTTATTATATACTACCATGTAGGTAGGTGTAGGTCCAATTCCTTTTTGTCAACACAATAGCAGACTTTTTTCATTGTACCTCAAAAACATAAGTTCAATGGCTTTTTGCAATAGCTATACTCTGTGGTTCCTAACCATTAGACATGCATCATCGCAAATGATTTCTTAAGATATTTTCCTGAGGTTCAAATTTTCTTTTGAGTACAAAAGTGAGATCCAGATGCTATTTTCATTGTATATTTTCTCACTTGTTCAGGTTTTTATTTTTTTCAGGTTTTTTTTTTTTTTTTTTTTTTTTTCTCTAAGGTTATATATGTCTATGCCATGTAGAAGGCTAAAGCCCTTGGCTCCCTTAATGCAAACCGGAATTCCTAAATTAGCAGCACACTGTAGTTTGTAATGTTTCATTGTGATACTCTATTAAATATTGGTAGCTGCTTCTCACTAGTACCTTGCTCCTGAAACTATCTCAGTGAGATTTGAATAGCAATAAGCTGTGTCATTAACCTTAATCATGAAACTATGTCTGCTGCATTTAAAAATATATGCCTTATTTTGTGATGAGATATAAGAATCATCAGCTTGGGGGGAAATTTCTCTTTAACTCATCAAGTAGTTTTTGTGTTTGATGGTCCTTAACATTGAAATTGCTCTTAAAAATTATTCTTTAAGTATCAATAATTAAAAGGCAATCTATATTTGACATATATTAATGATCAGTATTATTTGTGTACCAACATAGATTTGTGAAAAAGATGGCAACAGCATTCTTGGCTTTGATAAATCATGTGCTTACTTCCTGTCAAAATAAGAAATTGTGCTTACGTTTAAAGGATAAATCAGGCTGTGTCTAGAAACAAAAATATGATCTAAAATTCCTTATAAGAGGCTAGCATATCAAAGAATAAGATAAAAAGAAAATATTCTCACTATATTGCTATTTGAATCTAAATGTCAATGCCATAAATTTAGTGGTTACTACCCAGAGAAGACTGAGTGATTGTTTCAGAAAGTTACCCAATTTATAATATGTTCCAACTTTGCAATATGTTTTACAGTGATAAGATATCCAAATTAAATAAACAATGTATTTCCATAGTTGTCAACGGTTCTAACAACTGACTAAATATCTAGTTATAATTCTCGACTTTTTAACATTTTACATTAATTATTTTTTTCTAATTCTGTCCATATATCCATGCACATACATATTAGCTTATTTATTCAGTTTGCATTTAGGGTAAAACAGTAGACTTCTAATTATGGTCATATAAACTTATTCTAACTAGTGTAATTTTAGTTTAGTCATAATAACTTTACATTTCAAAAAATGGTTAATTTGAAAGAAATTCTCATTTTTTGGTATCTCTTTACATCTTATAAAAATTATGTTATATTTATAGTTGATTTGGTCACAAGCTCTTCTAAATAATTAATTTCCAAATGACAATATTTGTATGAGCAATTATAGAGGCTTGCAGAACCTAATAATTATTTTCTGAGATTCTGTCTATATACTTAGATAGGCAATTTTATCACTGGCTAAATTGGTTATTGTGCATGATCCTTCAGGTTTTCACACCCACTTCTGGAGACTGATTGACTATTTCTAGCACCATAGGTATATCTTGACTTCTTAAACTAAAGAGATATGACAAAAAATCGAAGTTATGGTGATGTATCTTTAAAAATAGGCAAGTTAGAAATATTAAATGAATAAGCCAACTTGTAAATTGTCAAAAATGTTTATATGTACACATATAATTTATCAGTGACTTCAGATAATGTCGTAGAACATTTGGTCTCTCCAGAAAATGTGGAAACAGAAGATAGGCTGAATGTAGTAGGCAAGTCATTTGAAAGAAATTAGAGTGGTCTTACAAGTATTTCAATTGTTATCTGTGGCCAATATGAAGACAATCTGTTACATGTTGACATGCTATTTTTAAATCACTTACACATTTTAGCCCCATTCATTCAGACTTCTGCTCATTAAAGATCACCTTTATTCATTATATTCCCATACATTCCTGGTCTTGCATCTCTAATTATGTATGTAATCTTCTAGAAATGTCATAATCGTTGAGGTGGGGCTTCAGTGAAACAGTAAACCGTTTTCCTGGTTTCCCTGCTCTCAGTGACTATGTGAATTCACCACACCACCCTTCAGTAGTAGCTAGAGTATTAGTGGTATTTTTTCATTGCATAATCCAGTCAATAGTCAATAGTACTTGACTTTTAGTACTTTCAGTCCTAAGTAGAAATATGACAGATGGGCCGGGCGCGGTGGCTCAAGCCTGTAATCCCACCACTTTGGGAGGCCGAGGCGGGTGGATCACGAGGTCAAGAGATCGAGACCATCCTGGTCAACATGGTAAAACCCCGTCTCTACTAAAAATACAAAAAATTAGCTGGGCATGATGGCGCATGCCTGTAATCCCAGCTACTCTGGAGGCTGAGGCAGGAGAATTGCCTGAACCCAAGGTAAAAGGGAGATTGCGTAATACTTGAAGTCATTTTATATTTATGCATAGATGAGGGAGGGCATATAAATCAATTAAAGCTGTTTGATTCTATTTTATTCTATAATTTACCATGCTGCTTGCTTTTCCAGAAAAAAACAATTCATATTAATGGACTAAATAACAGATTAGTTACAGCAATAATTTCTCTTCTATTTATTCTATATTCTGTTATGTAAAATTGTTATATCTTTGGGCAATTAATTTAGCACTTGGGATTTGAATCATTTTCTTATAGAAATATCAGTGTCATTTTGATAAAGTAATTATTTACAAATATTTTTAATTCATTATGATCTACCTTTTGTATCATTTAAAGGCTTAAAGCATGCATTTATGTCCAAGTATGCTAATATTTTCAAATACATGCCTTCTCTTGAGGCTGTGTTTTTTATTAGATACTATTAACTTTTATGACAGTATTTATTTTTCTTGAGATTGTATAATATAAAGAAAGAAATTATTATGTCAAAGAGAAGTGTTTTTTGTTTTTCTGTTTTTTTTTTAAGTTGATATCTCTATTGTTTCCACTGTTGGAAAGAGAAAAGGATAATTTACATATCATTCAATTTTGCTCTTTTAAAGTGCAAAATTTTGTGAGTTTTAGTACATTCACAGAATTCCACAACCATCACATAATCAGTTTTTGAATATTTTCATCACCCCCAGAAATCAATCATTTTTACCGAAGAAATTCTCAATTTACAGTTAACTTCACAAGCAAATACAATATTTTTTCTCTTTTTTTTTATTTTCTCAATTTGGTAGATAATGAAAGTGATAGCAGCAATTTTAATCCCCTATTCTTTGGCATAGTATAGCTAAATAGTTTTTAGCTACAACTAAAATCATTTATAATTAATTCTTGATAGTATTAAAAATGACATGAAAAATATTATAACTTCCCTTGAAAAAGACCTCTAAGTATCTCTGAAGTGGTGGTATGAATATCTAATTGTAAGGATAATTTTATTTAATTAACATTAAAAATTAGGACTTACAATAAATGTAATTTGCTGTTACATAGTTACGTATATCACTATATAATACTAATTTTTACTGCAAGAACACCGATGGACAACTGAAATGTACCTGTTATCTGAGAAAGAAAAAATGTGCTATATTGTTTATCAGGTGGAGGGAAAAAAAATTAGGAAAGAACTTCTTTCCAAGCAATAATGATACCATCTTTATGGTCTATTCATATCTCCAAGTCTCAAATTTCTTTATTATTATAATATTAAACAACCTACAGGGCAGTGTTACCTGTGATCCATGAATGCAAGGTTTCTTCCAAATAAGGGTTTCTGCATTGAAAAAGTTTAATATTTTTTCTCATCACATTCTCAATGTAGCTGTCTTGAGGGTAAAATTGCTAATGTCACATTAAATAGCTATGCCTTCCAAGAAGAAAGTGGCTGCATAATGATAACTTTCTTATTGAGGAAATATGAGAGAGGTAGTTTCCAGAGGAGAATTGATATATTTTGTAAATATAGGTGATTTGTTCTATACAAATATACCTCATACCAAAGCAGGTCAGTACTCTGAATCACAATGATCTTGCATAGTTGTGTTTGCAAGGCAGGATTCCCAACACTGCAATTAGAAGTTCTCCAAAACACACCACACACATGAGGTGTGGGTGACTGATAACACATCTCATTAATGACCTAACTCAATTATTACCTGGGTTCTTCTAAAGACTAAATCACTAATTTAAAGTGTATATGGGGCTGCAAATCATATCCGTACGAGACAAATCCTGTGTAAACACTGCTGCAGTAAGCATTGTTTTCTAGACATATACCCATGAGACTTTATGATGGCATTATAAATGCTTACTTAGTATGCATTATAATGATGTTTCTCAATAGAAGTCTCAGAATTATTTTGACTTAGTATTCTATCTAGGATTACACTCGAAGTATTGCACCAAGCCTGTAAAACAGATGCTGACTCCAGGGTACATTTTTGTCAGGGCTACCAAATGCTGACTGCAGTGTAAGATGCTTCTACCACTGTGAATTGTAGACTTCCAGTAGTGCAAGAACTAACTTGGAAATAGATTTAATAGGTGCTTCTTAATTGTGAGACTTCTGCTGGTAATATAACAGTGTACATTTTGATTTCACGGCACAATTGTCCACAGACAATTTTCTATGAGTTCAAGTTTCATAATAAATTAACAATAACAAGATTTACATTTTACACAACTTTATAATTTTCAAAATGTCTTCTTATATTTTGTTTTCATTACACAATATATAAAATATTATCCCTCACAAAAATGTAAGTGAGAAATGCTCTGCGTTTTTTGCCTTGAAATCTCACTACACTATGTAATAAACTTATATTTTCAATTAAGATTAAAAGAGAAAATATTTTGAAAAAACAATTTTTCAGGGTTATAGCTTTTCTCAATTTATAATATTCAGCTTTAAGAGGACTGACAAATTGTTCTGATAAGATCTTAGAGTTTTTTTTTATGTCTATTAAAGATAAGCTACATAAAGGGCAATAGACATAAACAAGCACTTCCTAGAAGATGAAATTTGAATGGCAAATAAACCTATGAAGATATGCTATACTTTCTTGATAATCAGGTAAATGGAAATTAAGCTACAATGAGATGACATTTTACAACCACTAGATGGGCCTCAACCAAAGTCTAGGCAAAGAGGTAGTAAAATAGCATCCTCAAGCATAACTAATGGAAGTGTAATTGGTATAACCACTTTGGGAGATAATTTGAACTTGTTTGATAAAACTGAACATATATGCAACCTATGACCAAGCAATTTCATTCTTAGTTACATAATGTAGACAAATTGTACATATATATGTGTTATATGTATTATATTTATATATCTATACACATGTATATACATCAGTGGACAGGAAGGGCAGAAGGCTGTTTATAACAACATTATTATAATATGAAAATTGAAAACATTCTGAGGCTATATTAACAGGAAAGTAAATTATATCACAAATATAAAATATAACAAAAATGTAATAAAAACGAATAGAACAAAACTACTCTGACCAAGAAAATGAATCTTGAAAATGTGACTGGAAATAAATCAAAATGCCATATTATTTCTATAACATTCAAAAGCAAGTATAAATAATAGTTTTCATGAAAACATAGATGTATGGAAATATTCTTACCCCCCCAAAAACAGAGAAATGATAAACATTAAATTCAAAACAGTTTTTACATCTAGAGGAAGTCAGAAGATTGAGTTAGTGAGAATGCATATGTGTATATTTCCTTTCTATGCTTCCTGAATTTTATATACTCTCAAATATATTAATTATTGTACAAACATATATAAAATTATATAAAAATGCTATCTACAGACATAGAAATCTTTGTTTTATATTTAAAACATGATCAAAAATATATGAATCCAAGATTTTTCAATGTGCAACTCTTAAGCCTAATTTTTTGCTGTTATTTTAAAGTCAAAAATATATCAGTACATACTTAATATTTATATCAAATATTTTCATATTAATCTTATTGATTTTATTTAAGAAAAACATAATTTGCATTCTATCCTCTTATATTATATTTGAGAACTATTTGACAAATTGAATTCTTAATTATTTTTTTAAAAAGACAGTTCTTTGTGACCTTGATAATGTCCACATCACTTAACTTGAATCAACCAATAGTTTTGGAAAATTCTGTAGTTCACAATTTTCATTTAAATATAACTGAAAGGTTTATATTCATAAAACCATAGTTTTATATATTTGATAATCTGTAAAACTGTTTAGAAAGATGTGGACATTTTTTTATGAGCTAGCCGTTTTCCAGGAAATATATCTTGATTCCTGATTTGCATTTTGGAACAAATCCTGTGTTTTTATTTTGGCTTTTGTACCATCAGTACAGATGTTACTACTACATATTTTTGCCAGTTTATTTAATGATGTGTGAAAAATGAATCCAAACTCTTCAAAATCTCCTTTCTTTGTTATATCTTTGTCAAAACTTTCACAAAGTAATAAATATTTCTCATATTTTCTGTATAAAATATTACATAAAATAAGCAAAATAGGCTTACAGCATTTTCACTTCATTAGTTTTATTTGTAACCTTTTCACTTATTCCTAGTGTCAATTAAATCATCATGCTGTTAAGTCTATTTTCAATCTGGCTGCCACCTACGATATGTATTTGTGTCATTAAAAGGATATGAGGTTTTGTCTACTTTATTAACTATTTTTTCTCACATTATTTAGTATTGAAAAATATTTAACTTCTCTATATATTAATATTTTAAATAGTAAATGAATATAGTTTTTATAAATACCTGACACATAAATACAGAACATGCTGGGTCCATAAAACACAGCTTTGAAAAAATTGCCATACAACCTTAAGTAATGGGAAAATGTTGATAATTTGCTAGAAAAATAAAAAAGAGGACTTCTAAAACAATATTGTATATGACTATAACTATTTTCTTTTACAGTTTCAATACAGCCCTAAGAGTGTTTTGAATAAAATATACAGAAAACATAATGTAAGGCATGATTCTACCCAAAGGAATTTCGTGTTCAATTTTTATCCATAAAATAATGATCAAGAGTCAATTCACATCTCAGAACTTTAGCAGGACAAAGGATGTCTTGTTCCATTATCCTATGCTCTGAGAAATAGAGAAGTATCATAGTTATCTACTGCTGCATAACAAATTACGTCAAAAATGAGTACCTTAAAACAACACTTATAATGTCAGTTTTATACTAAGTCATTTTAGTTTTATAGGAAAGGCATAGCTTATCTGGGTCCTTTGCTTCAGAGTATCTCACAGGCTGTAATCCAGGTGTACCTTAGGTAGTAGTTACCTGACATTTAACTGGGGAAGAATCATTTCCACACCCATTCTTACTGGTTAAGTTCTATTCCTCCAAGTTGACTTGATTTCCTGGGTTTTGATTCCTTGTGTCTTAGTCCTTTGTGACTGATATAATGAACTACCATAAACTGGGTGGCTTACAAACAACAGAAATGTATTTCTTTCAGTTCTAGATTCTGGGAAGTTTATGATTAATGTGCCAGCAGATTTAGTGTCTAGTTGAGGGCTCACACTCTGATTCATAAGTAGCACCTTCTCATTGGGTCCTCAAATGGGAGAACAGGCAAGGCTGCTCTCTAAAACTTCTTTTGTAAGGGCACTAATCCCATTCAGAGAGGCAGAGCCCTTATGACCTAATCATCTGCCAAGGAACCCCATTTTTTAATACAATAACTTTGGTGTTGGGAATTCAACATGGATACTGGGGGAGTCACAAACATTCAGAACATAGCATTTCGCTTGCTACTGGCTGAAGGTAACCCTCAGTTTCTGGCCATGCTTTTCTCTCCTTAGGAAGGTTCATAACATGGCAGTTGGTTGAGTCAGAGCTAGTAAGAGGGCAAGAGAGAATGTGAGAAAGATGGAAATTCTAGTCTTTAGAACCAAATTTTGGAGCTGACACTCATTGCTTTTGCCGCATATTACTTTTTAAAAGCAAGTGACGGAGAGGAAGGCAGCAAAGCACACTGACGTGTGTGTACCTATGCAACTATCTTGCACACTCTGCACATGTACCCCAAAACCTATAATGCAATAAAAATTTAAAAAATAAAATAAAATAAAATAAGATAAAATAAAGCAAGTGACTAGTTGTAGCCCAAGGGAGATACAAGGGGAGAGGATTTCACAGTGAATACAAGGAAGTGAATGTTGGGACTAATTTCAAAGGCCTTGAAAATAACCAATTTATTTCTGATTTTCCAACTACAACTTGGGTTTCAAGGCATAAATGCTAATTTCAGAATTTTCATGAAAATAGAATGATAGGTACATTCTTACAAGTGTAGAGAATTCATAAGTGATACTGAAATATGCATTTGAGGAATTTGTTTTCTGAAGGCTAAAGCCCAATAAAGTTAATAAAAAATCTGGCTATTTACAAGGCTAAAACTGAAATGTGATACATGCCTGGTTGATTTTGTTGCTACTGATAGTACATTATAATTAAAAACTGGTATCTACTATAATTAATAGCAGGCATTTATCTTCCTGATCTTAAGTAAAATATTTGATCATTAAATATGATATTTGATGTAGTTTTATGGTAAATAGCAAAAAACATATGGTAGATAGCATAAAAATTTTATTGATACATAAGGAAATTTCAGCCTACTTTTAGATTTTTGAAGAGGTTTTAAATTACGTTTGTGTTTTGAAATATATCAAATGTTTTTTATCTACATGTAGATAAAAATAATAACAATACCATTTTTTTCTGAAGTTTATAAATATGGCAGATTACATCAAGATTAGTCCACTTGGGAAATAAGTTTTAGAATTTCAAAATCTACATCAGTAGATCTCTTTGACATTGTGTTATCTTTGAATTCCTGATTTTCACACATATGGATATGTGTATGTGTATCAAAAAATATTTTAGGAACATAACTACAGTATTTTTTAGTATGTTGGTGTTACTCAGTAGTTTTCAAATGCTACAGCTATCTTGATCTACCATGCTATTGCTCACTTTAAATTTTACTTGAATGATAGTAATATTACTACCCTAATATTAGATCAATAATGCATTTAGCTTCAAGGAACAGGAAAATGTATGGTAGAGATTTAAAAACATAGAACTTGCTTACTCTTACATAAAAAAATCAGCAGGGAGACATTTTTTATTCTGCTTCAGTAGCTT